>OX457036.1:65500257-65515257 GCA_949752735.1 Lumbricus terrestris
GATATTATTGTAAGTTTATTATTTTATTGAAGTCTTAGACCACGTCCCAGGCAAAGCACGCATTGTGGCGCCCTCTCCACGATTCACACCATGCATCCATGGCATGTCACAACCAAACGAGGAACGGTTCAAGCAAAAATCAACCAGAACATTATAACGCTCAAGTGACTTACTTGTTATTTTAATTGTGATTTTTTTGCTATAGTAGCCTATATGCAATGAAATCTCGATAATTCTATTTTTTTAAGTATATAGTGGTTAAAAAGTACTTTGAATAAATTGAATTACCGAAAAGGAAAAATTATTTATTACAAGAAATTATTTTTTGAAGTAATTATAATTCTGTTTTATTTCTTTTATCGTCATTTTTTAACAGCAACTATAATTCTTTTTATACCTATAGTGAAACACATTAAGCCGCTAAAACACATGCTGGTATTCCTTAGATTTTGTCGCCTCAGGGAACTGCATGCAAACATTGCCTGCAGTGTCTAATACCGGAACTGCACACAATCACCCATGCACTAAGCAAACAATTATTGAATATATAACTACAGTGCATGCATGTCGTTGGCTTAATTGTTCTCCTATAATTCCCGTTGGTCTGCTATATATATACCGCAGGATGCACAGCGCAAGTGGTTGTATTGTGCTCAGAGTCATTGCGTGACGTGCGTAATGTTTCTTCCTCTGCTAATAACAGTACAATATTTACTCTGTCCTATATACATTGGAAAATGAAGTGGTCGTGTTTTCTGAGGTCAAATTAAGTCATATAATTGCTGTGTTTGCTGCAGCTCCTCCAATGTGTCACAGTCACTCAGCTAGTCACAGTTAGCTTAAGAGTAGGCTTTACTGTGTGAAAGCAAACATCATAATATATAGCGTCACCTTCCATCCATCAAGTGCCACTCCTGGTACTCCAAGTTACATTGCAAAGTGGGATGCAGAAGCGAAGGACACTGAGTCGATTAACCAAACTTGACGAAACTATATAGAATAGCAAAAAGGTAAATAATGTCCTTTTTATTATTACTAGTTGGCAACTAATGGTTGACTACAATACCGCCCATTAATTATCAATGGTGAGAAAGTCTAAGCCAAAGAAATACAAACTCAGTCAAAGAACGTCCACTTCGAAAGCTGATACAAAAGCGAGTATATAGGCCTATAATAATAATAATACACGGAGACTCTGCAAGACCAGACACTTAACTGAGGGCTATATTCAGTCAATCACCTCATCGACCGACCACAGAAAGCAACACTGTGTGCGTCGACTTATCGTTCTTTGTCTATGGCACGCAATCTGCCATCAACAGACAAGTCACTCGATTAATCGGGGTGCACAATGCGCATGCGTGGTCCAAGTGCTTCCTTTCGCTATTTTATAAGGCCACTCTTTCCTCTCGAGATCTCTCGCCTTTGCAAAGTCGACCCTCTAATTGTCGTGCACTGTGAGAGGCGAATTATAAATCTGTGGATACAATACAATACAATACAATACAATTGTTATTGATTTCCATGATTTCCTTTCTGCCGCGTATACATATAAGAGTTAACTTGAGAGTTTAAAAATATGCCATTGATGAAAGGAGATCTACTCAATGCCAATTGTTCTATAGTTTCACCAATGACCACAAATATCCGGATTTTAACCCGATGGATTATCAAGTGTGGAGAGCTATGGTGGAGAAATACCTCAATGTGCGACCAAAACCAAGAGTGAAAAGAGAATTAATGGTCGCATTGGAGTTGATATGGGAAGATTTACCTATGGAACCCATCAACAAGGCCATCAAAAACTTTACAAAGAGACACAGAGCACGAATGAATGAATGAATACTGGTCAAAACATTGAAAAAAACATTAGAGGTACTTTTTGGCTCACCTTGTATACATAAGACTTTGGTGTACTTTACAAAAGCCAATCTGTATATGGCAAATGCTGAAGCATTAAGAGAGAACATGTCGTTGACAAGCCTAGCAATGCTCGGAAAAAGTTAATAGCGAACCAAGCACACACACGTCATGACCTTGTGTCCCACTCTGCATGGCACAAAGAGCGACCCCCTTCCCGATATACTCTCCCAAATGTCAACTCAACCTTCAATTCGCTAGATGGCGCTGGTAGTAGGCGGGTTCTCATCGGCATTTACTCGATATATAAAAATATATATGATTATGTATATATGTATGTATATGTATGTATATATATGATTGCATAATTTAGGGTGGTCGCATCGGCAATGGCAAATTTTCAACTTCAGTTTCGTTCTTTCTCCAACCCACCATTTGGTGCCACTTGGTAAAAGACTGTTGTAGCCCAAAAATTATGCCGATTGCAAAATATTTAGGACTAGCACAACGTGTTTGAAGTTTTGGATTTTACGAAGTATCATCGTCTTTTTGAGTATAAGGATAATTTAGTCACTTTTTTAACCTGTGACTAGTTTTAGCAGAAAGACTACATTATTTTACTCAAGCACAACTGACAAGTATGCCTAACTTCTACAATGATGATAATGGTTTCTTATATATTTTTATGAACAATTGACCATCGCAATAGTATTTGACTCGTGAGTCCCTGAGGTCGATGACCATAAACCTATACTAGTAAGCCAACACATTGCTATGTTCTTTTCGTAGGTCTGATTTCTATTTACAGGAATCCTTTGTTACACTAAAGGTTCTTTATTACATGCTTAACTTTTACACAAATTCTGATATAACACAGACCGTCGGACAAGGACCTCAATAATAGTTGAAATAGAGAAAAAAATACAGATGATATTTTGTTTATTGTGGCAATCAGAGCAGAATGACAAAGCGCATCACAGATAAAATTTATCAAGAGCTGCTGTAAAGAAATGCATTAAAATATATGTTGAAATTATTGAGATCATAATTTTTATAGATCTATGAAGTTACTTATTACCACACAGGAGTCAAGGAGCAGCTTTTAAACAACTTCTGAAGAGAGCATCATAATTGAGTGCCTGGTGAAGCCTACTCACATTGTCACATTTCATAATATAGAATTTATCCCATTAAAAGTATACTTTTAGAGTTGAAAGAATGAACACAGAGTCAAACAATTGACACAGAAAGTGCTGTCAAGAATGGACACAAATTACACTGCCTTTATTAGCTATTATAAATTAACTACCTATAATAAATTGCATGAAAGGCGATGGTGTCAAACACATAAGCTATGTGCTACTCAAAATCTCTACATCATCCTCAGCAATGGATCTAGCTGAAATTACAGTGGCCACCAACCAGGACATCTCAGACGACCAACCAATCCAAGGGAATAAGTATAGTACCCTCAAGACAACACCCATTGCTATACACTCTTGGTGGCAGATGAACACCTTCTTTGGGCAACATGCCAGAAATTTCACTTTGAGGGAAGTGTATCGTGAAAACTACACCATGGCTCAAACCCATTCAAACACCAAATGCAATTTGAATTGTGAGACAGGGTAATAATGCCTCGGGTTGAAAACATATTGGCCTAAATCTGAGATAAAAATTCGCATCTAAAATGGGTTGCTACTTTTAATATTACATCACAATACATCAGTTCCTTGTACCAAGTAACCCCATGAACAATGACGGTAGAAGAACAAAGATTTATGAGAAATCAGATCTCACTAAGAATGTTGGCGATTTTGCAGAATAGATTAGGCTAATTACGTAGGACACAGATGAAACCCCACAAATTTATATTTATCCCTATAATTGTATGCTATTACTGTTCCCTTGCTGTAACAGACTAAGAGCAATAAGCTACTATTATCAATCACGACAACAAGGCAAAACAGAGAGTATTTGTAAAAACATAAGATATGATAGATGTTATCTGTGATGCGGTATGTTATACAGGTTTTCTTGACTTTGAGGAATTTCTCTTGAAGTGGCGCTATATAAATTGATGATTATGATTACGATAACAGTAGCATCATTATGTTTAAGTGTGGACCAACTACAAGTAGTTGAATTAATTCCTGGTTTGAAGATTCCTGGTTGATTACAACCATATAGCTACTTTTGAGCATTAGAAGACTTGCTATTACAAGGGTAAAACTTTGAGGGCGTTGTGCTAGTCCTAAATATTAATATTTTCTCTTACAACTTTTTGTGTGATGTTTCTGGGGAGAATGGAACCAAATGGCGCCTTGGAGAACACTCAATTCAAACTTTCATTTCTAACGACCACCCTATTGCATATATATATATATATATATAATATATATATATGATTGCATATACAATTATATAATATATATATTATATTATATCTATATATGCGTATACTTATAGGTTGAAGACGACGATTGTAATAAATTGTAATAAGGCGTGGTAGAATTTACTTATAAATATTATATTGCACGCTTGCAGGTAAACTCGACTATAGATCTATATTATGTCAAGTGCATTCGATCGATGCATTGATTTGCTGCGAAGGTTTACTGCACTTAGGAATATATATGAATCACATGCAATCACGCGACCTGTAGGTCTATACTGTATGTATACGGTATAGCATCTATGAAGCACGTGTGTGCGTGGTAGATAATAGTGAGCCAGCCGTATGTTATTTGATCTCTATTCTTATTATTCTCTATAATTATGGTATCTATTGTCCGCATGTATCAACAATTGCTAAAAACGTATCCTTTAAACGTCTAGATCATTATGCTCAAATTGAGATCGCCGTAATTTCAATTTGTGGGAGCTATAGGTATTTGGATCGGTTTTAGGTGGGAGTGTATTTGCATCGGTCGTGGAAATTAGATATACTTAACAATTTAGAGCATGCAATTAATGATAAGCCTATTTAAAAGAAAAAGACAACAAGAGCAATTGAGGAGAAGAACAAGACAAACCGTGATCATATAGTCGCATGCATGCAAGCCATGAAGCCATAACATAACATACGATTTTATTTGGCAAGTAATGACAACCAACTCATTCATTACAGATAGCATATAGTTATACATCAGTTATCTAATATGTCGGTTCATCCAGGAGACCCAAAAAAGGCCAAAGGTCCCGCTAGCCAGGGCCACCTGAGAGAATTTGGTCAGAAATAAGCAGCACGGCCGACTGGAAAAAAGCAGTTTCATGAACAATAAATTCTTAACTAGCATGATATATACAAAATAAAGGATGCCATGATCGGTCTATAGAAGTTGGGATACATGATATATTAGAGAATCCGAGTCAAAGCAATTGTGAGAGCGGAACGCGCTAAGCCGCGATTGCCGAAGGCAAGAGGTCCTTAACGACTATAATTTATGAGTATGGGAGAGCGTCGTAAACTCAGCCAGCGGGGTCTGGAACAGAACCCCAGAAGCCGACGCAATTTTAACCATGTTGTGTCCAAATGGAAAAAATGTTGGACTCTTATCTGCCTCAATTGTTTGAACGATAATTTTTAAAAAAAATATTGACTACCTCGATCTGTGAAAAATTTCATATTTAGGCCTATAATCGTAATATGAGGAAATTGAGAGTTGATGTGTTAAAATAACAGCTACAGTCACAAAAGGATGATCATCAGAAGTTATTGCAGCTATAGGAATTGAATATTATAGTTCTTCGCATGCAGTCAGTAAAAAATCGGATTTTCCATGTCTACTTAATTGGATCCTTGCAAGGCGTCCATCAGTCGTAATGCTGAATTTACCAATGACATCTGTCGAATGGGAGGCTTAGTGGAGCCCTCTTGGAAGGGCATGCAGCGGGAAGCGATTCCCCATCCGCGCATGCGCTCTACTTGCCAGAGTATTTATAGCCTCACCTAAACGTCAGTGTCGTTACGCATGAAACAATAAAGGAAAAGAGCTCGAGCATGGTTGAATCTGTGCGAAGAAGACTGCAAGCAAGCGTGGGTCTCGTTCCACTTTCCAGCATGCATAGGTCTATTATTATCGCCGCCATAGACCTCGCCGCGCAGTGAACTAATCGGTTGGATTGATTAGTAATAGGTCATAATACGTATTCAGATAGATCAATTCAATTTTTATTAGATAATTTAATGTGACTTAGAAATATAGTGCATGGGTATTGAGCATAGGCAATACGTAGTATCTCGAAAATAAAGGTCTAGACAATATTTAAATATCTAATTAAAAGTTTATTAGAGACGGCGGCAAAAGTGGGGAACCGTCCCAGCCCGCTTGAAAGATGAGAGGGACGCGTACCACGGGTTCCGTTATTTAAATTGTGTCTGCGCCTATGATCGTCATTATACAGACAAAATAAACAGAACACAAAGAACTGTAACAGGAATGAAAAGAATAAGAAATACAGCATACTATTATATAGCACACTAAAAAATTAAAGAACCATGAAGAGTAAGAAAGCAAAAGGTTACTGAAATAAGATGAAGTTTGTCTTCATGGCTATAACAGTGCCAATGACATTTGAAGAAATCTATATAGAGATAAAATGCGCCATCAATGCACTGCAGTGCAGTTTTGCAAGTAATTCATCATGCAGCGATTATAGCCATTATTATGGTTCCCAAGAAACATCAAAGAAGTTTGAACTCACCAACATCCAACCAACAAAATGTCACGTCATGCATCTGTGTGATGTGTGATGTGATGTGTGTGATGTAGATAAGTGTGTGATGTGCGTGGAATGTGGGTGCATGTGTGATGCGGGAGTGTAATGGGTATGTGATGTGTGTGTGTGTGTGTTGCGGATGTGTGATGTGTGTAGCATATGTGATGTGTGTGTGCAATTGTGCAATTGTGCATGATGTGTGTGTGTGTGTGTGTGTTGCGGGTGTGTGACGTGGGTGAATCAATCGAATGATAAATTGATTCTTCAATGAATGAATGAATGAATGAATGAATGATACAATTATTTGAAATTCGTCACCATGGCAGAAACCGTCTTCTGTGACAATAGTTGAGAAAATCGTCTCAATATCAAGACGACAACTCAGTTCTGACATACATTGTAAAATTATAGATCATGAAAGCGAAGCGCGCTTCATCACAAGACATGCAGTCATCAGAAGGGGGCTGTGTCCGTCCATGGTTAGCCTGTCAATCAATTCATCTGCAGTTTCATGGCACAACAAGACTCAATGCATGCAGAAAGCGCAGGCATTGTGGCATGGCGGCACGCAGTGTGTCCTGTGAACACTGCGCTGTTCAATGTGCACTGTCATGCATGCTGCAGGGTTCAGTGTATACGGATGATATTGCATTCTATGCATCACATAATTATACAACGCATGCAGTGACATGCAATGCAACGTTGCTTATACAGACTTCGTCTATATTGCCTTTTGACATTATCCGAAGGACATGTGCCGTCGTCTTTATCCGACAGTAGCCTACAACGATGTCGTTGCGAAATTTCGCGTGAAGGATTCCCTTGCAACTGCATGAGGCTCTTATTAAAGGCAATTCATCTTTGTGCACAACAGCCAAATTTCACCAAAGTATTCCAATCAGAGCAAAAGTTATACCACTTTTAGTCAGGGGCGGATCCAGGGGGGCCAATCCGGCATGGCCCCCCATTTAAAAATTGCATGGGACGTGGCCCCCCATTTGGTTTGAAGAAATGTAGTGGAGAGAGAAAAAGAGGACATCAGGCCCCCCCCATTACAAAATCGTACGGGACGTGGCCCTCCCCCGGTCGATCTATAGCGGCGGACGAAATGGTATCTTTTTCCAGGGAAATTGGTCGATGACTAAAAAAAAAGGTCATCAGTTTTTTCGGCGACACAACGAAAATTTTTCCCCTGCCCCACCAACAAGACCCTAAATTTTGGCCCCCCTCGAACATTTCTGTATCCGCCCTTGCTTTTAGTGAGTCCACCCATTATTTTTTTGACGATTCAAAAACGTAACGCGACAAAAAGGAACAAAAAGCGATTTTTCTTAAGTCACATCTCAAATAATTGTCATCAAAAATTTAATATAGACTTGATATTGCCATCAGATGACTTCATGATATATATCATTATCTATAGAGTAATGAAACATGTAGGCTACCATCATCATGGCTACACGTCACTGCATGTGACAACATTAAGCAATTAAGGCGACTACCATTGCAAGTTGCAAGGTAAATAAAGAATTTTTCAGATCAATATTTTTTTACCTGCAGAATATTGAAATTTATCAAAACTTAAAATGACCAAGTTGTCACCGGTACACAATTGTGTATCCAGACACTTCATTCATGAGCAAGGTCTTGGAGCATTGCAACTCAATATTCACCGCTTAGGGATATAATTATATACTACGATAAATACTGAGAGCGGCGAAATTGAGTGTTAAGAAATACTTCGTTGATGCCATAATTTTATATAGGCTATAGAAGGTCGGTTCAATTCCAAGAGCCTGCTGTCGTGGTCTCATTGAGAAGAACGAATGGTCTCAAAATCTTAGGATTATCAAATGTGGAGAGCTGTACCTGAGAAATACCACTTGCAATCTGCACCACAAACCAAGAGCGATAAGAGAATAGATAGTCGCATTGGAAATGATATAAGAAGATTTACCTCTTAATTGAGTATATAGGCTTATACCCCAACAATTAAAGGCCATCAAGAACTTTTCAAAGAGACTCGGAACAAGTGCATGCACTGGTGGTGTACACATTGAACACAAGCTGTGAAGCAATATCAAGTTTATGTGATGAGAATCATTTTAGATGTGGCTTGAAAAAATTGTTTTGTTACATTTTGTCGCGTTGTGTTTTTTAATCGTCAAAAAAGCGGGCGGACTCACTAAAATTAGTATAACTTTTGTTCTGTTTGAAAATTGTTGGTGAAATTTGACAGAGTCTTATAGATGCAGATGTATATGTCCTAATAAATTATATCGTATAATTATGTGATTACTATAGAAAGGTGATGAATAGCTCAATAGCAACACTGAAACCGTATATATAATATATATATATGTATATATATGTATATATATATATATATATGCTGAGCCTGATTGCGTCTTGTTAAATCCATACTTTGTCAAGTAGTCCCATAAATCGGTTACCTGCAGAGACTTTGTTTTAACTTACGGCAAATGGTTGCATGGATGTATTTCACGTTCATTGCCAAGTCGTGTGTTTACGCAAATGGAGCATTCATGCAGCATGCATTCATGCATACATTCATTCATGCATACATTCATTCATGCATTCATTCATTCATTCATTCATGCAGGTGCATCCATCTGCATGCTTGCACGGCCGTCGACGGCACCGTCCTCGGAATTTGGGGTTCAGAGGTTTGAAGGCATAATATTAGACCTTATATTTAATGGAGGGCAAAATGGAGGGGAAGAGGGGAAGAGGAAGACCTATAGGAAAAGTTCTTGGACTGGATGATGGAGGATGGATATGGAAAACTCAAATAAAAAGCACAACACCGAGAAGAGTGCCATGGCGTCGTTGGGCATCTGGACCTGCCGGGAGGCAGCAGACCTAAAGAAGAAGATATATTTAATGCTGAAAAGATATATATAGTCTAATATAGAGAAGCCCTATATATGTGATGTGCCGACTCTTATTTGTCGATTGCATTGTCATATATCAGCGACTTCCAGATCTCAGATATTTCTTGCGACCTTTGATGTTGCTATAGTTTCATCCATTCTATTGATCAGTTTTACTCGTCACACATGAGCGGACATGTACAGGTCCCTATATATAGGGTCCAATGTCTATATGGTTCATACATAGGCGTAGGAGACGGGGGTCCAGAGGAGACACATGCCTCCCCCAAATCTCGGGCAAGTCTGTTTTTCGGGCAAGTAGACCCGGAAAATATTAAACAAACTTCTTGGAAGTATACAACGTTCACTATAGTACTCCACATTATCTCCCAGTTCCTACTTGCCCGAATCGAGTTAAATATTAGCTCACAACAACCATGGATAGCAGAAATTCCCGAAAAAGTGCAGAATTCATGATAGGCCTAGCATATTGTAAAAAATGGTGAGAATCGGAGGAAATTCACGAGCTGAAATGTGCCCGAAAATTGCGACTATTCGTGGCATTTTGTGAAATTCACAGCATTCAAGCCAGGTACCACAGATCACGGAATTCACTGCCTGAATGACATCGAAATTTCTTCTATCCCTGGTCATGAGGCAAAATAGACACGATAATCTTGCGATCATCAACAATAAGCATTGAACGTGCAGATCTTGTTCTGCTCTCTAAAATTTCCGATATTTTCCTTCTTGTCAAGTGTTGCATTTGATAGCTCACTTAAATGAATGGTAGGCCTATACCTTAACTGAGCACATCTCCAAAGGCGCACGTTCCTCTTATTTTCATTTAAGGTGTCTCAGTATCTTTCGCCGTTCCGTCCCCCACTCATTGGCTTCCTCTCCGTGCTCACACACACACACACACACACACATATATATATATATACATATGTATACAATTTAAGTTCCTCAATCTGATTCTTTAAGGCTCAGCGGGGTTTTGCTCCAAATATCTGACCGACGTTATATTAAGGCCTCAATCAGCTTCCTCCAACCGCCCACTTCGTTCATCCAACAGACTTGACTCAATTGCTTCCTCCTTCCAGAACTGATATGGCTCAGTCTTGATCATTTGCCTCAATTAATTGGTCCTTCTCTTTGAAATGAGCTTTCTCCTTGCGTTCACTCTACGCTTTCTCCGGCAGTCTCTCTTCTTCCTTCTCTCCTCTTAAAACCTGCCTCTTCGCACGTGATCTTGCGCACTATATAGGAGCGCCTGTGAACGGTTCACCCTATACTACAGGCGCTTTGTAGATGATTAAATACGATACAATATACAAAAACAATATATAATTATGAATTTTAATCAGTTGTAGTGTGAAGTTTGAACTGGTTAAGTATCAGGGATATTATACATAGGCTACATTATAAATTTGCATATAGGCCTATATAACATTACCCAGCCTGGTCCCTATAATTATATGGCCGGGCCCCAGGGTATTTGCATCGGTGCCCCTTGTCCCCAGGTATAGGTGCAAGAACAGAGGTGGTTATGTGTGCACGACGTCAATTATTCCGGGTTTATGTAAATTTTTGGCCCCCCCCACTGCTGAAATGTCCCCCTACGCCTATGGGTTCATATTTGCACTTCACGTGCACTTTGATTCTGTTGGATTCGTACATCCATATAGATGTATTAAAATCCTGTTTGTGTGTAACCTCAAGCATTGATCATACAATATACCTAAATACGTATACGCATAAAAATTTACATTATACATTACGAAATTCAAAATCTCGATCCCTCCGTATACGTGGCGGAGTGTGAACAACACACACGCATACACTCATTATAAAAGAACTGAATTAAAAAGGACTTTAAAGTTAAATAAATTAAAATTGATCAAAGAACATTTTCTCGTGTATATATATATATATATATTAATATTCAAATATACAAGAAACAGGTTTTCGAAGCCGTGCACGAATCTGTGCATGGGCTCATTAATTGAGTTTTAAATTAACTAAGAAATTAACAAACGCTAAAGTTCCTGTCAACCGTCCTCAGTAAATAAATCTGCACGAATTTCGAGTAAAATTTCTGGATTAGTTATATAGACGCATTAATTAATCTTTCTTCTCCATAGATTGTATACATGGACGACGCGTGACCACGTGACGCTCTACATAGATGGTATATATAGGGGACAAGGAGCATCATGACCTATTTATAAAGTCACGTGTTATAGTCAGACAGCCTGCATAGAATATCAAAGATAATAATCCATTGTGAGATGGCGTTGCAATGGTCCAGCAGCAGCAGCGGTTGCCATGGCCGATTGTATATACGTTGCCGTGGAAACGGTCGCTATGACGACGGATTGAAAGCGAATGAAGTGCGGCGACGTCAGTTTATATGAGTCAGTCCATCGTTACCTGTGTAGTGATGATGATGATGATGGTTGTGCATCATGGAAGACGACTGCGGAGCTTGGAGAAGATGCGGATGGTTGTGTTGGTGATGCGATGACGTCGCACTGAGTGACGGTATCTGTTGTGTGTTGTTGTTGTAGCAGTTGTTTGCAATTGACGATGAATTGATGGGGCTTGATGCGGGCGAATAGTCACCGACGCCATGCATGGGGCCACCACCACCACCGGGGCATAAGTGACCCTCGGGGCCGACGGGGTTCGGGGATCCATTCATCGTCCGTTGAACTCCCCCGTCGCCCTGGATGCCACACGGAGGGAGGTGACCGCCGAGGTAGCTGTTGCGAAGGTGATGCTGCGACTGCTGCTGCTGTTGGTGGTGGTGATGCTGGAGGTGATGGTGGTGATGGGGATGCTGAGGATGGTGAAGTGGACCTCCATCATCGTCGTGTATCGATCCTCCTCCTCCAGACAAAGACCCTCCACCTCCTCCTACTCCGCCGATCATTGTGATCATCTCTCCATTTGGTCCGACGGTCGTCGTCGGTGTCATCCGCTTCTCTTTCTGTCGTCGATTGCAGAACCAGACCCTCACCACTTCCTTCTCCAGCTGGAGCATCTCCGCCAGCTGAGCGATGTCCTGCGCCGCTGGTTTCGGATGCTTCAGGAAGTGCGCCTCCAGCTCGCCCTTGACGGTCACCTCGATGCTTGTCCTCTTCTTCCGCTTGCGTCCCTGCGCCGCCAGCTTGTCCATGTTCGTCGGTGACGTGCTCGTCGAGTCCGCCTCCTCCAACCACTTCTGGAGGAGTGGCTTCAGCTTGCACATGTTCTTGAAGCTGAGCTGGAGCGCCTCGAAGCGGCAGATCGTCGTCTGAGAGAAGACGTTTCCGTAGAGGGTTCCAAGGGCAAGGCCGACGTCCGCCTGGGTGAAGCCGAGCTTGATGCGACGTTGCTTGAACTGTTTGGCGAAGACCTCGAGGTCGTCAGACGAGGGGGTGTCTTCGTCCGAGTGACCGGCGTCCGTGCAGCTGTGATGCGATGAATCGATGGAGTCGAGGGTCTCTCGGAGACTCCAGCTGTACGGTCCAGTGGCCGATCCGTGGTGCGGGTGATGCGGGTGAGGAGGGTATCCGCCGTTCAGCAGGTACTCAGCAACGGTCGACTGGTGTTGGTGGGGGTGGTGGAGGTGGTCAGGGATGGTCATCTGGTGAGGAGGGGGATGTCCACCGGAAGCAGACGGTGACCAGTTGGGTGAGACGACTGCATGTAGATGCTGCTGTTGCTGCTGCTGCTGATCCCTGCATTGCAGTTGTCGATTTGTCTCGTGTAATATATCGAGTTGACTCGGCTTCGAATCGATGACGTCATCGCCCTGTCCCGGTGGAAGACCGGACCCTGACCCGTGCATCATCCCTGCTGCTCCCCCTGCAGTGGACGGCGGCCACGAGCCACCCTGAAGCCCAGCCTGGAACCAGTGCGGATACGGACGCTGGACGACGTCGTGGCTGCCTAGAAACGAGTATCCGTTCAGATAGTAGTGTTGCTGATGCATGTGAGATGGAGCGGGGGGCTGCGGCGGAGGAACCGAGAGGTAATGGTGGTTGTGTGGGGGTGTCGGTCGGTAGTGCGAGCGACCCTGAGATGCTGCAGCTGCTGCTGCCGATGATGATGATGAGAAATACTTCATATCGTTCGCTTGATCTGGTGACAGTTGTGATGATGATGCTCCTCCCATCGGAAGCAGCGAATAATCGGATCCGTTTGAACATACCTGTTGCTGCTGCTGCTGTTGATGCTGCTGATGCATTTCATCGGCAAGTAGAGCACTGCCGCTGCAACCAGAACTCCCTGTAGAGTCCGTCGCAATGCCAGAACCCGGATAGGGACTAAGATGGTCCGCCGCTGGATCGGTGGCCGCCTTCGAGCAGGAAGCGGCGGCGGCAGCGGCTGCGGCGGCGGCTGCCAGGTAGGACCCGATGGACGGCGTGGCAGCCATTCAAAGACGGATACGATGACGGAAGGAAGAGGGAAAGTCAGTCGTTGAACGAACGAACGAAAGACGAATTAGATCGAGACGAAGACGACGATGATGAAGACGACGATGATCGAACTGATGATCAGACTTGCAAAGCGATTCAGCATCGAACTCTGCTTTTATGCAGATCCCATCAACTCATTGGTCAACGCTCGGCTTCAGGCGCTGGCAATGCGCCGCCGACAACGGCATCTGATTGGCCAACGCCGGTGATTGGCACCACGCACCTGCACGTATTGCTGAGGCAGCTTCGAGGCAATGCCTCTCATCCACGCAGACGGATGCGCAGAGACGACCAAACACACAGACAGACAGACAGACAGACAAATAGACAGACAGACCGGTCTGACTCCTCTGACTCTGACTCTGACTCGGTCGCTAGCTGTCTGTATAAACAATTAAACAATCAAAGAGCAGCTCGACTTCTATTCCGGCGACCGGCGGCAAAATTTATACAGAGAGAGAGAGCTGATAAAAATCCGAGCATCATCAATGACTTATTGGCTGTGCTGGCAGTCCATCGATTTTCTGCCGCATTGCCCGCAAAACGCGCTCTTTATGGGCGTATATTAGTCGATAGATAGGCGTATTAGTCCATATGCTATAGGCGTATTAGTATGCTATTATAGGCGTATTAGGTTAGGAATAGTTTGTATCATCAGTGTGTGACCATCTTGTTAGACCGATTTGACCTAAATTCGGCCAATTATTTTATGATTCAATATTTAGCATCGATTTCCGGGTGGCATGTATTGTTGATCAGATCACCGTTTCCTGCAGGCATGTGTGCCTAAATGGGTTAATATATTTATCGTAAAATATCCTTTTCACCATATTTACGACCATTAAAGCTTAATTGGGGCCATTTTAAGCTCTCACTGTAAACAAGCAATCATCGAAAGATGTATATTATTATTATGTCTGTACTTTTCTGTTGTGCAAGGTGTTTTACGGGTGCATACCTGGGTGGGTTACAAACCCACCGCAGAACCCACCTCCTTTATCCTGGCTTATAAGGACAGTCATGTGCACAGGCCACTTGTGGCGTGGAGTTAAGAA
>OX457036.1:65517757-65580257 GCA_949752735.1 Lumbricus terrestris
CTCGTCTAAAAACTTGCCTTTTTTCTCGGAGTTAAACGCACTGGGAGCGCTTCTGAAAGGCTCTTGCTGCTAGAAGCGCTTTCTAAATGGTCAGGTAAGATAAGATAAGATAAGAACAGTTTTTAAGTGCTTATAGAATGCGTCAGAGCGTGATCTAGGGAACATGCGCAGCTCAAGTGGGAGGGCATTCTATACCAACGGGCCAACCACAGAAAAGCATGGAACCTGTATGTATGCAGTGCCCAAAGTGTGGAAAAGTAAGTGCCTGGACGCCCGTATACCTTTCTATTCTGTGCTCGCCAAAAAGTGGCTGGACGGCGTTCAGATTTCAAAACAAGTGCATGGACGCCGTCCATGACCGTCCAGGCACACTTTAAGCCTTGTATGCATGCATGCCATGGAAAAAACGAGCCATATAGCTCGTCAAAATATTTTTTAGTCAGCTTAGCACTTAGTCATTCCAAAAAATTCATATAGCGCCCCTTCACAAAGCCTATACTCATGAGCATAGATGCTTCCAGTCCAACCACCGCTAAAAAGAATGGTCTTGAGACACTGGTATACATAGAAAGCATGCAAGCATGCGGGCAGGTTATTCCGAGGCATGCAGTAAGTGCAGTCGAAAGCCCATGCATTGCAAGTGCATGGAGGCCAATAACCGAGAAAGCTCGGCGCTGTCTAACCGAAGAGCGGGCACGTGGGACCAGGAGCTCCCTCTTAACTGAAGAGCACAGAGATCGACGAGAGGCTAATTCGGAGACAAGTCGACATATATAGATCAGATATTATACAAGTATATAATATTAGATATATAAGTATATACAAGTATATAATATTAGATACAGAGGAGGTCCGAGCCAGAACTGGATATGGAGGCACTAAACGTTGGGGAGGTGCAGGAGGCATACCGCAGAGAACTAGAGAAGAGGTTAAACACGCAGGACGAGGAAGGAGAGGAAAAAGATCTGAATGGAAGAGTCAAAGAGCTCAGCACGGCCATACGGCAAGCCATGGAGGCCACACTCCCGACAGTCGAAAGACGTAACAAACCGTGGATCACCAACCGCACACTGGAATTAGCAAGACAGAAACGCAAGATGAAGCGGAGACGTTTGGAGTCGGAAGAGAAAGCTCTCGAATACAGATGCCAATGCAGCAAGGTTAAGAAAGCAGCGAGAGAGGATAAGGAAGACTGGCTGAGAGACCAGCAAGAGGCCATAGAGAACCTAACAGCAAATAATAAATGTAGACAGTCATACCAACTCATAAAGAAGATAAGCAGAACATGGAAACCAAAACGAATGGCGATAGCAGACAAGAACGGTAACATCCTACAAGATAACGAAGAGATAAAAAGGAGATGGACTGAATACTGCAGCGAACTGTATCAAGTATCAGAGAATAACGCGGAGGTCATAAAGGAACTCGAAGAGATAACCCCACCGCCAAGGGAGGATGAAGAGGAGACGATACTGCTAGCAGAGGTGGAGGCAGCTATAAGCAAGCTAAAACACCACAAGGCACCAGGAACGGACCGCATCACCGGAGAAGTCATCAAAGCAGGAGGAGAAATAGTAGCCAAAAGAATGCACAGGATCTGCGATCAGGCATGGAAAGAGGGAAGTATCCCGGAGGAATGGACACGCTCAATCATAGTAGCCATACCAAAGAAAGGCGACCTCTCAAACTGCACCAATTACAGAACATTAGCGCTGATGAACCATATGAGCAAAGTGATGATGACCATACTATTAGAACGATTAAAGCCGCAAATGGAGGAACATCTGGCTGAAGAGCAGGCTGGATTTAGGAAAGATCGCAACACAACACAACAAATACTAATCCTAAGGCTGTTAGCAGAGAAGGCGAAAAGAAAAGGGAAAATAATCTACAACTGCTTCATCGACTTCCAAAAGGCGTTTGACTCAGTGAGACACGACATCCTCCAGGCAGTGCTCAAATCGTATACGGAGTTGGAAGAAGGCTGACGCAGATGATCATTCACGCGTGTGCGGAGGCAAAATCAGCGGTTAGAGTGGGAAGAGAGATCGGCGAATGGTTCAGCATTTCAGTAGGTGCAAAACAAGGTGACCCCATCTCGCCAACATCATTCATCACGTATTTAGAGAGAGTGACAGAAAAAATCAAGAACAAAAAGTCGGGCATCTCCATACATGGGACAATGCTAAACATCCTACTTTTTGCAGATGATATAGACTTAATAGAAGACAACATCAAGGACATACAAGAGAACGTGGAGCTCCTGCACAGGGAAGGAAAGGCGTCAGGACTAAGAATCAACAACAGCAAAACAAAGACAATGATATTCGGGAGGAAAGAGGACTCAGTAGTAGTGGAGGTGAACGGAGAATCCCTGGAGAATGTGGAAGAGTTTGTCTATTTGGGAAGCCTACTGACCTGGGACAACGACTGCAGTAAAGAGATAAGAAGAAGAATAGCGAAGGCAGCAGGGGCAATGGTGGGCTTTGGGAACATTTGGAGAAGCCGTGAAATCAGCATACAAACGAAAATGGGGATCATCAAAACCTGCGTATTTAGCATACTACTATATGCATGTGAGACATGGACTCTACGGAAGCAGGACACAAGCAAACTCCTGGCATTCGAGATGAGATGTTATAGACGGATATTGCGCATAAGATGGCAGCAGAAAATAACAAACAAAGAGGTGCGTGAAAGAGTGGGAAGCAATAAAAGCATCGAACAAGTGATAATGGAGAGGAAGCTCAACTTTTTTGGACATGTGTGCCGAATGGACAGCAGCAGACTGGTGAAGCAAACTATGTTCGGGGTAATTGACGGCACTGGGGTCAGAGGGAGGCCAAGCAGGGAATGGCTGGACGACGTCAGAGACTGGTGTGGAATGGACGTACAAAAACTGAGCTGGCTGGCGCAAGAACGTGACAAATGGAGGATGATGGTGAAACATGCGATCGACACCAACGGGCATTGTGCCTATGGACTGAGATGATGATGATGATATAATATTATGACGGAGCACAACCATGCAGTGAGACATGCACCGCCATGCAAAGGCTGTTTTCGGTATAGGAAATGCGTTGCGCGGCTGGAAGCAGTTCAAAACATCAAGCAAATTAGCAGAAACCGAGGCATATTTTGGAATTTGACCAATATATACCTAGTAGTAGCTATAGAACGAAGAACCCGGTCAAGACGCCTTATATATTATAAGTCAAATTTTATTAAATTACAAATAAGCTTAGCTGATGTAGCTTATGGATAGGGCCCATGCATGCATATAAGGCACAAATTAAGAGTTAAGTTGAGAGTTCTGAAATAAGCGGTTGATGAAATAAGATCGGCTGAATGTCAATTGTTCTGGTTTCATTGAGAAGAGGCAATGGCCCCCGAATCTCCGGATTTGAACCTGATGGATTATCAAGTGTGGAGAGTTCTGCTGAAGAGGTAATACAATCTGCGGTCAAAGTCAAGAACGATATGAGAATTGATGGTCGTATTGGAGCTGATTTGGGAAGATTTAACTCTGCATGGAACACATCAACAAGGCCATCAAGAACCTTACGAAGATACTCAGAGCAAGAGTTGGCGCGGGTGGTGGACACATTGAGCACAAGCTGTGAAGCACTTTCAAGTTAATTTGATAACAATTCTATAGATACGTGATTCAATTAAAATCGCGTTTTTGTTACTTTTTTGCGTTATGTTTTTGATTTCTCAAAAAGATTGGGCGGTCTCACTAAAACTGATATAACTTTTGTTCTGTTTGAAATAATAATTTCATGACACTTGTCATTGTATATGCAAATATGAATTCCCTTTAAGCCTGTAAAATTTGATTTAAAAATTCATACTTTTGACGAAGATATTGGTAAATAACCATAGGTTTTTTATGACCCACCCTATAAACGTAAGGTCTATATTATAGTTTCCGTTTTCCATGCGTAGTATATGGGCATTTATATAGCGCCTTACAATAACCTCACGAAGGTAATTACATAACTAATGAGAAATTGCGGCGGGCGTCAGGCTCCACGGTCGGACTTCTGACCAGACTTTAATTGGTCCTATAGGTTAACTCAGTTCCAGCATCGCCACCATCAGGGTGCCGTACTTTGTAGTGTATACCGGCGGTGGCGGCGGCGTAACGTTTGTTTAAAGTGGCGTTCGCAGGGGGGTTGTCTGAGGCGGCATGTCACGTCGTACGTGAGAAATCCCGACGCCTTAGGCTTCAATTCTGCCGTAAGCAACCCTCTTTTAATTCGTTCAACGGGCCGTGACCATATTTACTCACGAAATCAAAGGCCTGTCGTAATTACGAATGATGACCAGGAATTTGCAGGACACGCGCTCGACGTTCCGCCCCACCCCACACCACCCCACACCACCCCACACCACCCCACACCACCCCACCCCACCCACCCCTCTTTGTGCAGCGGTGCGTGACGTAATATATATGCTTGGATCGGTATCGACGCCTAGCGAACGGTCAAGAAGGTAAAGAGACCCGTTCAGGATCATGAGACTCTGCAGTCTAAAGAAAGGTCAAGTCAGAAGTCAATATTCTGGCCGATTGAAGTCGTAGATTATACAGCGTACAAGTCGCCTGTATATACATATATAGGCGATATACTATATATTTATAGGCGACTTATAATGTACGATATATATATATATATATAATTATATATCATTGTGTGTGTATGTGCGTGTGTGTGTATATAGAGAATTCGATTTCTTTATAGTTCCTGCAGCGCATGTGAAGTTTAAAAAATCCTGGACATTTTGTAGCAGAAGAACCGCCATGATGCTTTTTGTATTCTTTCAGAAACTAACCTCAATCAAAGCCCATTGGCCAACCATGCAGCAATTCCAAATTGATAGCAGATAAAATAAATAACTGCAGTGGGTTCCATAAGCTGTAAACGACTGGGTTTTGAAAATGCTGCAAATTGCTAAAGATTGCCACATGTATACGAATTCAAGTCAAAATCCAATGCTTAAAATGTACTGCACACAAGACAACTCAACAGGGGTGCGGAATAATCAAGATCAGATTTCTGGTATACCTAAAGTTTTTCAGTAATTTAGTTAAGGGAGTTGTAGAAAGGAGTTGCAGTGAGTTTAAACCTCCCCCCTATAGCTCATGACTACTACTAAAATATGTGTGGAGTAAATATAGCAAACGACAATTCAACTAATTAGTCGATTAGGATTATAATATCATGTCCTATATAACAGCCTAAATGCAAAACTTCAGAGTGCATCCAGTGACGGAGTTTCCTGTTATTTTGTATGTCCTGTAGACCTATGTAGGGATTTCACATGCATGGGCTATATATATAAAAGGCAAACATTGTGGACGTTCCAGAATGTTTGCCTTTTATATATCCCATGCCAATACCTACATATATAGGTCTGTCTTGCCTTGTCTTTAACCTTCCTCGATTCGAGGATTGGTCGCTTCATGGACACGCCTTCGCCACTTTTTCCTGTCCCTGCAGTGTTGAGTCCTCTTGCTAATTTCTCTCTTATATCTGTGCTGCTGTCTGCGTCTTCAGTTATCAACGATCCCATGCAGGTATATTTCCTGTAATATTTGTACGTCCTGTAGACCTATATATAGTATATATAGGTCTACAGGACGTACAAATATAACAGGAAACTCAGTCACTGGTTGCACTCTGCCGGTGCCAGTCCCAAGCCTGGATAAAGGAGGAGGGTGACACTAATAATCTTTTAAATGGCATTCAGTGTCATTAACCAGCAACAGGCTTGCAGCATGCAGGCTTGCAGCAGGCCGTTCCAAATTGCAATGAAATGGAATATATAGATATATAGATAAATATAGATAGTACTTCGAATTCTCAAAACATATATATATATATATATATATATATATATATGTACCTGCTAAGCCGCTAAAGTAAGCAAGTCAGTGTAATGCAAGAACGACGGATGTATATGTCGTGAGAATTCGCGACACACAACTTGTGACACAAGTTTTCGTATATAGCACAGCAAAGACGCACCATTTTCACGCGACACACGTATTATGTATATGTATAGTTTGCATACATACATAATTATATATATATATATGTAGGCCCCTATGTATACGCTCGATTAATGACATGCATATACACACCGGTAAACTTCGGGTTAAGAATCACTGCCATGGAAGACCGACTCGGCTGTGGTTTATGAGGAGCATAAAAATAGACGAGAAAGAATTCAAAGAAATAGATAAGAGATAGATGAGAGGATATAGAGACGAACACCACACGCAGCTGCAGACGTATGCGCACACACACACACACACACACATACACACGCACACACACACGCACACACACACACGCACACAAGCACGTCCAATCGAATTAACATAGGCATGTGTTTGCGCCGAAACTCATCTTTGTAATTTAGAGATCTTGCATAAGCAGATCAGTAAAATCTGATATATGACTTTACGAGTGTGCTTGGATGGATACTGGATAGGTATCGGCTCCCCCGCCACCCCCCACCCCATCGCCACAACGAAACCACCCAACACGTCCTCTGGTTCTGCCTGAGGTTCGGCCTCTCTCTCGGCACCCCTACCCGCTCCCACCCACCGCATGCTGCAGCTGGTGTTGTGGTCAGTCGACCATCGCATCACCAAAGGTGGATCACTTGTTGGTCGTCGGACTGAAGCAGCAGCAGCAGCAGCAGCAGCAGCAGCAGCAGCAGCAGCAGCAGCAGAGGCAGCAGGGACGCCATTTGCAATTCAAATCGGTGCTCATTGAATACGAGTCGCAGCAGATTAATCTTCCGTCTGACACCTGAGACGTGTACCTGAATGAATTTCGAGACCTCAGCCGCGTCGCACTGTGTCGGTGTGTGTGTGTGTGTCGGTGTGTGTGTGTCACAGTGTGTGTCTGTGTGTGTGTGTGTGTGTGTGCGTCCGACCATCCGACCAACCGACCGACCGGCCATCCATGGTGCACAGCTTTCGTCCACGGACTCCTGCCCGGTCTGCATCGATGTCGACGGGTCAACCGCATGGCTGTCACGGGGGTCAGCAGGTAGATATATCAATCAGATACGGTTGAGAGTGCGCTGCATGGGCGCCGCTCCTGACGCCCAGCGGACAATGGATGCACTTAGCAACGGACATTTTACAATATGGCGGCACGCTCCATCAATTATTACACATATTAATGACGATTGTGGCTCATTTGCCGCCGTCCTCATCCATGCACAGACCCCATGCTAGCTGCAGCCATCCAAATGCCTTCGATCAGCCGCCGCCGCCGCCGCCGCAACTCCTCATTATAGGTACTCACTGAACTCTATCCATTGCCTCACTGTATATATATATATATTATATATATATATATATATATATATATAAGGGTACTCATATACATGTATGCATACACATATATATATAAGATATGTATAATATGGCGGCGGCATTCGATTTGCCGCATGCAGTTTGTAAGGCTTTCATTCCGATGCACAAGGAGTATGAACTGTAAATAATAGCATATGAGAAACGTCACGAGCATAGGCCTAAACTTTAAAGTATGCATATATATATATATATATATATTGCATGACATAGGATGCTATAGCATAGTATAGTGCAGCATAATACAATATAGTATAGCATATAGTATAGCATATTAAAGTATGGCATGGTATGGTATGGTATGGTATGGTATGGTAATGTATGGCATGATATGGTATGGCATGGTATTGTTTGGTATGGCATAGCATAGTCTATATGTAGCACAGAATAGATTATGGCGTACCAGTAGTTGCAGAACATAGTTAAGCTGCCTATAGGTTACGTTTCCATGCACTTACTGAAAATGGCATCTTTCGATTTAATAAAGCAGCTAAAACGCTGCAGTGTTCAATTTTTCTCGACGTATACACTATACATCTCGTATGTTCTGATGAGAGACGTTTCAGTCTTCGATCGACGTCTCTTTCATGATTGAATGAGTAGCCTACATGTAATGCTTGTGATGGTAGGCATATAGCCTATATACATGTAATTATTTGACATCTCACTCGATCTGCGCCCATGCATGCAGATATATGCCAACCATGGATGCAGCTCCATGCATGGTCGATCAAATCGTAATGGTATACGCAAACTCCAAGTTTGTAAAGAGCGACTCAAAAGCTAAACGCATGCAGGGCCCCAGTTTATTCACAAGCGCTTCGTGCATGCTTTGTTTGTTCAGAGATGTCACGTGAAGACCTGCGTGTATACGGTTGACAGAGACCCGAGAAAGGAGGCAAGATATAAGACGAATCTACAGATCTATATATAGCTTGTTTCCCATTTGGTTCCAATTTGGTTCCAATTTGGTTTCCATTATTTTTGTTTCCATTTGCATATATATATATATATATATATCGAACCCATGACAGGCTTATTACTTATATGACGTCTGCAGTAACCGGAAATGACGATTCGATTAACAACCATGAGCCAAAGAGGTTTGTATGAGAGCTCAGTGGTTAGAAAGCATGTTGGATCCTCAACGGGCGTGTCGCTGGTTCAAACCCGTTTCAGGTAAAAAATTTGTTTCTAGATTTCTGCGTTATATATTAACTATATATTTATATATATATATATTATATATATATTTATATAAGTGTCAACCATTAATAAAAAGTCAGATTGTCCGAGGACCACATGCACTTAATTGGCCCTTCGAAATCCTTTATGCAAGCGTGTGAACTTCCAAACACCTTTCAGCATGTTCTGCTTAATTCTCCCGCCAAAATGAACTTTTGTTATTGTAAGCTTTTGCATGGTCTATAGTTTATGACTCCTATCTGATATTCACCAGCACCAGATGCGTTCACCCCTTCCTCGTGAATTGCTTTAAGCTTCCTGAAACTTTCTACTTAATTGGACCCCACTGGTGGTCTCACATATACGCAGATCCATCTTGTCTTCCCTTTGTATAGGCTACACTATTCTTCTGCTTGCACGCGCCAACCATGGATGATCTGTCATTTGTCATGCATATGTATGTATAGACTTATTGGAGTCGTAATAATTATTAGTGGGCTATACATTACTGAGAAATGCTTCACCCAGCTGATTCTGTCAACACCGACATATAAAGAAGCTTGTGCACGGTGACGTATGAGGTATACGTTTGAGAAAACCAATTATTATTTTATCGACCGCAAGATCTTTGACGAACTAACTTGATATATATACCTATATACTGTTAATTGGATCACACGTATACGTTGGTGCATGATACACAGTGACATCACGGAGACTGCAGTTTCATCGAATCTCGCGAAGAACTATACACGGTTAGTATTTGACCGTAAATATAACGGTCAAAGGACTGGCAGCTAAGAACACGGTCGAGAACCGTCGAAAGAACTGCAGACCGTTGCTATAGCATTGACCGTTTTTCCAACGGTTCGCGACCGTAATTTTTTACAATGCATTTAACGGCGCCCGACAGTATTCCAGCACATCCGGCAGTTTTCTACCGTACTATTTTACGGTCATATTTAACGGCGCCCCACAGTTTTCTTGTACTTCCGGCAGTTTTCTACCGTAATATTTAACTGTCATATTCTGTAAAACATATCCTGGCTACCGTATTTTACAGTTAGGGTTACCGTGAACGACTGTATTTAGATGGTATTTTACGGTTGTCTGCCGTCGATTTTAACTGTCAGCGACAGTTATCGTAACTATTTTACATTATATTGCCGTTCATGTCGACCGTATTTTTTACGGTCCTGTTGTAATGCTCTCGAAATTTACTGTCCTCGGTAGTATTTTTTGACATAATGCTACCATTTTTTACAACAAAAGTTCGTATTCTGCAAAATTTCTTATTTGAACTAATGTGCAACTCACTCTTTTGTTATAAACTGGAAAAAATACATCAGTGAATGGAATCATCATAAAATTGCTTCTGTCATTGCGTTATTCTTTCTCGAAGCCTATTGCACATCTTAACATTTCATTCCCGTCGACTATAATCTCAAGAAACTGCTCTTATTTATCCAAACTCCACAGCCATACTTCAACTTCGATCAAAAACCAATAACATATGGTAACTTTGCATTATTTATTTTATAATGATAAAAATAACTTTAAATCAATCACTCAGACAAATGTTAACAGAACCAAACTGAAAACAAATACTACAAAGGAAGTCTGAAAACATTAAATCTCTTGAACTAAAATATGATTAGAACACAAATTATCCTTGACATAAATGCAATTATTCTGCAATTCCAGTACTGTAATGAATTATCAAATAAAAACAAACTAGAAAGTGTAAACTTCAAAAGTACAAAATCATACAACCATACCACTAAACTGGCAGAAAAACAAACCAATTAGCAATTACAAGTTATTGCAAAAAAAACTGTTTTACATAAGCATAAATGATCAATCATGTAGCCTATATCGCGTAAACAATTGCCATTTACTTTAACTGGTACATATTAGCCCTCCAATAGCACGAAAATGAAGGAAAATAATAAAGCAAGTATTACATCACTTGAGACACAATAAGTAAAAAGTAAACTTCGAAGTGCAAAAATTAACAAATACATGGATAATATCACAAAACTGCTTGAAAATCTAAAATCGAGCAGTAAACCGAGTTTTTGTTTAAAACGTTTTCACGTGAACAAAAATGATCCTGAATAATACATAAGGAATTACACTTTAGTCTAACTGGGACTATAGCCCTGCAACAGCACCACAATGAATAAAACTAAAACAAGCTGGGAAACATTACATCACTTGAAAGACAATAAGACATACAACCCACATTAAAAATCTAAAACGTGCATAGATTCAGAGTTATTGCCTAAAAAGTTTATTTATTTCTCATATTTTCTAAAGCACCCTTTCAAACTCTCTACTCAGAGGCGGTCCCAACTACAGCACAAACACTGCATCAGAGTTTCACGCTGAAGCGCATGAGCAACTGAAAGAGAAGCACTTGTTCAAGGTCACTAACGTAGCAGCTTGAAGTGTATTCGAACCCAGAATCCTCCGGCTCCAAGGCACCGAACCCACCACTACACCAGTGCCCCACATAAACATTAATGATCACACTGCCTACTCGAACTGCCACCATATATTGAAAAGTGCTAAAATGAAGAAAAGTACTAAAAGAAATCTGCAGACTTAGATTTTTTGAATAAAATAAGACTAAGGCCATAATTGTCTTGGCCTGACATAAATGCAAGGGTTTTGCTGCCATTCCAGCACTGTACAGTACCGTAACGCAAATCAGACCATTAAAATGTAAACATTCGAGCATAAAATTATTGCTGTGACTGCTCAATATCCGTCAGCCATGCTAAACATATAGAGTCGAAAATGAATTCCAAGGTTTCCAGCAATCAGGGTCGCTTGAATCCTGCTACTTGTTGACCATACTACTCCTGGTTTCGAACTCTTCTGCAAATTCAGCACCTTGGGATTTGTGGCAGGATAGATTTCTCGTCCATCTTTGATCACCGGTCCGGATTAATTGGAAATATGCATCTAAAACAGACAAAGAAACAGAATACAATAAGATAATTCCGATCCAAATTTCTAACATTTTTGCAAAATTTGTGCCAAATGCTATGTTATGCAGTGTGAAACTAATTTTGCCAAAAATCTTTTTAAAAGCCACTGGGTAAAAAAATTCAGGATTTATTATGGAGATTTTTATAGCGTCCCTTCAATGTTACTACTCGGGAGCACTCCCTAACCAACGTCATGTGAAAAGTACTATGTTAAGGCTGCGATAAAACGCATCTGAGCAAACCCTCGGCATAAGGTGTAAAAACAGTGGAAGCCCATTACTTGTCATGAGGGCCAATAACAGAGAAAGCACGGTGCTGTCTAGGAGCTGTTCGTGCTCCGGAATGAGAAGTTCACCCTGAGCGGAGGAACAATGATTGATAATGACTGGTGGATGTTTAGCAAGCACTTCTGTAGGGCGCATCATGCTTTTATTGGTACACCATCTTCATTCATGACCAAAGGTTTGCGACTGGCACATATTAATGAATTTTCATTAATTAAAATATGCCAGTCGCAAACTTTTGGCCACAAAAATATGGGCAGGACAGCAATGGTCCTACTAAAAGCAATAAGACACAAACTCTTTGGACATATTGCCAGGATGGGAGATGACTTGAAGCTCTGGTATTTGGAATATTTGAGGAAGACAACAAGAGAGGCAGCATTATAGGGAATGGACGAACGACAGAGGATTTGTGCAGAAACCCAGGGCGCAAATCCGGCCTTGACCCTCCCCATTGAGAAATGCCTGTAGAACGTGGCCCCCCCGTCAGGTTTCAACAAGGCAAGTCGGACCAAACGACCAAAAAAATCAGCAGCTTTTTCAGGTGAAAGACAAAAAAATTCCTAAAATTTTGGCGCCATCTAAAAAATTTCTGTATCCGCCCCTGCAGAGGCCCACTACAAGAACTGTTCCACCCGGCACAGGACAACTATGGATGGAAAAAAAGACGATGCCAACACTTGACACCTACGATCACACTGCTCATGGTGAATGATGATTTATTAAATACCGAAATACATTTAAACTACAAGATTTAATAAAGACAAATGATAAAATACCAAAATTAATGTAACGAAAAGAATTATATTGTGATGCCACCCACCTTGATGAATTTCTCCCATAGTGCTAATCCCATTTACTGACGGACCTGCTCATTTAACAAGGTATTCGTTGTTTAAATAACCACTTGGCAGGCAGAGTTGATTTGTGCTAAATGGTATACCAAGGAGCCACCAGGATACCTAAAATTGGTACAAATTTTAATCGCCAACTAAATCTTAACATTTTCAACTACAAAAAACAGAAAAACATTGTTTATGTAAGTTTTAGAACGAGTTACGCTTCTGCTTTGCATAACAATCTAAACTGATTTTGCCCCACTTTCAATACTTTGCACCATTAGAAAAAAATCAATTTGCAAATTCATCATATTTGCAAAAATTGAAAACAACAACTGGCAAAGCCAGGCTAGCAATATAAGATATATAATATTATACAGGGTGGGAAAATACCCCCTACGGTTTTTGCCAATATCTGTGCCAAAGGTAAGAATTTTTAAATCAAATTTTACAGACTTGAAGGCAATTCTTATTTACTTACAATAGCCAAATCTTACTAAATGATTTCACACAGAACAAAAGTTATATCACTTATAGCAAGTCCACCCACTGTTTATTTGATGATTCAAAAACACAATGCAACAACAACAAAGCAAGAGTCTATTAAGTCACATCTCAATGTAATCGAATAACTTAACTGCCTTTAAACCTGTAAAAGTTGATTTACAAATTCACATTTTGGCAAAAACCGTAAGAGATACTCTATTGGCCTACACTGTACATTAATACACATCCTTAATTCATAAGAACAATTCATATAGCTACTTAGAGGTATTCCAGATAACTGCACAGCCAAATACAAGTTTTAAGTTGACAAAAGAAAGTCTGATCAGAATTCTAGGGAAAGAGCGAAGTGCCTAGGGAAGGCCATTTCAAGTTGACCATCTACCACCTAGATGACTGAAATCTGCAGAAGAGAAAGTGATTTGAGGGAAAGCAATGGCAGGCTCCATATATTTAACCTACAGCTGCTAGTCGGTGAAAGTCAGATGAAATGACATTTTATTATATCCGTCAACTTTATCTACTTTTACCTCTGCACAAGATCCAGTGTACCAACAGCCCGCTGTGGATACTTGGTGTTGAAGACAAAATAACTGGCAAACAGCATGGTGAAGCCTGTATTGAAATTTCTGATGCTTTCGTTAACGATAACTTTATGGAACGAGTCTCTCCGCCATCAAGCAAGAATCTCCTAAATGTAAATTAAATCAGTGATTACTAAAGACAGATAACTTTTGTGCTAACAATGCAATTAATCCACTTTAGCACTTCAAGTTGAATGACCATAATAAAGAGATATTTTAAAAATAGTATTAACAATTATTCTGAGAGAATGTAAGTAAACACACAAAGCTATACAGGGTGCGCCCAAAAAAACCCTAGGTTTTTTGCCAATATTTTGACCAAAAGTAAAAATTTTGGAATGAAATTTTACATTTTAATAGACAATTCATATTTACATGTGATGGCCAGATTTCATCAAAATATATCAAACAGAACAAAAGTTATATCACTTTTAGTGAGGCCACGCTACGTTTTTTGATGATTCAAAAAACGGTGGGTGGACTCACTAAAAGTGGCATAACTTTTGTTCCGTTTGAAATATTTTGGTGAAATCTGGCCATGATGTGTAAATATGAATTGTCTATAAGACTGTAAAATTTCATGTCGAAATTCTTACTTTTGGTCAAGATACTGGTAAAAAATCTAGGGGGGGTCTTTTTTTTGGCGCACCCTGTACAAAAAGGTTGAGCTAATGTTTTTAAATTGATGAAAGTGACAACATGCAAACATGGTTATGTCTAAAACAGTAAACTGCACACTCCTCACGAATAATTTCATTATTATGCTTTGCAAGTGCTCATACTGATGGCAGTATCTTCAGTTATAGGCTCCCTTGTAATGTTTTATGGCACCATAGAAATTGCCATTAAAATTATTATTATTATCCTGAAAACTTCGCAAACCCTTCATTTGTAGGTGGAAATAGCAATATTAATCTCACAAGATAAAAGGGCTATACCACATGAAAAGCAGATTAAACATAGCTAATTTGGAGGAGACATGCTGAATCAGGCAGTCTCCTGTCTCCAGGCACATGGAGTACATGATTGCCCAACTGGTTTGGCATTGTCACCATGGCTCTGTTCCAGCCTAAGTGAGCTCTGTTATCCAGTATGTTGTCTTAGCTTGCAAGCCCTTCACCCTGCCTCTAACAAGGAGTTTTTGGTCACTCATTTGTGTTAGAACCCTAACCTGTCTGCATCACACTTCTCACTTATAGGTTCTTCTGTTTGGCCTAGCATCCTGTTGGAGATCTGCCTATTACCAAGGATTAAGTGATCAGTGCTTTAGAGGATCCTTAAGTCGTATTTGTAACACTGTGGACTGGTAGCGACAATGAGTGGATTTCCTGAAGGAACGCTATAAAAATTCGTGAAATCATTGAACAGGTGAATTTCTGGATTTTTTATTCATGTGATGCCATTCATATGTAGTTGATACTATTTAAAATGCAAAACATACCACAAAAATCAAACATGGTGCAGCTGGGATGTCTGTAATAGGTTGAACTACAGCCGCTGTAGATGTTTCCTGTAACAATAAATAAATAAAGTGGGATATACTTCCTGACACCAGCCATTTTGCAGAGTTAAATTCCTATGTTAGAAACTATAAGTGCTTCAAATGAAAAGCCTCCTCATGTTAACCAGTCAGAAGATGTCTTCCTCATTGGTCTTTTATTATCATACATGGGTGTAATGAAGCTTGCATTCATGTAGTGCATAGTTCACAGTACCAACGTTACCAGCACTGTCAAATTGGTGTGCATGGTATCATCATTAAATAAAGCATAATTTTAGCAAGAGACAAGGGGCTTAAGTCTGCGACACCATATAGAATAGCTATAGTAAATCAAGTATACTTTAAATCATGTAAATTATTACGTTAAGAAAATTTGACTTACAAACTGTCACACATGTTCATTGTTCATCCCCAACAACTCTATAAGTCTCTAACCCCACACCCTGGAATAACTCAAGCACTTGGTCAAGCTGAAAACTATGTATTCCAATACACATCAAAAGTTATCAAGCAAAAGAGGTTGCAAACACTGCCTGACTGAAAAGCTGTCTGCGTGACCCAAATAATTGCCAACATTACATTACCAAACTGATTGCTCAAATTTAGGTCTGCGAAAAGTTGCGGGGTTCCAGGCTGTTTTAGATTATTTGGTGGTTTGGAAATTTAATTGGAAGTTCCTTCCCTAAAGCAAACAATTAACAACTGTATATTTACGAAAAGCTGCATTGATAAACAAAAATACTTCGCTTTAATTAAAAACTGCATTGGATCACATACCGAATCATTGCTTTGGTCTGGCGGTCCTTGCTTGGTGTGTCTCTTCTTCATTAGGACATTTATAATTACTGTCACGAAGGTCAAACTGCAAAGAAATAAAGAAATATTCCAACACCAGAAACATTTTCACAGTTTAATGTATTCAATGCTATTCATGAATGAACAACATAAAATTTTGCAACATAGAGAAACATGAGATGAAAATTAAGATTTTTTCTTTGCAAATGTTTTACAGTGCTTTATAAAAGGGCAGTCAATTGCATGTCCCGAATGTGCATGAGATTTCAAGTGTGGGTCATTCCAGGTCAAGTCATAACAGTGATCCAGCGTGACCATCTCCAATTTGATTAAATTTGGCAATACGGTAGAACCAATGAGAAACTCTAAGATTCAAAATATTAGAGAGCACGTGGGAAAATTACATACAAGATTTGTAGCATCATACTTTACAATGTTGCGAAAATTTACCACGGGCTTTCGTAAAACATCACTCGCAAATCATTGTGAACTAATAAGACAGTGTGGCAATGCGCAAAACAGAATTTAAAAGGAAAATCGCTACAATTCTAATGTATACAGCTCGGACTATGCCAACACTCAAGCGCGAACAAATTGAGCAAAAGACATATCAAAATGATAAATAATCTCAGCGGATGTTATATTGCATCAAGGAATATTTTTAAAAATATGCCGTTGGTGAAAAGAAATTGGCTCAATGTCAATTGTTCTGGCTTTTCATTGAGAAGAACCAACGGTCCCAAATCTCTCGATTTGAACTCCAGGAATAATCACGTGGTGAAGACATGCTGGTGAGGAACTACCACAATAAGCGACCAAAACCAAAAGCGCTAATAGATTTGAAGGCTGCATTTAAGTTGGTTTGGCATGGGAAGGTTTAATTCTGGGACCCATTAACAAAGACATCAAAGACTTTACGAAGAGACTCAGAATATGTCTGGATGGTGGAAGTGGACATATTGAAAACCAAAGTTGTAATGCAGCGTAAGACTTCATGACAGACTCATTTGAGATGAAACTTGCAAAAACGCTTTATTTTTATTGTGTCATCTTTTTTAATCGTCAACAAATAGGGGAATGGGCTCACTAGAAGTTACATAGCTTTTGTTCTGTTTGAAATATTTAGTCGAAATTTGGCTTAGTTACGTATATATTAACTGCCTTTAAACCTGTAAAAGTTGATTTTGATAAATTCCCACTTTTGGCCAACATATCAGCAAAAAATCGTAAGGGGTACTCTATTGGCCTACACTGTTAATAAACATCATTAATTCATAACAACAATTCATATACTCAGAGGTATTCCAAACACCTGCACAGCCAAACACAAGTTTTAAGATGAGAGAAGAAAGTCTGATCATAATCCTGGGAGGTGCCTAGGGGAGGCCATTACAAGTCGACCATCTATCACCCAGATGACTGAAATCTGCAGAAGAGAAAGTGATTTGAAGGAAAGCAATGGTAGGCTACATATATTTAACCTAGCCAGCTGCTAGTAGGTGCAAGCCAGATGAAATGGCGTTTGATTATATCCGTCAATTTAAATACTTTTACCTCTGCACAAGATCCATTGAAGCCGGTGTTGAAATTTCTGATGCTTTCGTTAACGACAAATTTATGGAAAGGATCCATCCGCTATCAACCAAGAATCTCCTAAATGTAAATTAAATCAGTGATTACTAACAACAGACAACTTTTGTGCTACAATTCAATTAATCCACATTAGCATTTCAAGTTAAATGAGTACAATAAAGAGATACTTAAAAAATAGTATTACCGGTAACAATTCAGGGAGAATGTAAGTAAACACACAAAGCTATAAAGAAGGTTGAGCTAATGTTTTTAACTTGATGAAAGTGACAACATGCACACAGTGTTAGGTTTAAAACAGTAAACTGCAAACTCCTGAAGAATAATTTCATTATTATGCTTTGTAAGTGCTCATGCTAATGGCAGTATCTTCAGTTATAGGCTCCCTTGTAACGGCATGACTGTGTTACGGCACCATAGAAATTGCCGCTACAACAGGGCTGTTTTTAAGGAATTTTTAGAACTGCACATCCTCTTCTCTCCTTTCTCAACCTCCATGGTAAATTACTCCCAATCTGAGGAAAATGACCTTTTTTACTGGTTTTAACTGTACAGAAGTGCTTCTACAACTGCACGAATCCATTTAGAACTGCACATTTTGTGTAGAACTGCACGTTAAAAAAATCCCTGCGCTACAATTATAATTCGTACCCTGAAAAGTTGACAAATCCTACATTTGTCGGTGGAAATAGTGCTCAACATTAATCTCACAAGATAAAAGGGCTATACCACATGAAAAGCAGATTAAACATAGCTAATTGGGTGAATCCAAGGTTTGTCTGATTCAGCCTTCATGAATGCACTTTCACTGTCTCCAGGCGCATGGAGTACATGATTGCCTAACTGGTATGGCATTGTCACCTTGTCTTTGCTCCAGCCTAAGCAAGTTCTGCTGTCCAGTATCTGCTGTGTTAGCTTGCAGACCCTTCGATCTGCCTCTAGTCTTTGGTCCCTTGCTTCTGTTAGAACCGCAACCTTTCTGCATCATGCTTCTCACTTATAGATCCTTCTGTTTGGAATATCCACCCATTGGAGAAATTCCTGTTACGAAGGATTGAATAATCAGTGTTTTACAGGTTCCTTAAGTCCTGTTTATCACACTGTGGTTGGACTGGGAGCGACTCTGAGAGGGTTTAAAGGTGGGGCTCTATTTAAATTCTTGAAATCATCCAATATATGAATTTCTGGATTTGCTTAAATTCATGCGATACTATTCACTTATAGTTGATATTATTTAAAATGCGAAACATACCACAAAAATCAATCATGGTGTAGCTGGCACGTTTGGAACAGATTGAACTTCAGCTGCTGTAGATGTTTCCTACAGGTAACAAAATAATGTATTTGTTAATAAAGTGGGTTACGCTGTATGACGCCAGTCATTATACAGCAGCAGAGTTAAATTCTTGTGTTAGATGCTAGAAGTGCTCTAAGTGAGAAGCCATCTCATGTTAACCTGTCAGAAGATTGTCTTCCACCTAGCTGTCTCAATCATTGGCCTTTTACAATACACGTGGGTCCAAGGAGCTTGCATTCATGTAGTGCACAGCTCACAGAACCAACATTACCAGCAATGTCAAATTGGTGTGCAAGTTATCATCATAAAATAAAGCATAAATTTAGGAAGAGGAGAAAAGGGAGCAGTCAAGCAAATTATTATGTTCAGAAAGTTTTAATTACAAACTGTTACACATGTTCATCCACAACAACTCTTTAAGTCAAGAATCTAACCCCTCCCCGAAACAACTCGTGCACTCTGTCATAACCGAAAACAATGCATTCCAATACACAGCAAAAGTCACAATTATCAAGCACAAGAGGTTGCAAACACTGCCTGACTTGAAAAGCTGTCTGCGTGAACCAAAATAATATCCAACAATAAAATATCAAACTGATTGCTCAATTAAGGTCTGCGAGCAGTTGCGGGATTGCAACTTGTTTTAGAGTATTTGACAAGTTGGAAGCTTAGTTTTCAAAGTTATTTTCCTAAAGAAAACAATTAACAACTCTATAGTCAGGAAAAGCTGCATTGATACAAAATTCCAAATATCACACTATAATTAATCACTGCACTGGATTACATACCGGATCATTGCTTTGGTTAAGCGGTCCTTGTTGGATTCTTTTCTTCATTAGGACATTCATCACTACTCCGCAAAGGTCAAACTGCAAATAGAATATTCCAGCACCAGAAACATTTTCAGAGTTTGAGGTATTAATGAATGAACAATCAAAAAATTTAACATCAAGAAACATGAAGATTTTTCTTTGCAAATTTTTCACTGCTCACTTTTTAAAAGTCAGTCAATTGCATGTCCTGAACGTACATGGGATTTCAAGTGTTGGTCATTTCGGGTCATATCATAACAGTGACCCGGCATGACAAATTTTAATTAAATTTAAGAAGATGGTAGAACCCAATAAGAAACTCGCAGAAATAAAAAAAAATTAAATTTTGGGTAAACCAATTTCCGAGATATGGGTCATTGAACCTCGACCCAAACGCCCTGGTTTACTATGACCGGACGAGATTTAAACTGCTGTATCTCAGCTACTATTGCACCTGGAAACAAAAGTGAGATACCATATAGAAGCTGAGTGAATGCTTTATTTGCCAAGGTTGCTAAAAATAGCAATTTTCAGCAGCATCAAAATTGTGTAAAACTGTAGCCTAGTAACCCTCATATATGTGAAACTCTATACTCTCATATTCTTATAAACTTTATCCCATTCAAAATACTAATCTAGATAGTCAGTGAAAAGTTGAGAAGGTGCGCTCCAAAGAGAACGAACATTAACTCCCCAAACAACTCCCCCAGACAAAACCCCCAGACTAGGACAAAAACCTCCGGGTAGAACATAAATGGCACACAGGCAGTAATCCTCCGAATGGGGGTACTAAGTTTAAAATACATATGTTTGTCGTACACAAGCTGGAAAGATGAAAAGAATTCTCGCTAAATAGAATTCGGATTGATACAAAATAATTTTCACCTTAATGGAAGCTGGATTGATGAAAATATTCTTGCTTAAACTGGAGCTGGATAGAATGATAATATTCTTGCCTAAATTAAAGCTGAATTGATGAAAATATTCTTGCTTAAACTGGAGCTGGATTGAATGATAATATTCTTGCTTAAATTAGAGCTGAATTGATTAAAATATTCTTGCTTAGATTGGAGCTTGATTGATGAAAATATTCTTGCTTAAATTGCAGCAGGATCGATGAAAAATAATTAACATTTAAATAGAACTTTAGAAGTTTGATTAATTAATGAAAGCAATTGTTGCTATGTAAATAGAAGCGGGACTGGTGACAGCGTTCTATCAATTAGGTTATTTGCACAGGTAGGGGTTTTGTCCAGTGGGGTCGATGTCCTAGGATAAAACTGGGAATTTTTTGTCTGAGGGCTTGTCCAGGGTTTTTTGGTCTGAGAGTTTTGTCTAGGAAGTTAATGTCCTAAACTGTCTCGGAAACGGGTTGACCCAAAAATCTAAAATTCTGACTTTGGGAGCTTCTCGTTAGCCTCTATAAACATGCAAAATTCAATCAAAGCTGGAGATGCTAAATTTTATTCAAAACTGTTGATTTGACTTGGACTAACATGTGTGCACGGTGAACATTTGGGTGTGGGACATTAACCCCTAGGCAAAACCACTGGACAAAACCCAGAACCCCACCCTCCTACCTATTTAGCCTAGGACAAAAAACCCGAACAAACCCCCATGCCTGCGAAATAGTCTATTTTGTAGTTAATTGATAAAATGTGTTTCATCTATCCAGCTTCTATTTAAAAAGCAACAATTGATTTCATCAATTTAATTATTTAATTAACAAATTTTGGTTTTCATCAATCCAGCTCCTATTTAAGCAAGAACATTTTCATCAATCCAGATCCAATTTAAGCGAGAACATTTTATTAGTTCAGCTTCCATATAAGTAAAAATGACTTGATATCAATCCGATTTCTATTTAGCAAGAATTATTTTCATCATTCACTTGTGTACGACCAACATATGCATTTTGAACTTAGGACCGCAATTGATGCACTACCAGAGTGGGCTTATGTCCTACTCTGGGTAGTGTCCTTTTCCTTTTCCCAAGCATTTCAATCGCCAGAAACAACGAGCACGTGGCAATATTACAAACAAGATTTGTACCGCATGCTTTAAAATGTTGTAAAATTTAGCCTGGGGTTTCGTAAAACGTGCATTAGCAAATCATCGTGAGGTAATAAAACAATGTGGCAATGCGCAAAACGGCATTTAAAAGAAACATGGCTAGAATTATAATGTTTGCGGCTATGATTATCCCAACACCGAAGGAAATGAGCGCGAAAAATGTGCAAACAGACATATAAAAACAACAAACAACCTCAGCGGATGTTAAATTGCATAGATGAATATGTCAAATGTCATTGGGTTTACCAGATTTTCGATTTTTGGCTGGAAAATGTACCAGATATAAATTTTGTACAAGTACGACCATAACTCGTCGGAATTTAGGAACGAAAGGAAGTCAAATACTCTCGACGGCTTTTAGCAGGGTCAGATAAATTTGTAGCGCATCAATAGCTGTACGTCTAACACGAAGTAACATTAATTTATTTATTTAACAATTTAACGAAGCTTACCAAGATAGAATCCAATCCGAAAAATTATAATAGAAAATGACTATGAACTGCAATTTAATCTCCCGCATGCATACGCAATATTTAACTCATTATTCTAAAGATTGCCACTTAGGCTAGTGTAGTGAATAAACAGATTAAACAATTGCTATCTGAAAGAAGATTATTTTTGATGACGCGACTTTCATCTTGAAATTCACAATGATTTTCTAAACTTCGGAAGTCTACATTGGACCCACTAACCTACGAGGTTTCCTGGACAGATGCTGCGCAGAAAGGTCTATGCGCCCTGTTTGTTGTCGTTTTCTTTTCTCACAAATATCCGAAAATTAGTCAACAGTATACATATATATATATATATATATATATATACTGTTATTAATGTAATGTGACATTAAGCCAATATTACTTCTCCAGTGACGCTGATACTTGCCATTTCACCCTGTATGTTTGTCAACGCTCATTACTTACTTGTTTACTTACTTTAAACAATTTGCACTGTTTGTGATGGAGTCATTTATACCTCCATCTGTTCTGCCATTGTATTTTTAGCACTTGGAAAAAATTACGCGCTGACAAACAATAGCCTAATTAAAAATTTATTTGGCAGTTAAGACCAATAACCTATTAGATAGCCCAGTAATTATAGGCCTATTGATTCTCGTTGTAAATTATTCAGACCTGTAGGCCAATAGAACTTTTTGCTCATCTACTCTGCGCATAGCCTGCAATGATCTTCTTGAAGTAATTAAAATGATTACTATCGCTATATCAACCTAAAAATGCAGAAAATATTTTCTCATGTTGTGATTGTACATGCTATAATCTGTTCACATTTTATGTTCCCGCAGTGCGGTTGCAAGCGGTTCAGTAAAGTAGGCTACATACATACTTACATGCTACCTTACTTACTATAGTATTGGTAGATCTCGTAAAATTAGGCCTAATATAAGCGCGTGCATATAGGGTCTTACTAAATTCCAACAATTTAACAAATGACAATTTCCAAACTTTGTTTGAATTTAGCCTAAATTCAATAATTTATGGTAGATTTGGCCTAATCGACTAGCACTTCCGAATGCATAAAAACATTAATGAAAGCTTATTTGTCACGTGTAGGCGAAGCTTAATTGGAGGTCACATTATTCGCAGCGGACTTTACCTTGCGAGGTCTAAATACTGTCTGATGCCGTTTTATCAAGCGGCCGTGAAATTTACGGTGACGTCGGTGAGCTCGCCCAAAATAAACTGTGGGCCACCGTTTTATATTCCGACGATCGTAGACCGTCGTGGAATACTGTCCATGCACCGTTGTAATCACGGTGAAGGCTTAGAGTGTAGCTTACAAGATACATGAGACACTGCTTTGTGCTACCAGCGAACGGCACTCGCGGCGTCAGTAATTAATTAGTAGTTTATTAAGCCTGAAGGGAGATATATTACCGTGAAGAGATACAACCCTTTCTATTGGTCACGAGAAGGAAGGAAGGAAGGAAGGAAGAAGAGTTTCTCGTGGCAGATCATGACTTAAAAACAGCGCTTGAAGATATGACACCAACATCGCAAAAATTATGTCGAAACAGAAGATTAATTATATATGACTGAAGGGGAAATTTTTTAGACATGTTATTTATAGACGCCATAAATAATACTGAAAGGATTTCGAGGCTTGTGTGTTTAGACGCGGCGTGTATCCGTCGGGGTGGGGTGGGGTGGGGAGTGTGGCGCGTGGGTGCGCGTCTGCCGCTTAAAAACAGAATAGGCTACTTCTGTATTTTGCGGAATGAGTAATCATTTGAGATAGTGGCTTTGCGGGAAAACAAGGGAAATGTTAAAAATACGGCGTTCGTGTTGTACCTGTTGACTGCAATGCGATCACCGATGCATGTGTTTCGACGACGTCGCAATATCAGACGTATAAGGAGGCTTACACCTACGACGATCCAAGTCCCATTCAAGTTAAGTCGGGAAATCGCTCGAGCGGCGCGGGAGGTCCAAAGAACGACACGCTCCGCTGCGTGCATTAATGATCGACAACCTGCATATATATATAATTATGGTATATATGTATATATATATAGACTATATGGTTCGTGTGTGCGCGTGTGTGTGAGTGAGCAACACGTTTGTGTACAGTTCATAGAATAAACGGAAGGTATACACTCGTATACATGTATATATTGTATATGTCGATATAAGAAACATGATCATATATAGCAAGCAAATTACTGACTCACAACTTACTCACTTTTTCATGAGTGAGTGAGTGTGAGTGAGTGAGTGAATGAGTGAATGAGTGAGTGAGTGCGTGAATGAATGAATGAATGAGTGAATGAGTGAGTGAGTGAATGAGTGAATGAGTGAGTGAGTGCGTGAATGAATGAATGAGTGAATGAGTGAGTGAGTGAGTGAGTGAATGAAGTCAGTCAGTCACTCAATTATTCAGAAAATGTAATTTACAGTCTCAGTTATTTCCGATTTCACAATATGTCTATTTCGATATCTTTCGAGCTGTTGCCGTGGCTTCCGGCAGGAAATAAAATTTACGCCATTACTTAATTACAGAGTTTATAAACATTAAAATGAGAACAATTTATCGCACTATTTCAACCTGCAATTCTATCTGGCTTGCACAATATATGGTGAAACTCATCTTGGGGTTGAGATTCCTTGAGGTTTTTATAAGGCTGCACATTGGATAGACATCAAGTTTTCTGAATTCTTTCGTATGACCGTAGAAAACATGAATTCAAACGAAAATCATGCATAGACTTAATTTTTCCTTTCTTTACCCTCAAATGCATGATTCATTCATACTTATCATCATACGCAACACTTGTAGAAGTTGTAGGCCTATAGGCTATAGTACCCCTTCAAGAAAACTACTCAGAAACGATCCCAACTACAGCACTGCAAAAAATAACTCGTAAGATGATGATCTCAACCACACGATGATCACTGCAAATATAATTATATCCTTCGGATTTCCTATCTCTATCAGCTGCTGAAATTAACGAAAGACAAAAGGGATATGATATTTTTAATCATATATAGACCGCCATTATAATTATATGAGTAAGCATTACTTTGGCTTCATAAACAATCTGGTTATGCTGGGTCATGTATAAAATTGCATGATTATTTATTAAGACTAATAGAATAAATTGTTAGTTAGTGCCTATATCATACTATTTAGATTTAGAATTTCTTTTGCTTCGGTTCGATAGCGAGCTGTTCTTCCTATAACCATGAAATGCTTGGCTGAATCCGATGCTCATGCATGATGGAGTCCTGACTTTCAGTGTAATTTTCTGCTCTTTGATTGTTCATCAGTCAGGTTTCTTATGCCCGTTGGTTATAATGGTTGTGTAAAATCTACAGACACCCTGTCGTCTTGAAGTGTATACGCTGGTTGCCTGCACCGACCACAGTCAGAAGACTGTTTTGGTTGCTTCAGAACCAGTGTAGTGTCTGCCCCATGCACTCGATAGAGGTCTCTGCAGAGTACTATCATAGGGTTCTAGGACAAAATGGTATTGGACAAAATGGTACGGACAAAATGGTACGGACAAAATGGTACGGACAAAATGGTACGGCCAAAACGGTATGGATAAATTGAAGCTGGATGAGGGTATTTTTTCTGAAATGGAGGGTGGATGGCTTTTTTGTGGCTGAAATACAGCTCTAGTGAAGAAAAAACTTGAGAAAAGGAAGTCGGATTGGCGAAAAAAATGCTTGAGAAATGGAAGCTGGATTAATGTCTTTCATTCACGTGTTTCATGATGTATCCAGCTTCAATTTCAGCCATGCTTCCTTAAATCAACATCCATTTGTAATGCATCTTTCATTAATCCAGCTTCTATTTCAGCTATGAAAATACCCTGATACAGCTTCTATATCTGAGGCGTTATTTTCATCAATCCAGCTTCCATTTCATATATAAAAATATCCATGATGCAGAGCCTTCATCCAGCTTTCATTTCAAATGCGTCTTTTCGTTAATTCAGCTTCTATTTCATATATAAAAATTCACTAATCCAGCTTTCATTTCATCCTTACCGGTACCATTTTGTCCGTACCATTTTGTCTGTACCATTTTGTCCGTACCATTTTGTCTGTACCATTTTGTCCGCTACCATTTTGTCCGGTCACCCTATCAGAGGCATGATGGTCGAAGAACCCATTAAATGACTTGACCAGGTTAATTCGCTGCTGATATATTAGGCCTGCTCTACTTTAAATAGCACCGCTTGGTTTCTAATGTAAGGCTGACACACTTATGCACTCATCAACTGCAGAAACTTATTAAGAGATAAGTGATTATGAACTCAGCGGCTGGAACACAAACATGACAACAATTATATTGCAGCGCCCTGGTAAACATGCAACTTAAGGTTGCCTACTAATCAACAAAAGTAAGTAAGTAATGCAGACCAAGTAACACAACCCTACAGACTTATATTCCATATAGGTCCAGTGGCGGCGCCAGGATTTCAGTTTCAGGGGGGCTGAAGCCTCGACCGAAATCTCATGAAAATTTTCCATTTTCACCGCCAAAATTTCTGACGATCTTTTTTTTTTTAGTCGTCAGCCCAAAATCGTGGATATTTCACTGTAAAAAATTTCGGATGGCCCTTTTCTTTAGGGAGCTGAGCCGCTTGTAGGGGGGGCTTAGCCCCCCAGCCTCCCCTACCCCAGCGCCGCCACTGTATAGATCCGTAGGGTTGTGTTAATGGTTTGGTTCATGCATGCATGTGATGATTTCTCTGTATGAGGATCTACCTTAAAATCTTATAATAATCTGATAATAAAACGAATATATATATATGACAGTATAGGCCTATATATTTAATGATAATATATATATATATATATATATATATATATATATATCTTTGTTCTATTGATTTATGTCACTGCCGTCCATCTATTCCATAAATCCCCCACCCCTCGATCAAGACATCTAAACTAGTAAATTAAAGTGTTTTATCTGTAATCTGCTGCTCTAGATAATTTTTTAGACTTACAAAGAAAGGATTTTTCATCGTAAACATGTGTTCAAACAAAGGCTCTATAAAAATTACATTTTTAAGATGGTACAGGATACTGAGCTGCAGGCCAATGTCTGGTGCAATACGCACACGTGTCGCTTCTCATTATTGCGCTGAATAAACTCGAGCACATGCGACGCAGGTAGGCTATACGCATGCACGTAAAGATATATATATGTAGCCATGTGTGTATGTATGCGTGTGATGTATATTGTATATGTAATTGTATGTATGTAAGTATGTATGTGTGTATGTATGTGTGTATGAATGCATGTATGTATGTATGTATGTATGTATGTATGTATGTATGTATGTATGTATGTATGTATGTATGTATGTATGTAAGTATGTATGTATTAGGGTGGCCCTTAGCATACAGCCACAAAATAAAAATCGTAAAATTTTGTCTGGCACCCTTTCAATCCATGCCAATTATAGAAATAACATTATGTTGAAAAGAATTTTGGAATTGCGAAACATTTAGGGGTGCCCCTCGAGCGCCGAAATTTATTCTTTAATACAAATTTGATCAATTGAATCATGCAATTTCAACCAAACTATATTCAACACACTGTCACTCAGAGTTTTACAGAGATGACTAAATTACACTCTGGTGATGCAACAATGCCAATGAAACAAGTGTTTACTGTTCAATTATAATTCAGTTATTGTTCACTGTTCAGATGGTCACAGAAGTAAATGATCAGTGCAGGACAATAAAATGAGGGAATCACTGCTTTCTACTAATTTGACACGAGATTTCTTTTCGTACAGTTAGGGAACTGTCGTCGATGCTCACTGACAACCTGCAGGAGAAATTGAAGCTGATCCTCATTTTTTGTTAGCTTTTTTATTTAAGTCCTGGATGAGTGCCACACCTCGTTCAGCTCTATCATTGACGACAGCCAGCCCTTTGAGTACTGCTTGTGCTTCTCGAAATGCTTCATGCTCTTCCCAAAGAGCAGGATCTTTGGAAAGCATCATCTCAGATAGTCCATGCAGACCAAGCACCTGGAACAGTTTCTTGGAGTTGGTTGTACAGAATTGTTCCAGACCGCTGGTGCCAAGAAATGCATCTGACTTCACACTGGGTCGTTTAGGCGGATGATCTGGGGCTACTTCTTCCATGGCAGCAATCATTAGCTTCTTGGAGTCATTGGATGCCCTTGAATCAAAAAGAGCAGGTCCAATAAGCTCTTCAGACAAATACCAGAAATGAAGCCCTAGCTTCTTGCTTGTAGCAGAAGAAATTGTAGTTTGTGGATATGTGAGAAGGTTTGCCATGAGAGTGAAATCATTCAGAGGAGCCTCCACAGCAATTGGCGCAGTTATCCAGGCTTTGAGGTAGACAACAACTGAAAAGATGGCAATATCATGAATGCTGCGTTCTTCTGCAGCAGTCTTCTTGAACTGAGTACGAAAGAGCCACATCTTTATGGTACAGATGACTTTTGCCATCAATCGTGCCCGGTGCATAGCGCCAAGTATTCGAAACCAAATTCCACGAGAAGGAACACCTCCAAGAATGACAACTGAGAGCTCGAGAAATTCCGTGTAATCGTCTCGTGGTTGTGCAGTTGCTAAATGTCTACGAGCAAACTCCAAGATATCAGAACGGTGTGGGGCCACCAATGATTCCACCAAAGGATCTGACGAGGCTACCTGAAATTTGTCGCTTTCAATGAATTTCCAGTGGTCTCGAAACCTCTTGAAAAGAAGAACATCAGGTCCAGTAGACGTTCCAATGGAAGTTTTTCGAATGCAGCCCCGACAATTAGTTCCATAACATAGTGTCGACAAGCCAGGAAAAGGAGATCTTTATTCAATTCAATTCTTGCTCTATTAGGAAACATGTACCTGAGCGATGACCTGTGTTGCTGGCTGTGGTGTCAAAGCACAAAGTAACAAGCTGATCTTGAACATTCCACTCTCTCAAACACTGGACGACTGGAGATGCTTGAGCTGAGGCTGTTCCTGAGGATAGTTTTGGAATGCCCAGAAACTGTTCAATTCCTACATGTACATCTGAGATCAGAACTGGAAGACGGTCAACATGTTTGCGTGATGTCAAATCTTCCAGAAACTTGCCGTCCCAATGAACGGTTAAAGGAACTAAGGCGGAAATTCGGATTGAAGGCTGTTTGATTTGGTGGTTCTGTTGCTCGCCCTGGCACGTTGAATGGAATTTCGGTTGATATTCAAAGTCTTGACGTCACACTGTCACAGCCTCTGTCTTCAGGAATGGAGATCATTGTGAGAGCGTCTGCTTGGGCAATATCAAACAGGTCATCTAGTCTCTCAATAAATTTCTCCTCCTTAATCTTGTGAGCTGTAGCTGTTCAGTGTCTATGCTTTTGAAGTCCTTTCCATTCCACGAACACCGACTCCAACTTGTCAATGCAATGCTTTTTACCTCTTACAGGTATACCAGCTCTGTTCCAAAATAGAGTGGTTTTTCTATAGCCTGTTGACTGGAATAACGGACTGTCTGCTTGCCAACTTTGAGTAGATGCATGAAGTATCCAAAAGTTTGACGATACGATGGCAACTTTGCTCCAAGAATTTCAGGCTCACAAGAGCCAAGTAGATAGACACTTGTTTTTCCTCGCGTTTGCATAATTAATTATGAATAATTATTTGTAATATTTCGTATTTACTATGTCTGACAATGTAGACATATGTTTCCAATTGTAGACTAAAATCAAATGTCTTTCCTTGTGTTAAACAACTCTTCATAAAATATTGCCACCTTTTTTCAACCAGACAAGAAACGTTAGTCAAGCATATAGGCTATTTGAAATTGTACAGTGACTAAAACTTTGGAGCTCACGTAATTTTAATAAGTAAGTACTAAATATTAAATGTTGATGCATTGCAAACATTAGTAGGCCGACAGAATGTATTAAAGCACTGAAAATTTCAGTTTGCGATTCCAATTATAATTTGGAAGTGTACTCGTACATTATTGAAAATTGAGAGCTCGGGGGGCACCCCTAAATATTGTCCTATTGAAAAGATTTTTTGCACAAATTATTTTCTTCATAATTGAAATAGATTGGAGGGGTGCCAGCAGATTATTTTTAACTTTCATTTTTAAGGGCCACCCTAGTATGTATGTATGTATGTATGTATGTAGCCTATGTATGTATGTATGTGTGCATGTATGTATGTATGTGTGTATGTATGTATGTATGTATGAATGTATGTATGTATGTATGTATGTATGTATGCATGTATGTATGTATGTATGTATGTATGTATGTATGTATGTATGTGTGTATGTATGTGTGTATAGATGAATGTATGTATGTATGTATGTATGTATGCATGCATGCATGCATGCATGTATGTATGTATGTATGTATGTATGTATGTATGTATGTATGTATGTATGTATGTATGTATGTATGTATGTATGTATGTATGTATGTATGTATGTATGTATGTATGTATGTATGTATGCATGTATGTATGTATGTATGTATGTACATGTATGTATGTATGTATGTATGTATGTATGTATGTATGTATGCATGCATGCATGCATGTATGTATGTATGTATGTATGTTGTATGTATGTATGTATGTATGTATGTATGTATGTATATATGTATGTATCTTGTATGTATGTATGTATGTATGTATGTATGTATGTATGTATGTATGTATGTATGTATGTATGTATGTATGTATGTGTGTATAGATGAATGTATGTATGTATGTATGTATGTATGTATGTATGTATGTATGTATGTATGTATGTATGTATGTATGTATGTATGTATGTATGTATGTATGTATGTGTGTATAGATGAATGTATGTATGTATGTATGTATGTATGTATGTATGTATGTATGTATGTATTTATGTAGGCTATGTATGTAAGTATGTATGTATGTAAATATGTGTAACTGTGTAAGTATGTATTTATGTATGTATGTATGTATACGTGTGTGTGTGTGTGTGTATGCATGTATGTTTGAAAGAATGAATGTATAATAATTATGTGTGTATACATGCATGCTTGTATGTCGTTCGTCCGTCTCTCCGTCCGTCCATATGCCTGTCTGTTTGTATGTCTGTCTGCCTGTCTGTCTGTCTTTCCGTCATAACAGCCTCTGCTAGTCTACAGTATAGAAGTGAAATACTACAAACACCTATATACTAGTAACCTAATCGTTTCTGAGATATTATGCTACCTGTAATTATAGCCTATATAATTAAAAGTATATAAGCGCAGCAGAACTGCGCGTGGCTGCCTGCAATGCGCGGAGTTAAGGTGTATATACAATTGCATATATACATATATATATCATATATGTATATATATAAAAAAAAGAGGAAGTTGTGCGATCTATTTGCAAATGCTGACACAGAAAGTTCCTGCTTGCGCGCAGAAGCCCATGGGCGATAATAGAGGAAAAGCGGTCGTAGAGCAGACGACATCTGGCGACTTCCAGCAGCGATGGCCGAGGAGAGAAATTTTAATCATTCGTCATAACTCCTATGTGATGACGGAATATGCAAGCCTACGCCACGGCGACAGGTCAAATGTCTCGCAATAACAGACATATTTCTATATTTATCTACGTATAATACTACAGACCACACACACACGTAATATACACCCACATCAGATGCCACAGTATAGCTGTTTAGTAAAAATTATATAACTATAGCTCTTGACTGACGTACTGAAGTAATATTTGAACATAAACTGACGACTATGGCGCCACCTATGGAGTGCAAAATGGCGATTTCAGCGAAATACAGCGGAAGACTAAATGGACGCATAGTAATGACAGGGTCACCCAGGGTTCAATCCTCTCCTATAGTAGTAGGCCCTAATAGTCCAACAGACGGTATAGCGCGAGAGGCGCGGAATGAGATGACGAGTAAAATCCGATGATGCAGAGAGAAAGGAAATGAAAGGGGGAGGAAATGAAAGGGAAAAGATTGAGAGTATATTATATAAGGTGAGGTTTTATAACAGCGAAAGGACATTGAATGATAAGCAGCAGCAGCAGCAGCAGCAGCAGCAGCAGCAGCAGCAGCAGCAGCAGCAGCAGCAGCAGCAGCAGCAGCAGCAGCAGCAGCAGCAGCAGCAGCAGCAGCAGCAGCAGCAGCAGCAGCAGCAGCAGCAGCAGCAGCAGCAGCAGCAGCAGCAGCAGCAGCAGCAACAGCAGCAGCAGCACCAGCAGCAGCAGTAGCAACAACAACAGGCATCTTATAGGCCTATAACCTCTTTCGTTGTTGATTTTCTCCACGTGTGGTCCGGTATTCGCCAGTGAGAGAATACTCCGGACTCTATCCGAACTAGGAAGTATCTATGAGGCGTACTGTTTGCACAAGTTATGGTCTTTACCTATAAGCAAGTCAAAGTAACGTAATTCAATGCTATCCTATGTAAAGTATACTTGTTTGATATTTATCTTAATTTGGCTATACTTATCATAATGCTGATTACTTAAGTTGAATATCCTGGATGTAGAACCTATGCACACTAATGTCGAATGCACTATGTCCGGTTGTAGGCCTACTCTTCAATCTTTCATTCTATTATCTTAAGACAGTTTTATTTGGCCGCACGGAGGTTGGGAACGCCTCTGCGTGGTCCCCTTGAAGAGGCGCTATATAAATGCAAATAATGAATGACTAAATGAATTATACATTATTCTAATGATGTCGGTGGTTGGTGTATACAGGTCACTGAATGGTCTATACTCTATAGTGTATAGGCCCTGTAGACATATTCGAGTAACGGTGGATCGCGTCCCACACAGCCAACAACACCCAGTATTTTCACAATGACATTTTCCCAAGTGAAATAAGACAAGGCGTTTCGCAACTCGTGTTCTTATGAATCGGTGTGAATCATGTGATCGCAGAGTGGTCTGTAATCTGTATCAAGAATTAATCTGTATCAAGAATTAATCAGTAAAAAGAATTAATCAGTATCAAGAAATAATCAGTAGCAAGAATTAATCATCCGGACGTAGCCTAAATCTCTCACAGCTGATGATACATCTGACTTCGTAGCTCATCACCGTTCACATGTGAATGAGACAAAGTGCATCAACAAGGATTGTGGATCTTGTAGAACTTAAATAACAATATGACAGAGGAATCTTTTTGTATCGATTAGTCTATTATCCATACAGCGAAATTTCTCGTCTCGACAAGATTATAGGAATTGTTCGTATGCAGGCGACACCTAGCGAATGCAATGTATTTAAAATGCATTGTGTCATCAGTCTCAATTACTGATTCAGACGGTCGTGCATCAGCGCGCTACATCCTTTCGCTGTGTGTGTGTGTGTGTGTGTGTGTGTGTGTGTGTTGGTGGCTCAACGATCAGTTCGAATATGCCTACACTCCATTAAGTATATTTTAAATAATGGCAAGAGAGATATGCACATAAAATTGAACAAGGTTCGGCATACTTACGTGTAGTTCTAGGCTTCTAGATGCATCCACAAGGGTTGCCAGCATCCGAACATCTATAACCTTCGCTGTGGTTGGTCCAGTGGACGCTGGTCTCAGTGGTCTGGAATGATCTTCGTTTAGAGCTATAGGCCTATACGATAATACGACGTCTACACCCTGGAACTTTAACACAATCATTCCTCACTAAACTTAAAACTGTTCGTTTTGCCAAAAACGGTTTTGGGCGTGCTGGAGTCGGGAGCGCCTCTGAGTAATTTCCTTGAGTGGGCGCTATTTGAGTTTCCGAATGAATGAATGAATGAATGAATGAATGAAAGAAAAAATGAATGAATGAATGAACGAACGAATGAATGAATGAATGAATGAATGAACGAATGAATGAATGAACGAATGAATGAATGAATCTATAAAATCTATAACAAAGACCTGAATAAAAAAACATACACTGGCCATTGGTGATATCCGTCACTGCTTCTACTCTGGCAGTGTCAGTCCAAAGCCTGTAAAAAGGAGGAGGGTGACGATAATGGTCTTTGTTGTTCCACAGTGTCGTTAAACTAAAATTGCTACTATAGATCCTAAGGCAGATATATTAATAACGAATATGCATCTATCAGCATATTCTGTAACTAGTTAATAATCGGCTTAAGACACCTGCATGACCTCTCATATAGCTTCCTTGCTGTCGGCTGTCCTTCTATTGAAGAACACTCCCCCTAATGCTGACTTTGTTGTTTTCACTCAGTCCGATACCTATGTCACATCCTTCACGACCTTTTCCCTCCCCGTAAGGTCAACCCTCACAACATGCAATGCAGGCCACATGACACTGCCCTTCCTAGAGTTAACACCCAGGGCTGTTTTTCACAGGCGCAAACGGCCTCTAAGCCAAGCTTTGCTGCCGCTTACTAAAATGTCGGATGCAAAAGTAATCTTAGTCTCATTTTGAATTTCTGTCAGATTAGCAGGTGCAAGAAAGATAGTTTTTAAAAGTTTTAAAGTACCGGTATAGGAATCGTCTTACCGTACGATATTAATCTATTATTATTATTATAACTCTAATAGATTTTTTGATTTTTTGTTAGAAAGGCGCGAATTACAAGCCATTTATCACAATCCCACCGCCGGGTTAGCACCTTAATTGAAGCCACCGGGTCCCTGGGCATTTGAGCCCTCTCTAAGAGTGCCTGGGTGACTGTCATCATACTGAGTTTGAAAATTCACATATTCGGACGCGTTAGCAGCACTAAAATTACGATAAAATCCTATAAACAAACATCCGGATCTATGAGGAGGGAATTAATAGAAAGCTCAGTGACTATTCGCGAAACCGTGTAATCAATTGGAAACATTTTTTGGCCGAACAGAATCAGTCTTATTTCTTTATAGCGGAGGGAGATAGGGACGGCAGGGAGAGCCCTGTAACGCAGCGAATCCTAAAATTTCCGGGCAACGCTGGGTACCCCAGATAGTAATGAATATTCTTACAGGTTACACACAGGATGCCCCATATGGATATGATCCGGGCCATCCGGCTAAACTATAGGTATAGGGACACCTATTTCCTGAATAGGTTATAGTGTTCGTCATTGTACAATTCTGTTCTGGATGTTATCTCTTTCGTATGAATATACAGAGTGAAAAGATCGTTGAGGCAACGACCCGCAACACTAATTAATCAAACCTAGACTCTGCTAGGCAGTGTGTTCCGAGCTCCCTAGAGCCAAAAATAATGTTCTTTGGGAGCCGAGCTAAGAGGAAGTTACAATCGCTGAAGGGTTGTTGTTAAGAGTTATTAATAGCAAACGCAGTCACGATGCCAGCGACGACCCCTAGCGAATGAACTGAGTACAACATGATCGGTTAAACAGGTATTATAGGCCTACCCACACTTCGGTGTCCACACTACATACAAAAGTAATAGCCTACTTTTCTGTATTGTCATTTCTTAAGACTAAAAGTAAAAGGAGAACAAAACCTACTAACAAATTAAACGAAATATTTTAACCAGGGCTTTTTTAACGTGCAGTTGTACACAAAATGTGCAGTTCTAAAAGGTTGTGTGCTGTTGTAGAAGCACTTCTCTACAGTTAAAACTAGCAAAAAAGGTTATTTTCCTCCGACTGGAAGTAATTTACTATGGAAGATGGGAAAGAAAAGAAGTTGTGCAGTCCTAAAAATTCCTTTAAAACAGCCCTGATTTTAACATGCATCATTTTAACACGTTTGGACCCCCCATTGGAGTTTCATTTATCATGCGGATTCATATTAATAATAATCAGCTATAAATGATATTTTTGCTACTTGCTTATTTAACCACGGACCTAATTTCTCACAAGACCGAAACTTAAGTGTTGGGCTCTCTATGCGAGGCATTATAAAAAAAGTGGTTATTATTGTGTGCAGTATACACTATACACTGGTTTTTCCGAATTAGTCTACTACTGGCGTTACGCCGTTACCGCAAAGATATATAGACTCTAAGTTAGTCTGTAGTCAGTGACGGTATTACAATAGACCAGGCCAAGCCAGGGCAAATACAATTGCAAATACCACAGGACAAAGATCGTGACCTGGTTAAAAAGAAGAACTTTCCCTGCAGGTCGTTTCCATGCCAGAAGGCTGCCAGCATTTTTGAACTTGGAGAATTCATTCGGGGCATATATATAGATTGGCTCTGCATGCGCTGGTTATTTACATGAATGCATGTCATGATCGTGCTCGGGCTAAAAAAATCTGTGGCACCGCCTGCGTTTGTGATGCTGAACGTTCTGTGAAATCTAAAGTTATAAGGGGCCCTAACTAAGATTGGCGTCATCGTTATTTTGTGTACAATGCTTAACCGTATACGGTATTCATTTGCCTTAGGCCTCAGGCCCTATATACAAAAACCTGAATTACGTTATTAGTTATTACTGTTCCCATTTAAAAACCCGAAACTCCTTTGTTGGTCAATAACAAATAAGAGTCTAAAGTAAAGGTTTCAAAAGCATTCCAACAATGTTTCTTTAATGGCGGCAAACTGCAGCACTCAACTTTCATTTAAAAAACCCAAATTGACCCAAAACGGACTTGTTGTAGTTTGGCAATTTTGTTTATCAAAAGTGACATATACCACGTGAGCTTTAGGCTATATACCTTTATGACTTGACTGATGACTCCACAAACTCAGGACATGTATGCAAATTCCATAACAATTTGAACGATATCAGTTTTCATTGTCCGCTGCTTGTAAGTCTTTGCTAGTCTTGATAAAATACATGTACATGTACATGTACATGTATATACTATGTAAACTGAAAATACTGTAACTAGTCAGCGAAAACTAAGTCGGTATCATTGGCGTCTTGGGTTTCTGGTCCAAACCCAAAAATTATTGATTTCCGAAATTTTAAGCTATAATATTATCTGCGTAATTTGTATTTTTGCAGTCATTTACTCGGGACGTCGGGAACCCAACAAAATAGAACAACCGAAATATAGTGAGGAGGCTAAGGTCCAAAAATGCAGTGCATTGTGCATCTTGTGGATAAAAGCAACAAATTTTCACAGCTTCAAGACAAACATATTTTAAAACTTTTCAGCGAGAGGCATCAAAAAATTCAAATGGGAACATACTTAAACAGAAGGTTGAAAGTATGCTAAAAATGCACATGCTCCTGAGTTGATATGCAGCTCTAAACGGCACATGGATGCAGAATATATGGTCTTTTGACAACATGAAACATTACTAATCTGATTTAAACATTACATAGTGTGGAACAATTGATACAAAACAAGTATACTATGAAAGTATGCTAAAAATTCACATTTCCAGAGCCGAAATGCAACTCTTTATGCACATAGATGCAGAATATGTGGTCATTTGACAACATGAAACATTACTGACCTAATTAAAACATTACACACATGCATACATATGTCGGACAATTGATAGAGCAAGTATGCTATTTAAGTATCTAAAAATTTACATTTTAAGAGCCGATATACAACTTTTCATGCACTTAAATGCAGAATATGTGATGTTCTGACAACATGAAACATTACTAACCTGATTTAAAACATTACACACATCTGCGGTACAATTATTATAGCACCAGTATGCTATGGAAGTATGCTAAGTACTCAAATTCTAAGAGCCGATACACAACTCTTTATGCACTTAGATGCAGAATATGTGATGTTTTGACAACATGAAACATTACTAACCTGATTTAAAACATTACACACACATATGTGTGGTACAATTATTATAGCACCAGTATGCTATGGAAGTATGCTAAGTACTCAAATTCTAAGAGCCGATACACAACTCTTTATGCACTTAGATGCAGAATATGTGATGTCTTGACAACATGAAACATCACTAACCTGATTTAAAACATTACACACACATATGTGTGGTACAATTGTTATAACACCAGTATGCTATGGAAGTATGCTAAATATTCAAATTTTAAGAGCCAATATGCAACTCATTATGCACTTATATGCAGAATGTGATTTTTGACAACATGAAACACATGCATACATGTGTGGCACAATTGTTAAAGTGCCAGTATGCTATGGAAGTATGCTAAATATTCCAATTTTAATAGCCAATATGCAACTCTTTATGCACTTATATGTAGAATATGTTGTTTTTTGACAATGTGACACATACTAATTTTATTCAAACATTACACATAACACATATATGCATACATGTGTGACACAATTGATATAGCTCCAGTATGCTAGGAAAGTATGCCAAAACTGCACATTTCCAGAGCTGATATGCAACTCCATATTGTACTTAGATGCAGAATATATGGTCTTTTAACAGCATAAACAATACAATTTCCGGATGCAAAATGGTCATGTGGGGCAGCACAATGTTTTGTACACTGATACAAAGGATTTCAAAAGTACTTTCAGCAGATACCAAATACCAATATCAGTTTGCTTCCATCATGGAAGACACAACATCAAAATAATGTCATAAACAGACACAATGTCAAAATTCCAGTTGTAAAACAGTCTTTTACATTATGGAATTTTCCTATAAAAATGCATGCTGGCACCACAATTTTTAGAAAGTATTTGATTTACATTTTTGTATTCACTAGTAATTGAATGTTAGTTTAAATATGCTGTTATTTATTTCTGTCACTATTTTAACAAAGTGTTTTCTCTGCAAATTGTGTCCAGTTATTCACGATCTGCCTGTCGGTTGTCTCATTAAGATTAACGCTGACAACCATACTAGTGACAATAATTCCTGGTCTTTTGGTATGAAGAACTGAAAAGTTTGAAGTATCTTTTAAAGTGAAAAACTGACTGAGATATGTGGGCTGCTGAAGTTGATTGGGTAGCACAAAAGTATGTGAATTTGCATCTGCATAATTTTATGACATTTTCAGACTTCCTCAATAACTTTTGATCTAGAGCAGCTAAACCCGTTTGCTGTTTTCAGTTTTGATAACTTTCTGAGCATAGCATAGATTTGCATGATCAAGTAAATTCGTTGTATTTCGTATGATGAATAAACCAGAGTTGCTGCAAAGTGTCAAAACATTTCTTGTCAAACCTTTTTTTGTCATGCATGCTGACACATTACACCTACAGTACATTAAAGTCTGGGATAATTTTTGAGTGGTTTAATTTAGCTGCAACTAGAGTATTAAATGTGTGATTTACTTGTTTCTTGGCTGATAGGAACTGTTGTGGCAGTTAGCCAAAAACCTTTCATTTCCATTAACTGACCAAATGGGTATGTGGGACACCTGATAAACAAGTCAAACACATGTCATTGGAGAAATTGAAGAAAAACCTTTTTATTGACACCAAACTTTAAGTAAGTAATCTTTAAAGCAGCGGAATTTTTTGTAGAACAGCCTGCAGGAATTGGTAAGAATTGTTCCTAAAGCTTAACTCCAAACATATCCAGCCTGACGCCCAGAATGTTTGAGATGTCACATGATGCATTTTGCCTTGGTGAATGTTCTTAATTGGTTTACCCTTCCATGTAATACTTCCCGACAAGTTCTTTTGCTACGGCCAACTAACGTTGAAACCGCATCACAGAAAAGGAATGCATCAAACATGGGTCGTCATGCAAAGGGTAGTTCGGGAATCAAAATTCATGCAACCTCATGAGCAGCAATGTATTGAAGCTGAGACCATGCCCCTATTGTCTCCAAGAATTTGTGACACACTATTTTCTCCGCTGGAAGCAACAGCCAGGACAACAACATCAGTATCAATAGTCTTGATTAATATGCTGTGATTCAAAGTTTGAAACAAATCTCTACAGTCTACATTCATGATTTAATAGCTTTACCAGATCCCTCTATCTGACCATATACAATTCAAAGTATTGGTCTTTTTATGTCTCAATTGGGTGTTTCTTCGAAGCATCTCTGTGATCTGATGCTTCGTCTCCTCAGTGCCACATCACTGCATCCTCTAATATTTACTGATCGGCTTGACATTAAATTTGTTCCTCATGTCTGCCTTGGCTCAATCCAGTTGCTTTGCCTGCATAGGTCTATGGAATGGAATTCCACCATCAGTTCACTACCTTTCTCTCTGATAATCTTTCCTCATCTTTCTCTCGCCTCAAATCCTGCCTTTGCTCTCAGGGTCAATCACATTGGTAGTGCTTCTGAAAGACTTTTGCCGAGAGTAGCGCTATAAATGGTCATATACAAAACAATGTCATCAATACAGCTTACGTTTAAGGAAAACATTTTCATCAGTCGAAATTATGTTCATAGGAAAATTATCTTCATCAATCGAATTTTTTTATTCAAGTTCTTTTTCTTCCCATCAATAAAACTTCCTTTTAGGGCAAAAAAATTCATCGATCTACCAAAGATTTAGTTTTCGACTTCAACTTTAAACTGACAGCTTAACATCATTTAGCACCTTAAACTACGGTTTTACCAATTCTTGTCAATGACAAGTTTAATTAGCTGGACACTGTAATTTCTCGTGTGCTTTATTCTGGCACACACAAACACACAGGGTTAATTATTAATTATTCTAAAAAAATATTCATCATTGAGTGGGTTGTAGCGCTGGACGCAGACAAGTAGGATTGACAAAAAGATTTCTCGCTAAACAGCAGTTGGTTTGATGAAAAAATGTTTACTTTAGAAATAGAAGTGGGATCAATGAAAAAATTCTTACTGAAATAAAATCTGGATTGATGAACAATATATTTCATTTAAATATAGAATGACTGGAAATAGTTATTGTTGCTAAAATAGAAGCTACACCGATTAAATAAATTCTTGTCTTAATGGAACTTATAATTATGGAAGCTAGATTGATGAAAAAGGTAATCGTGCAGGTAACGGACCTGCTCAGGTAAGCAGCATAGCCACCCATAAAATTGCTAAAATAGAGTGCTGTGACCTGTCAGCTCTATCCCATGGTGGAATGCATTCAGTGAGTATATAATCAACACAACATATTAACAATTTCTAACTTAAGCAAATAGGACATTTCATATTAGTACAAATAGAAGAAATTAAAAACTATCGAATTAATTAAAAACAAGTTTTAAAATACTGACGAAATATGGATAATTAAAATTCAAACGTACCGAATTAATGGAAGAAATAAGTCTTAACATTAATTTGAAAAATGTTGGAAAAAATGATGAAATATGGAAGCACACCAAAATTTGGCAAGGCATCGTGAGTGTCGGTTAGGGTTAGGTTGTGTTCTCATTTATCAAAAAATGCTCTGAATGAATGAATTAGATAGTAATGTCCATCGGCATATAGGCCTACAGTATCTTTGGACAGTATCTGATGTCAACACTAATCCTAACCCAAACCGACCGGACGCCTAACCTGACCCTAACCGAAACTCACGACGCTTAACCTGACCCAAGGCATCAAGATATGATTAAAAGCGCAAATCAGTTTTAGAATCGCAGGTTTCTTCACTTTCGAACTTTCTATTTACTCATATCATTTGCTTAATATTTTCATTTATAAGTATTAATTTAACCCTTTTACTTTATCTCGCGCTGATTACTTACTGAAAGCACTGCATCAAGTGATGCGTGTGATAAGTCGCAGCGCTCTATTTTAGCGATTTCTTGGGCGGTCATACCGTTTTCATGGACAGGACCATAGTCTGCAAAATTACCATGAAAGGATTCAAGCCAAAGCAGAAGTAGGATTGATGGAAAACACTAATGCTGCGATAGGCGAATAATTTAGAACGCTAAATCGATAGATTATCCGCACACTACGTTGAATTAACGGGCGAGTACTCGTTAGCGCCGAGTCAATTAAAAGCACTGCTTAGACATCGCTATGTTTTCAAATTCAAACCTTCCAAACAAATATTCAAATGCAAGCAAATTTACATAATCCTTGTTCGAAAATATTAATGTTCTTGTGCACAATACGACCGAAAACAACTTTAATTAAGTTTTGATTTCCAAACATCGCTCATTGAAACTACGTTTACAAGCCTAGCTATCGCACAAGGCTGGCTCTTTATGGTGAATATAGCCCAATAAATTCGCCCAAATGGTCGATCTAACAGCAAAAGTTACCGACTTTTCCACACATTTCACTAATTTTTTTAGTTATGTTCCGGATCGAATTAATTGATGCCTCTCGCTGAAAAGTCTTAAACTATGTTTTTCTTCAATACAAAAAAGTTTGTTGCTTTTATCCACAGTTTGCACAATGCATGAGCTTAACGTCCTCACTATTCTGGCTCCACCCCTGAACCATGTTGCCTATAGACGCATGCGCCACTTAGTATTTTCTTTACGGTGGAAGACCTTAAATTGCATTGTTCTTTTACCATGTTCTTTTACCGCTGCGACTTATCACACGCATCACTTGATGCAGTGCAAAAACAATGTCAAACTATAAAATATGTTCCATATATAGCACGTGAAAGGATCATAAGACCTACCGGTACTGATCTTGTACAAAACAGAAAGAAGTCTCAAATTTATGATAGGCGAATCTATAGGGATTTGTTGAATATAACACGTTTTAAGGCTAATCGTCCATTTGATTTGTGATTCTGTGCATGGGGTTGGGGGCCTACAATTTAACTGAACGCTATTTATTTCGACCCTACTATGATCGACGACTACCTGAGCCTGCCTCGGAAACAACGTTCCCTCTAATATTTTTACTGTGTGCGCGGAGCTGACGGTTGCTTGAGCAACCCAAATTTCCGCCTGGGCACCATATTTTCAGATACATTAAATTTGTGTTTGAAAAATCTACAGGCCAAACTACACTAATTACACGCCTGTAATAGGCCTACTATCCATTTTTAGATTAAAGATGATGTAGTCTATTGCGCAGAAATCACGTAGGCCCTATATGGTTTTAATACTTATCACAAACGAAAATATTAATGATAGCCTACGATAAATAATACCAAAAATAATACCAAGCAAAATCTGAACTAAACCTCCCTGAGACCTACCTGAGACTAAATGATGGAGGATACATGTAGTTCTTAATCTAGCAACAAAATAATGTTCAGCGCTAAAATATCGCTGCCTCCGATCTTTCAGCAACGATCATAATTGTTGATAAAATTAATCCTGTCGATATTGACTGCCAGCCCAAGTCTCGTTGTTTCTATTCTACTGACGCTGGAAGCTCCGTCTTTACGATCTCGCTAAGCCAATCAGTTTTAAAATTAGAAGAATAGCTATTCTTTGAAAATGCTGTTTCATATACTCTCATTCGCTTTACGTTTCGGCATAGCTTACAAATTTCACTCACTAAGAAATAACCCTGTATTCAACCGACCTCCAAAGTGAAATCCAACTCTGGTGATCTGTTTGCCATTTGACAGACAGGCCTGCAATATACGACATCGTCCTAGGCCTAGGGTTTTCCACTCACCTATAGTGGATGACTGGAGGGTTCTTTGGCTCCACCTGTTGGAACTAACTTACCAGCCGGAGCAGCCGACTATGACGGCAGAGCAGCTGATAAGAATCAGCAAGCATCCCCTCTAAATTGGTTGGTGCCAAGCTGGTCTTCTGGTTTCGGGTCATAGCAGGAGTCGCCAGGACGTACCAGTTAATGACTGACACAGTTAAAGATGAGGTTGGAGCATCCCTTGTGATTAGTTATCTCTTAACAGATGTTCCTGTTTGTGTCTCAATGAGTGGTGCGCTCAACTCGCACTGGGCATTAATTATTCTCTTCAAAGCCGTGACTAGATCGTCCCTCAGATTCAACCTAGGTGGGAGCGTAGGCTACGTGCTTCCAGCCTGCGTCCAGTCATTACAAAGCTCTGGAGGGGAAGCGGTTATAGTCATTAGTTGTGGCATTCGTCCGGGGATAATTGACTGTCCAATGGCTAGATGGCAGCTTGGTAGTCGTCCGCGCACACAGATTTTGACCACTCGGTGGGAAAATATGAGATCAAAAATCAATGACTTACGTCAAGTTAAACAAATTTAACAAAACCTTAGTTTATATGCACTTCCTACCAAAATTTGTGAGCGGGGATTTGAAACTGCTGCGCGGGGTTTTAAAATGAGGTGCGCGGCCGCGCACCCGCGCAGCTTAGAGGGAACGTTGCTCGGAAAGCGTTATTTCGATAGAAGCTGACGACGGAAATCTGTTTGATATGCCTCCGTTGGGAATATACCCTATCACACAATGCACGTCCAGGCAGCCGCCCCCACAGCAGCTTTACTAACGATATTAGCAAGCACGCTTCCAGGCACTTTATGACGACTCTAGCCTTTATCATATAATAGGCCTCTACAACATAATCGACTGAGAGCAAATTGGTTCGAATGAGGAAGTTGACGCTGGTTTTCAAACATCAAAAAATGCGTTCAGCTCTGACTGTTTAACATCCGCGTTTAAAAATAATTTTGGCTGTCGATTAAAAGAACGTCGTAAGACACAATCAGATTCATGTATCAATCACCCTCATGCACTCAAGCGTAAAGAGGGTATCCTATCGAAAGAATAGCAAAGAAGCACAGGGGGACACAATGAAAGAGAGGAGGAAAATAAGAAAGAGAGAGAAGAGACACGACTGCAGGGGAAAACGATGACAGACAGACAGGCAGGCAGACAGACAGACTATCAGACAGACGGCTGATTAGATGGGTGAAGAAGTGAGTGATATGGGTGGACTACCGATTGATCATTTGATTGATTGATTAATTGATTGATTGATTAATTGATTGATTGATTTGTCAATTGATTGATTGATTGATTGATTGATTGATTGAGTGATTGCGTGAGGGAGTTAGTGAGTTAGTGGGCGAGTGAATCGTTATGTAGGCAATCTGCTTTCCGGTTACACGAAATACACTTATAGATTATGCTGATTATATGCTGTCAGTCATTTTTCATTCATTTATTATTTGTACCGAATTGGGACAAAAGAAGTCGCACCCTTACCCTAACCATAACCAACGGTATTGCTGCAAAGCAGAAAATTATTTGTGAGCATAGACGTGTCTCTAGCCTAACTTGTAAAATCTATATTTTAAAAGAAAATTTGAAGTATTATTTGCATCAAAATTACTCCTCAAGCTTTTAACTAAACGCCACTGACTTTCTAAAAACGGTTCTCTTCCTTTTGTGCATACACTTCCCGCCGTTATTTCACCCTTATAACTAGGGTAATTGACCTTAATGTGAGATTTCAATTTTCTCTTTTTATTGACATGTTAAGGCTTTGGGGTCTATGCAGCCTGTCACAAAATGAAACAATTGTCGCTGTTTCTACAATTTCTATTTTCGATGAGATTATAATGACGCTTTCGCTTTTTTAATAATATATACGTCGGCGGAATTGGAAACTTGTGATTTGCCTAGAGAAAAGTCTGCAAAGGTTGGGTTTCTGAACCGCATTGAGCCTATTCCTTTAGGTCTATGGTTTGTCTATATTTAAGGACAAAATTTGATAAACGTTTTCCTCAGTATAGGCTATAGGTCTACCGTCTATGCCATCCAAAGCTACCACACTTTATTTTAAAAGATGACCATACAAAAACTCTTGTTCCTGAGGAAATCATTTAAGTAAATTGCGGTCATATAGAAAGCAACAGCTCATAATTATGTTCAAATAATTATGGCCAGACAGAGGGAGAGAGACAGACAGACAGAAAGACAGACAGAGACAGACAGACAAAGAGAGAGAAAGAGAGAGACACAGAGAGAGACATACAAAGAGACGGACAGATACAGAGTTGTAGGAGAGATATGAGAAGGAAGAGGAGTGAAGGAAAGGGAGGAAGTGAGGAGGAGGAGGACGAAGAGGAGGTGGAGGAGAAGTGGCTCTTATCCGACGAATAACCCTTCACTTTCGATAGAAACGTAGACCTGCATGCCAGTGATGTCTGTCAGATATGATATGCAAATTATTTATTATACCTTTTGAAGTTTGAATATGCAATAATATTAGGCCTAGGAAGTACAAAGTCACGCGCCAACACTACATCATGTTATTATTCTTTGTAGGCCAGCAGTATTTCTTCTATAGTCCTTGTGAATTGTGACCAATACATACATACATGTACAAACGTACATACATGTATACATATGCATACATACATACATACATACATACATGCATACAGTCAAAGATACATACATATATACATACATACATACATACATACATACATACATACATACATACATACATACATACATACATACATACATACATACATACATACATACATACATACATACATACATACATACATACATACATACATACATACATACATACATACATACATACATGCATACAGTCATAGATACATACATGCATACATAAATACATACATACATACATACATACATACATACATACATACATACATACATACATACATACATACATACATACATACATACATACATACATACATACATACGTACGTACATACATGCACACACACATACATACATTAATAAATAATTGCCATGGATCGGCTTTGACAGATTTTTAATTGTGATCAGCTGGTTCATATTTTTCAAATTGTATGTCACATGCTTGGATTATCATTGGTTTAATCTGGCAAAGTACGAATACCACGCGTAATATCTGACATAGATTGACAGCTGCCCCACCAATCAGAAATTTCTAATTCCCTTCATTATTAATTTATTACTGAATCGTCGCCACTTCTTAGAACTCGTTTCTGTCCCATTCAGTCGACCGGGGAATCGCCGTGTTACTAAGAATAGACATCATATCGAAACTACTGCGTTCTCGAAGCTTTGTTGCTTACCGACATTAATTATTTTGAACCCAGCGTAAGCATAATTTCATCTCTTCTCAGAAACACATCCTATTCAGAAGTATTCAACGTAGAGAAGGCGAATGGAATTGGCTTGTGTGTGTGTGCAGGAAACTCCGCGTTCAGCAATGGAACTACTGGAGAGATATTATTGTGGAAAAATTCCGAAATGGTTCCTACGCTTCGAATATAAGACACGCCGAAAGAAGAGAAGGCAGACCGGAGTCGAGAACTACAAGTCTATTAGTCTATCACTACAAGAGAGAGATTATTTTGTCAAACATAATTATCATTATAACGAGAATCATATTGAGCCTGAGGAACAGATCTTCTATTTAGCCTACACACGTTTTGAGGTAAACCCTTCCTCTAATTCATTTTAATCATAATATAAACTTGGATAGCCAGCGTGAATTAGGACATAAAATACCTTTGATTTACACTAAGGACAGCAGGGATGGATACAGAAATTTTTGAAGGGGCCAAAATTGTCGGGCTTGGGACAGGGAAAAAAATCGTATTTGGTCACCGAAAAATCTGATGACCTTTTTTTAGTCATTTAGTCGAAATCCCTAGCAAAAAGATACCATTTCCCAGCAAAAACCGTACCATTTTGCCCGCAAAAACAAGTGATGACCTTTTTTAGTCGTACGGTGTTCTTAAACCTCTGAACCCTGTACTACGTACGGACCTCGTGGGGGATTGTGGCCTACAAAACTATTCATGGGGGACCACGCCGCGCTGCTCATGACTTTCCGAGCCAGAATAGCTGCTCAAAAATAAAGAAATTTCTAAACTGGGCTATGGCCGGATTTGCCCCCACCTGGATCCGCCCCTGAAAAGGAGCAATGGACAACTGATATATGACCGAGAATAACAAACATCATTTATTCGTAATCATCGCCGTCAAATAGATCACCTTCATGCACTGATGGGTTATATCGAATACGCGCTATATCAATAATATCAAAGTACATGCATGTGCAAACGTACAATGATACACTCATATACGTGCCATACATCAACAAAATCATCGATACATACATGTACAAACGCATATAGATGTATACCTATACATACATACATACATACATACATACATACATACATACATACATACATACATACATACATACATACATACATACATACATACATACATACATACATACATACATACATACATACATACAAGCACAACTACATACAAACATGCATCGAAGTAGACTCTATGCATCCATTCAAACATACACATCGAAGACACATATTATATACACACAGTTATATACACTTACAAGTCGTTGGCTGTCCTATCAAAATATTACGCCATAACGTTCTTCGTTGATTGATTTCAGCGGGTGCACAGATCCAGGCAAAAAATCTCATCTGACATAATAAAAATTATAATAGATGTGTAGCTGCGTGAACTTCCTTCTTTGAGACCGAGTCAATTGATTGATTGCATGAAGATCATATCTCGTGGCAGGGCTGTTTTAAGGATTTTTTAGAACTGCACAACCCCTTCTCTCCTTTCCCATCCTTCATCGTAAATTACTTCCAATCGGAGGACAATGACTGTTTTTGCTTGTTTTAACTGTACAGAAGTGCTTCTACAGCTGCACAAATCCATGTAGAACTGCACATTTTGTGTACAACTTCACGTTAAAAAAGCCCTGTATGATGGACAGAAAGAGAGATCATAATATTATCATGCTGTTCATTGTCGAGGCCACTGCAAATTACCATATTATTTCGGACGATAGGTCTACTCATATTCATTTTTCTACCTTAAACCTTGGAATGATCAGGCATAAAGAACCATACAGATGTGCTGATGAAACCGGACCACTCATGTAATGTAATTATTTTTAGGTAATTTGAAACTTCTAGGCCTACAGCGCTGTTATTAAGTAGCATTGGCCATTCAGTATAGCTTTCAGTGCGACTAAATTTGTTAACCTGCCATCTACCGAATGCAATTGTATCACTTCCTTGATGTAGCTTCAATAAAGCAGTCTAAACCGACTGTATGTTTTCATTATTCGTTTCATATCACTTTTATATGAGCGACGTATAAGGTTAAACCATTCATTTATTCACTTGGGTTTTAGAGAAGCAAATGCTGGTTTAAAAGACAATAGGCCTACTTTGAAGACATTCAAGACCTAAACCCTAAACCTCGACGACTTGTGTTACACCCTAATCATCCTAATGACTTTTGAAACCGGGCATATGGCCTAAATTCTTTGTTACCGACTAGAGGCATTCTACAGCAGCAGAACTGGTGAGAATCTATCAGAGAGACAGATAGGCCTAGACCTAATAAAAGATAGCATCCGATTTTTTCTACAGTCTTCATAACGGCGTTTCTTAGCGTGGATCCCCCTATCGAATAACAGGTCGAATCACATCTAAAACTGTTGTTGTTTATCGGTTGTGTACAACCCACAGACAATAGCTTCATTAGAGCAACTTGACTGCGCCTTTAAAGCTCAGATAGTGACTAATTACCACTAGACAACGTGGCCTTCATTTGGGCAACAACTGCGTAAGTTAGTCTTCATAATAATTCGACGTCTAAATGATATATGATGTATAGGCTGCATCTAAAGGTGTGTCATCGTGTCTGATCAACTTACTCTAATGAGCTTAGTATAGGCCTACGTAGACATGTTCTAATTGGTTAAGATAGAAAGCAGTGACCAATGTGCGTCTCATGCAATAATTTATTAAATTAAAGTGAATGTCGTTGATAATTGAAATCGCAGAATGTTGTCAAATGGAAAAGATCGATTGGTTTCGAGAGGCGAATGTGTCTACAGACGATGTGTGTCACACACATCGGAGACCAGACCGTCATCATCACAGGCATCATCATCATCACAGGCAACGTCACCACCGCCGCCATCGTTGGCGTCATCATCATCACCGTCGCAGCGACAACCACCATCATCATCGTCGTCGTCATCATCATCATCATCAACAACAGCAATATCATCATCATCATCATCATCATCATCATCATCATCATCATCATCATCATCGTCCTTGCTTCGTCGTCTACTGCTGAGCATCGATGACCTTGACAGTCCATCTGGTCCAAGACTTAAGCCAGAGGTCGTCGAATCGACGTTGAAACTGGAGGAGGAAGACGGGAAGACTGGCGGAGATTGCTGCAGTCGAATGCTGGCGGTTGATGGAGCGACCTTGAGGAGCCTGGAAGCAGAGAAGGTCATCAACTGGTCAAACGAGTTACGCAGACTTTATCCATGCTTCAAATCAGTCGCCTTGTCAGGTAATCTTGCTAGATATACATAGATATAGATGTTGCTTAGCAACCGTATAATAGCCCGCCTCTCATGACGCATCTGATGCGCTCCAGCAGGACTCTCCAACGTAAGCTTATAACAACTGTGAATAATATATGTGTATAATTGAAGCGAGCATCAATTACCTCAATGTTAATATGATAAAAGCACAATAAAAGGGTAATTAGTTTGATAATCTCATTCGTAATAGGCTGGTATTCGTAATCGTGCAAAGAAGTTATTTCTCTCATCACTATGATGATTGTTTGTGCCGAAAACGTCGTCGTCGTCACCATAAATATTAAAGTTATAAGCATTCTCAACATGAACATTATTATAGTCCTCGTGATTATAACGGTCAAAGTAATTTAATCCAGTTTTGTGTTGTTTGGGAGCAGTGAATACATGCATTATATTTGTCCTTATATAATATGTAGTAATACATGCATTATCTCTGAAAAATGTCGATGCTTGTATATATTTATTTATAAGTGAGAATTTCTCACACTAATCTGCCATGTCATGATGTCTCCTCTCGAAACACAACTATACTTATTCACGTGAGAAGTATTTTTATTGAACAGATGATGGAAAGCGAAGAGGCGGTTTGTTGGAGAGCATCTCTCTGTTGCTATGGGGATCAGATGCAGCTGCCTCTCTCCTCTCTCGGCTGCTGTTCGTGATGCTCGTTGAGGTGGGACAGGTTCAGCTGCGTCCAAGGTGGACTCGGATCATCAAACGCTCGCGATGCAGGATCAGTAACCTGGTAAGCATGCATATCAATAGCATGTCAATAGCATGTCAATAGCATGTCAAGCGTGTCAATAGCATTTAATCCATATTGCTTCATGCATGTAATTGCATCTCTTCATGATCTGTCCTATCATATTCTGTCTTATCCCTGCTTGTCCTGCAGGATCTCGAGTGCTCAGGCGATATATAGGCCATAGACCTCTATGTATTGAAAAAATCTGTCCTGGTTTGTATACCGCAGCATATATGTAGGTCTATAACTATAGGTCTACACAAACAGCATTCAGTGAAATCAGTGGAACCTATATAAACGGAAGAGTCACTAGCTGCAAGTCTGTCTGTCTGCCTGTCTGTCTGTCTGTCTGTCTGTCTCCGGTTTTGTCTACGACTCGTTTCTCGTCCATAAATTTCGGTTGTTTTAGTTCAGCAGAATGAAAAAGAGAATCGAAAGAGCAGATATATCATAATAATGCATCAAGAATAGACTACACAGATTCATAGAGTAGACTAGGACAATATACTTAATCATGTGAGCTTTTTCTGTTGAAGGACCTGGAATGGACAATTCTCGTCAATTCCGTTCACGGACCGAATCCGTCGTTAGATGACACCACCATCGCCCTTCCAACAGCCTCCTCTTCGTCCTCCTCTTCCTCCTCTGCCTCCTTGTCGTCCTCCGATCTTCTGCAGACTTCTCTCTATGTCTTTGCTTTGGCCAACATCGTCCGAAGACCAATCATCATCGTGGATGGAGATCAGAATCATTCTTCTGTTAATATTGATTTCGTTTCCGGTATCTATCTGCCACTCCTTTCCGATGCCAGCTCCTGCTCCTCCAGTCCCCTTCTACTGGTCCATCACAGAGGTCTGTTCTGGCCACTTGTGGAAACGGAAGTGGACTCACGTGATCGAATCGGAAAGCCCTTCTTCCCTATCGTCAGCGGAAGATGCATGGAGCCACTGTTGGTTCGATTCCTGACGCAACCGGAAGAGGACGAGACCCTGCCCGCTCTCTTGAACAGATACCTCAACGTCAGAGAGTTGGCTGTGACGACGACGACGACGATCGACAGGAAGTCCATCTCCGCAGCAAATGTCTTATGCGCTGCTTTGTACAGCAGCGGCGATGATCGCATGCATGATGCATGTGACGATGAAACTGACAGTGCGGAGTGGACAGAGTCTCCAACAACACATGTCCTTGAAGGTCACCGTTTGACCTCTGGACTTCATCCGAGGGATTCACCCATCGACGTTCCATCCACAAGAAGCAGCACTCCACGTCATCAGACTCCATCGCCTGACTTGAGATCGAGACAGTCGGCAACGCATCTGCATGGTATAAAGACGGAGGAGGAGGAGGAGGAGGAGGAAGAAAGACCGTGTCTGGCAGAGAAAGATGAGTTCTCTGCTGCTGCTGCTGCTGCTGCTGCTGCTGCTGCTGCTGATGTGGACACTGGCTGCAGCAGCAGCAGCAGTCGACCCTGTGCTACACCGAACTGTGAATACTTCGGGTGTTGGGAAGCAGATTGGCTGTGCTCGAGATGCTACTCGGAAAGAATTAGAGACAGTTGCTGCATTGAGAGTGGCAACGATCATTCGAAACGAACGACCTTCTGCTCTGATCATTCGATCCCTCATCAGCTTTGCAGTCCACAAGTCAACAACCGATTCAGTTCAGGTATACGATAATTATATCAAGCTGACATTTCTGTATTCGTTATTGATTTTCGTCCCAACCCTGTATGTCCAAGTTCTTAAAAGAGATGCTTAATAGTCCCGTCTTCTCCCCTCCTCCTTATCTTCCTCCTCCTCTTCTTCTTCTTCTCCCTTCTCCTTATAATTTATTTTCTGCTTCTTCTTTTACTTCTTCGGCAAAGTTGCCTGGTAGAATTCCGATTAATCATGCGATTAAGCCACTTGTTGATTATAGTACGAATTATGTTCTTATAAAGACCAATTGTTTGTCATCATTGCATGCGATGCATGGACCTTCATGAACGAACGCCCTTCCGTCCACTCTGCACGGGACTCTTCTCCTCTGTGGATCGTTAATCTATATATCTAAAAAATATCTCTCTTTTAATAAGACATGCAATTAATTTGATCATCTCTCGGGGTTCACGCTTCGGCGACGCTATACTGCAAGCATGCATGACCATGACTATACATGTCAAAGACTACATGTCAGCGTCGCTGCAGAAGTTATCAATTGCATTACATTAATTACATCGTATTGTTTTACAGGCGTCGAAGACAACAGTCCTTTGGAGAGCGCAACTGGATTCGAAAAGAAATACCTGGGCATGATAAGCAACCTGGAGAAACAGATCGAGCAATCTGCTTTGAAATGTCGCTCGATTGTCTGCTACAACTTCGGAAATTCCCAGTGTCGAGGTTTCTGCCACGCTTGCCACAAGACCATAGTGTCGATGAGATAGACTATAATATATGAAGCTACTATATATACTATGCTATAACAATACGATGTATATATATATATAATATATATATAGTGCATCGAACAGATCTCAACTATAATTGAATATTTTGGTTCATTCGACAGTTCCACAGATTATCAGCGTTTCGTAAATTACATGCTACATTGTTCGTCTGACGACAGAAAACTATCTTCCTGCAATTAATTTGTTGCTTATCTGACTTTACGGAACACTTTTGAATGAATGTTTAACTGCATATTTTGTTGCACTTATAATTTTTTTGTACTTATAATACCTCGTTGATGAAACTGCATGCAGTCAAATGTTAAAACAGTTCATGTTTTATAGGATAAGTAAGTCATTAGTCTGATAGTCTCAGAGAGATAATTTTTCAGGTATAAAGCATATTATATATAGGCTACGGGTATATATATACAATATCAATCATTTCATATCTTTCGTGTATACATTGTAATCTATCATTGAGTCTGAAACCTGCAGAAAACGGTAATCTTTATCAAGTCGTACATGTATATTGACATAGCGTATATATGTTGTGCGTAATTGTATGTTTTTAAGTGGATTAAATGTCTTTCTGGAAGCCTAATAATCGATTAGTCAATCAATGCATGTTTTATTTTATCTGATGTATACATGTACAATTGTACATGTGTACTGCAGAACACGAATTCTGACTGATTTTATGGATGTATACAACATACATATATTATACCGATGAGTTTAAAAGTTGAAGATGCTTCACGAATTCTACGAATTGCTTTGTCGTTCGTTTTCTTATATAGACTATAGCACTAAGAAAACTTAGTATGTTAGTTTGACACATTGTCAAGGATATTAATTTGTCTGCAGACCCTACTCATGAGGTGGGAGTTTAAGCACCATCCAAACACCCTTGCAAGTTCACTGCAAGTATACATAGACATAGGCCTATATACTGGCAAAGTCTGGCATATAAGGAGGAAGCGCTATTCAACGTATATATATACATGCACGACGAGATTAATTCACCTTAAAAGTACATGGGGCGCGGTGGTGTATAGTGGATACCGTATGTTCGTCGCCTTGCAGCCGAAGGGTTGCACGCTCGAATCCGCGTAGGGACCTTGGGCAATTCCTGTACCCCCAATTACTCAGCGCTTCGGCGTGAAACTCGATCCGATGCAGTGTCCGCTCTGTATATATCTGAGTAGAGAGAGCTTGAAGGGGCGCTATGACAAGTGCCCATATAAACAAGCAAACAAACATACATGTAGGCATATATAGTCTACTTCCTAAAATTAATGGTCTGATCACAACTCTTCTTTTTCTTCTCTTTTTCCATGTCCTTTGCTCTCCATGCATCTAATTCGCTTATCCTGTCCTGTAGATTCCTCCTCCTCCACTTCCTCCTCCTCCTCCATAACGTGCACCCTCCGTCTTCGGCCGCCGTGTATATCGTATACAATGATGGCGGGAAATGATGACCCCGGGCTGACCTCTTCGAAGCGACGTCTTAACAGATGAATGCATCGATGATTGGTGATGGCATATAGTAGGGGTCAGAGGTCGGCTGGGCATTGACCGATGAGGTCATCGTCAGAGGTCACTAGAGTCACACTACTGACCGTGTGAACGATCACACCCAACGATTCGCATGACACCGCGATCACAACACTCTAGCTCCTTTCTCACTCCTCCTCTCACTGCCTCTCCGTCCTCCTCGTTTTCTCCACAAATCTCTTCAATCTCCATTTGTCCTCACATCCTTTCCTACCTCTCTCTTTGTCTCTCTGTATTTGTCTCTCATGTCTAATTCGCTTGACATTTCCTATATCGCCATTAACGAGTCTCTTTTCTTCACCATTCCATTCTTCGTACGCCTCTGCCTGCCTTTATGTTCGTTCATGTCTTTATATATGATTTTATACACATGTGCAGGTTGACTGAACCGTGAGTAGCTTTTGAGTCTTTCTTTCTGTCTCTGTGATTGTCTCCTCCTCCCCGTTTAGTCATTCGATCCGTCTTAAACTAATGTAAACTAATGTTAAACTAATGTTGAAGGATAAATGGTTTCGTGTCAACAAGCTTATGCTATAATAAGACACGCAACCTGAACAATGCTGCACCGGCGATATAGATCTATTGAATCAATCCCGCTGCAACCAAACTGCTCTGTTTGTTCCGGGGCTAAGTAAAAAATCGGGGGAAGGTTGATCCGAAGTGATTGAAAAATGAATGTCAGTGCAGTAAATTTTCAATAAATTTTCAATATATCTTTTGGTTGTTATTTTTAAGTCTGATTCTTCTTGAGTATGAGGAAAGGTTCCATCAAGATATCAAGGTGATGGAAAGCAGATATGCAGAGGAAGTTAGATCCCTGCAGTATGATGGGAGACTACAGTAACTGTTGGTTCTTGCAACGAGAGATAGGTTTGTCTTACAAGCGCAAAAGTCAATGCGTTGAAGCATTTCTGAATAATTTGCTTCTGCTAATAAATTAGAAGTGGGGATTTGAAAAACACCAGTGTTCAAAAACATGCATTTTGTAATAATTAATTACGTACTTTTGCTTTGACAGTATTAATACAGAGCCTCTATTGACATCAATACAAACATAAATCAGTGAAAATGTCCATCGTTTTGAAATGTCCATATAATTACAATTATAATAAAAAAAGTTGGGCATTGCAAACACATGCCAAAACTACAGATATTTCGATTTTCTCAACAATCTTACGTGCTACAAGAAAAACAACAGCACCACTTCATTCAGTAGGCCATGCATATTCTGTGAGAAACAACTGAAGTTTTTCCAGTAGCAATAAAAAAGTTCAAAATTGTTAGCCATTGACGTATACATATATAGACCTGTATACGCATAAAAACATATAATAAAAGCGCGCCCATCGATTGAGGGAGGAGTAGTCGATGCGTGCTTGCGTGTGTGCTCTGGTCGTCGGGGCCGTATATATATATATATACAATGTGTATATATATATATGTATATATATATAGTGAAGTGAGGGCGATCGTAAACTGCAGATATCTGATGATGATGAGTGCCTTTCAACTGACGCTCGAGTGTATACACTAATCTGCAGAAGAGGCGATGAGGCGCGTGTCACAGAAACCTCAACGTCCTCTACTCAATAGGCCTATATATCGGCCTAGGTATAATATATATATATATATATGTATGTATATATATGAGGCTGTCCGCACTTAGAAAAGGACGCTTTGGCGACACGATGAGTGGGGGGGAAGGAAGGAGTGAGGGTAAATGGGGGAAGGCAAGAGACACGTTGGTGGCACGAGACACCCTTGCAAGAAGAGCCTTATCGGTGCATGAGCCTCTTATCGATGGCGCCAAATGTTTTCAAAAATCACCTTATTATAGAAGAGTCAATATTTACTGCTCAAGGCACGTGAGCTATATCGTATCATGACACACATGCATATATTCATATATGCATATATACAATGTATGCATGTATGTATGTATGTATGTATGTATGTATGTATGTATGTATGTATGTATGTATGTATGTATGTATGTATGTATGTATGTATGTATGTATGTATGTATGTATGTATGCATGTATGTATGTATGTATGTATGTATGTATGTATGTATGTATGTATGTATGCATGCATGCATGCATGTACGTACGTACGGTACGTACGTACGTACGTACGTACGTATGTATGTATGTATGTACGTACGTACGTATGTACGTACGTACGTATGTAAGTATGTATGTATGTATGTATGTATGTATGTATGTATGTATGTATGTATGTATGTATGTATGTATGTATGTATGTATGTATGTATGTATGTACGTACGTATGTACGTACATACATACGCATGCATGCATGCATGTATGTAGATATAGGTCGGTGGGTAGGTAGGTGGGTAGGTAGGTAGGTAGGTAGGTAGGTAGGTAGGTAGGTAGGTAGGTAGGTAGGTAGGTAGGTAGGTAGGTAGGTAGGTATAGGTAGGTAGGTATGTAGGTAGGTAGGTAGGTAGGTATGTGCGCATATATATGGCCTATAAGGCTAGGCTCTATATGTAATATTATATATACCCATATTTACCTGGATGTGCGTGTTTTAGAATAAAGAAATGTGTGTTTGGATTGATGTATGACTGACGTATTGACAATAATGAAGACCTATCTATTATTAGACCTAAACACTTCATTTGTCGTCAGGCGCCTCCGCTTTCGTCCACTGCAGCCCATACAAGGGTGCTGCATGGTCGGGGGAGGGGTGACCGGTGTTCAGCGTAATCTTAAATCACTCTGAAAATAGAAAATGCGGTCGGGTCGGTTGCAAGACGAGGTCAGGTCATCGTGATGGAGTACATATAAATAACTGACCACGATGACCACTGCAGCAGCTTTGATCGAAGACTTGCCCTTCCATCGTTTCTGCCTCTTTGTCTGCACCCTTCTATCAAGCAGAAGACAAATTACACTCTGACCCCACGCGCGTTCGACGTCTATCAACACACGTATATATATATTATATATATATGTATATATATATACTGGTGAACTGCATAATATCACTCGCGTGATACAACGCATGAACGCTGGAAGTATAGAAGGAAGAGAGTTAGAAGGATCACGAATTAAATAGCTGCGGGACACCATCAAAGGTGACTTGAGATGTCTGATGATGTCATGGGAGGAGGCTGGAGAACTGGCGATGGGCAGGGAGGAGTGGGCAGGGATGAGCGGAGGAAGTGCGTTCGTTGGCCGATTTGCAGACCTGCACGAGAAAACGAATCTTATCGGTTCTGTATAACTGCATATCTTGCCACGCCTTGCCAAAGCAAATGTATATACACGTGTATTGCTTCTAATACGCTCTATGATCTCGCTATGATCTATTCTAACCTAGTTTAGTACTTTAGTCTAACCTATAGTATAGTCTATAGTTTATGACCTCATTTCTGTCCTATATTTTCGTAACTTGACGATTGAGCGGTATAGCGGTAAACAAGAAGTTTGAATAGATCTATAGTGACCTAACGGAACAATACACTATATATATATGTGTGTATATATATATGACATTATATGTGTTATATATATATTATGTAGTGAAGACGATTGATTGATTAACCTGCTGGAGCTGAAAGAAGCAGAACGGAAGCCTCTCAGCGGGTGTCAACAATTAAGGTTGCAAGGTGTACAAATTTACACTGCAGCGCGCCTCCAGTGCACTGTCTACACTGTACAGTGTGCATTATTGTGCATTATTGTGCATCGGCTGAAATCTGCAGTCGCACAATATTATTAACTTATATCTGCATGTGTAGTCCTGTAGCCGGACCGTTAGCTATGTTTATACCAATTTAAGTTTCTCACGTATGCATATATAGCCAGACATTAATAACTTCAATCTGTAGGCACTTATCGCATGAAATTTAAAATGTCCATAGCTCGGGATTTAAAGTGAAATGAGAGATGAAAATAGTCACTTTGACCCACAAATTTGGGTAGGCCTAATATATACAGTGATTTAAATCATTTTTTAGTGAACCGAAACAGAGTCTTTCTTGGGACAGCATACATACAAAGAGAGGACTTTGCTTTATGTTATAGATTCTGGATTTCACTGGCAAAGGCCTGTTTTGAAGGATAGACTCTTTGGACACGCGCTGCTTCCTTCACAAATCATAATTATATCTCGCGCATGCAGTCACAAGAAGTTCATGCTTGTACGCGTGAATGCCTCTGCAATGGGTGACATCGTTTCTTGCATTTGATTTGACTTCAATATCGGTTTCGATTATCATTACGCTGCTTGATCCATGTATACGATGAGCAATAAGATCATAACTAAATATAGAAGCAGCTATTCAGCTAATACCTCTGTCCGATTTGTGTTACCTTGCTCCTTTCTGTATACGATTATTATCGAACGAATCTCTTTGTTGCCATGGACGCTCTAGCTTCTCCACGATCCACCCCCCCCCACCCCAAACCCCCAACGCAATCAACCCTCCCCCTGTAGGGCGTAAGCAATTGATGATCGTACTCTTTCAATTATTCCACCCTGACTGCAGGGAGTTGTCTTCTTCGCCCTCGGGGCTTCTATTCTCAACCGACTTTGAAGTCGAAGAAGAGACACGAGCCAATTGTCTAAGGCTTCTTCCACAGCTGGACAATGGTCGACAATGGGCAACTGACCACATCTGTCCACTGCAGGTCAAGTTTAATCAACAAACTGTCGACCTGCGGCTAAGTAAATCCGTTTGAAATGAACGAAAGAGGAGGGATGAGGGGGTGGCGAAAGAGGAATGGAAGACGGCTAATAGTGTGGTAATGGGGGTCATTAGCGAGGGTGCATACAAATGAAGGCCGGTGTCCTATCATCGAAGGACGATTCAGATCGGTTTTATTGAGGACAGCAACGGAGGTATACATAAGAAGACATTCAGCTGGTGAATTTCTATTGCCTCTAACTCATCCAGAACGGACTTTTATGCATGATGCATAGAAACGATAGATCAGATAACAGAAGGACCTCAACGTCGCGTTTTAAGATATATGTTACAATACACATGACATTTCAAATTATATTAATGATCCGCAGGGTGGCTCAATAAAAAATGTCCCACCAGTAAAAACGTAGTTTCTCTATAAGGAACAATTTCTAGGCAATCACACGGAGGAATTTTCATTACTCCAGTCGTTGCCGCTGTTTAAACATTCTTTTCCATTTGTTAAAATCTCCGCAGAAGAACGTTTCCAATACTTTTCTTTCTTTTTTTTCACTTATATGATGACGGCCTACATGTATACAGAGTCTCTTAGCAAGCTGTAGCAAAGCTAATTTTATCACGCGATGTGTTAATATGTATTTGGAGATATTTTATATATGAAGGTTTCAACTTGTTAATCCGTTACTGAACGTCAATTGCAAAGTTTCTGCGAAAGATAAAACGGGAACTTAAGGAACGTTGCGTGAACAAAGACTGGGACATCACGTGATCATATATAATTATTATATTTAAAAATACCCAGTAAAAGTGGATCCTGAGCACAGTGAAGGCTACAATCTGCAAACGTGTTTGTGTCGTCGAAAATGGTCGTTTGAAGGAGAGTAGGCTATAGCACAATTGACGCGCTCTTAATCACAGCAGCAGAATGCAGAAGCAGTGATCCGTATAAACGAACCGAAACACAAAACCATAGACCAGCAACAGACTTACTGGTCAGTGGTCACTGAGTCCTCAGCACAAATGAACCAAATCTCATTAAGAATTTTTATATAGCGCAAGTTTTCATCGATTAACGATTGAAACCGCAACTTGACCAATGGAGTCGAAATAGTGAATCGATCTCAATGTCATTTATACGAACTGCACATAGCACAGAATGTAATCATTTTTATGAATCGTGAAACGTACGCTGACAGGACGGTTACAAATAAATTGAGTTGATATACAGTTGATCTAAACGAGTTTTTGGATGCTCGCGTGTGCCATGCTATTTAGAATTGGATTGTACTGAGAAAACCGTTTCCAACATTAGGGTTTAGGGTTAGAGACCCTAGTCACCATCTCTACTGTCACCTCAACGCGGTCCTTACAATCGCACCCCATCGGCCTCCGCAATAATCGTCAAACCACCCCCCCCCCCATCCACCCCAATCACCCCCACGCCACCCCAAACACCTTCGGGGTTAACGCGGCCTTCGGCGCAGCGATGAATCGAATGTCCGCACTGCAGGTGATAGACCGCTCTCAAATTACCCCCACCTATAAAAGAATTGCCCCGACGTACCCGCACACATGCAACTCCTTACCTCTCCACGACCCCCTTTCTCTCCCCCTCCCGACTACCCACTCGGTTCCCCCGCCATGGGGCCTGTCGTCTGCCGGCCCACTTTCCACCCGCGCCCCTCGCAATCAGACGAGAGTGGGAAGGAGGAAGGGAGAGAAGGAGGGAAGGAGAGAGAGGGACCGAGGGGCGGGGTCAACGCGAAGGCGCTCTCGCCGATTGGTCAGCTGCACGCGAGGAAACGTGGCTTGAACAAAGCGGGGCACACGACTCTCGTCTACTTCCATTGTTTACGAAAGCGTCGAGGGGGCCCGGCACGAGCGACGACTCGCAGGCGAAACTTGGTGGCAGCTGAAGAAAGCAGGTTCATCGTCGTCACCGTCGTCATCGTCAGAAGAAAGAAAGTCGTCTTGTCTCCCGCGGTTAGAGACGAACACGTCTGTCGAAGAACCTTGAACTATTGTCTGAAGCGACGATGATGATGGAATTTCAAGTCCATTCTCCGGAATTTCTCACCATCTTCCGGAATGGCATGGAAGAGGTGGATGCAGGGAATGGAGAAGCGATGGAGAACGGAAATGAGAAGAAGAGGAACGCTAAGATGAAACGATTGCGACAGAAGATCGACTCGCGATCCCTATCCGACGAAAACGGAAACCAACTACCACCGGACATGGAAGCGCTTCCACCGCCGCTTGAGAGCAGGAGCGAGAGTCCTTCCACAGGAAGACCATCGGACACTCATGCTGTGATCAGGTCCTATCGCTCGGACGAGGAGGAAGGTCATACCACCGCAGGACACGAGAAGACCGGGTCTTCAGGGACAGGGGCGAGGAGAAATGAGCGAGAGAGGAACCGAGTGCGACAGGTCAACCTCGGTTTCGACCGCCTGCGCCAGCATGTACCTCAGGGACGCAAGAACAAGAAGCTGAGCAAGGTGGACACTCTGAAGGCGGCCGTTGACTACATCAAGCACCTCCAGACCATCCTTACGGACGCAGACTCCCTCCTCGGTGGAGTGGTGAGCCTCTGCGGCAGTGGGGGCGGTGGGGGCAGCGGGTACTATAGTTCAGCAGACCAATTGGCAGCAGCAGAGGCAATGCATCTTGGGATTGATGTTACGT
>OX457036.1:65585257-65590257 GCA_949752735.1 Lumbricus terrestris
GTCGTGCGGGCGTCTTAATATCCCTTTGTCGTTGGGGCGGGCAGCCATTGTTTAGCCCTGGGCGGTCGGTCGGTCGGTCGATAGTATCGCCGCAGCCAGGGTAGCCCATTGGTGAGGCATGCCCTCCCTGTTCGGTACGGTCGAGTGCCTGTGGTTGTGGAGATAGTGCATGGCGTGTCACTACGTCAGCCGACTCCCCGTCTGCAAATATGCGGTTTTCAATGGGCCTTTCAAAGGCCCATTCTTCAATGGCACGTCACAAAACAAAGCCTGTCCTCCTCCAGCCCACCTCCCCCTCCACGCCCTTCCTCTTACCAGGCCGATGTATTAAAACCCCGCCATGAAAAAGAGAACGCCTCTCGGATATGGGCGCCAAATCTGAAAACGAACGACCTCAGCTGAAGTACTAAAGTATTAATTTATTACGAAAATAACTGGAATTTTTTAATGGCGTCGGCATCACTCTAAATATCCACGACGAGGCTCCTTGAAGGAGTAGGCTACGACTGATAGGCCATCAGAGACTATAATAATGGCCTATTGGCCTATTGAACACAATACTACTATACTGGACCACAAATTTCATACTAAAATTAACGTTCTTGTGTATGGAATAGACCTACTCAGATCTCTGTCTCTGTAGCTCTCTCCCCAAATGAAAAACGACACACTAGCCGTCACTGAAAACTTTGCAATGCAGTCTACAACGCTGGCTTGCGTTGTTTCCTTGCATCTTGTCAGCTGGTGTAATGTAATGCAATGTAATGCATTGTAATGTAATGTATTGCATTGTAAAGCGTTGTCATCGCTGTTAAGCTGTGGTAACTTGTCCAATGCTTATATTATGTTGAAAAATGGTCATGCTATACGCAGCATTTTATTTGAGCCATGCTGTACATTTTGATTGTTTCGTAAACGCTTGAAGACTATACTATTTGTTGGCGGAAGCACTAGCTGGGGTCGGGAGCGCTACTGAATCTGTGAGCGGCGCTTTATAAATGTTCAATTACAATTGCAATTTCAACGCAGCATATATATTGCAGATTATTATATTATAATTGTAATGTATAACGCAGCTGAATGATGCAACAGGGATCCGATAACTGTTGCTTTTATCATTTTTTATGAAGGAACGCTAACATACATTGTACATGGGATGTTCAGCAATAACCGCAAGTCATTATGCAAATAATTGTTATTGCTGATGGAACTGCTGCTGGCGAGTGCCGAACATGCAAGAACACACACACACACACACACACACACACGCGCGCACGCACACGCACGCACACACTGTGATACACGCTTACGCGCGCGCATATGCATACATGCATAAGACTACCGAAGGAGTTAATTCTGGATTGACAGCTGATGCAATTTTCAAAGCTGTTGTCCTACATGCGTTCCTTGAGGACAGGAATGACATTAAATGCAAGACAATGTCATGTATAAATAAACACAAGGTCACTCTCTCAGACGTTACCGTCGCTGCATGTCATGGACGATGATTAGAAGGCACAGTGGTCGGGTCTCCCTTAGGTTGTAATGTCCTTGTAGGAGAGGCATTCGACGAATAATTAATTATCTGGAGCAATAGGCTAAATTGTGATGGGATCAAGCCATCATTGATGGAAATCCAAACAGCTAGGTTGAGGAACAGGGACCCGATTACTAATAGGCTACCCATAATACACAGTCAATGACCTTTGAAAACCAAACACGCCCAACGCTAACAATTGCACTGGACAAAGACAGAGAACGAGAGATGCTGACATAAAAGACCCACACGTATGCAGACGCTACGTGCAGATTAATCTCACGCAAACGAACGGCCATGCCTCCATTCAACATTGCTATCGCAAGTACCTGCTAGCACGCGCAAGTCGCACGCAACGCTATTTCAACTGCTACAGTGGTAGCAGCCTCACTCTGTGCACATTACTATATATGAAGAAGATCTTAATGTCGCATGCATTCCACAATAGAAAAGGAACGGAGGGGTGAGGGGAGAGAGTGAGGGAGAGGCATGGGCAAGGGGTTAAAGTAGAACGCGACCTCTCCTTGTCACGCGGTGTAATTTTAAGCGCACGTATTATGTAGCCCGTCATAATAAATAACATCATGGCCCTTTCATAGAATGACAGAACCGCAAAAAACTAATAAATAAATCCATGTAGCGTTGAGAGTTGAGACTCAATCATTTACTACGACCTAGATTGAGACAGAATGTCAGGCATTGTCAGCGCAGCAGAAGTTATCCTGCTGCCATCTGACGAAAGGGTGATCGAAAACAATTCATTTTCAAATTGACCATGGCAGGATGTTTCATCTGCGTTAGCATGACCTGAAAGCTTAAAGAAGCATAGAATTAGACAAGGATAAGGTTAGATTTTAGATGGCTCTGTTAGTAACCAAGTGCGTAGCAATCATAAAATAATAAGCTCTTTGACATTCTTGTTTTAAAACTTATTAACTAATCTTGGTGAAGAAGGGAATGAAGTTACAGAGAAAAGTTGCACATGTTGGAAGATGTATAAAGCGTAAAATGTATTTCTGTTTCTGTTATGACAGAGGTAGGCCTATACATGTGGCGACAGATATCTTCTCATGCAGGATGAACAGCCAGATCATGAATTGCAAGAAAAGAGCGGATCATACCCTGCGCCGAATGAGATGTGGTCTGCAGCCAGACATTGTCAGAAAGAATGCTGAACACGATTTGTCATATTGATATCGAACGACCGACAAAGACAACGTATGACGAAACATGTTGCAGAGAGACTTCAAGAGATCGGCTGTGACGACGTCATGTAGACCAGTGACCACTCATCTGGTCCCGTCAAACTATAGGATCAACCATTCATATATACAGGCCAAATCTATATAGAATGGACCGTTGCGATTGTCCAAGTGCTCATGAATATAGCCTATACCTTTCAGCCATTGTGTTCATTACAGTTCACGCATTTCCTTATAGTGATGATTCCTCTTTTAAACGTTCTTCGTAATTATATAGCAGGCTTCTATAGCAAGTGTTCATTTGAACTGTTCATTCCCGTTTTTTAAGCATACTGTATAGATGTCTATATGCATTTAATATTGACCTTTTGAATTAGATTTTCATCAATTATTTTGATTTGTTAGAAGAATACGTTATGTGTAAATAATAATTTTATGCTGAGAGTCATGTTTTATGGTTTATAATTCATATGAGACAGTGGCGTAGCCAGGAATTTATGATGGGGGTTTTGTGGGGGGGGAAGGTTATGGCCTGGCCGGATGCCTTCCTGACACCAACCCAACGGTATTATACAGTAAATAAAAAGAGAATAAAGTAACAAAGGGAATAAAGTAAGAAAACAATTGTTACTACAAACAATGGTTTTGTTTTTTCTTATTTAAGTGCTTAAATAACTCTTTTAAAAACTTTTTCTATAAGTCAATGGGAAAGGCTTCACCTCCGAAACCGCCTTTGTCTACGCCACTAATATGAGACGATTGACACTATTATTTTAATAAATTGCCAACTATATGGACTATAAGCTTAATGTTATCGTATACAACAAGAGCAACATCTGGTATACAACGACATCATATAATAATAGTTAATTTTATAATAATGATAAGAGTGACAATTTGTATGGCGCGTTAACATAGAGAATTAAGTCTTACATTGCATGCGTGTCTGCATGTAGCCTATATAGAAACTTATCTGAAACTATAGCTGGTAGGCCTACGTATAGGTGAAGATCAGGCGTTTAAGAAGTAACTGCATGCAACAACAACAATCTACCAATTAAGAGGAAAACATTCTGACGTGCACAAGACTTGCATTTATACGCATTAAAGGGTGCTAGGACAAAATGTCCCCGGACAAAATGTCCCGGACAAAAGTCCCCGGATAAAATGTCCCCGGACAAAAAGTCCCCGGAGAAAATGCGGTGACAACGACATCATGAATAGTTTCAAATGCCATGCATTGCTACATGTGTATAATCTCTCCCATGCATTTTATAAATTCATGTCCCCGTGTTGTGTCAAGCTTTGTGAAATGGTTTTTTGTCATCGATCAAAATCGATGGATGACGACAACCAGACCTGTACCAGCGCGACAAAAAGGAAGGGTTCACCTTTGACACACCACCAGTCAGATGGATAAAGCACAGCTGGAAATCACAATCGTATATTATTAGTGAATGCGAATGGCGTTGGACAGTTTCCACTTTTTGAAATTATTCATGCGTATACAGTCAATATATAGTCAGCCCACGATGCACATTGCACAAGAATACGAAGCGTATAAACCCAACTATATATATATATATATATATATATATATATATATAATTATTGTAAGAGACCGTGCATAATGTCGAAGAGAGGTCACGTGGTCCGAGAAGCTCGGTGTCTATTGTTATTATGCAAAATCAATATTGAAAAAATTATGCTGTGTCTTTAACTAAGCTTATAATTTAACAAGCGTTTATCGAAATCCAGATAAAGCTATAAATTACCATATATATATATATATATATATATATATACATAGGCGGAGACCTGGTCCGAACTTTGGGGGGGACGGACGAGCGGCCGAAAAACCATCGCCGAGGCGCGAAGAGGGGTTTGCGCCACCCTCCTAAATGTCGAATGTTTTTATTTTCCATGCTGCAATTGTAGCATTTTAGGCTGTCATTTTTAACAAACAAATTTGCTCATTATCTCAGTGCTAATAACCCCAATTTAAGACTTCAAAGTTTCTTCTTCAATGTTTTATTTTCTTAAATTTCAGCACTGTAGCCTAATGGAAACATTTCAGGATGCGATAGCAACAAAATTTCTCATAATTTTATTGCTGAATGACATGGCTTAAGACTTTAATGAATGTCACCTCGACATTGTTTGGATTTTTTGAATTTCCATATTATTGTAGTAGTTTAAGCTGTCATCTTAATAAAATTAATCAGTTTCCAATGCTGATAGTCATAGCTTAATTCTTAAGG
>OX457036.1:65595257-65607757 GCA_949752735.1 Lumbricus terrestris
GTTTTCATTGTTTACGGACCTCTCTACTATAATACATATGCAAGCACGTGTGTACGCATGCATATAATATCATGTGTTCTACCTATATCATTACACTTGTCAACACACAAAATGTATCTTCGATGAAAATACCAAATCTTAACTAATTATGACGTGCTGAACACGAATATGATGGTGAAATTTGTCGATTAGCTCTCGTTCAGGAGAGACAGAGATGGTTACGTACAAATGTCTCAGTATGCATTGAGTCGGCCTACATATGTGGGTCATGACCATTAATTTTCTCAACGCTGTATTTCAAACTACATATTGCAACACAATAATGTGTCGTAATGCATTAACCTGCCATGCAACCCCTCCTCCGTATGCAAGAAAATTTCCAAGTAGTTAAGAGACGAGAAATTGGCCAGTGACCTTTGCTGTTCGAATGGTTTGGAGAGAACCAAGCAATCATGCATATGACTACTACATTTCCATGGTTCCACCTAGGCCTACTTCTGCATTCATGACAAGGAAATGGAAGTGGTCAATAGCGCACCACCAATATAGGCCTACCATATGCAATCCGACCCACTCTGCATGGTGAAGGACTTCCCGTTTCGGATCCACCGAAAGAATTTTTCATTGATTCAGACGATGAGGAGGGAAACGAAGCGACTTCGGGTTCTCCGCAGCCTTCGACGTCTAGGGATGATCCTTACGTCTGCCAAGGTGTATCATCTGTGCCACATATTCTCACCCAGGGTAAACTGAACGATCTTGTTCGCCTCATGGACCTATCCAAGGCCAAGGCGGAGTTACTTGGATCAAGATTTAAATGAATGGAATCTTTCGATGATTGGGACAGAAACTGGCCAAGAAAATGCCCGAGTGACATTGTTTCACACTTGTCATGGTCAGTTTGAGGAAAATTTCACCAAGGAAGATGACCCTGTCTTCAGCTTCAATGTAGATTGTCTGATGAATGCCCTCGGAATCAAACATTACCCTAAAGAATGGCGACTATTCATAGACTCCACGAAATTGAGTCTCGTGAGCTGCTGCATATTGGAAACCAGCTTTCATCCATTCCCGTCCACATGAAGGAAACATACGACAACCTAAAATACCTGTTGAATTGACATCTGTATTGTGACTTGAAAGTATATTGGCTTTCTTGACGAGTCCACAGCTCGGATTATACAAAATATTGCTGTTTCTATGTGAATTGGACAGTCGAGCAAGGACCTTGCACTAAGTGAGGAGAAACTGGCCTGAGAGGAAATCTCTGGGCGTCGGAGAGAAGTATAGGCTATGTGCAACGCCTAGCAATGGTTGAAACCCAGACAGTCTTGCTAGTGTAATACTTGGCTGCCAAATTCCCTGGCGAAACAGAAATTAAAGAAGGAAGTTTTGTTGGTCCTCAGATCAGTCAGATAGCTAGTCAGAGATGAGATGTTTGACAACCTGCTTCAGGGCGACAAGAAACAAGCTTATAAGATTCATTTCGTCTGGTGTTAACTAACTTCCACTGGAATGTCAGGGCAGAAAACTACAAGGATTTGGTTACGGACATGTTGTCTATGACCCTATGTATCACACGAACGTTTTCAAGAAGACATTGCAGACATGGAAAACGATACCAGGGAAACTTTCATGTTGGCTGACTACATATATGGGCCTACTATGTGGCGCACGGTGGTGTAGGGGTATGTTCAGTGCCTTGGAGCCGGAAGGTTATGGATTTGAATCCACCTCAGGCCACCGCGTAGGGACCCTTTGGAAGCAATGTGAGCAGTCCTTCACTCGCAATTTCATATGCGCTTTATGAAACTCCTATTCAGTGTCCGTGCTGTAGTCGGGAGCGCTTCGGATTAGGGTCTTGAAGAGGCAGTGTAGCAAGTGCTCTTACATACATAGGCCTACTTGTACGCTCACCAGACATAATCCTGAGCAGTTATACAATTAAGAGATAGTGGGATGTAGAAGTGAATATTTACTGGTGCAAATGTCATATGTACGCATTGTTCTATTTATAGAAACTCTTGATGATATCAGAGAAACTGGAGCTAATTATTGAATTTCATTGTCATATTCGTGTTCAGCACCTTAAAATCTGTAGGAAAGTGCAAATTTCATGTAGGATACAAAAATTTCATGAAAATTTGTTGTCCAGTGTTATCAACAATATAGTCTCCCGATGGAGATGACCTTGTTACCTATAGGCTATATGGTTGACTCGTCAGTGTTTTACAGGTTTCTGAAAACTTTTTTTGTTTCACCGTGGTTGGACTAGGAGCGCTTCTGAGTGAATTTCTTGAAGGGGCGCTATATAAATTCTTGAAATGAACGAAATGAATGAATGTACATTCGATCTTAAGGTGACTTATTGCAGAATAATAATATGGAAAAGAATTTAGCTTTTCTCAGCATGTCAATTTTTATTCATGGTTGATTAAAAGTTGTGCATACTTACTAGCTGAATGGCATTTGCTACTATTGCGGCATCTTGTTGCATATGGAGAATGCCCGCCAACCAGCTGAGGACGAGTCGATTAGCCCAGAGGGGTGGACGGAGGAACCTATGACCCCGATGATAGCAGTTTATCACCATGACAGCCATAATGACGGACACTGACGTCATTGTCATCACCGTCATTATGTAGATTCCTGGCAGGAAATAAGCGAAACAAAAAGCGTTCTCATGCGCATATCTGAATTGTAATTGTAATTGTAATTGAACACTTGTATAGCGCCGCTCACAGATTCAGTAGCGCTCCCGACCCAAAGTTAGCACTGTCGCTAACGAATAGTATAGTCTTCAGGCGCTTCCTAACATTGATATAGTGCCATTATCATAATCTGATCGTTTGGAATTTGTTTATTAAAAAAGGAAGAATGAACCGGAATGCTGAATGCAAACATTAACCAATAGGATTCGCTCTTTGTAATGAAAATCATGATCTGATTTAGAGGAGGCGCTTGCTTCTTCTTGAAACGACGATGGACTACGGTCCCAGCTGGCCTGGGAGCCAATACATCGCAATACTCTCGCCGCATTCTTCACATTTAACGCTGCATGGCACACCAAATTGCATTGCTTAATGGCAGAGACAAGTCCACTCGTATAAAGTCTCCAGACGGACAAATCACCCAGTGACATAAGATTAGTCGGAATCAAACCAGAAACCATTTATGGTCAATGGTCAATTGGTCATAGACTAAACACTAAATGTCACATTACCGACTGACCAGTGTGTCGTATGTCTTTCACTTCGATAATAAGTATCACTAGACAATGATGAATGTAGCATTGTAGCCTAGATGAAGCTTTGTGCAGATCGGAAACAATAATCGTAGCCTCCATCAGCAAAGTGCGCACTAAAGATAAGGCGGTAATGCAGCCAAAGCATTTTTTATTCAACTCAAATAAATTGCAAAAAACTAAAGGAAATATTCTGTGTTGCTCAGGCAGCTATATTAAACCCACGAATTTCATGCAATGTTCTATAATTATGGTCATGGGCAGAATTGTTTAAAAAGCTTACTTTCTACTTACTAATGTTTTTGTATGTAACGATGATGACGATGTTTGTAACGACGACGATGATGATGATGATGATGATGACGACGACGACGATGATGATGATGATGATGATGATGATGATGATGATAATGATGATGATGATGATGATGATGATGATGATGATAATGATGATGATGATGATGATGATGATGATGATGATGATGATGATGATGATGATGATGATGATGATGATAATGACTATAATGATTGAAACTAGACCGACCTATTAGCGGCACCGATTCGGATGTGGCCGGAACCTCTTCAGCGATGAGCAGCATGAACATGGAGAAGGTGAGGAAGACAGATAGTCCGAGGCTGATCTTCTCACCGGAAGTGCTCGGCAGCCAGAAGGTCAGCAAGGTCAAGACCGACAGCATCAGACAAGGCACGATGATGTTGAAGACGTAGTAGAACGCGCGACGGCGCATGCGCATGACGTAGACGAGTTCTGGGAAGGAGGAGTCAAAATGGCGGCGATTGGTTTGACGGAAGCGAATTCCAGTGAGCGTCCATTCGCTGTTTTCGATGTAGTAACTGAGATCCACTGCATGCAAAGAACCCTGAGGTACAAACAACATAATCATGAAGTGTAATCAACACAACTGCGGTGCAGTAAATGAATTATTGAGGTCATGCAATGAGTAACTGGACACACAGCCATCCTCTTCGGGACTAAGCCACACTGCAAGCTAACCATGGGTCATCATTTCTGATGTTAAAGCAATAAATGAAAGTTAAAGATAATCTACAGCAGCGGTTCTCAACCTTTTTAGTGCGGCGACCCCTTGGTAACATTGCTAAAGTTGTGACGACCCCCAACAAAAAAATTGACTGACCTCCCCACTCTGCTTTTTTTTACCATTGTCCAATGTTATGCATTTCACTTGATACGTATAGAAAACAAACACTGCTTAGAAACGGTGTGAGTTTTCCTAGTTCTTGAGATTCTGAGAGCTACCTATTCATTAGCTTGATGTTGAAAGTTCAAAAGTCTATTCAGCTTGTGAAGATTCGACAGCTGCCACGTCCTGCTGTTGGATCTCCCAAATCCCCATCTCAAGTGTAGTCCTATCTTCTTGGCGTCATCAGCTTTGTTCTTAAAAATACTCGTCATGGTTTCCTGCAGAGTTATATCTGAATGTCGCTTCAGTTTAATTGTTGTGTTTCATCAATTCGATCGACAAAATATCATTTCAGACAGTTATTTCTCTATTCATGCCACAACTATTAAGCTTAAATAGCAGGCTACTCTGAAAATTAGTCGATCATTTTTCTTTTCTTAACACTCATTTCACATAGTTGATTCTTTTGGGAGGCCATCCGTTTCATAAACTTTACTTATGTTCTTTAGGATTTCACCGAAATGGGGAGGGGTTTGAGAGGCACATCCCATCTTCATTATTGCAATGTTTAAAATTTCCACACTGCACTGGTAGCATTTCAGGCTGTCATTTTAGCGAAATGTTCATTTCAGTGCTGACAGCTCGTGGCTTAAGACTTCAAAAGTGCCTCCCTCCCATTTTTCAAAATTGTTTAAATTTCCGCACTGCAATGGTCGCATTTTCAGGTGTTGTTTCAAGAAAATTTCTCATAATTTCCGCCCTGAAAGACCTCAGATTTCAATAAATGTCCTCTACTCATTGTTGAATTTTTTATTTGCACATTGTAATTATAGCACTTAAAGCTGGCATTTAAAAAAGTTTATTATGGATAAACAGTGGGTAACACTTTAGAAATTTATGATGAATATTATTAAATATTTTGGAAATATCGGGGGATTATAAGCAGCTTGGTCCCCCATCACATTTAGGGGACCGATCCAAGTTTTCGCCCGTGTATTACGTCGACATCATTAGCTGACAAAATAGTTTCTTTGAGCAAACCAGACATTGTTTAATTTGTTAGAAGAATGGTTAAAGTGGAATTTAAATTTGAAAACTTAAATGGCAAAATTGAAATTAGCTGCTGCAAGTTAACGAATGAATCAGAGGAAAAGCGTAAGTGAAAAATTTATTTTAAATTGCTACAGTGTGATGGATAACGCTGAAATTGCCATTAGGCTACTTCTTTTGCAAATTTCAGAGGGCTCAGGCGACCCCTGGCAAATCGTCAGGCGACCCCCGTGGGGGTCGCGACCCACAGGTTGAGAACCGCTGATCTACAGAATGGGCTATAATTTTTATATGAGTTCGTTTAATGAGAAAAACATGTTGACATGATGAGAATAGATCGATTGGTCTGAATTGCCTTGAAGTCGACCAGGTCCTCCGTGTAGATCCAGGATCCGAATCGCAGAGTGCACAGCTGGTCGTCGAAGGGAAAGTAGGTGATGTCGACCTTGCACGAACTGATCAGTCTCTGAGGGAACGACCAGAGGACGGTTCCATTGCTGTGAAGGTTGACGTAGATTCCACGCAGAAACCCAGACTGCCTCTCATCTGCACTGCAAGACCAACGCATCATATATTAGACTAACGATTCTTCGTATACAAACCACAAAATTACAGACCTTTCTCAATCTATTAGTAACATTGGCAGTGAAAGCTAAGGTGATAGTCGGATAACACGTCGGAGATTACTCTGCCTAGAGCCCTAGACCTATATGATAGAGTCAGAAACACTGCCAATTTGTGCCAATCAAAAGTATATATCGCACGCACAGTCGCACACACTATAGTGACTGACGTCATGGTGCAGCTGTCAAATTCTACAGAGTCAGTTATCTTTGATGTTTTATTTCAATCATTGGAATCATGACTCGTGCCATGGCATTTAAGCGTTTACACGATAATAATTAAGAATTCTATGCTAAATGCGAAATTGCGAATGCTTTCCATATTCATTCTAGTTAGCAAGAAATCGGTTTGCACGCTCAACGTTGTATTTACTCGTCTAGTTTGCGCAATCTAAGAGCGACCTGTAGCCTATTCACATTTAATTGTGAAAGAACGCATTTCGTTCATACATCTTTTAAACTATAATAATTATAGTCTATACCATTTATCGCTCAATGTGCACACAGCACATGGAGGGACTAAGGTCTAAGGATACCATTCAGCGCCAACTTGGTGACATTGTATAGGTTCTGCGGCCGTTTGCATAATTATCATGTGCACTAAATGCACTTGCATAAAAGAATCTTGTCCCCATGCCTCTTCGCACACTGCATGCTATCATGAAATTCGCTTCCACCAGCTTTATGGGGCCATTCTCATCTTTTAGGTCTAACTCATTTTTCAAACAATCATTGGCATCTCTTCCAGGGCAGTGCGTCTTAGACGAGTTCATGTACCAGCGAGGTTATTATAGGACCCGGTATTGTCATGACAACCATGGTTGTAAAGTGCTGGAGAGTTCATTTTATTATGCACATAGAAATGCGAGGGTGATTGCAGTGGACTGCCTTCCATCTGGCATTCTGGTCTCCTATTGACGTTATGCTGTCATGCATAAGAACTCAAATTATGGTTTGTGGCTCAAGTGGTACAAACTGCACAAGTCTCGTAATAAATTTCTGCACTGTCGGAATTTGAACCCCTTAGATAATCAGTAGAGTAAACTATCACGCCCCAAGCATAATATGTAGGTCTATATATATAGTAGCCTGCTGCCTACTGGTCTATACTGTGTTTCATGACATATAGTCTAGGTCTAATTATAAATTATCACAAAGTTATCCTAAATTAGTGTGCTTACAGTTATAGCATATGTTAACTACATTCTTAGTATAATAAACCAGCGATACTTTCTACTGAACCAGCTGAGACATCAGGGCCTACATATCTCGAAGCTGGACTTAATATTTCTAGCTATCGTTGTCTCTAGAGTCATGTATGCACTACCTTCATTTGCTGGATTTCTTACGGCACATGATATTGCGCGCGTCAACGCTGCCCTAAAAAAGGCTCGTCGATGGCAAATCTCTGAGAAGATTCATACAGTGGAAGAGCTGATTGCTCGAGCAGACAAGAAGCTCTTCAAGAGAGCTCAATTCTTTGGCCATTGCATTCACCAGCTCCTGCCACCTCTTCGGGAGGACAAGTATCAACTTCGCAAGAGAGGACATCCTTTCCTGTTGCCTCTCGTTAAAACAAATTTGTTTAAAAACAGTTTCATTAACAGATGCATTTATAATTATATTTAGATAAAGCTAACATGATTTTAATTGCTGTTCTCTATCATAGTTAGATTATGTATGTATTCGTTTTTGTTATACAATGTAATGCATGTGCGCTTGACAAATGCAAATAAAGGCTACTTACTTACTTACTTACTTACTTATTTCTGTTGGCGAGAATTCGACTGAAATGAGTTGCCAATATTATTTGGTCGCATGCATGTATACAATGACGATGCCTTCGTCACTTCGTTTCTATCTTGCTGTCTCCTGTTTTTGTTCATGTGTTATTTGTTGTCTTCCGGGCTCTTCCCTATCGCTCCTGTTTGTGTTCATGTGTTAGACCTATTTGCTGTATTCCATATCGCTCCTGTTAGTGTTCATGTGTTATTCTCAGGATTTCTAAAGGTCTCTGGCGTGATGATAAACTGCGTATATAGGCCAAGAAGTAGATTCTCTGCTAGCCGTAGAACCCCATGGGGCGTTCATGGCGTGCAAGGCGTGCATGGCGTACAGCTCAGTGAGCCGGTGAGATCAGTTGGGTCTCTGGCGTGGCGTAAAGTTCCGTAAATCAAATAGTAGATTTTATATTTCGTCATTGGTTGTCGTCTTGTGAGTGAGAATGGAGGGACGAAGGGATGGACAACAGTCTCAGGAGACGAATACGCGAGACCTGGAAGACTCATGGGAAGACTGATAGTGATCTGGAAGCGGAAAACGAGCTAGCACAAAAAATCAATCGGGTTAGATGTGACGCCGTATTGCTTCCAATTTACCCTGATGATTATGAACTTGTACGAAGAACTTTTTACAAGTCATAGGAACACATCTGAGAATTTAAGCATTTTTCTCAGTTCTAAGTTAGGCGTGTGTACCATAGACAAATCATGCGATGTTACATTACATTACATTATAGGTCTATCCAATACCACATTGAGTTATTATGTTAAACTTTTGTGGCATGACATTTGCTGAAACAATGGTTGAAGACACTCGGACTGAAATCTTTACTTGTTGAGCATGAAGGTATCAGGAAGCCAGACGTAGGAGGAGCGAACTCTTAGACTTCGAATACCGTTGTAGTCTGATGCATTCCACCGCAAATTATCATCCGTCCACTTCTAGAAAAAACAATTAACATGTTCTTTGTTCGCCTTCGGTTTATTGTTGTGCAATATAAAACAGCGTCCCATCACACACCACCTTAATTCAGTCTGAAATTATTTAATTTTCTGAGCATGTCTCAAATGTGACTCGCTCTTGTTTTTCTCAGGCGACCGAGAGCCAACAGACGACCCGTTGACCCGTTGACCCGACGTCTGTTATGTATACCACAGTTGTGCGTGCTCTCGTGCACGTGTAGGCTATAGATAACTGCAACTCGCTTCTCACGGGTCTCCCAAGTTGCGACCTCCTCTTCAGTCAGTCTTAAAAGCCGTTGCTATAGGCTCATAAAACGCCTTCCTCGGTTTTCTCACACAGATAATGTAGCCTATATAGCGTATAGTATATATGTATACTAGAGTGTTTCAAAAAAAATAATTTTTGAAAACTCAAGTGGCTAGATGCTTAAATGATGCCATTTGGTGTTGTAAATAACTCATTAAATTTTCATGAGATTATTCCACTGTTTAGTGACAGCTCAACAGAGTTCTGTATTCTGTAACCAGTCATTGTGAATTTACCTTCATTTCGTTTACATAAAAATACATTATTTTGTGCTGTGATGCCTGTGAGTGGCAGACAATCAGACACAGTGTAACAGATTACTTCTTTTCTTTACTTACTTGCATTTAGGATGCACATTGCACAATGTGTTTCAAAGAATATTAAATTAAGTCTTTATAGCATCTTTGCTGGACGTCTCGACTCTCGAGTTGGAATGACAATCTAAGAAATGGAATGACAATGCGGATTGCAAAAGCCTGATACAAATTCAACAGGACAGGATTTTTCTACAGTACATGAGAGAAAAAAGGAAAATGACAGCAGGTAGTCAGTCTCTAGCATTCAAATGTGAATGTGAAAAGAAGCAAATACATAGGAAGTTTGAAGAAATCTGTCGCATCAAAAAGGCAATGGCAGCAAAAGGTGATACAAAGTCAGCTACCATGACAGAATACAAGGATGACACTGACGATTAGATCTGAGAACTGCTAATTAGCAAGTATCATTGACACAAGACTTGCTGATGAAAGCAAGCACTCTAGTGACTCCATGGATAACAATACAAACTCATCAAACTGTGATGTTCACTACACTCAAAAGACGACACCTCACTGATGATCCACTGTCTGCGGCAATCCTTGGTCGCACAAAAACTACACCATGAGAAGCAATACACATTGTTGCTCCAGCTCTTAGTTGCTCTTGGCATTTGATGTTGAGGACATGACACTGTTAACTAGTTTTATCTGGAGAGCATGGACAATAGTTAGGAAATTCTAAATACATGCCAAATACGTGCCAGGTACTCCGATTGCTCATTTCGACAGAAAATTACTACCAGACCCTGATAAGGACCTGGTTGACAGGATGCCAATTGTTCTATGAGGAATTAATGTTGATCAATTGTTGGCCATTCCTGAACTCCTAGTGAGCCCTACTGGTTCTGGTGAACTTATGGAAAACACCGTGATCCAAACATGACAATTAAGACTGGAAAGATGCACCAGATTGGCATGCAAGTCTTTGTTCCGATACAACCAGCTTAAACACTGCTGTTCAAACCAGTGCCATTATAGTCATTCAGCAGGCATTTGACAAATGTCTGATGTCTTTAGCCTGCCAGCAGCATATCTTTTAACTTGTTTCACCTGCAGTGTTTGAACAATATTTCAAGTCTTCCGGGTCACAGATTGCAGCAATATGTAAGCTTACTCGATTAAAAGAATAGTGGAATTTCATTGATACTAGCAAATACAATGTTCACACTGTATGCTCTAGCCATTGGAGCCAAATCTGATCTCACAGGTGGTGAGTTTGGCTTGACCAGAGGAGGGAGGACAATTGTAGGCTTCCTTCAGACTCAACTCAGCCGAGATATTCAACCGTGTCAGGATTGCCTCAAGTTCATAAAATTGGCACTAGGTACTGGGTGCAAATGTCACTGTTGTGAGTGTAATGATCAAGTACATTTCAGCCCTCCAGGAGCATATCACCGTCCCTGATGGATGGTAAAGGAAAGTTGCTTTTAAAAAATTTACTTGTTCATGAACAATTCAAACCTACAGCACAAGAGCCAAAGGTTGATGCACCCCGTCTGCTCACCATTAACACCAATGTGAAGGCTTGGTTAACTGCTCCAAACAGTTCAGATGTTCCATATAATGACCTCTGTCGCCTCCATACTTTGGAGTTATTTGGCAAGGATGACAGTCAAGTGGCAGACATTACACTGAAGAAAATGAGAAAGCACCTGTGGTACATGAGTGAGGATTTGATTGGTCTTGCATTGTTTCTGATTGTGTCTGGAATAGAGGAGAAAGATGTGATGATTGCTGTTCTGAAGAGGCCACATATGAAAACAGATGTCAGAAGGGTTTATTTCAAAGTCAATTGAATAATTCCAGGAATAGACTAATTGGATTCTGTCACTAAAAGATCTATGCAGCTGTTCACTGCACTTACCGGGTAAAATTGATCCACATTTTTTTACAGATGATCAAATTATTTGGCCTTCCAGCCCTGCCTACATTGATGCCAGGCATAAGGTGGCAAGCATAAAAGTCATCAATGCCTCTGTGGAACATGCTGTCTCGTTGCAACGGACTTCAATTGTGTTCAGCGGCAGCTTGTGTTTCAGATAGCCAAATATGATCGACGTCTCATGACGACTTCACTTAAGAAAAAGTACAGAGCTGACAAGACACATTCTAATCTTTACCTACATTACTGTGAACACTGAATAGTAGTGTGACATGACCCATGCACTATTTCACTCAAATATTTTGACCAGTTCAAATAAAAATTAACATTAAAGGTTATTTTACAGTAAAAATGCCGTTTTCGTCATTTTACAAAACTTTGCATGTCTTGAGCTGTCACTAAAACTCATTGTATATGCCTATAATTTTGCACTAATGTTCCTGATCCTAAACGGCACCAAACTAGGGTCTAGCCCAATATGAAATGAAAAATAATTTTTTTCCCTAACGTTGGTGAAACGGCCTAATGTATACGCGCTCTTCGAAAGAAGTAGTAAGCAGACCGTTTTCGATGGCTAAGAGACAACCTGAGCTGCTTACTCTCCGTATGTGACACTGTAATAATATGTTATGTTACACGAGTTGATATATATACTTGCTGACCTGTTTGATGTAGACACTCGTCGTCAGCATCTGCCGGCGTTCATCCTGCAAAATATACGTTTCAAATCGTGGAAATATTTCACTTTTGCATGTAAAAAACCCTGGATGGCCGTTTTTAGGGGGGCTTAGCCTTTTATGATGAGGAAACAGGGGGCTGTATTGAAAAGGAAATAATACAGGGTACAATTTCGGGAGCAAGGGAAAGGGGAAGACCGAGGATGGGATGGATCGCCAATATCATCACGTGGATGCAACTACCATTTGAGAGGATACTGAAGGAGACGGAGGACAGGAAAAAGTGGCGAAGGCGTGTCCATGAAGCGACCAACCCTCGAATCGAGGAAGGTTAAAGACAAGACAAGACAAGACAAGACAGCCTTTTATAGGGGGGGCTTAGCCCCTCTACTCCCTAGCGCCGCCACTGCTCATAAACTAAGCGCATGGCACCAGCTTATTCACTTGCGCTGGGAAAGTACGGATAAAAACATCCCTTATGCGACACAGGTGC
>OX457036.1:65614276-65724276 GCA_949752735.1 Lumbricus terrestris
AGCAATTTACATTTGTACAGACTTCAATAGTGCTTTAATGTTTGAGGGAGGAATTTATAAGCCATTTGCTTTACCTGATTTTGAACTTAAATTGTTTAGCAACCAAAGCTTTTATTGTTTGATTAATGTTTACTTAAACAGACTAAAAACCTTTAGGGGAGAGCGGGGCAAGAGGGGCACCTTTTTGGAATACGAGGTATATTTTATAAACTATATCATATAATGCAACAATTTTTTCACAGGCACGTTGACAACACATAGGGCTAGCAGAAAAACGTTTAAAGTTGACTGTAGTAGGTAGGATATTTTGCAAAACATGCAAAACACAAAGTGAAAAGTTTGACACTCTTGCCCCGATACTCGGGGCAAAAGTAGCATACTGCTTACTCATGCAGAATTGATGGGTAAGCATGATACGATGTCATGGCCAAAGATGGCTAGGCTTTCTTCATTGTTTATTTGTTGCATTTGACAAAAGTAACGAAAACTGAAATAAACTTTCGCAGGCAAGTTCCATATCTATATCTGGCTGGTTTAGCTCACGTGTATGGGTCTTTTCAATAGAAAGTCTGTTGGTGATTTTCGCTGACTCCAGCTGTGCAGTGACGGAGCACGAGGTACTGGTCGAAGATGTACGGAAGTTGGCGGTCGATAACCTGGAGACACATTGCTAGGACGCAAGTTCGACTTAGTGTACTGTTTGATTTCCAATAGGCCAAACTGTTTCAGAATCTCTAGCCTCATGTCTAACTATGCGCTTACGGAGTAGACCTGATTTTAATGCTGATGAGGGTCGTGGGTTACATTTGAAGTTCTCACGTGATGACTAGCCTTTGCTGTAGGCCTACCTAGGTTGGGACAACTTGTAAATTGTTGGGACAAGTTTTTGTTGTGGAAGTGGATGTGGCTGACTTTTGCATGGAGTTTGTAAGAGCCTCTGAATGTGACATCGTGGAATTTCGTGTTGCGGATGCTTCTGCATTGTGTTCTGCAGCATCAATCTGTAAGCTCCCATCTATAAGTCTATTGTTACTGCTTTCATGGACTTCCACAGACATGCTACGGTCAGTCACTGCTGAAGGAAAAAGTCTTCGTCCGTGAAAACGTACGGATAGTAAGGGAAAATGCATGTCCTTCTGAATCCACTTTGCTTTCTCAAGCGAAACCGTAAGCCTATACTTTCGCGAACGATTCAGCAATTTCATACACAGTGACGCGCTTGCCTGGATTTGCAACCATGGATCCACTTGTTCAATTCACGATTGTATCTCTTTTTTGAATAGTGGCCATATAGTTGTCCTCCTTAGCCAAAGTAACAACCTCTAGTGACTTATAACTCGCATGCCCATCCAAGATAATAAGACATCTGTGTCTCATTCGGCCTCACATGATGAAGTGCTTGAAGTATTAAAAAATTGCGGTGTAAATCCGTCCACATGGAGATGGAACCCCAACAGAACCCTGAGTCACTCCTCGCATCAACCTGTCGTTCATATTTTTTCGTCGAAAGAGGATCATTGGTGGCCCATAGTTACCTGATGGACTCATAGCACATACACACATATTTGCTATTCCTCTTTCTTGCCTCGCAACTTTGCCAAATTGTTTGTATTACCAGTCTCAGCAATGATTTTCCGTGGTTTTGGTACGGTTGTTATACCAGTTTCATCAATGCTATCTATCTGGCGTAGTTTAAGTCTCATCGTTTCCTCACTAAAGAGTGAGAAAAACTTTTATACCTGTCATATCTGTACTCGGTTAAAGCCGACTGCACGCGCTGGGCTTCTTGCCTCACGAGTCCTTGAGCCTAGTTCATTACACTGCTTTATATAATCAATCTCTTCAGTCTCCAAGCCAGTTTCTTTCTCCTTTGTACTGAAAGTATGCTCAATCCCGTTGCGTTCAGCCGCTGCATTTCAACAGCTTATTGCTGCTAGCTCGCAGTTCTTCATTCGTTTTGCAATCGAGCTCCGTGGTATTCCATAATATTGCAAAATGTGCCCTGCGCTCAGACAATTCACCACTAGGCTAGTTACTTTGTCCAAGACAACTCGCATAGTTTCTTCTCCATAGCTTGTTCGATACGTCTTGTGCACGTAAGTCTTAACCAATTGCGACTTAAATAATTATAGCCTATAATTATGAACAAAGTTTAAAATACTCTAAACTGAATTAAGGAGAATCTGAATAAATTTAAGAAAATTATAGGCTTAATGGCAAATGTCTAAGTGCCACTCTTGCCCCATGTTATGGGGCAAAAGTGGCATGCCGTGGGGCAAAAATGGCAGACGGTGTGCCACTTATGCCCCATAAGCATGCCTCACTTTAGCGATTATTTTCGTTACGACTGGATTAAAATGCGATGTTCGATGATGTTTCATTAAAAAGAAGAATGTCGAATCTTCTAGATAGCAAAATATGAAGCGTCCCCTACCTTTTACTAGAAAGCATCGTCTGATCAAAGATCACCTTTAAAAAACTCAAAATCGACGAAAATCTTAAAAATTGAAAAAGAAATGGCTGCGGAAAATCTGTGGCAGAATGGAGTTTTTCACCGAGTCTCACATCACACCTGCCTATTAAAACGCAAGGTAGAGTCACTACGGCGGTGGCGGTATTCTGGCCAGTGTGGGGTGCCACTCTTGCCCACAATGCCACTCTTGCCCCGGTCTCCCCTACTATAAACAAAAGTAGGCCTTCTAATTTACTGTTGCTTCTTTGCCTCATATCGCTAAAATTCATTCTTGAAATATCGTTCATTTTATTTGAGACCTATAGGCCTTTTATAAAACCAATGCAGTTTCAGTAGATACAATAATTTATACTTTAACCAAAATTAATGTTAACAATTAATGTAATTAGGCCGAATTATGAGTTGTGAGAGCGAGCATGACAGATGCTGGGGAATACCGGGGGAAATGTTCAGGAGGAAATCTTCTATATTCAACTTTATCGTTAGGGGGGGAAACCTTTCCCCCCCTGACCCAAATTGGAAGCAGTCTGCTTCCATCCCCCCATGGCGTAGTAGGCCCTGCTAGTGTGCATAATATTATGAGAGCCGGTGTGGCATGAGATTATGTCCGGCATGAAATATTGTCCGGCTCCGCCCACTTCCGTTGTCAAGACAGTATTTCATGCGGCCTACGTATGAGATATTGTCCGGCATGAAATCGTGTCCGATTCCGCCGTTACATGTATGCCGCTTGTCGAAGCAGTATTTCGCGAGATATTGATCGCTTATAAGACAATATCAGTAAAACTTGCCAAAATATATTATTGTCTTAAACACATGATAAAACAATGGTCTAAACGGTGGAATTATTGTTGTAAAGCACACTTATAACTGCCTTTGCGATGACTCTATTTCTATTTTTAGATAGAAATTCCCATCGTAGAACAGACCAAGTGGCTATGGTACTCGCAAATTTTGTAGCGCTTTATTTTTAACATATTCGTAGCGTACTTTATTACCACATTATAAACATAATTATTTTAAGTGGTTTTAAGGTTTTCATAGAACATAATTATATAGTATGGTTTCTATTTTGATGATTTAAGCAAAAAATGCGCAAAAAATTAGGCCTACGGTTTTTGATGTGGTTAGTATAAATACATGATAATTAAAACACTGTATAAATAACAAATTTTATTATTTATCCTGTGCTACGGCCATGCGGAGATTAGCCTACTTTATGCCTTCCCTGTGTGGTGGCCTGGTGGGTATTAGCAAACGCCATGGAGCGTAGACATTTTAACGGTGTTTAAATAAAACTCAACCGTTTAGGCTTCGTCCATATGCTGATTTTCAGAAGTTTGAAGCACTCTGTTCTAGGGTTTCTCTGCTCTTTTCCGCTCTTTTCCGCTCTTTTCCGCTCTATACTCTTAAATCCTTTTCACATTCTTAACTACCTCCTCACCCAATAAGTTACTCCATGTAATACTCGACTCAGGACAACTATTGTAACACTTCATAGAGGTGTCTTATGCCAAAAGCTTTATTATGAGAATGTTATATTGCTTTGCTTAAATGTTTCTAAGCCTTTAATTTATTCTTGTACAAACAACTATATGCGTTTGCTGGTGTTCTAATGAAAAATATTCTTACTTAGACTGACTTTCTGACTGACTGACTTGCTAGCAGCCTACTTAATGGTAGCCATTGTAAGCCTACAGTGAACCTGGGTTAGAACTCACAATGCATAAAAATTATTGCTACAAATGTTTTAGTGTAGGATGCGTATAGCAGTGTAAAGCAGTTATTTGGCCCCGAGTTTTAATCGCCAATATTGAACTAATATAGGTATAATGTACGTTTCACTAGAATATCCAATTCTGAAAAAGTGTCAGATAAGCACGTGGCTAGATAATTTAGTGATTATTATGGAAGAATCGGAGTGCCTTAGCTAGATCTAATTAAACGCGATTAGCGTTCGTGTTTTCTTTCGCCTTGCATATTTCAGTGTTTTAATTATCATGTATGATAGGCTATATAGGCCTACCTCGTTTATTTCGAGAAAATTAAGTTGGCAGAGCTCAACTTATTACATGAAGAGAAAAAAGGAAAGAAATGGATTAAAATAACAGTGCGAACAGTCTTAAAAAGTGCTCGAGAGATGAAATTAAAGTAATCTTTTCTTGGCAGTTCAAAGTCATGATGTCGCGAGCGCAGATCGTACGGCCTTTTAACAATAGGTGGAAACAGGCCTGGGAGTAGCCTACATGATTGAAATTCCAGATGATGTATTTTCGTTTATTGTAATACTACATTAGTTGTCCTGAGTCGAGTATTACATGGAGTAACCTAAATCGGATAGCAGCCTAATACCTTGTGAGCATAAAATATTCTGCGTCAGACATTTGTGGTTTCTATTCTATGCAACATGCTTTTTCTATAACCTGATACAAACACCGATTAACTATGGCCAATCCTTTGCAATTAGGCTAATAATTTATTTTACCATATATCTCGTAATTAGAGCTCCCATTTTTTATGGGATGTTGGAATCATTATCTTTAGTATTTTATATCTCTAACGAAAACGATATGTGGCTACTGTTAATAACCAGTTCTAAATATAGATGTCGATGTCTATTATTAGGTGGACACTGGACAGGCTGCGCTGGAATTATTATCTTTGGTATTGTATGTCTTTCCCGGACAAGATCTCACGGCTCTATAAATAACCTTTGTTTGACAGTTACTATCTGACGTCATCGGTCACATGAACCAATGGCAACGCTTTCCGGACATAATTTCATGCCGGACATCATTTCATGCCACACCGGAAAGGTGAAATATTGTATATGGTCACTTGTCAGTTTCACTTGTATTCAGCTAAACGTGAGACAATCGAAAGACTGAAATGCTGTAGAAAACCGTGTATAGCTGACGTATCTGGATGTTCACAAGAGATTCACAGAAGACAAGAGTCACAAGAGACTAAAATGATTGAAACCGTCCAAGCATCCATGCATCCTTTGGGACGAACGAAGGAGCGCGAACCGCAGTGAACCTGAATGGATTGTTCAGTGAAGGAGCAGACGACATATGAAGATTTGTGTGAGTTATTCAGTTGCGTTAATGGAGAAGTTCGCAAGTGACGGACGAGATGTCGCCAGTGTCAGTCGCAACGCATTATGGATATTTATGGTCCATCGTCCATCTTTTTTTGAAGCAGTCATGAACACTATGCATTCATGTATGCACCATAAACATCGAGTTTTGGTCTCATTCTGGAAATGGTGTCGACGAATGTTAAAACTGTTAATCTAAGCGTAGGCCTATACGCTGATGACACCACATTGCCATACATGCAGGCTCTGTGATCGACGATGGGAAGCATTTGATCAACCTGTAGATTTAGAAGTGGCCTAAAACCACCAGACTCTGTAAAACAGAGAGGGGAAGAAGGGATGAGTAGAAGAGGGGAAGAGGGGACGAGGGGAAGAGGGGAGGAGGTGCCCTTGATTGAGAACCAGAACCAGTGACAACTTCCTACAACATTCCCGACCCAAATATCTTGGCGAACTTTTCGCCATCCCTGCAGCTAACTTGTTCCATCCGGTCCAACCAAACCTTATCCCACACCGAACAAAGACTCTGGAACGATTCTATTGCAGAATCCTCCTCTTTTCAGTTCTTCCAACATCACCACCAATCACCAACCATCAACTGCATCAGGCCAGGGTCCTCTATCTTTTGTAGTGGCAGTCATGAACACAATAACAAATGCATTCGTGTATAGGTCCGAGGGCTTTCCACTCGAAACTCAAGTCTCCATGAAATCTTCAAGAGATTTTACCCCCGACTCATCTGATCCTCCATCTTCCTATCTTCCTCATGAACGACACCCACCTTAGTATCTGCTATACCACTCTGACCCTCTGAAAGCCGGACTGGAACCTCCATTGGATGACTACCCTTTGGACAACCCCTATGGTTCGACGTTTAGTGGTTTCATCAACTTGTTCCTTTTACAAGCAATAGCGCGAGCTTAAACTATGAAAACAGATATGCTTCTCACAAACGTTTCTACATTTCCTCATTGTAATGTCTTTCACGTCTCTAATTACATGACTTTAACGTATGACCTTATTTACATTTCATATAGACTGCACACATGACAATACAAGTGCATTGTGGACCACCTGCGAGTCGCATAATTAAGTGGACACCTCGCTGTGAGACGATCACTTAATTACACCGTCGTCTATTTATACACATCACGTCACTTCATCCATCACGGAATTGCAGGCGGCGTCCAGGACGACTCCCGACTTTGACATCCGTCATCAACAGACATTCAGTCGTCCGTCCATCGGTCCATCCGTCCATCCATCCATTCGTCCATCCATCCGTCCACCCATCCGTCTATCCATCCATCCGTTCATCCGTCAGGCCATCCGTCCGTCCATCCGTCCGTCCATCCATCCATTCTTCTCAGAAGCTTGGTACCTAAATCATCCCCTATGGACTTCATACCTACACCTCTTATTGTTTCTTGTTCTGATGTTTTCTCCCACCTTATTGCACACCTGGCCAACTTGTCTTTTGCTGAAGGATGTTTCCCGTCATGCTTTAAGTCTGCTTTAGTTACTCCTTTGCTTAAAAAACCTGACCTAGATTCCAATAATCTGTCTAACTTCAGACCTATCTCGAACCTAAATAACATTTCCAAGATCCTTGAACGTCTCTTTCTTACTCGCATCAAGAAACATATCACTTCCTCTCCCAACTTCAGTCCTTTTCAGTCAGCTTATCGTGAAGGCTATTCCACTGAGACTGCCCTTACATCCACGCTGGACAACATCTTTTCGTCTATTGACAATGGAAAGGCCTGCCTTTCTGTATGTCTTGACCTCAGCGCAGCTTTCGATACCGTAGACCATCAATTACTTCTTTCTAGACTCACGAAAAGCTTCGGTGTCTCTGGTACTGCTTTAAACTGGTTAGCGTCTTATCTGGGTAACAGGAATCAGCAGGTGGGCATCGGTACCGCTCGGTCTGAACCCACTGTTTGCACTGCTGGAGTTCCACAGGGATCTGTCCTTGGTCCTCTATTATTCACCGTCTTTACCTCCCCAATTAATCGCATAGCTAATCATTTTGGTGTCCAATTACAGCAGTACGCGGACGACACTCAGCTCTATATTGCTCTGTCACACACTGATCAGTCCGGTAAACTTAAACTTGAGGAGTGCCTGTCATCTTTATATGCCTGGTTCTGTTTTAATGGTCTGGCTATAAACCCAAACAAGTCTGAGGCAATTTTGTTCGGGTCACGACAACGCTTGCGTTCTTTTCCTTCACTTTCCAGCATTGACCTCGCAGGCTCCGCAGTACCGTTATCAGATTCTGTTAAAACTCTTGGGGTTACCCTGGACAGTACACTGTAAGCCTTCACCGTGATTACAACGGTGCATGGACAGTATTCCACGACGGTCTACGATCGTCGGAATATAAAACGGTGGCCCACAGTTTATTTTTGGGCGAGCTCACCGACGTCACCGTAAATTTCACGGCCGCTTGATAAAACGGCATCAGACAGTATTTAGACCTCGCAAGGTAAAGTCCGCTGCGAGTAATGTGACCTCCAATTAAGCTTCGCCTACACGTGACAAATAAGCTTTCATTAATGTTTTTATGCATTCGGAAGTGCTAGTCGATTAGGCCAAATCTACCATAAATTATTGAATTTAGGCTAAATTCAAACAAAGTTTGGAAATTGTCATTTGTTAAATTGCTGGAATTTAGTAAGACCCTATGCACGCGCTTATATTAGGCCTAATTTTACGAGATCTACCAATACTATAGTAAGTAAGGTAGCATGTAAGTATGTATGTAGCCTACTTTACTGAACCGCTTGCAACCGCACTGCGGGAACATAAAATGCGAACAGATTATAGCATGTACAATCACAACATGAGAAAATATTTTCTGCATTTTTAGGTTGATATAGCGATAGTAATCATTTTAATTACTTCAAGAAGATCATTGCAGGCTATGCGCAGAGTAGATAAGCAAAAAGTTCTATTGGCCTACAGGTCTGAATAATTTACAACGAGAATCAATAGGCCTATAATTACTGGGCTATCTAATAGGTTATTGGTCTTAACTGCCGAATAAATTTTTAATTAGGCTATTATTGTTTGTCAGCGCGTAATTTTTTCCAAGTGCTAAAAATACAATGGCAGAACAGATGGAGGTATAAATGACTCCATCACAAACAGTGCAAATTGTTTAAAGTAAGTAAACAAGTAAGTAATGAGCGTTGACAAACATACAGGGTGAAATGGCAAGTATCAGTGTCACTGGAGAAGTAATATTGGCTTAATGTCACATTACATTAATAACAGTACTGTTGACTAATTTTCGGATATTTGTGAGAAAAGAAAACGACAACAAACAGGGCGCGTAGACCTTTCTGCGCAGCATCTGTCCAGGAAACCTCGTAGGTTAGTGGGTCCAATGTAGACTTCCGAAGTTTAGAAAATCATTGTGAATTTCAAGATGAAAGTCGCGTCATCAAAAATAATCTTCTTTCAGATAGCAATTGTTTACTCTGTTTATTCACTACACTAGCCTAAGTGGCAATCTTTAGAATAATGAGTTAAATATTGCGTATGCATGCGGGAGATTAAATTGCAGTTCATAGTCATTTTCTATTATAATTTTCGGATTGGGTTCTATCTTGGTAAGCTTCGTTAAATTGTTAAATAAATAAATTAATGTTACTTCGTGTTAGACGTACAGCTATTGATGCGCTACAAATTTATCTGACCTTGCTAAAAGCCGTCGAGAGTATTTGACTTCCTTTCGTTCCTAAATTCCGACGAGTTATGGTCGTACTTGTACAAAATTTATATCTGGTACATTTTCCAGCCAAAAATCGAAAATCTGGTAAACCCAATGACATTTGACATATTCATCTATGCAATTTAACATCCGCTGAGGTTGTTTGTTGTTTTTATATGTCTGTTTGCACATTTTTCGCGCTTATTTCCTTCGGTGTTGGGATAATCATAGCCGCAAACATTATAATTCTAGCCATGTTTCTTTTAAATGCCGTTTTGCGCATTGCCACATTGTTTTATTACCTCACGATGATTTGCTAATGCACGTTTTACGAAACCCCAGGCTAAATTTTACAACATTTTAAAGCATGCGGTACAAATCTTGTTTGTAATATTGCCACGTGCTCGTTGTTTCTGACGATTGGAATGCTTGGGAAAAGGAAAAGGACACTATCCAGAGTAGGACATAAGCCCACTCTGGTAGTGCATCATATATGCTTACTTTTCGGATGCATGTAACTAACCTCTGTAGATCTTGCTTTTATCACATCAGGGCAATACGCCACATTAGGTCGGCTCTGACTAAGGATATGTCGAAGACTTTAGCTTGCGCCCTTGTCTCCTCTCGCCTTGATTATGCTAATGCGATTTTTGTTGGCATTTCAGACTACGAGCTACATAGGCTGCAACGCATCCAAAATTCTTTAGCTCGGGTTGTGCTGCGTGTCCCACTACGATCAAGTTCCTCAGTTTTACTTCATCAGCTGCATTGGCTTCCTGTCGAGTTTAGGATTAAATTTAAATTGGCCTGTTTAACCTACAAATCCCTCTCTACCGGAACACCTCCCTACCTTCAGTCACTGCTTACTCCTTATATTCCTCCTCGTTGCCTGCGATCATCAAACATGGGTCTTTTAGTTGAACCTCGATGCAGAACTGTTTTGGGCTCGCGTGCATTCCATGCCTCTGCTCCCAAAGAATGGAATCTACTTCCACTCTCTCTTCGTTGCTCAAATTCACTCCGTATACCTTCAAAAAACGGCTCAAAACTCACTATTTCTCTTTGGCTTTCAAGCACATGGACCTTTAACTGCATCTTCCTCTGGCGGCTAACTATCCGTGCCTCAGATTCACACTTTGGTGTGACCTTGCGCGCATAATAAATTTATGTAATAATAATAATAATAATAATTCATCCATCCATTCGTCCATCCATCTGTGCACCCGTCCGTCCGTCCGTCGGTCCGTCCATCCAACCATCCATCCATCTATCCATCTATCCATCCATCAATCCAACCATCCATCCGCCCGTCCATCAATCCATCTATCCATCCATCTATCCATCCATCCGTCCATCCATTCGTCCATCCATTCGTCCATCCGTCCATCCATTCGTCGGTCCATCCATTCGTCCATCCGTGCGTCCGTCCGTCCATCTAACCATCCATCTATCCATCAATCAATCCATCCATCCATCCATCCATTCATACATCCATCCATCCATGCATACATGCATCCATCCGTAGGTCCATCCACTTGGCTTCCCTCTGCTCTGGTCTGCAGTCTCGATCACTACCTCTTTGCTGTATGCGATCATAATTCACACGAATAGTCTGCCGTGCATGGCATAGAAAATTAATCCTAATTAGTAGCAAGAATGGTCATCAGAAAGAAATTTTCGTCTGTAGTCGACTCCAACCTTGGAATATACTGAAGCTATGCGTCGTCTGCCTTCGTCTGCACCTTCGTCATTCGAAAGCTGATCAAACAAACAATTCGCTTCATCTGTGTTTGCAATGGCAAGATAAATCCACGAAAGAGAAGCGAGACAGTGGACGAGGGAAGCGCTGTGAAAGATCAACTGTCAGCGAAAAAGCAAAATAAACAAAGTAATCAAATACTCGTCTCGTCTTATATAAGACGAAGCCGCTCAAGTGCATTCGGCGTAGAAGACAAACGACAAAAGACAAATGACAAAAACAAAAGACAAAAGACAAATGCCTCGGTCGAGGGTAAGTGGCAGCGAACAATAATTTGGCGGCTGTAGAATCTGAGCGAAGTAAGGTCAGATTTCAGTGTTGACTGCATTCGCACTGGGATGATATATTGATGGCTGGCTGACTGGACGTAATGCTGCAGATGTAATGCTCGTCTCGTGTGTGCCATCAGAGATCTCTTTGCTTTGGTCTATCAGGTTGCCAGACATATAGTGCTCAGTCTCTTTTCCATATACATGTATATATAACACATGTATATATAGGCTATGCCAAGGTCATTTGCAAGTGTGGTGGTTCCGCTATTCAACGTTAATCCGTCGTATCTCCTTCTCGTCTTTTAGACTATCCGCCCGAAATAGTCTTCCATTGATTGTATACTTTAGTGTATACTGCTGCATTCTGGCTCTGGCTTTTTCAATCTGGCTTAAGACGTCGATGCTTGGATCAGTTAGACGGATAGTCATGCGTGCAGCGCTTCTCTAGCATAGCAAAAGGCGCTATAACATGAGTCATCGTACATTCATATAATTATACATTCAAGTCACTCACATGCAATTAAAAGGTGGACATTCTATACAGAACTCTAACGGAAAATGTTAGTTTGTTAAAGCATGCAAGCAGCGTTTTATTACGGAAGGGAATGACATTTTTTATTCGACAAAGACTAATATTCGTTTGGAAGGCTACTTGAGTAAACGTTTCGTGACATCTATGCGTTTGACCGTGCCAATAATTCCCGCCTGGCAGAGGAAATTGCCCGGAAGCATTCAGTAAACTAGACTTGATTTGAAAAACTCGATACGGACGACGAAAGTGATGAAGCTTTAAATGAGCCTTACCGTTTACATACTTGCGTGTTGTTACAGCGAATATTTGTTTCAGAGCTTCATTCCGGCCGTTAAACTGTCATGGTAGGTGAACATATTTTTTATGTCCAGCCGATCAGAGAGCGTGCGATGACGTTCATCCGTATCATGTGTAGAACGAGCTGTTGTTTATAGGTCGCCTTGCTCTATAAAAGACGCACAAATCAGGAAATCACTGAGTGCCCGGTAGACTAGCAGACGAGATGGTGGAGGAGGAATTGGCCGTCGTAGCAATATATGGAAAGAGGCATGCAGCGCTACAGTGTGGCCTCCACCGATGTGGTCGACGCCTCCACCACCCTCCTCACAATCTCCTCCCTCTCCTCCTCATTCTCTTTTCTCCCTCTGGTTATTGTTGCGCCATATTCTTCCCATTTTCTCGTCCTCGCACACAATATTTTCTCCTCCCTCTGTTCCCCTCGTTGCCTGCATTTCTGCCGCCACCGTCCATACGTAACGTACGCAACATCGATGCAGCAGCAGCTGCAGCAGCCGTGAGCGCAACGCAAAGGAGGAGGATGCTGACGACGGAGGAGGAGGATGAGAAGCAGGAGCCATCGACCGTCGTCCATCGCCCGCGGTGCATGCGACGTGGGATGCGGCAGGAGCCACCACCACCACCAGCAGCAGCAGCAGCAGCTGTCAAGAAGATGGAAATGCTCGGGTGGGAAGGAAGGGAAGGAAAGGAATGAACGGAGGAAGGGATGGAGGACGAAGGAGGAGGAGGAGGCAAAGCCATGCTCATAATGACGGGTGATACACCTTATAGGCCGATCGTCTTGCTTTGACAGCGTAAGCGCTTCGCGGAGCCAAGGAGGAGGCAATACAGCCGCCTTCGACAGCACATGAAATATATATATATATATATATGTATATATATGTATGTATATGAGGAGCAGGAGGAGAAACAGGAGGAGGAGGAGGAAGACAAAGAGGAAGAGGATTGGTCGTTTCTCATTCCTCCACCTAATAACATTATTGGCGCTCCATATTATTCCGTGGATTAGCTTACCCATGCATTCGCCATCCAGTGCAGGCAACATAAGCAGATATATATATATATATATATATATATATATAAGCAGATATATATATATATATATATATATATATATATATATATATATATACGTACAACCGCGCATGCTCGTATTTCTGGCTCGTCAACAATCGCGCGCGCACACACCTACTCACACACAGACCTATACACACACCTACACACACACACACACACACACACACACACACGCACGCACACCCACAAGCTCACACACACATATCACACACACACACACACACACACACACACCTCCACACGCACACCTCCCCCCACACACACACAAACACGCGCATACTGCTGTGTGTGTGTGTGTGTGTGTGCGTGTTTGTGTGTGACTAAGACTAACAGATCTACAGATTAAGGAGGTAGTTGACACCGCATCCGCAAGCAGCCTTTCTATAGCCTATATAACCTCTCTGTTGACGTCAGTCTGGATTCATCCGACGTTTTCGGATTTCAATCGGCCATTTAAAGTGGTCAAAGTCAAACAATCCATGGCTCACGTGATACATAGAAGATTGGTTGGCTGATCACGTGCTCATTGCACAGGTCTTGAAATGTGGAGATTTCTAACATTCATAACCGATTTATAAATCTAGTAATCATTTAAACTATATCTATAGCACAGAGCCTTGAGCTTATAAACGGAGCTGATTATTGTTCATTGTTCAACCCTGTCCCTGCAGTGTCTCATTTTAACATAACTTATGACGTTCAAATGCTTCAGCCTATCCAGCAATTTTCGACCATCATAATGAACTTGGCACCGGTTAAATTATCATTGGCATGCAGAATGCCTTAAATTGATAATTATTCTTCCTTGCATAGACCAACTCCATATAGATCATAGTCTAGCCCCAATTATTTTTCTACAATTCTCATTCTACACTAGAGAACACAAACGAGAATGCAAACTTATAATATAGTCAAAACTATTCAGAATTGGGGGATGGCATATATATATATATGCCATAAAAGCGGCCATATATAAATTATATATATATAGATATATACAGGGTGGTCCAAAATAAACCGCACAGTGACAGTTTTCTTGATATAATGTATAACAATTCAATGTTTAATGCCATTTTTACTTATTTATATATTTTCTCTGACGTCATTATTGACTTCATCATTGTTTAGTCCAGTAACCGGGCTGCAGACCTAGAAAAAAGTAGTATAAAGACGGTTAATGGCTCGTTTGAATCAGGAGGAAGTCCTGAACAACTGACAGATTTTCTGCAATAATCTCCCTTGAGCAAATTTTCTTACACACATTTTTCCGAACGAACACATAATATGCAGAAATCGTTAGTAAAAAGATTGTTAAAGAAGTTAAAATTGACTTTTCATGAGCCAAATTAAATAAGAAATATTAGTGGAATGTGCAGGAATATTCAGCACAAATATCTGTTGGGGGTGTAGCCCTAAAAAATTGTGGGGGGCCCATTTTGGGGGTGGTCCGGCAAAAATGGCCACAAAAGCACATAAATTTTTTAATTTTAAAATTATTCATTTAGGGGTTTGAACCCGGAACAGTTTGAATCTGGTAACCCACCCTAAAAAATTGTGGGGGTCCATTTGGGGGTTTTCCGAAAAAAAAGGCCACAAAAGCACATAATTTTATAAATTCTTAAATTATTCATTGAGGGGTTTGAACCCGGAACAGTTTGAAGCCAGAACAGTTTGAACCCGGTAACCCACCCACCCTCAAAATTTGTGTGGGGTCCACCCCTAAAATATGCTCATGTCATCTGTATGAAGAAAGACTGACTTATTAAACAATGAACAGTTAGACAGCCGCAAGTCTGTTGTCATCTAATCTGGAAAGCGTAGCCTATAATGAAGCAATGTGCCTCCATATGCGGATGCAATCATAAAACATATGCAGAGGCCATAAGAAGGGTTAGCATAGTTGAAATAACCACTAGCGGTAAGCAGGTTTAGCATAATTGATTCCGCAATATCGTGCATCAACCAGTGGCTCAAATGCTCAGCTTGATTTGAACAAGCGAACCGTTCAGCATAGTATACATGAACTTCTGACAAAGTTTAGTTTGAGACAGTCCTGCCAGCTGTGCAGACAAGTAATACTTCAGATGATATAGTGTTGTCATCAGTTGTGAATGCCTCAATTGGACTTACATCACTTCCAGATTTAGCCAAAAACACGCTCAGGTAAACTGACAATCTCTATGATCTGTTCACTCGTTGGCACTTCATCAACTCACAATGTTGTGCTTTCCTCTGATGGGTGGTAGCATCTTAACTAGAATAGCAGACAGTAGGTAAGTAGTTAATTCACCACTAAATAAAGTAAAAACATAATATACACTTAAACTAACTAAGTGGCAAGCTATACAGGTGAAGTCCCATAGGAGTCATCTCGATAGTCACTCAATGCTCCATCAATTTAAAACGATGCACACAATGTCCATGCTATGCCTTTGCCTGCCATAATATTTATGACATTGATTGAACTTTAACAACTTCATCTATAACCAATCCACACCTGCTTCAATACTTCCACTGAAGCTCATCCGACAAGTCAGCAGATACATCCCTCAAGGATGATCGGCTTATTTCCAATGTCTTCAGCCATAGTGGTTGGTCGAATGTTCTGCATGCTGCTACAATGCTCAACATACTTAGCTTGGCTAGCAACAAAACACAGCCCGGAATATATGCACGACACATCACATGGAGTAAGATCTACAATGGGAAGCAACATAACCAAGTTTGATCGACTTTGTCACCAACCCACTGAGCAAACCTTGGAACACTTTTACCAACAAAGGTTGACTCAGCTCTTCAAGGAATAAACTTGGGCAGATGATACAGAGAATCCAAGCTGGGAGAGTTGATCAATGAGCCACTTTGAATCTAATGCAAGGTCCACAGAGTGGGAGTGATTACTGAGACGGTTGGCAGCGTGAACAAATGTGTCAGCAATGGCAAATTCTTTTAATGGATTGCTTGTCAGACACACCACATCAGCATGCCCCTATCTTCAACTAAAAGAACATTTCACCATAATGTTCTTCTTAGTCTTTCATTGACTGTACAGTACACAGTAAACTTATCTTCTAAAAAACAGCCGCTGTCATGTATTCTGGAATGCAACTCAGGTATTTGTAGAGATAATGATAGGTCTGGCTAAAATCCAATCACACTTCAAGAAAAAGGAATCTTTCTTATTTGCGCCCAATGGTAGGTGTGCTGCTCGTGCAGCAGACCTGTGGCGTTCACCTGATATTCCAAGAGGAGGTTATCCAACATGGAAACTATCGTGACACACTTTGAGATACCTAGCTTCTTGTACAGCAAGATCATTACACCACGGCAACCTGCCAGAAATCTGTTTTGACCACTTGTCGGTACCACAGCGATTACAGACACTCTAATCAATTTTAACGAAATGAATACTCAATACCCGTAGGCCTACTAAACTGCAGTCTGCAGGAGAAGACCCAGCCAATGGACCCGGGCAGATGTGAAGCCATAACCAATGCCATCGCAAAATGGATTTTGATGAGTGACCAACCCCTCAACATTGTAACAGATATTGTAGCAGGACGTTGTACGCATTGCCGCTAACCAGTCCTCTATGCCTCCGTCCCATACACTAGTTGGTGCTCGAATCGACCAATTGTATCAATGAACGAAGGTTTGGGTTTGTCAGATAAGTGATGTTTTTGCAGCTATAATGGCAGACTTCTGGTCCTCTGTGGCCAATGTCAGCTAGGCAACAACTGTCATAGGATGGGCAATGCAAACATATGATGGCTGCTGTTGGATTACTACATTTTCAGCATTATGCCCTGACTCGCACATAGCCGGCAAAATGCCATGAACTGTGGTTAAAAATGTAAAGGGATGGTTGACCCAGCTAATCAGGGCCCTATGTAGTGTTGGTAGCAAGACAGTGGCATAACGAAGCAACCAACAAAAGTACATTGATGCAGCTATACAATAGCAGAAAAAACCTCAACTATTGACTTAACAAAGGCTGCATTTAGGGGGAGGGCGGTTTTAGGTGCTTGAAAACCCCCCAAGTTAAATAATGTAAAAATGAGTCTGGGACTTCTTGGGGGGCTTAGCCCCTAGCCCCTGATAAACTCCGTCCATGGCTGTCACTGCATCAAACAAGAATCAAAATTCACAAATGAAAGCAAAAATAGAACCACAGAAAAGTAATTAATCGTTTTAGCATTCTTTACTGTTAGAACATGCCGTTTTATCATTTTTATATAGTCTACGGCATTTTTGTAGCAACGTCCATAACAACAGTTACTGTCATCGATCCAGGTTCAACTGGTTTTGGTCCACTATTTCGAGGGTCCACTATTCCGAAGGTCCACTATTCAGAACCCTAACCCAAACTCACCCTAACCATAACCCTAAACCACCCTAACCATAACCCTAACCCACCCTAACCATAACCCTCCCCAACCCTAACCATAACATGTTTAATTTTGCATAAATGTTTTTAACTTTGCATAATTGTTTTCTATTATTTATTTCCTCTGTAAACTGCTGTGCGTTTGCTGGTGGTCAATTAAAGAATATTCTTACTTACTTACTTACTTACTTAGCCCCAAACTTAATCCTAATCCACCCAACCCTAACCCACCTTACCCCAACCATAACCCTAACCCACTGTAACCCTAACCACCAAGGATAACGACCAAAATATAGCGGATATTCGGAATAGAGTGGACCTTGGGAATAGCGAGCCGTTACCGTTCAATTTACGCATAGTTTTCAACAATAAAACTTCTAGTTTCACATGGAACGATTTTCATCAATCGAGAATTCCAATACGCGAATAATTTAGAACGCTCAGACGATGAACTATTGAAAAAATAACACGCAAACACTGAGCGATAATATCAGAAATAAGTAGCGCACCGACGTTACAACAAAATTGCTAAAAACTAAAAACGCTCAAGGGCGATTCTTGCAGAAAATGACCCAATTAAAATACTTCATTTAAGCAACACAACTAACCACTTTCCGTCTTTATACTACTTTTCGCTAAGTTTTGTATTGCTCATAAATTTCGGTGACTGCACTATGTTTATCATAGTTTATTTTTATGTTTCATCAACGAGACTTATCCGTGAGCGCCAGCACTTCAGCCGTAACGTCATGGTTTCGGTCGCCATATCAAAAATGGGAAAATCACGCATTGTCGTCATTGAGCCAGGTGCGAAGGTGAACAGTCAATATTATTGTCATCACGTTCTTGGTGATGGTCTTTTACCTGACATCCGTGCAATATGCCAACACCACACTTGGACCCTACAGCAGGACGGCGCTCCATCACACACCGCCAAGAACACTATGGAGTATCTGCGACGTGAGAACATTTCTTTCATTGAGCCTGACATGTGGCCCCCAAACAGCCCGGACTTGAATCCAGTCGACTACGCTGTTTGGGGCGCCCTTCAACAGATGGTATACCGTCGTAGAAGTTTCACCACAGTGGATAAGCTGAAAGAAACAATCGTCACAGAGTGGACCAAGCTGTCACAGCGTTTCATTGACCGCGCAATTGATCAATGGCGTCGTCGGCTTCAATGCGTGGTCGAGCAGCAAGGAGGACACATTGAACATTTTATGTAACGAAATCCATCCATGTAATGTTACAGTAAAAATAATTGCTGCGTTTTTGTGAATTTTCACGGTTATATTTGAATTGGTCTGAATAAAGTACTATCAATTTATCATTGTGCGGTTTATTTTGGACCACCCTGTATATATATATATATATATATATATATATATATATATATATATATAATTATATGCACTTTATTGCGGAATATGACCTTTACTCGCCTTTCATTGAGTTTATTCAATCAAAGCGCGTTCCTTGGCGTTGATTTTTGGATGTCACTTATAAACAATAGACTACACAAATATTGTTTCGCCTCGAGCGCAAAGACCCTAAATTATTTAACCAACATCGTAATTATATCTACAGTATGCAGCAACCGCCAATTAACCATTGCACATGTTCCAGTCTATTCTTGTCCAAGCCTGTCTGTCCGTCTGTCTGTCTATCTGTCTGCCTGTCTGTCTGCCTGTCTGTATGCCTATATCTGTCCATGCACCTCATTTGTTTGGTCCTTGCAGCTCAATCTTGCTCTGTGCACAGTAGCCTGTCAATCATTTCTTAGCTTGTCCCAGCTTTGGTATACAGCCGTCTACTTAACCCGTGTTCTTGTAGTGATTCTGTTTGTCTAAGACTTAGCCTAGTCATATATGAGTAAAAATAGTGTCGTCTTGATATGCGCCGGTGTAAAGGTTTCAGATTACCCCCTCCTAAACATTACCCCCCTGCAAACTGTAAATTGCATCAATCATCGCATTTATTGCACTAAAAATATCGGAAAAATCATCCAGCTTCTTGTTTTAGTCTGAAGATTTTCATTCGTCATCCCATTTCGTGGTTTGTTATCAATATTTTCATCTGTAACTAAAATACTATTCGCCGCTGAAGTTACAATGGAGAAAATGGCTTCGAGGCTATTATTTTTTTCGGATCAAAATATTGATAACAAAATACGAAGTTGGATAGCGGATGATATTCTTCAGACCAAAACAAGAAGCGGGATGATTTTTCTGATTTTGTGTGTGCAATAAATGCGATGATTGATGCAAATCTAGTTTCCGGGGGGTAATCTGAAACCGGTTTCAAGTTACCGGGGGGTAATGTCTAGGAGGGGGTAATTTGAAACCTTTACACCGGTGAATGACCTGCAGTCCCTCTGACGCGGGTTTTCAATAAGCTCGTGAATAAGATGGTGCCCTAGGGTCCTTGCAGGTAAAGCGAACCACTTTGGTTTAGAGTGCAGTCTAGACCCCAATTTTGTGCAACTACGGTAATTGACCTATTCCCCTTGAAAGAGAGGCTCCTCAACTAAGTTAAGCACTCAATAGATAAAGCGAACTGCTGTCATGTAAACTGAACCAGTCCCAGGTAGTAGGACCTGTCGTTATTGTGATGATTCAGGTTAAGCGAATTACCATTGTAGGAAAAGCGAACCACTTTTGTGTAAAACCGAACCACAAATTTAATGCCTTAGGCCAAGGCTATCACCATTGTAGGAAAAGCGAACCACTGTTGTGTAAAACCGAACCACACATTTAATGCTTTAGCCCAAGGCTATCACACCATACAAAATGCCATGAATCAGGACCATACAACAGGTTACATGTTCAAACACATAGCATATAAGCAAAAAAAGCAATAATAGCATACTAGAATGCAACGCCAATAGGCCTTACTACAGTTGTTAGAAGTACTAGGGACTAATTTGCCAGGATTTCTTCAAAATAATGACTTGACTTAAGTGCAGGAAGATGCATGCTTGGAAAATTTTCATCACATGAGTTTCACTTAGGCCTGGCTGATTCTGGAACTGCTGGTAAACTTGCAAGTAGACTTACAAGTAATAACTCAGTTCAAATACTAGTATGCTCAAAATTGGAATGGTCTATCGCTGCAGAGTTCATAGCACTGGATAAGCCTGTTAGACATTTGCTGGAGCAGCAGTTGTAACAATGGATGGTGCTGAGTTGGGTGGCATCAGGAATGGCAGGTGTGTTTAGGGTTGACAAGGAACCCACAGAGCTGAACAGCTGATTGTCCTCAGTCCCAGTACTTGTAACAATGCTGGTGCTGAGATTGGTGAATGGTCACCTTCATGCATGGCAGCAACATGGTATCAGGAATGGCCAATGTGTTTAAGGTTGATGAAGAATCCACAGAGCTGGACAGTTAGTTGACCCCTGCGGCATCAGAATTCATGATTCGATATTGACTTAATTTTAATCTTGCCATCTGTATCTACACAACACAACAACAATGGTCCAAAATACCTACTAACACAACACACCAACAATTTAGCAATAAGTTAACATGCTTACTAAATGATATAGGCCATATAAGGTAAAGCGAACCATGGTTCGCTTTGCCACAATACAATTTAGCAATAAATTAACATGCCTACGGCCATATAAGGTAAAGCGAACCATGGTTCGCTTTATCACAATGCTGGCGGTTCGGTTTATCTAACAGCTAACGTTAAGCGAACCACGCTGTGTTGTTACTGCCACAACATATATTATCGCTCGCATTCGATTGGAATTTATGTTTTTAGAAACTACGTCGGCCACGCTTGCATTGTAGACACAAGTTTTAAGAATATAAATGTGCCTGCACGTGCCGCAAACAAAAGTAAAAAAGTCGGAAAATGGTAAAGTTTTGTACGAAACGTCCAAAACATAGGACACGACGAAAGTAAGCTTACTTTCGGTTTCATATTTCGCTGCAAGAAGACCCGATGTTGTGTTTCTTTTATGCATAGATATATGACCGATGAGCGAGAACAGCCATAGACATATTGCGACTATTACACTGCGCTAGATTGACGGGTTATGAAATTTGGTTCGCTTTACATGATGGTTCGCTTTACCTGCAAGCACCCTACGCTTGGCTCTTGAGTGGCGCTTTAAAAATTTGGAGATTACAATTACGATTTTGCGTGGCGTTCTGAATTGTCGAGGATTTATATTTTTATATATAGGCTAATTATAGTCTATATAGGCTACATATATATACGCATATCTTTATCAATCTTCCATTTCGTGATCAGCTTCTGGCGTAGACTCGTGTTTGCGTGTTTCTCTTGTCGGATAATCAAAATTATGTAGCTCATGAATTCGTAAAAAATTCGTCTATTGATTTACAACTACCGACTGCAGCCAACAACGGTTGCCATCACCTCTGCGTCCTGCGTCTGCATTGCTCATGCTAGTCCGTCCGCCTATATCTTTAGCCCAAAAATAGGCAATATGATCCGTATTAGCCTATAGCTACCGATTTATCCAGACATAATCATTTGAATCACGTTGCTTAGCAGGATTGTAAAACAACAGGTGCATATGTCATTGGAAGTGGGAAAATATAAATTAATTTTAGTGATGAAAGCTAATTAAAGTCATTAAGGTCTGGCACGATTTTTACCATTGAATGGAAGGAGGCAAGTCTGCTGTAAGTGCAAAATCAGTCGCCGCAGAGAAAGGGTCTGGCGATGTTAGACGCGCCAAAGCAAAGGCTTCGAAAGATGACGATGCAAGACGAATGGTTGCAGTGGATGGCAGTAGCTCTCAAGGAGACCCGGTGGCAGAAGCGCCGTCGGCTGGAATAATATCTGGAAAGAAATCTAAAAAAGGAATCAAATCTGGTAGCTCAAGAAAATCGAAGGGTCGTTCCAAAACAACAGAAGGAACAGGGAGAAGAGAAGGAGAAGGAGAAGGAGAAGGAGGAGAACAAGGAGGAGAGGATTTGTCAAATGCTGATGGAAAAGCCGAACTGGTGGAAAGAAAGCAATCGCTTGAAACGGAGACATATCCGACTGAGAAGATTTCCAACGAGATGAATAGACTGCCTGGCACAGCCACTGTCGTCGTCGACGATGCCGCTACAAAAGATGTAAGAGACAGCAGCAGTGTTTCTGATCGAAACCCAGCTTACAGCAACGGATCACAGCCTAACGATAATATGGAAACGACGCCGGGCATGCGCAGAGCAGTCGATAAGTGGAAGAAGCATGCTTTCAAGACTGCAGGTTCACGAATGAATCTGTTTAAAGTTGTTCAGACCGTTCCATCGGAATATCTCGTCCGTGCACGGTGAGTGTTTTGCTTATAAGGCGAGATGGGATCACTTCATTTATAGGTCTACGCTTTATTTTCATTTATTGAGCAATAAGCTTTCGACTTGTTGTAATTCACTGTTTACGGTTGATGCTGACACTGAGATAGAGAATCTGTGAATCTAATTAAGTGACGTAATTATGATACTGACATTCAATTCGTTTAATAAAATATTTGAATTGATTTGATGTTCTTTTCAGAGGATCAGAGGTCATACAACCAACGGTCAACGGATTGAAACAGTTCGGCATCAGCAAAGGTGAGATCAGTCGAGTGGTCGTCAAGTTCTCCAGCCCTCCACCTCCTCATCCACTCACCGTCTGCTTCCACTTCCCAAGCACCTTCCTCACACACCGCTACGTGCTGGATATGATCCGCGTCCTCATCGAAGGAGTGGAGGGTTCCAGGGTGACCAGCATCCAGTTCGTCGATCGGAACACCATCCACGGAGCACGAGGTCTCGACAACAGATGGCTGGTGACGGTCAACGTGGCCGCCGCCAGAGACCTCATCCTCAGCCAGGGACTCCAGCTCTTCAACCGACGCATCGTCGTTCGAAGATATGACGATCTACTGCGCGAGGAATACGATGAGTATCTCGAGTACCTGAAGATCAAACGGAGACTGTACAACAAGACGGAGAACACGACCGATCCGGACATTGAGGAGGAACCGGAAGCTGGAACTTACGCAGAGGGATTTGAGACGGGTCAACCAGATCCACCAGAAAGCGGCGAAACACTTTCTAAGTAAAACTAACGATCAATATCATCGATTTTTGTGATTTGGTAGGCTAAGGGCCGCATTAAAGTTAGTGCGAGCCTGGTGGTACTGTGACTTGTGACCAGGCCGGTGGGATTACGCGGTTTCTACTGAAACTTCTAGATAGGGGCTATTTTTAGCTAATATAACGGGTATCATGGACCGTGTATATATGGTCTATTTTTTAGCTCAACCAATCACAGCTCATGTAGTTTAAAGAACCTTGGGGCGAACTTTGTGGAAATAAATAATAATTACATTACATTTACATCATTAGTAAACCATAATTATACAATACAATACAATACAACTGAAATTTGATAATGCCCTCCTTACAAAGCTCAGAAGTGCATATTGAAGTTCGGCAATAACTAATAATAATAATAATAACTAATAATAATAATAACTAATAATAACTAGTAATAATAACTATAATGATAATAACTAATAATAATAGTTAATAACTATCTATATAGGTAGATTCAAAGAGGAAAGTTTTAAGTTTAGAGCGAAAGACAGTCTCGCTAGGGGAGTCACGAACATAAGAAGGCAAAGAGTTCCAGATGAAGGGACCAGCAAATGGGAAAGAACGTTGGCCAAAAACAAGACGTGTACCAGGAACTACATACTTTCCAGCAGATGCTGATCGAAGAGAAGAGCGACCTTTATATTAACAGAGTTACAAGGTGTGATCATAGAAGATAAGTAAGATGGCAGGTGATCAGTGCGTGCTTTGTACACGAGGAGTGCCAGCTTGAAGCGAATGCGATCACTTACAGGAAGCCAGTGCAGAGAGCGAAGAGCTGGTGTGATGTGGTCACGGTAAGAGAGTCCAAGACACAGTCTTGCAGCTTGATGAAGTATTCTAGTTAGAGGAAGAATTTAAGTGTGTATTTAGGGAGACCATAAAGTAGGCCTACTGAGTTACAGTAATCAAGTCGCGTCAGAATAAGACAGTGAATCAATGTTTTCAGTGATGCTGAGTCAAGAGTAGAGCGGAGCTGTCTGATTCTCCTTAGATGAAACAAACATGCCCGAGAGATAGCTGCTATCTGAGGTTTGAGGGAAAGTGCCGAGTCAAGGATGACTCCAAGATCCCGCACAGTAGATGAAGGAGAGAGTAGAGAAGAGGAAGTGCATAACGAGAGTTCAGCACACTGTAGAAGCTTGGAAGAACGATCAAACCAAATTAGCTCAGATTTGCCAGGGTTAAGTTTAAGGCGCATAGACAGACTCCATTGTATGATGTCATCAATGCAGGCTCGAAGTCTCTTTGTAGCATCTGTAACGTCATTTAAGCGCAAATGTACATAGAGTTGCGTATCATCAGCATACAGGTGGATATATCTATACCATGACGAGAGGCACGTAAAGCAACTTGGGCGCGTTTAGTGACATTCTCGATTAAGTAGTGATGGTGTAAATAATTGGAAAGTCGTGATTAAGTAAAAATTATTATTACCTATTTTGACTGGTGAACGTAAATAACATGAATCTTCCTCTGTGATTGGTGGTTCTTTCATGACGTGTGATTGGTTGAGCTAAAAATAGACCATTGGTTACCCGTTATTTTCTTGTTTCCTGCTCTTTTTTCGCTGTTTCAACGTCACTGGGCAGCTAAACAGAGGAATCTGTCAAGTAATATATATGAGGTCGTTGCTTGTGACTACTCTCCAAGACTCCATTGGCCCCTTCTTTGAGCCCACCTGTCCACCACGAACATACTTATTACAGCGGGCCGCCATACGCGGATTAAAGTATGTTCAACCGAAGGGGTTGGGGTAGGGCTGCCAACTTTTGATTTTGCCATTCCGGGACGCCTTCAGTCACTCGATGTGCCGTATAACGTAACAAATGTTGTGTCAGCCCTATGTTGTATAGGATCTACAATCTACTTAAAAAGTCCTTAATAATTTTAGCCAAATCATCAAAAGACAAGTAGCCTAAATTTATAACAGGAATCAACATCACGAGGACAGCATTTCAAACTCCTGTTACCTATAATACTGGTCTATCAGAGTAAGACTTGTGAGCCGAAATTGAGGGAAGTTCATATAGGTATCCAATAGGCTCACAGGCCTGCGGCCGGAGAGCAGAACTTACCGTATCTTAATTTTATAGGCCTACTGCTGTGCTCATAGCAGTTCCAGAACACTGCTCTAATAAAGTCGGTGAACTTTCGGTGCTCAGCTAATAGCGATTTACAGTTTTAGACAGCAGATCGTTTCATAATGCCGAACGCTCTCTCGCAAAAAAGCATTAAAATGGACCCAATATGCTAAACCGAAAACCAAGTGTCAGTGGTTTGTAAAGTTTGCAGACTTCAACATCCAATGTTCATTGTTGAGCCAACAACGTAATGTATAGGTTTGATAGAGAGCAGAACGCAAAAATCATCGTACAAATTGTTGAGCTTAGTAAGCAAAAAATTAATAGGAACAGCAATTGTGCTAAATGGATCTCTAGAGCAAATTCCGGGACAATTTGAGATCAATCCGGGACACGGGACGCACAGGGTCGATTCCGGGACTGTCCCGGTGAATCCGGGACGGTTGGCAGCCCTAGGTTGGGGGCCCCCCATCACCCTTATGGCCCCCAACACCCTTATGGCCCCACTCATGCAGAGAAACAAATTTCAATAGTTTATTATTGTAAAAGGGGTATGTTGATTCTAATCGTAAAAAGGGCAAGCAAAACTCAGAACAAATAATTGCTCGAAACCACTCTTTTTTAGGCCTAGTCCTATAGGCTACTGAAATTTCGCACATGTGTGGGCCTATTGAGTTTCAATTAAGCCTATCAGGCAGATTCATCTCAAAATCAGCCAGAAATTCTAGTGAGACTTGTTGTTTTCTTGCTTGTTTAAACAATTGCTAGTCTAAACCTCACTTGAATGAAACTCGAAGTGCTATGGGACGCAATTTTATTGTGTACATAAGAGAATTGGCAACTTACGGCCCGTGAGCCTGTCCTTTATCGGTTTTATCCAGGGTTTAAAGTGTGTCAGGACGGTCATGGACGGCGTCCAGGCACTTATTTTAAAATCTGAACACTGTCCTGCCACCTATCAGGCCAACACAGCAGGGAAAGATAAGAGTGTCCAGGCACTTAATTATTTTTCTAAACTTTAAGCACTGGTTTTGTCTATTTCTATTTAGCTGATAGCCTAATTGTATGTCGTAACAATTAAAAAGACCACGTGACAAAGCTATCTTCCTTACAGCAAGTCAGTAACATGTTTATGAACAAAGATATATTAACGTAACAACAGTTTTGAACAAAGCCGTTGCCATAATACTAAGTTAGCTATTGTTGTAACAACGTAGCACTATTAATGTTTACGAAGTTGATGTGTAAGTATATTGGCAAATCAGATGTAATCATGTAGAGAGAGACAGACAGACAAACAGAGAGAGTCAGACAGCTGTTATATTTATTTATAACAGAATTTTCATATAATTGTTAGTGCCCTTGTCACGAAATAGAGTATCCCCCGTATTAATTGTATCCCCCCAAAATTAAAAAAGTCGAAAAAATCGCTTCCGCGTGTAGTTTTTTTGGCAAATTAATTTTCATCTGCTTTGTTTTAGACATATAGACATAGACATATTTTTATTGATCCCATCAATTCAATTGTACATGTATGTTTAACAAAGTATAGACATAATTCGCAATAAGAAAATACTCAAAGTGAATAGGTATTATAAGAGTGAGGGAGCAAATAGGCACACCAAAAGGGACAAGTCCCGCTAAGCAGGGGCCTAATTAACAAAGTGAAGTGAGAAAGTGAAAGCTGAAGGGAGTATTGGAATGCAGAGATATTACTTAACTAGGGAAAGAAAAAAATTATTATAAAAAATAAAACTAATGTAGTTAACACTACATGAAAAACTCAGAGAAAGAACAAAATAAAAGAAAAAGCAATCGAACAATCAAATAAATCAGCATTAGCATGGGTAACCCCTCATGCTATATTAACAGAAAACATTACATAATGTATACACACGTAACAGGTGTTTAAAGTGAGTTAAGTTAGTAGCCTTACGAATGTGAATCGGAATTTTATTCCATATGACAGGGCCTTGGAATTTAATAGAAAATTTCCGAACATTTGTTTTTGCAAAAATAATACTGAAGTCTCTATTACCTCTAGTGAGTCCAGGATGCAATGCAGGAGAGAAGTAAGATGCAAAGGAAGAAGGTAGGAGGTTATTGATGTATTGATACATAAATTGAGATGTCTGTTCAAATCTAATCTGCTTAATATTTAGGAGTTTATGCTCAGCAAATAAGGGACCAGTATGACAGTTAACAGTGGATTTAGTGATAACTCGTATGGCTTTTTTTGCAAGGTCCTTAAAACATGGAGATGGGTATCATAGGTTGAAGTCCAAATTAAATTAGAGTAAGTAAGGTATGGATAGATTAGGGTGAAATATAGATTGATAAGCACATGAGAGGGAAGCAAGTAAGAGACTCTCTTAATAATGCCTATGCTTTTTGAATTTTTTTTTACTTATTTCGTCTATATGGACTTTCCATTTTAGGTGCTGATCAATATGAACGCCAAGGAATTTTGTGGTGTAAACTTGAGGAATTACTTTATTGTCAATAAGCAGCTCATTATTTGTTATAGGTATTGGTTTTTTATTTGAGCGAAATATGATATAATTAGTTTTAGATAGATTTAATGAAAGTTTATTTGCCTTGAACCAATCACTAGCTGATATTAATTCATTATTGACTAACTGAAGAAGATGATCATATGAGGCATGCGATAAAAATACATTAGAATCATCTGCAAATAGAATATAGTGTAAGATGGATGATGAATTTGGGAGGTCATTGATATAGATTAAAAACAGGAGAGGACCAAGGATAGAGCCTTGAGGTACTCCAAATTCTATAGTTTGAAAGTTAGACAATTTTCCATTACAAAGCACCTGCTGTAGACGATTGTCCAAATAACTACTAAGCCATCGAAGTGCATTATCTCTAATACCATAGTGTTCAAGTTTATACAAAAGTATTTTGTGGTCCACAGTATCAAACGCCTTTGCAAGGTCAAGGAAGATACCAATTGAGTACTCATTATTGTCCATGGCCTTGGTGATTTTGTCCTGTATATCAATCAGTGACATGGAGGTAGAGTGACCCGGTTGAAAGCCATGCTGAAACGGATATAATATGTCCTTATGCTTTATGTATGAAAGTAATCTGTCATACATTACTCCAGTGATTTTCAACCGGGGTTCCGCGGAACCAAAGGGTTCCGCGGGCGTCGGCCAGGGGTTCCGCGGCAGTTTGATGAAAATTTTATGGCACCAACTGAAATCACAAAAGTAGGCTATTAGCAATGAATCGATTCTTTCACAGCTTTCAGTCATTCTTGCTTAAAATATCATTATTACGCGATGCATTGTTGTTTTCTATAACTATGTTATTATTTCTTTATTTTATTATGCCCTTATAGTTCATTAGGCCTACTTGCTATTCGGAAGGCACGTGCAGCATTATGGGAATCAATATAGGCCTATAAGCTTATAGATTGTTTATTCGGCACGGTACGTTTCCATCTATCCAGTCGGATAGCAAAGCATTTTTATAATTGGTTTTAAACTATTTGGACTGTTCTGAAGAAACAGAATCTGCAGAGCACTATAATAGACGAATGACTTGTTTGGTTTATTCTTCTTTTCATCCGTTCATTTTGAAAGCGAGTGATTAAATTTTTCATCCAGAGGTAGCGGATAACTATTCGAATTTTTGCAAAAGAAAGCTTAAGCATTAAGCCTATAGCTAGCTTTAGAATCTTTAACCGACAGGGTTGTAATTAATATAGCACCATACTCGCTATTTGCTTCTCTGAAAATTACATAAGATGCGTGATACAAGAATCAGATGTGTGATTGCCGTTACAGAAGCACTTTTCATTTTGCAGCGATGTAACCAGCAAACAAAGCTAAAATTCCCCAAACAAGCTGAAGCCCCTTGACCCCATTATAGCCTCTTGCCAATCACCACGCCCATGACGGTTGAGCCCCCAAACGATTCTTTTATGTTGAAGACGAATCGTTATGTGTCTGCCTACGTGTTTTACATCTACGATGCGTCCAGGACTTAATTAAACCAGGCACAAATTTTACAGTAGGCCCTAAACTTGGGGAAGGATAATTAATTAGGCCTATACTTTAACACAACTTGTCTACAACACAGCACTGACCAAGAATAGAGCCTATTTTCACTTTTCAATATTCTGTCCATCTGTCAGATGGAAGGACAGTTGTTGGCGAAATAGAGCAAAAATGCAGTTGTTCTCTGACAGACAGTGACAGTGTTTCTCTGCACTGTTCCTACACTTGTAGAATTTAAGGTATGTATTTACTAGCCTGCACCAGAAGTGCAAGCAAAGTACATTTAAAAACTGTAGGCTATGTATTTCTTGAAATACTCCCTGGACGGGTGAAACGCGAGGGTTCCGCGAACAAAGGTGTGCTTCGAGAAAGGTTCCGCAACTAGAAAAAGGTTGAAAACCACTGCATTACTCTTTCAAATAATTTAGAGAAAAAAGGTAGTATAGAAATGGGTCTGTAATTATTAATTTCATTTTTGGCACCTTGTTTGTGAATGGGGAGAACTTTGGCAAGCTTGATTTCTGATGGAACAATACCATTTTTTAGTGAACAGTTAACCCATTAACGCATAGCGTCCCATATATGGGACGCCCTATTAAACAACCTAACAAACTGCTAACTGTTGAAATTTCGTCACTTTTGTTATATCGCCAAGCTCTTATTACACACCCCTACACAATGGACTCGTCCAGTAAACCGGAAACTGATAAAGTTGATGTGTTTTGTTGTTGTAAACTGTAAACAGGTTATCGATAATTTACACTCTATTATGCCGCGTTCAAAGAGGTATGTATATTTTTAAATTCATTTTTTTCTTTTGACATTCGCTTTCTTACGTATGTTTTCTGCATATATATTGAATAATTTAAGTTTCTGATGTTTGTATTTACTGGTACTGGTCCGTGTTCTTGACGTCCCATATATGGGACGCTATGCATGAAAGGCTACATGAACTTTTGTTGTTCTGTTGTTGCATGTTTATAGATACACCGTTCACGAGGTTGTTTCTATGCTTGAAAACGATGAAGAGTTCATGAGTGCTGATATCTACATCGATCCTCCTACTGACTGTGACAACAGTGATCAAGATAGCGGTGCGGAAGATGGTGGCGGACTAGTTGACAATTTGCCGCGCAACGTTTTGCAGGCCGATGCGTACATGGTTGTACATCGTGGCGATGGTGATGAAGAAATTGGTTATGAAGAAGGTGCCAGCAGGGAAGTTGATAACTCAGGAACTGCAGTTGATGATACTGCTCGCAAGCGATGCAGTACCGGTAAACGTCAACGATCTCTGCAGCGCAGAACTGAAGCACCTGCCAGCCAACATCCGAACTTTGTTCAAGCTGTCCGACCAAAGAAAAAGGCAAAACTACGCCCAGAAACACAAGACACATTGGACAACAATATTGCAGAAAACACAGAAGATACAGCAACTTGTCCTGTAGTTGATCCTCCAGTGCAAAGAAAATGGGCAAGAAAGGATGTCACATCTGTACAGCCAGAATGGAATGGTACTAAGCCAGATTTTCTACAGAAAGACATGACTCCATGCTACATTTTCGACTGCTTTTGGGATGACGAAGTAATTGAACATACTGTCAATATGTCGAACCTGTATGCTGCTCAGAAGGGCAAGGCAAACTTCGAGGTAACATCAGCTGAAGTGCGGGGTATGCTGGCAATATTATTGATATCCGGGTATACACCACTTCCTTCGCGACGCATGTACTGGGAGCAGGCAGATGATGTATAAATGCAGCTGTGTCGTCAATCAAGTCTTTGAACCGATTTGAAGAGATACTTCGCTATCTGCACTTTGCAGACAATCTGTCTCTGCCTGCTGGTGACAAACTGTCGAAGGTCCGGCCATTGTATGACATGATGAACAAGCGCTTCCTCCAGTACTTTCCAGTTGAGCAGCATGTCGATGTTGATGAGTCAATGATTCCATATTACGGCAGACATTCTGCCAAGCAGTTTATCAGAGGAAAACCGATACGGTTCGGCTACAAAGTTTGGTGCCTCAACACGCGTCTCGGGTACCTTGTACAGTGTGACCCATACCAGGGTAAAGGTCCGTATATGGATCCTCAGTTGGGGCTTGGTGGATCTGTTGTCCGTTATTTACTCAATAAATTGCCGAAGCTCAACTACTGCCTGTACATCGACAACTACTTTACTTCGCTGAAATTACTGGACCAATTGAGACGTGACAACATTGCAGCAGTTGGAACCGTGCGCTCAAACCGAATTGAGAAGTGCCCATTGAAAGATGCTGCTCTAATGAAGAAGGTTGATCGTGGTTCCTACGACTTCCGCACGGATGTGACTTCCGGAACTATCGTAGTCAGATGGCAGGACAATAGCGTTGTCAACATTGCATCCAACACTTTTGGTGTTGAACCAATTGCACAGGCTAAGCGTTGGTCAGTTGCGAAGAAGTGTGAAATATCAGTCGCACAGCCATGTCTGATCGCCAAGTACAATTACGGAATGGGAGGGACTGATCGCATGGATCAGAACATACAGCAATACAGGATAGGCATCAGATGCAAGAAATGGTGGTGGCAGTTATTTGCTTACCAAGTGGATGTGGCAGTGCAGAATTCATGGCTTATTTACCGGCAAACTCCTGCCTCTGATGCACAACCAATGTCGCTTCTGCAGTTCCGAAGGTCAGTCGTACATGCATATGTGATGAAGTACAAGTCACGGTCGACCATTGGTCGCCCGGTTGGACGAAGTCGCGCTCTGGATGAACGAGTACCAGCTGAGGCTAGATTTGATGGACATAACCATCTCATCCAACGAATTGCCACTCAGCGCAGATGTGCCCACTGCGGTATGAAGGCAAAGACCGTCTGCGAGAAGTGTAGGCCTACCGTTGCCGTTCACGATCGCTGTTTCGCTGACTTTCACTCAAAGTAGCATTACGCATCAAGAATGTCATGACATGACACTCATATTGACAAGGAGTTAAAGACTAGTCCATGGATCATTTTGTCTGTTCTACTATAGCGTTTATAGATAGCATGCAGTATTACTTTGTTTTATAATGTTCATTACTGACAGTGCTGTATTTTGAAGTCATTTTCTTTGTAATTATCTTATTCTGCAGATAACTTGCAATAATTTCGATAAAAAAATTGCTGTTGACTTATTCAGCATTAACAGTTACAGTTAATCTGCATACTCTAATCACTATTATACTGTTTATGCAGTCATCATAAATGTTTCTGAGTGATTCGCCCATATATGATTTCATGTAGCCATTCGTGCATAGCGTCCCATATATGGGACGCGTTTTAAAACATGCAAAAATTACAAAACGTTCATTTTTTTTAGCAAAAGCCTTTCATATATCTTGTACAAGTACCATAAGGCACTGAATTTCCAAATTTGGCACATTTTTGAAAAGTCATGCAGTAATGGGTTAATCACTTCAGCCAGCGGACTGGCAAGAAGTTCCATAACCGGTGATAATATCATAGGATTTAAATCATCAGTGCCAGAACTGTGGGTCGATTTAAGAGAGTTATTAATTGCTAATATTTCCTGGGAGGTAGTTGAAAGTAGGGCAAAGGAATTAGAGGAGGATGGGTGGAGATAGTCATGAAAGCATTTCTCAGATGGGGGGATTTTGGAGGATAAAGATTTTGCTAAGCCTGTAAAATATGAGTTGAATTTTTCAGCCATTACTAAAGGGTCATTTGTTAAATTTCCATCCAGATTAATTTCATTAATAAGTGTGTCCTTCTTAGCTGACTTAATTACTGTTCTAATAACCTGCCAGGTTTTTTTAATGTCCTTACTATATTTCATGAATTCACTTGAATACGTTCTATATTTGTACGAATTAATTTATATTTGTTACGGTAAGTAGTAAATTTGTTTTTATTTTCAATGGTAGGCTTTTTTATATATTTAATGTATAGTGCTTCCTTTTTTTGGTAGATTTTAATAGGCCTCGTGTCATCCATGGTTGGTGAAAGGTATTGCTTTTTGAGATTTTAATGGGCTTAAGAGGAAAGGCTTCATCATAGCTTATCTTGACCATTTTCAAAAACAGATTATATGCCATGTCCGGTTCATTTTCATTACACAAATGCAAAACTGGATTCCAATCAATGTTAGATAAGTTATTTCTAAAAGTAGCAGAGGTTTCATCAGTGAAATTTCTCTTCATTTCAGTCTTACCTATGTTATGCATTGTGTGAGAAACATTGTTAGTCCAGGTTATTATAGGCAGGTGATCAGATATTTCTGAAGTTATTATAGCAGAGTCAATAACAGAATTAAGAGAGTTAGTGAAGAAGTTGTCTATTAGCGTGGCAGTAGTCGGGGTAATTCTGGTTGGTCGTAGGATCAATGGAAAGAAATGATAGGTAGCCATACAGTCTATAAATTCATTTGTAGCGGAATGATTACCAGAAGCCAACAAATCAATATTAAAATCACCAGCCAAGAAAATTTCTCTGGTCTTATTAGTATTCTTATTAAAAGTGTTTAGAAGTACTTCAAGATCCGTATTAAATTCATTTACATTCAGTCCCGGGGGTCTGTATATAACACCAATTTGCTTATCCATTGATTTGTGTTGAGATATATTGATAAATAAACTTTCAAATGAATCTGGTTCAGTGCTAGTTTGCTCAATTTTAGAAAATGTAATATCCTCTCTTACTAAAAATCCAACACCTCCTCCTATTCCCTGTTTTCTGCTCTTGTGTATGAAGTTGTAGCCAGGGATGTGAATTGTGTCAGACATTAATTCATTTAGCCAGGTTTCAGTAAGTGCAAGGACAGAAACCGGAAGCTGATGTAATAAAATTTGGATTTCACTAATTTTAGGAGAAATACTGCGACAGTTGAGGTGCATCAGAGAGAAAGAGGAGCGGTAATTAGCAAATTTTGATGAGAGCTGAGACGAAGTAAAATAGTCACTTTCTTTAGCAATATTCCAAAAGTAATTTCCATCAGGGTCCAAGTCTTTGTTATTAAGTAATGGTCGATGTACATCTTCACATTTAAATAACTCTAATCTAGAACTTTTATAGCAATCAAGGACATCCTTATTAACAGGGATAGACATAGATTCAGCATCATTGGCAACAAAGAAATTCAAATTACTAGCCCTATTTAAACATTCACTGCAACGCCATTCTAAAGTCAGAGTATAAGTACACAGGCAATTTACATAAAATTCACAAGCGCAAACACTACAAGTTAACATGGTTAGAGAATTCTGTTTAACTGACGATTCAGCTGTGCACGCACAAGTCAATAACATAGGTCGCTGTGGATCAGTGCTAGACATCCACAGAATAGAATAAGGTGTTTTTTGAACAATGACACTAACAGGTATGTTTATTCCGACTAGATAATTTATTTTGCCCTGTTTTTAGAGCATTTAAAACATTTAAAACACTTTAAAACACTCAGAGTCACTAAATAAATTCGAGTTGCCTTTATCTGAGCATTGCCTAGGGCACTTAAAACAATTAGAGTCACTTTAAATTTTGATTACAGCATAAATACTTTTATTGTGCGCATTTTTTAAAAATGGGGATAGAAAGGTTTATCCCCCCGGATAGTATAGACCGGTTAATTCCATCCGGGGGGATAGATTAATTCATCCCCCCGGATAGCTTTCAGGGGGGATACTCCGTTTCATGACACCCTCAGTAATTTAATATTGCCCTATTGATGAAGGATAGTATAGTAGGAGCCCATTCCAGGTTGCAGGGCTCATCCCACATACAATTGGAGGGTGATCAAATTTAAGTGATTTTGACTTTTCGAGTATGGGTATCAATGGCGAGGGCTCAACAAACTTCGTATGCAGAACTACACAAAAGTCTGATTATGTATAATAGTGTCCATCTATATTATTAGCCTATTTATAACTCTGCAGGGTCTACTGTCATCAAGTGGCATTTTATTACATTATATAAAAGTATATAGTGCTTTAAGTGTAGAACAGCAAAATACAATAGAGAAGAAGCCCATCATTGGTGAATATGCAATATTAAGTTGAACCCATTTACATTTCTATATTATTAAATTAATTTCAATCCGTGACACACATTTTTTAAAACAATGACGTCAAGAAAAAACAATCCTTTATTTTTTACAGATCCTTAACATCTCCTAATTATTTTTGACATGCATATCATTATCACCAGCACATATGCATTTGTAGAAGTTGCAAATTATACAAATCACAACTTTAATTTTATTATTGGTTCCATTCACATCGAATCCGACAGAATTAGATGCGAAAAACTTGTTTGTTTCAATTCTCCGATATATAAAACCGTTGCTGGTTTGTAGAAAGAATTTTGACATAAAGAAGTTTTTTTTTAATGAAGTTCTGTTGCATCCAAGTTGATGCATCTGGTGAAAATCACTATCAGTTTTCACATACAGCATCTGATTAAGAGATTGAGTATTATATTGAAATTTTAACTGAAGAAGTATCAGACTTCTTGGCACTACAATTTAGTATGTTAAAGCTTTGAATAAATTAAACCTATTTGGAAATCACACATTGAAGGAATTCCACACATTTAATAACTTCACTAACCTCTACATTCGTCAAACTAAAGTTCATCATTGATGATAATGTAGACAGTACTACCAGATTTGAAGCAAATTTTTTTCTTCTAATAAAAAGTTAACCTAATTACATTCTCTCGACGGTATTCAGACCTAGGATGCTGAAGCCTTGCTTCATAACGTTTGCAGTCGCCTCACACAGAAGAAGTCGACTCATATTAACGCTCAGGATCTCTCCTAAAACAAATCACAAGATTATACTATTTAGTTTAAATAGTCACACTGCTGCTACAATATAGTGGAATGAACACCACTCAGGTACAGCAGAAGAAAGGTAATTTTAATTTAATTTTAACCCAATGCACATTAAAGAACCCTGATAAATGCACAAAGATTTGCTATGAATTCCAAGTTCGGGTCACACTTTAAGTCAATCAGAATTTATATAGCACCCATTCATACCCATTCTATCCTATCCAGATTCCAATCAGGTTCCATCACCCAACTACCACCATCACCGACAACCACCGTAGCACCACACGGTCCTGTCTCCTCTCGGCTTGGCCTCCTCGGATTTTGACCTGGGACCGGAACAAAAACGGCAGCTCTGGCTATTGTTAACTTGATTTGATATAGCGCCGGTGAATAAGCTGGTCTCCCTGACGTGGCTTTTGTGGGTGCTGAGAAATTCTCGAAGATTTACATTACATTCAAGATCCTCATTCAGAATGCTAAGATATGTGAAATTACCTGTCTGCCTGTCCTTCTCAACCACGTAACAAGAATCGTAATATTCGGTGAAGGTGGTTGCCAGCTCATATAGGTAGTCACAGAGCGTATGAAGGTACAAGTCCTCAACACAGCGCAGAATAATCTCGGGAAGCTTCAGAACCAGTTTGGCCAGTTTCCATTCCTTAGGATGATCAAGCACAATTGTCGTTGACTGGATGCCATTCTGGACTTGTTCAGCGGTGACATTTGCCGTACGTGCAATTGACCTGTGAAGCAAACATCAGCAAAAATTATCTTACGCTGATTTTACTCTGCCTCACATTTAACTTGAATGCAAATATGAATGATCAACAGTTTTTTTTCACAAAATACAACTGATTTGTAATTTTTTGAATAGATTACAAATATTTTCAAAAACTGCATGCTTGTAACATAAACATGGTTGGCTATGAAATCTAACGAACGAGTAAAAAATGATAACTTGTTCATGCTCAATGTTCATGTTTATCTTAAATTGTGAGTTCAGTTGTTTGTTATATTTTACATATAAATCTCTAATAACTGAAGTCCCCAGAACCAATTGTTCCAAAGAACACCACTTGAAAACCCTCAACTTACAGCGCAGGCAGTTTAACAGGTGAACAAATGTGCAGCTATCGTAACGGATCAGGGCAAGTACTAAAAATACTAATCAGAATTGATGCATTTTTCCTTGTTTGAATAAATCAGTTCTTGAGGTTCATTTAAAATCATCTGTGAGATGTGTACAGCAGCGATGGACGCAGGTGAAGACAAACGACAAACCTTATTCTCATGTAGGCATATTGAAGGTAGACGGCTGTATTGCCTTTGTCATCCAGCATCTGAAAATTAAATGTAGAGAAACTATAACAATTGAGACAATCTATACTCTAAAAACACCACAAATTCATATATAGTCCTAACGTTGACACCTCACTCTTGAGATGTGCCTACATTCTCAGTTAGGGTGGCCAACACCTTAGGCCAGAACGTTTTGTGTTTTGTCTTGGTCTTATCGGTTGAGGTCTTGTGGGTAAGTCCCAATGCAAAAGGCTTGTTTGTGACAAGTTGAAAAATCACAATCGTTGTCTAAATTAATACTGCCGCATGTTGCCGGAAAGAATTTTACCACGTACAGCGATATTATTAGGAAAGTGACTTCATCAACAAAGAACTACAGTCCACTTTTGTGCATTTCAAATTAGCAACTCGTTATCTATTTTATTGTATATACCATAAAACCTTTTTTAACAGGATATTACCAACATAACAGTCATACAACATGTAGATACTGTATTATTTCTTTTAAATGGCATTGTTAAATAAGTCTGACATGAATTGTGTAGTTCATGGATGACAAATGCCCATAACACTCTTCTAGCAAATTAGTAGAATCGATATTTTGTAAGTTCAGTTTGCACGTCCAGCTTCAGTCAGAACATCAACAAAAACAAAATTAAACAGATATCAATCTGTCAGAAATCATACCTTACACACCAAACAAGAGAAGCTATAGCTGTGCTTACTTGAATTGACCAAGTGATCTACATCGAATGAGCCTTATTCATACAATTAGCATTCACCAACTGAGTAAAACAATCATCACTTATCAGATATAAGTATACGGTTAACTGAATTAAAAATAGCTGCTATTCTTACCTTATCAAATGAAAAGACGTAGTCATTCGTGCGAGTATGAGACAGATCAGCATATTTTATACAACCATAGGCAACAGCCTCTTTGGCCAGTCTCAATTCTTCTGGTGTCAACACCTAAATTTAAAAATCATTAACACAAGTTACAGGACCTTTATATATTATGACGCTTTAATACGTCACTGAAAAGTTGTTTATGTTCAAATTAAAACAGATGAATTATGAAATGACACAAACATTTAGTCTAAACAACAAATTAATTTAACAGAAGAGTTCATTGTAAACTAGACATGATTAGATAGCGATTCTTATAAATTAATTATGCCTTTCCTGAGCTGAAAGCTTATGCAGGTCACTGGTCATCAAATTGCCTAAGTCCATCCATAATTAATGTCAAGCTTTGCCAGTGCAGATAATAAATGCACATCTAATAAAATTGACAAGAATTCTAGTCACAGAAGCTTTAACAACAAAGAAAACTTAACACAAATAATTACAAAATTGTATGCATTTCAATTCTCCACAACAAATTTGATCACACACACACACAATCATCAATCCCTTCAACCCTTCACTCATTTCAACAACAAAATAAAGATAAACAAAAAATTAAGACCATTTTTAAAATATCACTTTAACGATCACTTACTTGGTCTCGTCCTTTTTCCACCAGCTTCTGCTCCGCTCGACGGATTCCTTCGTCAAGGAGATCAACCAGTCGAACCGTCTCTCCAGACCGAGTCTTGAATTTCTTCCTATTCATTCCAATTCATAACATAAATTTCATTTAGCTGAAGAGCAGACCCTTGAACTAGGTAGCCATATCAACTTCATTTTTAGCCTACGCTAATGAGGGCGGGCGCCGGGTGGCCACCAGTCCTCTTCCTCGCCATCTCATCCTCCCATTGACAATGTGCAGTAAGTGTACTCGCTAGGGGTGCAGATGGAGCAAAATTTTCAAACCAAACTTTCTGATTTTAACTCCTAACCTCTCGATTGATAGCCCAGCATGCAAACCAATACACAGTCCCACTATGTATAGATCTGTTAAACCTTGATTATTTCTATGAACACTGATAAGTAGAATTTGTCAGCAAATGGCTCAGTCAAAGAAAGACAACAAAATTAAATGGACACTTGAACAGCTCTAGTATTAACTTAAAATATGACCCAACCAAAGTTACCAAACACAACAACAGTGACTTCTCACGTCCATTGGATTTACTTTAATCAAGTGTATGCTAAAGAAGCCATTCGATTTAAATAGACAACCTTGGAATTTTTCACTAAAAATCTGCAATGCTATTTGATATGTTAATGGTTGAGATGCAACCGGAAAATTCAACAAATCGCATTAGAGCCTCTGTGACTGTTTCTATTTCCCATGAAGACCCATGCAGAACATTCAAGAGAAAATGCAGTACAATACATTTAACTGTACAGTGTACACAAATTCATAATAGCAGGTCAATATGCACACAATTCCAAGGATTTCTTTATGAACTTACTGTTACAAAAGTGTTACATATAATACATATTATTACTAAGTTACACAAAAAACCAATACTGCATATTAATATACTGACTTGTCTTCACCAAGGACGACTCCAAAGCCAATATGTTCGACTCTCGTCCGCTGAGGGTTATACCATCCAACTTTCGCTCCCATCTGATATATTCCATTCAAATGTATTCCCTAGAACAGAACATTGTCCAGATTTAAAACATAAACTCAATATAAAGAAATAACAACAACAGTTTTAGCTTTTTGAAGGAAACATTTTGCACAAAAAGGCTACAGAAAAATTCTTCCAATGCATTGGTGTGTATCTATCTCAAACCAAAGCATTACTTAACAACGGAAAGTAAGAACATTTAAGAGATCAAGTTCCATATAATTAGTTTAAGGTCAGATGAATCCTTTGAAGCACTTGCCAACTTGAAACTAAGTTTCAACTAACCTGACCTTGATCGACGACATACAAGATGCTGTCAGCTTTCTCAACATTTAGACGATGCTGCAGAGCTGCCAAATCCGACGTGTCGTACGTAAATCCTCCGTCTGATTTGACAATTGTCAGCGGAATGGAGCTTCCTGGCGGCCAACAGATCTTACGTCCCTCGTCAACTTCAACGACTCCTATCAACATTCATTTATTAATTAATTTATTAATCGATCAGCATATCCGTCGCATACAAATTAAAACAACAAACTAATATCACGAATGCAACAGCATTGATCCAACCAACTGCAGAGCAACGAACTCGGTTCATGCACAATCAACTGCACTTTTTCATAAACAATGTTTCTTGAACCACACACGCAAAGCAAAACTCAGAAATATCAATGCAGCCCAATGTATGATACTGTACTGCAAAGCTGTAAAAAAACGCCAGAACTTCCTTCTAGTACTGTCTTATGAGTCAAATCCAGAATCCCCTTTTGACTAGGTCACATAATACAAAGAATTAAATATATCCTTTAATTTACTAAAATTTTCTGAAATCCCTATCATAGACCATGCACATATAAAATCACTGTAAAGTCTCCAGTGTACCATAAAAGCCATGAAACTCATCCAGAGAAAAAATTTAAAATTCTGGAAAGTGACAGAAACTACTAAATTAGAATAAGACAATCAACTATGATGCGAACCTTTCTTTTCCAGTTCCTCCACAACCCCCTGCATAAGTGGCTGGTAGAACGACTCTCCTCTATCCACCAAGTTTTCAATATCAAGGCGTTCATAGATCTTTGTAAACTCTAAAATACAATGCATAAAAAGTAAGCCTTTATACAAAGATTCAAACAAGACAATAATCCATGCGCAGCACCGTTTCCTTTGGTCTCAGCTGTGTAACAGTGATAAATAAATTGTTCTACCAATATTATTAAAATATATTATTTAGGCCTGAATAAGTTAATGCCTATTTAATCAATTAATCGACGATAATTGTCGATTAATTTTAACAATCAAATTTACTTTTAACAATTAATTGAAGACCAGCCAAACTGCTTTTTCATGCCTGCATCTTATGTTGCATGCAGAGTGGCATTGGCTGTGCAATGCCATCATCACAAAAGTTGCAGTTTAAAACAGAATAAATTTTCTATGTTTGTGACAGCTTATCACATTACATGGGTCATGCACAATCCTACCTCAGCAAATGGAACAGAGAAAATGTCTAGAATCTTATTGAAGAGCATTTCCTTGTTACTATAAATTGAAAATCTCCAACTTTCTAATGACCACATGGTTGAAAACTTATAAACTTAAACTCACCCTTCCTCAAATGCAAATGCCTTTACTCTTACTGAAGAGCATTTCTTTGTTACTATATAATTCCTTGTTACTATATAAATTGAAAATCTCCAACTTTCCAACAACCACATGGTTAAAAACTCACCATTCCTCGACTCATCGCAAATCAAATTCCAGGCTTTGACAAAATCCGAATTGTAGCCTTGAAGCTGGACAACCGCAGCGTAAGCCCGCTTCTTGAACTCTTCATCTTCATCAAAACGAACCTTTGATTCCTACAGAATTTGGATACATATCTTCGCAAAAGTAATATGACAAACTTTTTCATCAGAATCCACTAAATTCATAAATCCGATACATACACAGGAAATAAAAGATAATTTCTCATTTTGTAAGTACTCACCTTAGAACACTCGAAGAGCAGTGCAGGGATAAAAAAATTGCATAATATATTAACTAAATGTGCAAACAGAGCTGTCTTTAATTGAAAACAACATAGATGATTCAAAATGCAACTGCATACAGACAGATGTGCTTTGTAAATGTTTGAATTAAATACAAAACACCAGATAGCAATGCTGACAGTAAAAGGAGCTTAGGTAGTTATAAATATTTCAAGCACAAAAAGCAGAATGTACCACCACATCTCCTGAGGCAAACGCAGAAATAAAGACATAATTAATAGATATAATCCATACCACCTTAATATAGCTGTCCATAGGATATTCCTCCTAAGACACTGCCAAAAGAGAAGTGCCTCATTACAATTGCTCTCTCACACAGCGGCGCCCGCAGGCGTACGCACTTACGCAAGTGCGTACAGCAGCGGCGCCCGCAGACGTACGCACACAGGTGAGTGCGTACAGCGCGATGACCCAAAAGGTATGTTTTTAGGAAATTCTAGGTTGATGACTAAAAAAAAAAAAAAAAAGTCATCAGTTTTTTCGGCGGATAGAAAAGGTATGTTTTTGGGGAAATTCTTGGTTGATGACTAAAAAAAAAAAAGGTCATCAGTTTTTTCGGCGGATAGAAAAGGTATATTTTTGGAAAATTCTTGGTTGATGACTTAAAAAAAAAGGTCATCAGTTTTTTCGGCGGATAGAAAAGGTATATTTTTGGAAAATTCTTGGTTGATGACTTAAAAAAAAAAGGTCATCAGTTTTTTCGGCGACCTAACGACGAAAATAAAATTTCTCTGCGTACAAGAAAAAAATCCTGCGGGCGCCGCTGCTCTCACATTAGATCACATAACACTACTATGAATCCACAAAAGCATTTGCTTATACAGTCGTTTTCTACACACCTTATAGAACGCCTGGAGGTCTCCGATTGGAGGTGAAACAGTCTGGTAATCTGGAAACTTCTCCTGCAGATGAGCGATCAGCATTCCAAACTGCGTGCCCCAGTCGCCGAGATGGTTGAGTTTTAAGACACTGTGACCTACGAACTCATGCAGTCGTGAAATGCTTTCACCTATGATCGTTGATCTGCTCATCAAAGTCAACATCAATTAGGCCCAAAAAAAATAATGCTGTGTTTCCGGTAACAGAGCTAAAAAAAATTGGGTAGGTAGGTCGAAAAATATTTTTATTTTGTAAAATATTTTTATACAGTGATTATCCGAAAAATTATACCCCACTACTCCTTTTTGCGTAAAATGTACACGCTGCAGCAAAGTACGTGTTTTAAGCAAGTATAAACTGCCTATTTCCTCGACTGTCTGCACCTAAAGCTGCTCTAGAAAACAGTTATGTTAATTTCATTTTGTTAGCATCTTTTCTGGTAAGATAAAGTGGGAAGGGAACGGGAAGATGAGTGCGAACAGAACATCACTGCTAGGGGTCATTCCAGACTGGCCGAGCCAGTTACTAGTTACACCTAGAGGTCGCTAGATTTATTTTCCCTAGTCACCATTAGAGGTGGCTCAAGTGACAATGATAAGGCTAGAGGTTTCTCAAGACTGGCAGCCAGGAAGTAGTTAAGCAGGCGTAAAACTCTAATGCAGTGGCAACATTGTAGTTGGGAGCGCTTCTGAGTAGTTAGCTTGAACAGGTGCTATAGAAATTGAGAGATCAACTGTTCTTTTTGGCCATGCTGGAGTCGGGAACCCTCTGAGTAGTTTTCTTGAAGAGGTGCTATATAACTACTTGAATGAATGAATGTTAAATCCTTCACCAAAGAGTGCTCGAGATAAAAGAGAACTGCTCAGTGAGCGGAAGAGAGCAGAGTTAGCAGAAGAGAGCACTGAGCACAAAAAGGCACACACTGAGCAAAAGAGAGCAGAAAGAGGCAGAGAGCAAAGGAGGGCACAGTGATCACAAGAGAGCCCAGTCAGCTTAGGAAGTTAAAGTGAGCAAAAATGGATGGAAAACAGCTAGTTAAACTATAAACTTCCAGCAGGCTGTGTATAGCCATCATGTGCTACAGCAGGGGTGTCAAACCTTTTTTAGTGGTGGGCCAGTGTGAACATCTTCCAACAAGTGGTGGGCCAGCGTAAATGTAATCGGATTTTTATATAGCGGCTGTTTTATGACCTCGACCCTGAGGGTGAGATTCTTCACCACCGCTCGCCCGTTTGAATGGACGCCACGCCATTTAGGCCCCCGTGAATGGACCGTGCTAGCCCGAGATTTTGAATCTGAAAAGAGCCACCTTCGGGAATCGAACCGCAGCCCGCACACTCTCTTCCAAAGTCGCGCGGCCGCCAGCTCTCTTACCGATGTAGCTAACGTGTGAACATCTTCCAACAAATGAGCAAAATTGGGTAGTGATCCGATCCAAATACCGCGAAAAGATCTTGATTCAATGTCCACTTTTCGCTTCTTATTAAATTTTGACAGCATTTTAAATATGATAAGACTTATCTAACTTTAAGACTCTAATGTTCGGGATAATGGAGGGCAACAACAAAAGAGGAAGGCCGCATCGAGAGTGGATGGATGACATTGTGGATTGGTGCGGAAAGGACCGACAGCAGCTGGGGCATGCAGCACAGGACAGACTCGAGTGGAGAGACAGTGTGAGGAAGGCTTCGAACACCGACGGGCATTGAGCACACAGTTATTGATGATGATGATTATCTAACTTCTTCGTAACTTTCATATTTTTGTCAACCGACAACCAAGGACTTTCTATAATACATAAGACTGGTTTCTTCTTCTTTGACCGCTTTGTACAAGTTTTCGGGCGATAATCGGACTTTCGGAAAATTTCAAATCTTGTTTACAGAACAAAAGCATTCAATTAATTACATCTATGAAAGCAGATTGGCGAATGTTTGTCTGCAAAATAAAATTATGTCTTTGGAGATTCAAAGTTCTGGTTCTTAGCGTTAGAAACGGAATTTTAAGTGGGGCGCCATCTATAGTTGAGAGTGAAATCACGACCACAAAATGTCCACAAGTAACCTGTAAGACAGAATCCTTGAGAGACAACCAACCGGAAAACAGAGCTGTTCGTCTGAGCAAAAGTGACGACAGTAAGAAAAAACCTCCATGTATTTGGCGCTGACTTTAAAATAAAAAAATTTGAACTTTTATTCTCTAATTTTGTAATCTTTAGGGAAGGCTCCGCGGGCCAGAAAAAAATCGTCGGCGGGCCAGAAATGGCCCGCGGGCCAGCTCTTTGACACCCCTGTGCTACAGGCTAGATGGCACTGTACTCAATGCCTGCAACGAGCTACCGTGAGATGGATGGATCCGATTTGAATAGGGTCTATGACAACAGAGGCCATTACCCTGGATAGAAATTTGCTCGGTGTATTACAGCACTCAAGAGCTTTCCTTTCAGATCTATTACTCTCTCCCCCACCATCCACCCCACAACCGCCTGCCTTGTCAAACTATGTGGGAAACTATTGATTGCTCTAATTAACAGACCATTATATACCTTGAAAGACGGCTGCTTACGATCGTCGCCTGGCTTAGTGAATGCTATGTACATCTCATATACGGAAGACACTGTAAATTTTTTTAAAAATCCACAAAATTTTCCGAGTTGTGGCAATAAAAGTGAGACGGTCGGGTTACCGGAAACACATTTTTTGTGCTAAGATCCAACTCTATATGGAAGGTAATGCCACTGTATTGAGTTAATAAAAAAAAATTTAAAAATTTTAAAAAAAATTTTACAAAAAATTTAATTTTTTTTTAATTAATTTTTTTTAAATAAAATTTCTTTACAAAATTATTTGAGTCGCGGCAATAAAAGAGGGTCGGTCGGGTTACCGGAAACACAACATTATTTTTTTGGGCCTTATATAAAGATCTGACTTTCATGCATGGTGGGCAGTAAAATATATCCATGAAAAGCTGAGGTGACATCCGTAAGAATTAGATGACAGAACGAATGGACAAGTGACAGTAGAGCTCTGAGTCTTCAAATTATCATATTAGGTCAAAGGTGAAGTGACTTTTAAAATAAGCTATAAGTTTTCACGCAAATGGAACTATACAAAACCGTTGTCACATTATTGGATGCAATTGCAGTGCTTGCGTTCAGCAAAAAGAACCTAATGTTTATAAAATCACACATCAAATGAACAACCATAATTTCATCAGAAAAATTACAGTGAGAATTTGTTTAACCAAACTTCCACATAACAATTAAAGTAAATCAAAGCAGTCTGATAAAGTGAGCAAATGGAGCATTCACCAGTGCAAATAGGCCCATATATTTTTATGATGCATGCCTATACTTGCATTTATCGTAAATAAGTTAAAGCAACTGACCTCAGATGTCCGACATGCATCTCTTTGGCGATGTTTGGTGACGACATGTCAATGACAATTTTCTTTGGTCTTCCAACGTCAGGTGGATTGACGCCATTCTTCAGGATGTCAGATATTAAACGAGAGACGGCATCCTTCCTCAGGAAGACATTTATAAAACCAGCGCCAGCAATCTCCACCTACAAATTAAATGCAGTTCTTACAAATTACTGAATTCAATCAATGCATCTTTGACATTACCGACTTTTCAAATCTATTACATATAGTAACATAATGAGAGAAAATTATTATCTAAAGTGATGCTTTACAACTGATCATAAGAATTTAGAGCAACTGTAAAAAATAAAAGTTACGAGTTGTTTGTAACTGCCTTTCCACAAGAAAAAATTCTATTAAATTATATATTTTGTGAATTGCTTAAACGTTGTACAAAAGCCAAAGTTACATAATTACACAACAGTAGGAAGAAATTGTCAGAATCCCACAAACTGCAGGTTGAGCAAATATGAAATTAGTTTTACACTTCCATCCAATAGAAATATTAGTCATGAAAAATGAAAAATTTGTTGGTGTATTATAATCAGCAATCTTGTAAAAGTTTGCAAAAATTTGATAGTCTGATGGGTGACATGGATTTAAACTAATGTGGTACAAAGATTTAGCCATGGCATCGAATGAAGACAGGCAAACCTTGTCAATAATATCATTCTCTGGCAGAGCATTTATGATTTTCTGAGCTATTTCTCTCGGATTGCAGTTTTTTTGGTTCTTCTTTAGCACCTGTAAGAATACAGTACAGTAGAATTCATAATCATCTTATACAATCCCAACATATATATGTTAACAAACTTTTAAAAAGATCAACTGCATACATCTACGATTCTCCAGTCAATATTAAAACAGCAAAATAAGGTTTCAGTTCCCTCCGTTACTCAGTGACTAACCAAAGATTCACACAATGAACTCCAGAAATTATTCTTAACGGAAAGTCTCTCAGAATGGTCGCAGGTCAGTTTCTGTGTAAGTCAGAAAATGTCTGAACACCACGGCAAATATCAGTTGCAGATGAATCAGTCAGATGAATTCTTCTTAAGCATGCATAACTATCTCCGACACATCCGTAAAAGGTGCTAAATAAACCTCGAGCTACGAAGATATGCAAAACATGTAGAACTTTATGGTACTGTTCACTGTGTCAATTCATATCATCTGAATGCTGGAGGTCAGTGCACAAATCTAAACTTGAATTCACATTTATTTATATTTTTATGCCAGCGCAAAGATCAACATCACGTGCTACACACAGAAACAAAAAAGTTAACATATACAAGTCATGGATTCTAAGAACGAAGTCACTTCATCTGAAACAACAAACCTGGCTGATTGTCATAGCACTGTTGCACTGATAGTCACCAAATTTTTCCTGTGTGCTGGCTGTCACCGAAACCGGTGCATTTTCAAAATCTGGAAAACCATTTCTAATCGCTTGCTCAAACACTCGAGTCACAGTTGCCAAAACGCTAATCATTTTCGGGCTCTTGCTCTTCCCAACAGATTCCTCAATCTCAATGTTCTGAAAGTAAGAATCAACAATGTACATATCACTGAAGCAGAAAATTAATATGCTAATCATGTAGCACATGCAGCATATACTGTCTAGAGCAGCGATCAGATATTAGATCTGCTGCGGCACGTGAGCATATAGTTTAAGGATAACAGCATATATTCCAATTGATCAATTACTTACAAAATAAAAATAGACTTAGGAAAGACCGGTAACAATTTCATGCTGAAAGTGTTTTCTAGATAAAGAATTGACAAAATTATAAAACATACAGAATGACGATGTTTACATGTAAAATGATAAATAATTCAGGTTTTACAATGTATCCTCGCATAAATTTTAAACTGGACTGAACTGACTAGTTTTGAAACATTTTCAAACTTGATACCTATGGCTGCCATCACAATTACAACAAAACAGGCTCTCATTGATACTGCCCCGAGAAAAAAAATCAGCACTTTGGTGCAACTGACCCTGGTCAAATGAAGGATTTGAAACTTCAGTTTCTGGTTTTCTGTTGTCAACTTCTGAAGCTCTGGGCTCATGTCATCTTCACTGATCTCTATATGACCATCCCTCAGCTCTGCAATTAGATTCTGAAGCTCTTTTATGTCAGCTTCCTGCAAATGCATGCACATTTAGCCTAACTGCAGCAGACTTTAGTAACATAATATTCATTTATGCAGTCATAATAACATAAAACTGAAGAAAACTAGCATCATGTAACCAAGTAAAGAATCAATCAATCAATCAATCATTTATTGATTCAAAGACATTGAAATTGCATTCTTGTCAACCACTCACAGTGCATAATCGCCTTTTTAAAAACTTATTCTACTTTGCGCGATCGCAATTGCCATGCCTAGTAATACATCGAGTACACTGAAACGCGGTCAACCCGAATCGCCGATTTACCGAAGGCAAATCAATTGAAAAACAATGTTTAGAATTATGGCTTAGAAAAGCGTCACTTTGACAGGATTGCCGCATTAAGGTGTAAAAAGCAAACTGTTTTACAGGAAGCCGGTATAATGATGACATTCCGAGAAATAACCACATGGCATACCCGAACCGATCCCGTACGAAACCGTCAAACATTAATATAAACGCTACACATCAAACTCACTTCAGACAATTTGATCGTTGTGTATATTATGACAACATAGCTCCACCAAATAATCTACGTACCGCATTTTCAGCCTGTGCTACAACTCGCGCAACATCACTTTCATTCGCCATAATAACTTTCTGCAGTGACTGATCGTCTAGTGCGCCTCCATCCGGTGTATCTAAAAACAGAAAGATGAGAGGTTATTGCATCAGCCGATGAAAAAGAAAGTGCAATTTTATAGAATAAAACGCCCTCCAAATTCGGGAAATGCCTATAACCACTGCACTAGCGCACTTCATCGACCTAATATTAAAATTTGTCAGGTGAGAGCAGTGGCATAGACAAGGGAAGTAGGGGGCTTTGGAGGTTAACCACTCCCCCCATTGGCCTAGAACAAAGTTTTAAAAAGTTATTTATCCACTTAAATATGAAAAACCAATTGTTTGTAGTAACAATTGTCTTTGTTACTTTATTCCCTTTGTTACTTTATTCCCTTTTTATTTATTTATTTACTGTAGGGGCCGTCCATAAAGTACGTCACGCTATTTTTGACCATTTTTGACCCCCTCCCCCCTGTCACAGACTGTCACAAATCTCGGACTCCCCCCCCCTAAAGTACGTCACACTTTCGGATTTAAAAAAAACATAACCATTTTCCTAACCCTCTAAACCCTAGGATACTATCCCTAATCCCTCTGATAGTGACGTGTGTCCCTAAACGCTTTGATAGTGACGGGAAATCAACTTTTATCCCGCCAGGCCGGGTTTTAGACACGCCTGGCCGGGCCGGGTCGGATTTTAGATACTAAGAAAAAAAACAACTAGAATTTAACAAATAAATGTGTGACGTCACACATGGCCTGACCCCTCACCCCTGTCACAAACTGTCACACTTTCTTACACCCCCTCCCCCCCCTGGAGCGTGACGTACTTTATGGACGGCCCCGTAATAGGCCCAAAGTGTATTAAGGAAAAGTGTGCCCACTCAACGTTTATACGCTGACTTTTTGAGTTGACTTTCGCCAGGCAGCGCCACGGATATTAGCAGCGGGCGATATGCATTAGTTACAATGCAGCGTCGAGATAAATTATTATTGTTCTGGGTCAATATTAATTAATACACTTTGGGCCTATTACAGTAAATAAAGTTTATACCTTACGCATGGGGGCCAGTTGGATTAGTCACCGACGGGGCAAGACGGACCTTGTGATCCATCTTGCCCCGTTTGTATGAATTTTTCCTTTGGTTCGAATTTTTTCATCCGATTTCACATGTTAATTAATTACTAAGCTTATGTAATTATTACTATAACAATAATTGCTGGATACAATAATAATGACAATTAACGCGAAAGACATGATTGCAGTGGTCTATCTTGTTCCACCATGTGGGCAAGATGGACCACTAAAATCGCCTAAAATTGAAAGAATCTAATCCAATGTAACTTCTGCGTTATTCTCACTGTTTTACATTATAGACGATCACATTTATGCATAAAATAGTATTCTGCATGTGATCAGAACATGCTATGATGAAAGACTAATGCGTTGGGCATGATTTATTACATTGGTCCATCTTGCCCCATAGTGGATGCAAGACGGACCATTACGTATACATTTTTAAATTTAAAAATCTTATTATCAAAAGGGATGCAATTAAATTTGTGTTGCCCTTAGCTATGGTACTGTATAAGCTAAGAGTAGCAAAAAATTTGTGCCCGTGAAGCACGTTTATGGTGTCTCAAAACCAAAAATCCGTTGCGGGGTCCGTCTTGCCCCTACTTCCTCTAGTAGGTCTACAGACCTATGTATAGGCTTATTGTTTTGTGAGATGACGATCATGACGCCCATGGGCAGAGTTTATCAGGGGCTAGGGGGGGGGGGGCTAAAGCCTCCCCAAGAAGTCCCTATAGTCATGTTTTTACCGTGTAAAAGGTCAATTTTTTCGGGCTTAGCCCCCCCAAGGACTTCCAACTGATGACTAAGAAAAGGTCATTTGAACTTGACGACTAAAAAAGGTCATCAACTAAAAATTTTCGGCGCCGCGTCTTCTGGACCAAGTTTTTGTCCCCCCCCCCAAAAAAAACCCCCGGAAACCAAGCAAACTCCGCCTATGATGACGCCATCTGTCTTTGATAAGAACTCGTAGGACTATAGCAGCAATTGACGTTTTCTGCATTAACCCGTTATAGCCTAATTACTACTAGTAATTAGGCCTGCATAAGAGCCTATTAATTAAGAGATCGTCGATTCAATTTCAACCTCAACTCCGCTACTGGTTGTACTATGTCGGTGCCAGTCCCAAGCCTGGGTAAAGGAGAAGGACGACACTAATCATCATTGATATGGCAGTGTCGTTAAGTAACAATTAAGTCCATTTAACCTCGATCTGTGACTGCAGTGAGTGGAGAGGAAACAACTGCTCTAGACCATTACAGCATTAATCGCATTTCGGATTCTGAATTGAAACAACCCACACTCTAAATTCCAGCACTTATTGTATACGCTGTATAGATATGCTATAAACGTACGTGTAGATGCAGGTATCTATAGCCTTAATTCCAATTTCCAAGGTCCTCAAGGCAAGCAACCACCAGGGAATTCAGTTCGAAGTTTATAACCTATTTGCTGGCACTCATTCGAGAGGTTTGTGCTATATACTTGCATGTATGCCAAGACACACGATGAACAATGAACGACCTCAGAAACAAACAGAGGCGGGTTGACTCTTTCCCACACAAGGACCTAAGTTAGTGCATGTTAAGTTAGTCTCACAGTTCAAGTGTTGTTTCGCTCGATTGATACACTTGGGCTTATTCTCTGAGTGCATGCGCAGCTCTATTATAATTATAGGTCCCTACGTACACGATGACATGCACCGGAATTTGTTCCACGCAAGGCTGAGACACATATGCGGACATAGATACATATATACTGAGAAACGGATGAGACGAGGTGAGCACACACTGCATCCCCTTCGCCTTCCTTCATGTGTGTTGAGGTGTGCGGGTACATATCTGATATAGGCTACTATAATTATTCTACCAAGTTCAATTGCATCTCACAATCGGATCTTCGCAAATACTGTAGACACTGAAGCACGTGTACATGCATCAGTGTTATGTGTTTGCCTGTTGCAGACCGATATGCTTTCCATTCTTTATGCTGTTGAGCTGCTTCGAGTGGTTATTAACTGTCGCATAGGACGCTTCTTGCCAAACAGTCACCGGGCAATAAAACGGAATGGAAATATTGTCCCATTACTAAGATATGCTGCGTCTTGGTTGGTCAAACCCGCTGGCCAATCGCAAAGTTCGCTGTCTGGCGAGACAGAGAAAGAAAGACAGAGGGACAGAGACAGCCAGAGACAGAGAAGCAGCGTTGGAGCTCTACAAAGCGCTGGTACTATGTGAGGCGTTTGTAGGCCTACATGTACTATGGAGGCAATGCGTTGGTGATTCCGCATCAATGTTGTGTGCAAAGACATGGTTGAATGATTCCTCTAATTTGTTTAGATCAAAGTCTGTATTGCGCAGACGATCCTGTCATCGAAAACCGTCACTGCGTCGCCCTTCTGCCTGCCTCCCTCCCTACCTCCTCCCTCCTTCCCTCCCTCCTTCCCTTCCTTCCGATGCGACTCAGCGACTAAAGTCAGGGATTTACAAGGAAACTGTCGTCACTCACGGGGGGCATCTGTTGTAGCGCACATATAATGGTAGATGACTTGATCAGTTGAATGTATGTGCGTGTGTGGTGTCGTGTGTGTGTGTGTGCGTTTGAGTGAGCGAGTTATTCAATTGGATCAGCTGTATATTATAGATAGAAGTATCTGCGGTGTCTTTATTCGCAAGTTTCTAAGTCAGGTTCATTAGACGAGGTCGACAAATAAGCAAGTGACTGCGTATGTCGTAGTAGTCGTCGTCGTCGTCGTACGGGCGCCACATGAAGCGAAGTCACGTTTGCCTTAGGAATAATATGATGATCTCCGTTGTTGCAAATTCTCTTTCAATTGAACTCATTTAAGAAAACAATGTTCACTGAATTTGGTTCTATATAATCAGGTAAGGAAGTAATGATCTGGTTTAAGTGTAAGGCTATTTCATTTTCTATAATACGGTAATCGCACAGATAATTATCGCTTTTATAACTGATCTGATTAACTGTTACACACAGTCACATAATCGCAAAGTCATTTGCTTACAATAAAGCAATTGAACTCGATCCCTTGGACCCTTGGGTGAAGGCTCGGACTATCTATTATGATAAAATTTATCTGATTTAAGTTTATCTAGCATAACTATTATTACTGTCGCTATTGCCATAGCTTAACACATACAGCCCATTGAGACACCAATAAGTTTTCTAAAGCTATAAACTTATCGTTTGAGTGAGAACTGAACTAGTGTAGTTTAAAGCATTCAGTTTAATTTCTGCATGCACTGAGTTTGCGACATTCGACAATACGTGTTTTAAAAGGCGCCAAACATTGTGGGCTATATAGCCTACTCTTAGGATGCATATAAGAACGTATACAGATCAGGGCTTTTTTTAACGTGCAGTTCTACACAAAATGTGCAGTTCTAAATGAATTTGTGCAGTTGTATAAGCACTTCCGTCACGTTCCGTGCAGTTAAACTAGTAAAAATAGGTCATTTTCCTCAGATAGGGAGTAATTTACCATGGAGGTTGAGAGAGGAGAGAAGAGGATGTGCAGTTCTAAAAATTCCTTAAAAACAGCCCTGATACAGATCTATGTCCTAGCTGCACCATGGCTTGCTGTCGCCTCTCGCATTCAATACAAGGTGCTGCTCTTAGTTTTATGAACACATAATATATGCTTCTAATTGTAATTCGACTGAATGTGCAAACGCCTCTCCACGGCGTCTCTGCAGTCCCTTCCGGCCCGCTCCAGTCTGCGGGTCGACTTGGTCTCCTAATAGTAACCGGATAAGGACAGCCATGACCCAAAACCGTTTCTTTTCCATCGTTCGCATTTCTATGTGGAGTGACCTCCCTTTTTAATCCGTAGTAAGATCATAGTCAGGAGGAGTGCCACCATCATGCCTTCGCAGCTTGAAAACTTGCTTTATTCCCGTGGGCTGTCACGCTGAGAGCGTCTCTGAATAGATATAGTAGGCCTACTGAAAGAGTCGCTTTATAAATTCTTATTATATGATACGACATGATAATTATATAGGCTTAGGGACTATAATATTATAGCCTATGCCTGTTCTACATGCATACGAGCAAAAAGCTTAAGTCAAATGACAGCGTCTTAAAGTCTGTCTCCGAGAGGAATAGCCTGTATACGCTAAAATCTATTCTTGCAAATGGGAAATCATCTCAAGAGTAGCGACGGAGTCTCAATGCTAACTTTAAACTATGATCCGTAGAACAATGATCTCCTCTTTTATTTGCCGAAGTCCTGGCGTTAAGATGAACATTGAGTTACGATATCTCAAACCAAATCCAAAATCCCGGGTGCACATGGGGATGGTGGTAACCACCCCCTTGGTAGTCCATGTTACAAAAAAGCTTGGTAGACTGAGGGTTAATGATTAGTCTTGTAGGCTATTGGGTTTATGAAATGCCAATGGATAGTCAATTTCCAATTCTGACGACAAATTCGCCCCATCAATAAATGCGTTTTTTTAATTTGTCGACATAATACAGGGTGCGCCAAAAAAAGTAATCCCCTATGGATTTCAGCCCATATCTTGCCCAAACATATGAATTTTTAAATGAAACTTTACTGTCATAAAGACAATTCATATTTACGCACAATGGTCAAATTACAAAAAAATTATCTCAAACAGAACAAAAGTTATATCACTTTTAGTGAGGCCACCCACCGTTTTTTGACGATTCAAAAACGCGACGCAACAAAAAGTAACAAAAAAACAATTTAATTATTCTGGTCAATATCTTGGCCGGAAGTAAGAGTTTCGAAATGAAATTTTACAGGCTGAAAGACAATTCATATCTACACATGATGGCCAGATTTCAGCAAAAATATTTCAAAGAGGACAAAAGTTATGGCACATTTAAGGAGGTCACCCACCGTTTTTTGACGATTCAAAGACGTAACGCAGCAAAAAGTAGCACAAACACGATTTTATTAAGTCTCATCTCAAATAGCTGTTATCAAATAATCTTTGATGATGCCAGATGATCATTATTATTACTATTTAAAAAAGGAGCAGAGTACCAACGTAGCTGAACGTCACTGAGAAGTCACTTAGCAAGATGACAATCAAATTGGTAAATAAGAAATCTGTCAGATTAATCAACAGGTCCATTAAGAACTTTGCAAAGAGACTCAAAAGAAGTTTTGGCACTGGTGGTGGGCACATTGAACACAAGTTGTGAATCACTATCAAGTTCAGTTCCAAACAGTTATTTGAGATATGACTTGATAAAATCACGTTTTTGTTACTTTTTGTTGCGTTACGCTTTTTAATCGTCAAAAACGGTGGGTGGCCTCACTAAAAGTGGTATAATATTTGTTGTGTTTGAAATATTTTGATGAAATCTGACCAAAATGTGTAAATATGAATTGTCTTTCAGCCTGTAAAATTTCATTTCGAAATTCTTACTTCTGGCCATGATATTGGCAAAACACCTAAATTTTTTGCGTTTCGTTTTTGAATCGTCAAAACACGGTGGGTGGCCTCACTAAAGGTGATATAACTTTTGTTCTGTTTGAAATATTTGTCTGTAATTTGACCATTGTACGTAAATATGAATTGCCTTCAAGACTGTAAAGTTTCATTTAAAAATTCGTATGTTTGGCCAAGATATGGGCAAAAAACCGTAGGGGATTACTTTTTTTTGGCGCACCCTGTATATATAGACAGTGATGCCAGCGATGAGTCTTAGAAATCATCATCTTCATCACACTCACCACCAGCAGCAGCAGCAGCAGTTGCTGCCGCGTGAGACGTCCGCAGAAGCAGATGCGAAGCTGGAAAGGTCTCGTCCGTCGACTGGAAACGGATGCAACGATGAAGAAGATGGAGGAGGAGGAGAGATTGGAGTAACAGGCGTCCGAAAGTCAAGCAGCGATATCGCGGTGCAGGAAAGAAAACTGAAAGTCAGTTTAGAGGACAAGAATCTTTGGCATCAGTTCAATGAACTCACAAACGAAATGATCGTCACGAAGAGCGGAAGGTAGGCTATTATATTTATTATTAGCCTACACAAAATTAATCATCTGTTAGAGTAGCAGGTCAGATTTTTATGCTTAATTAATTAGTAATCATATATGATCTCGGCCTGCAGTATTCATTGCCTACGTTTTACAACTGCAGGTCTTGTATATTTATTAAGAGGGACTATAATTCTTTTCAGTATAAACTGTAGGTCCTATGGAACTACGGGTCTACTGCATAAGGCAGAAAAACAAAAGGCAGAAAATCAAAAGGCAGAAAATCAAAAGGCAGAAAAATAATAAGGCAGAAAAATCAAAAGGCAGAAAAATCAAACGGCAGTTATTTGCATTAAACAAACAATAATCTGACCGCAGAAACTGAAAAGGCAGAAACTGAAAAGGCGGAAAATAAGAAGGCATTGATTGAGAATTGAAACAGTGGACACCACCCCACTTTTGTAAATGGATGCCTGGATGCCTTGAACCGGCTGCTTTGAAGTAATTTGTATGAAATCAATCATCAAAATACAGGGTCAGTTACTTGACCAGAGTGAGCGTGAGGACATGGTGATGGATGAAGGTTCGCCGGATGAGGAGGCCGCGGATGCACATGTTGCATTGGAAGAGATTGAGAGAAACTCAAGGGCTCCGCGCTGTCGCCGTCGTCTTGCGTCGGTGACGGCCGACCGCTACCCTGCAGAACTTAGACGTCTGCGAGATTTGCCAGTCCGCAGAGCGACAGCAGCTACCGCCTCTCTCGCTGCAACCAATGCGTCGACCACGGTGGCCCCAGCATCAAGCTCGTCTCCCGCCGCACTTCGGGCACGGTGTCCGGTGTGCCTGGAATCTGAGGCCGACACTGTTCTCATCCCGTGCGGTCACTGTGCCTGCGTCGCTTGCGTCAATCGGCTGATGGCTGTGCCTGTGACACGTGGCACAAACCACGTCTGCCCTGTGTGTCTTAGTGTTTATCGTGACATATGTAGGCCTAAGCCCCACTTTGCCGCCTAAATATAAATGCACAATTACTTTAAACCTGCTGAAACTGATTAATCGGTTTACCATCGAACATCGAACATTATAATATTACAGGTCGATTTTTGTATGTTTTGAAATAGTTGGTGAATCAGGACATTTATAACGCTAATGGCGCTTTATATTTTTTGTGTTATAACACTACGGAATAAATATTGAGTTGGTTATGCAACATCTTCATGAGTTTCTGCCTTCTGACTTTTCTACCTTTTGATTTTCTGCCTTTTGATTCTTCTGCCTTTTGACTTTTCTACCTTATTATTTTTCTGCCTTTTGATTTTCTGCCTTTTGATTTTCTGCCTTATGCAGTGCTCCCGGAACTACTCATGAAGCATGCATATAGGCTATATCTGGATATTTGTGTTGGCTTAGATAATTCTTTCTTATATAGTCTCTCAAAGTTGTTCATGCAGCCTATCATATATAGTTGAACAAGTCTCTCTGCGTCAAATGGAGCAGTTCGAATTCACAGAGGAATTCTGCCGTCGTCTTCCATTTTACCATGCAAGAGGCACACTGGCACAGATGAGCTTATGAGGATTACGGATGGGCTAGAATATGATCATTATTTACACTTGAAGCCAGTATAATGACTTCTGTTGAATCGAAAACCTTCCAATATAATCCGAGCTATCCACCTGCATGTGTGTATGTATATGAACATTTATATAGCGCCTCACAATAACCTCACGAAGGCGCTTATTGAAGTTTGACTATCCATTGGCATGTGCGCCTTGTAAAACTTTTCTCCATTAGGGGAAACACAGCAATTTTTACATGCTGTTAGATAGGCCTGCAGCCTATGGAATAAACCTATTTTATATAGCCTACTTTATTTCGCTCGAGACGGTCAGGAGGGATGCAACAAAAGCAGACAACAAAATTAGGATATAAAAACCAAAGGACATGGGCAGAACCAAAAAGGTCAAGTTGGTCACCTGTGCCTAATCCTACAGTAACACTAAAACGTATTTCGTCTATATTATAGGCCTATTAAATGACGGTTTATTGTGGCGTTCAATGAGACAAGGATATTAATATGTTATACAACAGAATGTATTAATTAAATGAAGGACCTTATAAGCTTATCAGATATAGAAAAATCAATGAAATTAATTATAGAGCTCTAATTTATTTCGAAAAACTCTGTTAAGATTCCTCTTTTAATAGCTAAACTGCAACTCTATAAAATTATAATATAGGCCTATAGCCTATAGGCCTAGTCATCGTCCATGCACTGAAGTCCATAGTTTATACTAAAGTCTCCCATGCATTTGTTCTTGTCTGATTTTGATCATCTAAATTAAGCAATACAAGCCATGAGCAGAAATTCAGATGCTTGGGTGGCGAGAGACAGTGTAGAATGAAGAAATTTAGGCCTATAGATCAACCTTTGCTACATAATAATCTATAGGCAGTATATGAGAATATATAGAAAAATAACTGAAGAGGTCAGACGTTGATTTATGTGATGTTGGGGGCGTGCACAATGTGCACATGCTAGGAAGACTATACTATAGGTCCAAAGAAAGACTTTAGGGTTGTGAGCCCTAGCAATTTTCACCTTGGCGATATAGGCCTATTTGAGACAACATGTAGCAATTGTAGCATGCATGGTTTTATATGTTATCACTATTTTCCATTGTGGTGCATTTGATTTGTTCAGGCGCATGTTTCCCGTGATACGCATCCGAGTGTCCGGGTTGAATCCAGGGGTCATCTATTCCTTCCTGATGGACTTCGTGTCCGTCGATGACCATCGATGGAAGTACGTGAACGGTGAGTGGACACCGTGTGGGAACTCGGAGGCGGCGGCTGCAGCGGGGGCGGGGGCGGCCACAGCTGCAGGCGCCGTCTACGTCCACCCGGACTCCCCCAACTTCGGATCGCACTGGATGAAGGAGGCGATCTCATTCAGCAAAGTCAAACTGACCAACAAACTCCACGGCGTCGGACAGGTCAGTTAACGTCAATTAATTAATAATTAAGATATTAATAATCATTAATTAAGACATTAATTAGGGCATCGTGGAAATGAGCTATAGGCATGCGTACTTGCGCCAAAGCACAGCAGGCTGAGTTTATATGAATTTTAGTGATAGGTGACAGATGGGCGAAAGGGGAAAACTTGGGAAAGGATGAGTGCAGTGACAATACTAAGCAACAGGTAGGCCTATACTTGTCAATGCGTGCCTGGTCCGATAATGTGCGAAAGTTCATAAAAAAACTACTTAATTGACCGTCGTGGAAGAAATTGCAGCAAGTCACCTAATTGCTTCACCTATTAATTTTCTTCCTACAGCAATTTTACGTATAGGCCTACTATGTTCTGACCATCAAGACTTAGTGTTGATTACTGCGAGTCCTGTCGAAGGTCTTAAAAGAGTCTTCTGTGCCCTGATTGACCCGGTCTCCTGATTCTCTTGAAACTCCTATTTTTTAAAGGCGACTGAATTTTTGTCTGGTTTTTTTTATCATTAACTAATAAGCGCTTTAAATTGCTTGTTTTAAAATGTACTAAATTAGTTGTCTTTTCTGCATCCCATGACATTGCATAACGCTAGGCGATATAGATACTAGATAGCCTATAGAGCTCATAGAGTTCATAATTATTCCGGTCGTCTACGTCACTTCCGGAAATTGAATCCCTTACCTAACGCAGCTGCATCAAACAACATCATCAGATTCTAATGCAAGCGATTCTCAATACAACACAACAAGATTCATTTCTAAGAGGTCGGGTTGCCTGTACTTTCCTGCTGCTCGCACTGTCGTTTACTGCAGTTGATCCCAACAAAGTCCTGCATGAATTACTGCTTACAATGTTTGTGTATTTCCTACTAGAAAATTAAGAGCAAATTCTTTGCATGTGTTTCCTGTCTTAAGTTGGAGTTAGTCACCTGTTTCGTTCGTCAAATTCCAGTACAATAATCCAACGCGTATACTTTTGCCAGATAGACCTACATGTAGGCCTACATGTATGTAAGTCTCCGCTGCCAGAATGTAATCAATAGCCATTAGCAGTCGATTCAGAAAACTACTACGCCTACAAGCTCTTGAAGTCGGAACAGGGTCATAGCTCTAGATATAATCTCCATACTTACCTGGTGTTTACTTTTGATTGAAAGCGTGAAAGCTTCGTTACAGCCACTGACGAACGAACAGATAGCCTACTCTCAAACCTAGTTTTCGGCAACCACTGTCGCTGGCGAGTGCAGTTATACATTATATTGCACATTAACACAATATAATACTAATAAATTACTTTGTAATAATTATATATGCAGCGAGATTGATGATAATGATGACAATGATGATAATTTTTAGACTTTAAACACTAGAATTTAAATAGGTGAACTGATCAGAGCTATAAACAGCCGATTTACACCCTAGAATCTTAGGCTGACAAGACATCCCGGTTTTCCCTGGACAGTCCCGGCTTTCTGCTAGCTGTCCCGGCTACCGGGAAACTTTTCTAGCACATAAAGACTTATCGAAGTGAATTAGATCGGCGTCTGCATGTGTGTGTGCAACAGATAATGCTGAATTCGCTGCACAAATATCGGCCTCGGATCCACATCGTTCGAGTTGAAGGTGGAGAAAGTGGTGGAAAAGGAGGAGAACAGCGCAAAATAGCGACACACACGTTTCCAGAAACGACGTTTGTGGCTGTAACAGCCTATCAGAACGAAGAGGTCAGTCAAGGTCGTATACGATCCACGTTTCATCAGTCCTTTGTACTGATCCGTTTTCGATCTTCATTATCAAATTTCTTAGCTTCCCTGGGCGGAAAATTGACGCGTATATTTCAACTATACAGGCCTAGGCCTAATTATATCCTTCTTGATTTTTAAAAGTTTCTTCGCTCTAATGGTCTGATGTAATGAATAATACACAAAGTTGCATTTATGAACACCAATGTTGTTCATTTCTTGCTCTGCATGTTTAAGTTATTGTTAAAATTAAGCCGTGATCATTGTGCCTAATCATGTGGACGATTCGTCCAAACGCAGCTATTCGATCATAAAAAATCCACCAATTTTGAACTGTGGCATCTTTCTTTATCGTCTTTCTGTCCATACTCCTTCTCTCTCCGTCTGTCTGTCAGTCAGTCTGTCTGTCTGTCTCTGTCTGTCTGTCTCTCTCGCACACGCACACTCCCTCTCTCACCTCGCTCATGACTCACTCACTCATTCAGTCACTCACTTACTCACTCACACACACACTCTACCTCTGTCTTATATTATCACTCTACTTTTGACTGTTGCCTTAGCATTGTTCTCGTTTGCATTGATCCTTCTTCTTAAACCCGCTCTGCTTTCTTCTTCTTTCTCCGCTTCTCCATCTTCTGTTTGTCTGTCTGTCTGTCTGTCTGTTGATTAACCGATTTACACCAGTCCAATCAATCGAAGGACAGTCTGTCTACCTCTATTTGTCTGACTCCGATATGTTCACCTTGCTAACGCATGGATCGGAATTTGAAAAGTTCTACTTCAAATCGCAACAATGTTAAATTATAAAAGAAGCAGCAACGGATTGGCCATCGACGCATTAGCAGACTTCATTAAGTACAAATTATTGTAGAAATGGATCGTTTCATAACTTCTTTCATCTTCAGTTTTATTGAATTCAATTTACGATAGACGACTATTCCACCGCAGAAACTGTTTGTGGACATCGCTTCTTCTGCGCCTCACAGTGCCCGACCTATGGGGGGATGGGAAGGAGGGGGAACCGGGGTGCGGTGGGAGGGGTGCATGTTCATAATTCAAATGGCAGCGATGTCTGTCGACAGCGGACGTTGAATGCAGCTCGACGACTCTTTGAAGTTCTTGTCGGAAATCCTTTCAAGAACATCTCACTTATTTGTCTCCTTTCAACTCAGTCGTCACTTAATATATGCTGGCACGTTAGTTACATCGGTGTATTTGCGATTTATATGTATATATATATATATCGCATATATATACAGAGAGAGAGAGAGAGAGAGAGAGAGAGAGAGAGAGAGAGAGAGAGAGAGAGAGAGAGAGAGTCAAAGACAGAGACAGAGACAGAGACAGTGAACAACATACACCAATGTGCTATTGCCCAAATGCTGATGACCGGACACGTTCTGCTAAGGTGGCTTACAATACATACCTGGTTATATTAATTAGTTCTAGGCACCTTCGACCTCTTACTAGAATCTCAAGTTTATAGCCTACTTCAGGACGTTAGCGACCAATGCTCCAACAAAGATATTCTGGTCAATTTATTCTCTGCTAGTCTGCTTTATCACAGGGTTTTGCCTTATAGAGAATGGACGTATAAACTACAAAGGCTTCGGTACAGGTATAGATATAGCTGTGTAACAAATGATCGACCGACGCTCGATTTTAGCGTCTAAATTGTATAATTCAGCCTTCGCCGTGGGATTAGACCATCTTCGTGGGAGGTTTCAGCAGTTAATTACCCATAAGCAGGATCGAAGGACGCTGCACAAAAGAGGCCAATATGCTCGGTTTTCACACCTGCTTAATGACACACGTTTATGATTACTGCAAACACTTATGAATGATAACATGCACAGCAAATAAAACAGTAAATTTAGAGTATATTACCGGTTAAGTATCATTTCTGTGTTTCTCGACAAAGTACGACGGACCTACACGAAGGCATAATAAGCAAATACGACTAATTCCCAGGTGTATGCGTGTATACTGAAAACTACCAAATAAAGCGGCTTTGCTAGTTTTCTGCCGAAGGCTTTACTTACACTGAAAGAATAGTTCTATATTATGAGAATTGCATTAGGTTATCTGAGACATAAAAACGCACAAACTTGATATAGGTCTACACGCCTGACGCTGCTTCTCTTGAGGAAGGGATGCGTTCTGAAGAGTTAGACAACGACAAATCAATGCGTAGAAATGGGTCTACATGATTGTATTAGCTTCAGTTGTCCATGGGTATTATAAGAGGGCAGCAAATAGTCCCACAAAGACAGAGCACATGCAGCGGCTTTTAAACAAGTGTAGGCCTATTCGTTGCAGCTTGACAAAAGTAATTATTATTGGCTCTCAAATTGTAAGTCTACAATCTATGGCTTATAGAGTTCCTACAGGGCATTCTAAAAGAAAGAGGTGCGATTAATCATTTAAGCTTAATCTATTGAGCTAATTTTGTGCTTTGGTCAGATGTTGCGTTTTGAGGCATGCCCTGCTGGATGGAAAGTCTCAGACTAGAATTAGCCTATGCGGCTATGCCTATCAGTTACTCAGCGTTTGTACTTGTGCAAATTTCGTTCAGACGACAACGCCCATGCGTATTCGTTCTCTACTGAACTTCGTTTTGAAATTGCATTCACAACCTATGCACATTGCACACCCTTTGTAAATGGTTCGTATATGAAAGCGAAGGTGGGAGTGAAATATATTCAAACAAGTTTCGGCATTTAAGCAAAATTACATGCGGCGACACAGACCATAAACACCGACCCATATCTGCAAACAGCGGCTGCTAAGTCCGCACGGATTACGGCTCAAAGCCGACCCAGAAATCCATTAACTTTCGCACAGTCTTCGTAGAGCGCTGTTAAATCGCGGCTGAAGTGGCGTATATCTTCGGACGACCGAAGAGGCGCCGAGCCGTTTGCGTCATTCCTCAATGCTATGCTGTCTGCAGTTACAAGTATTTCAATGACTCATATTATATGCGTATACAGTGAAAAACACTTCAAGGGCCACCGAGGCACAAGTTCGTGTCGCCGTTACTTTCCGCCTATTCTTAGACTATTTGTGTTTACATATGTTTATCATAACTCCATACACGACTCATTGTTCGATGCGGATTGTTGAGTGCAATTCAAAGTTACATGGCAGCATAATGGATCAGCACATCCAAAATATTCTGTTCATTAAATAAAATGCAGGTCCAATTAATTCACCAGAATTTTTTTGGATTATCAACTTATAAAAAAGGTGCCAAGACCGAGTTCTTGGGTCACCTCAGTAGCCTGTCCACTTTGTCCAGATTCCACAAAGGTCAAAAGAGAATGCTAACGTGGGAAGAATTGGTTTGCTCACTGTTTGCGGGATGGTAGGCCTAAAAGGTTAAAGTGAGTTGGAAACTGCGCTTTTAAAAGGTTCTGCACTTTAAAGTCATCTTATAGCCTACTCTTTTCTAGATTGATAGGCTACTAATATTCGTTTATTTGAATAAACGAATATTATTACTTGCTTTGTTACTTGGCATCAATAAACAAAGTGAATTTGATTTAAATTGGGTATACGGCGAACGAAGATATCATGTACATTATTCAATGAGGAACGACTGAAACGCCGAATTTTTCCGAATAAAATCGGTGCAGTGATCAGGATTATAGACCTACTAGTGTCTAGTTGTGAACCTCAGAATATTATAAGGAAGGGTGTAACTATGGTTATTGGAGCTTGGGAAAGGCGTCTTGTGAAAGAAACGTGCAGAGAATATTACTTTTCGTTTGTTTTGATTTCAGATTACAGCTTTAAAAATCAAGTACAACCCGTTTGCCAAAGCGTTTCAGGACACAAAAGAAAGGTAAGCGTGTTCAAAAGCTTGTGGACTTGTAGGCTTATGTCGACCACACATGCACTGCAAGTGAACCGATTGCATAACACTGCTCCAGACCCACATCGACTGAATTAAGACCGTGGCTAGTAAATCATATCAATGGCAATGTTAAACGCATTCTGCAGTTTGTTATGTTTTCTATTATGTGGCTCAAGTCGAAATAATTTGCTCTCGACTCAGCCTGTAGAATGCGATAATAACAATAATTCTGCGGGACATAGTGTAGTCATGACTGTAGTGGGCCTGCTTAGTGCTTACAGTGGTTTTGAATTGTTCATCTGCCTAAAGGGTAACGCATTCAGTAATTATTTTCACTGACGCTTTGCACAATTAAAGGAGTAATAAATTAGTAAACCAGTAGGCCGGTTGCTTTTTCGATATCATAATTAAAATCGCCGCTAGGCTACGTCATCTACAATCAGGGGCGGATACAGAAATGTTTGAAGGGTGGGGGGCAAAATGTTTGGTAGTCATGTGCTTCTTTTTCTCTCGCCTTCCTGTTCCCATTGCATTTCACATTGTCTGAAAGCTTCTTCAAGCCTGATTAGGGAGCCGTGCACGTCCTATGCAAATCTCTAAATGGGGGGGGGGCGGATTAACGATTGGCCCATGGATCCGCCCATGTCTACAATAACCCTATACTAAGGACAGGATGAGCAATAAACTAAATTGCACGATCACAATAACCAATTGCCATGTATGTCCATGTATAGCCTCTATAGATATGTGTGTGCAACAGCCTACTTGTGCCCTGGATATTGCACATGCACTTATCGCTATCCTAAAGAGCATCGCTTTGTGACAGATTATAATCTGTGTTGCAAATAAAAATATCCACTGTTCAGTGTGAATCGTTGTCGTGTTTACGTGTTATTTTTCAAGTGCTTACTGACAGTTCCGCGTCAAAATTCAAGTTTGATTGTCAGATCACAGTAAGGAACTCATATGTGGTGACATGTGACACTCCATTACACGTGTAGCACATACTGTACGACCTTATTTAGTCTGACACGTCACGCTACAACGTTGGACAAGATTTGTCATAAATGATGTTGTCCTTAATTGTAAAGAAATCTGTGTCTACAACGTTGCCCTATTAACTACGCGATAAGATTAGATTAGACGTATACGGAGGAGTCAACAGTTCAGACGACTTTTTGAAGCTTGTGGCTCCCGTCACCATGTGCACAGTTTAAATCAGGCTGGCCTCAATTTCCTCAAAGATGCGGCCCGCGAGACGCATGCGGCCCGTAGACCCGATTAATGCGGCCCGCGACATCCATCTGGTATGTTGGTTGAAAAAAAACCCGGTTAAGGTCCGATTTCTTATAGATTTGAGAAACGTTGTCAGCAGAAGAGCAGCGCTAATCACACTTGAGCATTACCTCTTAGACTACTTACTAGGATACCTCAACGTTTAAAGCTGCTATAAAGTTTAGTTTTAGGTTGCCTATTAGACCATACTAAATGTGATATGATATCGATGCACTTCATATCATTGTGACTCTGAGCAGGGCCGTAGCAACAATGGACGTGGCCCCCTCCGAACATATGTCCGGGGCGGCGGGCCCCTTACAATACAAAATCTGGTATACGCGGTAGGCTATATGTAATTCTTTCTGTACGTGCTTGTTAAGTAATTGTAAGTAATTTCGTTTCATGATTATTAGGAAGCTTTAAATCTGAAATTATTATGCTCTATGAACTTTTCTAGAATTGGCATCAAAGTGCCTTGATCCAGTATAGGCTACTGCATATCTGAAAATCCGTTGCATTTTCAGCGTTCAAAAGTTGGCTCTTAGGGCTCTTATACAATGCAGAAATTGGAAATTGGAATGCGGCATCTATACAATATTTATACTACAAAATTATAATGGAATTCATATTATGTAGGCCCATAACCTACATAGGCCTACATACAACAGTGTACATGTATTCCGTACTTACTGCTGCTGAAGTCTTTCTGACAGTGCTTTCCAACATGGATTGTGCAACAGCGTCAATAAATGTCACTTACCTATAGCTACACCTTAGATTTTTGCCACTTTCGGGGCCCCTTTCCTGCGGGGCCTCCTCCGGTCGGAGGGTACGGAGGGCGGTCGCTACGCCTCTGACTATGAGTTTTCAATTTTGTATACATGTAGCACCGTAATTACCGTCATGCTGAAAATATAATATCAGGTAAATTTTACAGGATTAGGCATGTACCATTATTCAATCAATCAATCAAACAATCAATCAATCAATCAATCAATCAATCAAATATTTTATTTTGCAACCAAAAGTAGGCCTATAGGCTACATGACAGGTTTACACATCTTGCTCATTGGTTACAAAAAGGGGAGGCCCTAAACTTAAAGGAATAAAATAATCCCGCTGTCTAGGGACACCAGCTAATATATTGAGTTGACGATTGCAGCATTGTATGCTGTAATGATATAATGCTATAATATATAGTTTTACGTCCATGATATATTTTATGTTGCGGCCCGGGAGCCATTGTAAATTTCCAAAATTTAATGTTGTCCACATGATGACTTGAGTTTGACACCACTTAGTCTAGTTTAAATCATTAACTGCATATAGGTCTACAGTTAGGATACCTGCGTGTCAATATGATAGTAACTATATAATTTATGTTGAACATAATAAATTGTGCCACCGACTCAAGTGTCTGGGGTCATTGCATAATTACGTAACGCTGAAAACGACCGTTTTCAACCCACCCACCCACCTTGTAACGCTTCGTAACGTTGCCCTTGACCCACACACCCACCCTCCCCAGCGTTACGTAACGATTGTTACGAAAAATCAGCTGAGATTCAGGTCTATTACTGACTTATGTGAGCATGTATAACTATAATTCATAGCGTATTTAATATATAGCCTATTAGACCTATGTGAATTAAGCTTATAGGCTAATTTTACAATATGCTAGGCCTACAATATAGGCCCTACAGAACGTTTTATTTTTATACCGTAAGTGACAGTCATGTTTGAAATGCATCAAAAGTAAAATTTTTACACACTGCTGAAAAGTTTCTCCGACTAAATTGCTCATTAATAATTAATCAAAATTAAGATGAACTATAATTATTTGCTTAGTCTGGACAATTCGATAATTATTAATAGAAATACTGCAGAGTTCTGTTGAGCATCAATTTTAAATGTTTGAGATTCGTATCCACAAAGTAAAAAATGCTTCAAAGTGGTTTTTCGATGTTAGGAATCCAAGCGGAAATTCGGCCCACCACGTGCGTTAATTGTTCCGTTGGCAAAACTATCACGGATCCAAACAATTCGAACAGTGGTTTCCGTTGTGCACAAACAGGAGAATAGCCTAGATAATGTTGACCTGGCATAATTAGGCTATAACTGGTGTCTGCTGCCGTATCTTTTTCAGATAGACTTACTTCGGTTACGTTTTAAATCAATGTTACGAAGTTTAAACTTCGATCACATCATGTCTGAACCGTCATTCAATGGCAATTTAATATTCATTAATTTTTTCAAGGCGTTACGTAACGTTCAGCTCTCCCCACCCACCCACCCAAGTAACGTTTCGTAACGTTTTCAATGACCCCACCCACCCACCCTCGAGCGTTACGTAATTATGCAATGACCCCTCTCGGCAACTGGCTGTGGGCGTGTAGGGAAATGTATGACACTATAGGCTACTCAATTATAGGCTATCAGTTAATGCTTAAAACAAAGGACGACGACTGCGCAGGAAAGACAATGCAAACGACGATATTCCTAAATGAATCCTAAACGTTTTGTTCCCACGCAGCACCGGGTCACAGGATATGTCTAAGCGATGCTGTTCACGGATCGATTATTGTTAACCGGTTTTTGGTTTGATTTCTTTAGGTCAGCAGAAGCGAAAGATTCTTCATCGAGTCCAACGTTGGAAGCAGAAGCAGCGGAGGCGAAACTTCTGTCACAGCAATTTGGCGGTAGACTCAACATTCTATCTTTCTATCTATCTGTCTGTCTGTCTGTCTGTCTTTATCTATCTGTCTGTCTGTCTTTCTTTCTATCTGTCTATCTGTCTATTGATCTATCTATCTATCTATCTATCTATCTATCTATCTATCTATCTATCTATCTATCTATCTATCTATCTATCTATCTATCTATCTATCTATCTATCTATCTATCTATCTATCTATCTATCTATCTATCTATCTATCTATCTATCTATCTATCTATCTATCTATCTATCTATCTATCTATCTATCTATCTATCTATCTGTCTGTCTGTCTGTCTATCTATCTATCTATCTATCTGTCTGTCTGTCTGTCTGTCTGTCTGTCTGTCTGTCTGTCTGTCTGCTGTCCGTCCGTCCGTCCGTCCGTCCGTCCATCTGCCTGTCTGTCTGTCTGTATGCATGTATGTATGTCTTCCTGTCTGCCTGTCTGCCTGCCTGTCTGCCTGCCTTTCTGTCTGTCTGTCTGTATGTGTGTGTGTCTGTCTGCATGTCTGCCTGTCTGTCTGTCTGCCTGTCTGTCTGTATGTCTGTCTGTCTGTCTGTCTGTCCGTCTATCCGTCTATCCATGCACCCATCTAAATGCGGACATAGTAGTCGCTTATCGAAAACTGATTTGCCCGTTTATATTATTCAATCATGCCATGGGGAGCTGACATAGGCTGTATTAAAGAGCAGAGATTTGAAAAGCTTAGAAGTTACAGCGATCAGCAATAATCCTATGGGGGTTTTATAATTCTCAATCTCATTCAAATTCTCAGTTTTGACTATGAGCCGTAGATCATTAGGTCTACTGCTGATTGAAGCAAAACATTTTACACATCTCAGTCTTTTTTTGAACGTGCAAATAGCATAGCTAAATTGTCTGCTACTAAAATTTGCATTTCTATTCTGCTTTTTTTCTTTTCAAAATTGTTCCAATGTATCAAGTCAATGAAAACGAATAGGCCCTAACTTACTGACGTTACTAATTGTCATTATTACTAATGTTTAATTTACTGACGTGCTGTAGCCTAAAACTCAAATAATTATCTTCACTTGATCGACTTTACATGTATGTTCGTCGATCCATATATCACCAGCGAGAAATATCCTCCCACCTTTTGGCTTACTGATTAAAAACTCCGAGATCGATGACAGTTAATGGTTGGAGTGAGCGAATGTTTTGCTCGAGAGAACAGAGACCAATGAAGCATGACTTCCGTTCTTTGTCATATTAAAGAAACTGATGTTCTGTGATGATGATGATGATGATGATGATGATGATGATGATGATGATGATGATGATGATGATGGTCTGCCCGAAGGAAGGTTGATTGGCTTTTACGCTCCTGGGGATGAGATGAGCGAGGTGGTTTCCCGTTGCCTTCCTCACAGACAATGATGGGTAAGCAGCTTGCCCAAGGTCGCTCCGCAGGAGCTTGCGCCCTTGCGTCCCACACGTGCTAGCCCGAGATATCTAAATCTCTGAATGTCAACTCCCAGCCCGGGGCTTGAACAGCAGTCCGTTGTAACCAACAGACGTATGCCGCTCTCGCTTACCGGTGTAGCTAATTAGGCCAGTTCTGATGTTCTGTGGATTTGTCAAAAGCAGTTTCTGGTCATCCGTGGTTTCTTCGTGGAGGAGGAGGAGGAGGCAGCGGAAGTCCTGGTCACTCGTTCGTGTCCTCATCCGTCATCAATCCTTTCCACAACCACCAAGGAGTCTTTGCCAGTCTCCAGTCGAGTTCCGCCGCCGCCGCAGCCGCTGCCGCTAGAGACCGGATTGGCTTACACGACGCTAGACATGCACCTTACACGACAACGTATGGCGCCAGACCCAGATCCGGTGAGCTCGCTTATAGGTCCACTGATCAGCAACGCTTTCTATATACTTCATGCGCCGTATAGCAAGAATCAAAGCACTGGTAGGGTTTATTCTGTGAACTCAGTGGGGCGCGGTGGTGTAGTGGTGGCGTCGTTGCCTTGAAGACGGAAGGTTCGAGGTTCGAATCCACCTCGCCGCGTAAGGACCCTGGGCAAGTTCTTCACTCACAATTGCTCAGCGCTTCGGCGTGAAACTCCGATGCAGTGTCCGCTCTGCATTCGGGAGCACCTCTGAGTAGAGAGAGAGCTTTAAGGGGCGCTATAATAAGTGCACATACAAACAAAACTCACACATTCTACATGTCTATGTTAGATGCGTATTGCAGGATTCGGTTTCATATGCGTCTCTAGTCTCATATTGAATTACATAACAAGGTTTCCACTTTAACCTGTGGATTTTCGTGAGCTGAATGGCTTAATGATCGCCGAATTATCGGTTGGTTTAAAGCAGTTTTCTGTTCGATAATGGAGCATCAGTCTTCAAAGTAGCATTCACTGATGCATAATTTGAATCTGAATCTGTCGTTAACCGGAATCCAGAACTGTATGTAATGTTACCTATTACCTGCAACCCTTGGTTACGAAGTTAGGCGTATACCACTTAGAACTCGAACTGTGAGAATTGTAGGCCTGCAACTGATTTATTCTTAACAAATTTTCTGGCAGGCCTTAATCGGTGGGCTATAGAGAACTCAAAGCACAGCAGGACCGTAGTTACTTTAGGTTGAGTTGCTATATACTAAATCCTGAAGTATTTTCTTAAAATTGGTATTGAGAAGTCTAACTAGATGCAATATAATTGAGCTGGTACGTTTTCACATCCTTTCTTAACGAATCAGACGATATTTAGCCGATAACGATCGAGGATAAACAAGAGACCAGACTGCAACATATACTGCCTATTGTAAATCAAAAACGTTGTCGTTTTGTCTAGTAAAGAAAGTCTTTTGAACGACGTGAGAAAGATGATGGTTATGGTTATGATGATGATGATGAGTTGAGTCTGCATGAGCCGGTTCCTCGACCATCATCTCGCTTTCGCCATTTTAATCTCTTTGAGGAAGAGTCTAAGCATGATAATTATGATCTGTAACTTGGTTAAGACATGTACAGAATAATCCTGATAGAAACACTAGACACTTTACACTGGGCTGACGAGCAAATTTATTATGGATTGAAATTAACTGAATCCATCGTCTCTTTATTCTGTCCAGGTTCCTACGTCGGTGGTCACGAGGGCTATCGCTATTTGTCGACCTGTTTGACAGGAGACAGCTGGCTGCATGGAACGACCTCGTCACCCAATGAGCCCTGCAACCCTCAGCCGCAGTCCGACGTCTTTATCGGTCCATCCACTGGCTTCCACTACCCCAACCATCAGCAGTGCCATCAGTACAATGGCATGTGGAACCTGTCGCGTCCAACGCGCAACTGGAGCGCAGCAGCAGCAGCAGCGGCCGCAGCAGCAGCAGCCGCATCCCTTCCGCCATCCTACATCCATCCATCGACCAGCAGCGGTTGTCCATTTCCACGGCTCCAGGTGGCTGGACTGTCGCAGGTGGGCTCCCTAGAGCCACCACCACCACTACCACCTGACTCCAACGCCACCACCTCCGTTAGTCTGGCAGAGGCGTTTGGAGTCAGTCTGCCATCGTCTTCTCTGGCCGAGGAGTCGGCTCATGCAGACTCAACTCATCATCATCATCATAGCTATAACCACCATCTTTCTCACGTCGTTCAAAAGACGGTAAAAGAGAAGATCAGTGCCTTCGACGGAGCAACCGTTTCATTACCAAATTACCAGCAGACAATGATCGGTGGTCTTCCCAAATGAACTGACGTCTCTTTCTGATCAGAGGCTGCAGGTTATACGGAGATGACACATGTCACGTGCCTTTTTGGTATGCGCCACCAAATTACTCACAACAGTAGTAAGCAGCTTTCTGTTTAATGTTATTTTGCTATTTTGATCATGACCCAGGAGAAAGCTTCAGAGCCGCATTTCGGAAAAATGATGTAGACAGACTATATTGTGTTAATCTATTTTAATCTGCCATTCTAGACTATATAGAATCTCACAGTAAGAATCTCAATTATATGGATCTCAAGACTAGGTCATCATGAGTAGAATCTCATGACTGGAATCTAGTGACCAGATAATCATGACTGGAATCTATATCGACCAGATGCTCTTGACTAGTTTCGTTCGACTAGAATCTCGTTCAAGGATCTCATGACCAGAATCTCATAAATGGATTAACAAAATCACCTTTAGAAACATCTGATATATATATATATATATATATATATATATATATATATATATATATATATATATATATCCTGACCTAATATGACCAAAATAATTCAACCCAAATCGTGGACCAATGGAAGCTGTCGACAGGCTGTGTCTCCACAATCGTTATCTCCTAATCTAATGGACGATGGAAGATACTCTGCGCCATTTGTAGATAGCGGCCAGAGTGATAAGACTCAGTTATATATATATGTACACCAATCTGATACCGACTTTGCTTGTTTTGTTTCGTTGATGCAGTAAAATATTCACATATAATTATAGTCTCATTGTCATTACTTTTACTATGGCTGATGTGTCTAGCTTATTTAGGCTCAGCTCAAGACTGTCTTACCTGTCGAGTTGTATACAGAGACTTGTAGTCGTATAATAATTCAGTCATATCAATGGTTAATGATAATATAGTTTAACGCTGTTTTTGTAAAGCTTATTGTTTGAAGATCTGAAAATATTTTGAACATATATCGAAATCCTGTTGTGCCTTTGGCATTGTTATGTTCTCGAACTTGACGTCTTTAACAGGCTATGAAGCCCGTTGATATATGCAGCTCTCTATTTTCAGCATATACACAGTTAGACTTTGGTCTTAAAATGACACAATTTTCTGCGAAAACTGTAACGAAGACACTATTCAAAAGCACCAACTGAAACGCTCACTGCATATAGTGCCTACTATTTTCGCAGGCATTATAAAAAATATTTCGATCTACATGCACTCTTGTTTTGCTTTAATGAAGGTCACATCAAACGCAGCTCTTCTCAATGTCATAATATGCGGCAATAATAATGTTATTATATTCTACATGCAAGCTATAGTTGTTAAATATTCGCTATTATAATAGACTATATAGGCCTACCACCCCACTGAGAGACAAATGCAGCTCGCCTCAAAGCGTTCAACAAAATATTGTTATATATATAGCCATGATACTAGTCAATAGATAATTAATATCTCCTTATAGCATTATTTATGTAATATATAAATGATGACGCAAGGAAATATTAATTCTAGTTACTGTTCTAGTTATTAATTAGAAATTATTAATTATACAATAATAATAGTAGAGAATAATATTTCCTTATAGCATTATTTATATAAAATATATAAATAATGCTATAAGAAAATATTAATTCTAGTTATTAATTAGAAATTATTCTATTATTCTACTATTCTAGTTATTAATTAGAAAGTATTACATATATAATAATAATAGTAGAGAATGAATATTTCCTTATAGGGCTACAGGGAAATATCAATTCTCTACTATTATCTCGATTCTCGAGTGCAGTCTCACAATCATATGAGTGAAGACAGGGTAAAATGAGCAAATTTGACCTGCAACGACATTCTCTGTCAATAGTCGAGTCATAAAGCTAAGCAAATTTAACCTATAAACAGCGGGTTAACAGGTGCGACAGTGATATAAGAATTTGAGATACTTAGATGCGAGTGCGTTGCATAAAGGTGACCGTTTACAGAAACCCTAGTGCACTCTGAGGTCAGATTCCAACCATAATGACGACCTCTCTGCATCATTGACTGGGCAGTTCTTTCGTAACGGGCACATAGCCTATACCTATACGGGCATTCGCAGACCAAAAACGAATACAAATGCGTAGGCTTTAGAAGACACGGCGCATGCCGGATTTTGCGTCGGCATTGTAGGCCTACTGTAGCTGTGACTTAATCCGCAAGACTCAGTGTCGCTACAATTTGTCTAAGCTGTTGAACCGAGCTGTGGAACACGTCTTGTCGGCGGGATCAAAGAGAGATCTAAGGTGAGGCGGCGGCGGCAAGTAGAAGCGCAAAGGCGACCACCCAAGCGTCGTGTGCGGCATCCATATTAAACAGTAAGCAATAAACAGACGAAGTACAATAGGCCTTTGCGCAGTGCACATTGTAATGCGAAATGTAAGCCAAGTGAACCCGACTGGGGTTAATAGCCCACCACTTAATTTCTGGTTCAGCTTTTTCTCCTTCCCTGCTTTTGTTGGTGCACCATTGATCCATCTGAAGACATCAGGTTAAAGGAGATCGCAGACACGAATCCGATGTTTCTGGATCGACTCCATGCACTGATGGGCGGAAGCAAGGCCGTATCCGGGATTTTGTTGTGTGACGGGGTTACCCAGACCTTGAAGAAGCCAACAAGCAATCAAATCATCTGGCTCAGGATTTGGAGAAGCGCGAAATCTCATATCGGTGTTCTATCTAATCCACTGTAAAATATCGCATAGAAATAAGAGTCTCAAAATGAAGTCTTCATAGTTCGTATACATCGTGTGTACTGTATAGTAATTGGCCTTATGAACGCATTATTTCATTTTTACATTAATTCATTTCTATAGCTATATACGGACTTGCGCGGAAATACGAGCAGTAACGTAGTTCGGATAATGATACTATAACAGGTCTATTGATCTATGGATACATGATGTAGTGGATTGCGTCATATCCCGTCTCGGTTCATTGATTACGGGTTACGAATCGTAGACTTTAACAGCGCGGGTCTACTGCTTTTCTTTTCTTATCTTTCTCCGACAATAATCTCTTTATACTTTCACCCTGTAATAATAGCATGGACAATGCGATCCACGACAATGACATTCACTCGGGGTTGCATGCACTGGGAGCGCTTCTGGAAGGCCTTTTCTGCGACAAGCGCTTTATAAGTTGTTAGATACAATACAATACGATAATAGGACAGCAAAATACTCATACTTGGGCTACAAGATCTACAACTGGATCTTGAAACTGTTGAAATGTAAGGTAGATCATCTTCAACATCCTGGAATTCGTTTTAACCGACTATAAGTTCAACTCTTTCCTATCTCGCAACACTGCTTTAATTCCTGGAAGGATATATTATAATGTCTTTATCTTAATTAACGTTTACCATTATAGGCATAAAATAAGCCTAACCGGTTATTTCAATGCCATGCTTGGTGGCGTCCTGTTGCAACAAGACGCCACCAAGCCATCATAGTCTTCAATATTTTATTCACATGTTGTTCAGCTATCTCCTATTCTATCATGATCATCCACTCCAAACAGTTATTTGCTCTAAACGTTGTTCGCCAGAGAGCGTATACAACTTAGGTCTATCCATCTGCAGAAATTAATGTCGATAATGCTGCACTGCAGATTCAAGGGCGCTCAGTAAAACACTGGTTACCAAAATCCCCTTTACCGTGAAATAAATTTTTTAAATTTTGTCCACACCCGTGTAATAATTTTTAGGTATTCTTAAAAATAATAGATGTGATATATGGACAACCATGTAGGATAGGGTGGTCGTTAAAAGTGAAAGTTTGAATTGACTGTTCTCCAAGGCGCCATTTGGTTCCATTCTCCCCAGAAACATCACACAAAAAGTTGTAAGAGAAAATATTAATATTTAGGACTAGCACAACGCCATCAAAGTTTTACCCTTATAATGGCAAGACGTCTTCTAATGCTCAAACGTAGCTATATGGTTGTAATCAACCAGGAATCTTCAAACCAGGAATCAATTCAACTACATGTACCTTTAGCTGGTCCACACCTCAACATAATAATTCTACTGTTATCGAAATCATAATCATCAATAATTATTTATGTAGCGCCACTTCAAGAGAAATTCCTCAAAGGCAAGAAAACCTGTATAACACACCGCATCACAGATAACATATATCATATCTTATGTCTTTACAAATACTACCTGTTTTTGCCATGTTGTCTTGATTGATAATAATAGCTTATTGTTCTTAGACTGTTGCAGTAAGGGAACAGTAATAGTATATAATAGGGATAACTAGGCTATATAAAAATTTGCGGTTTCATCTATGTCCTACGTAATTAATCTATTCTGCAAAATCACCAATATTCTTAATGAGGTCTGATTTCTCATAAATATATCTTTTTCTACGGTCATTGTTCATGGGGTTACTGGGTACAAAGAACTGGTGTAATATTAAAAGTAGCAACCCATTTTAGATGCGAATTTTTATCGCAGATTTAGGCTGATAATTATGTTTTCAATCTGAGGCATTATTACCCTGTCTCACAATTCAAATTGCATTTGGTCTTTGCATGGGTTGCAGCTATGGTGTAGTTTTCACGATAGGCCTACTCTTCCCTCAAAGTGAGATCTCTGGCATGTTGCCCAAAGAAGTTGTTCACCTGCCACCAAGAGTGTAGCAATGGGTGTTGTCCTGAGGGTGCTATACTTATCCCCCTGGATTGGTTGGTCGTCTGAGATGTCCTGGTGGCCACTGTAATTTCATCTGGATCCATTCAGGACCGGCCTTAGCTATAGGCAAAGTAGGCAGTTGCCTAGGGCGCCGCAGTCTTGGGGGGCGCCGCGGCACCGGCGAATTTATTTTTTACACTATATTCTTTTGAACTCAAAACTTTCGCTAATGGAAAGGATTTAAAATAATTATGGATTCTTTGCACCTGTTCAGGCTGTCCTAATTCAATTTCAAGGACTGCATAAATTTTAAATCGACAAATAAAATTCAATTTTTAACGACATTCCGTACTCTTTGCTTTAGGAGACAGGTTAAAATACGCAATTTCGATAGTGAAGATGTTACAAGAAATGAAATGTATGAAATGGGAGTGGGCCTTGCTGAGAATGAAGATGAGATTACAACATTACAGCCTGCCCTTTATTAAGATTGAAATAAAATAGTCTAGTAGGGACGACGATGAAGAAAGGGCAGTAGCTGAGGCAGGGCCGACCTAAGGCATAGGCAAAGCAGGCAGTTGCATAGGGCGCCAAGTTATAGAGGGCGCCATTTCCATCAAAGAGGGCGCCATTTCCATCAAAGTGGGCGCCATTTCCACAAAGTGTATTTTAAATTTTTTTTTAACTTATACCATTCTCCACAAAATTGAATATTATTCAGCCTTCAGTGTACTAATAAAGAAATTATAATGAATTACTCAGTTGAGCGTAGCCTACAAGGCCGTAGCTAGGGGGATGCCTTGGGTGTTTGAACACCCCCTGGCCCCCCCCCCCCAAATGAGATAATGTAAAAATGAAATAATTATACATTTGGTAGCACATGACAGTGTGTAATGTAATTTTGAGCAGAAAATAGTCGAAAATCGCGGAAAATAGTGTTTTTTGACGTCAGAAAATTGGACGACTAACAAAAGTCGTCCAAAAATTTCGCCCAAAAAGTCGCCCGCAGCGTGTACGCACCTCAAAATTCAAGGTCAAGAAAACATCCCCAGAAATAAAATCCTGGCTACGGCCTTGTGAGCGTATACCGGCTCTGCCTAATTCATCTTTAGAATCTAACGTGGGCTGAACAATTGAGTTGGGAACATAAGGGCGCCAAATGCAGGCCTATGCCTAGGGCGCCAAATGTATGCCTTGCCTAGGGCGCCACTTGGGCTAAGGCCGGCCCTGGATCCATTGCTGAGCATTATGTTGAGATTTTGAATTGCACATAGCCTACATTTTTGACACCATCGCCTTTCATGCTAATGTGTAATAGGTAGTTGATTTACAATTATCTAATAAAGGCAGTGTAAATTTGTGTCCACTCTTGACAGCACTTTCTGTGTCAATTGTTTGACTCTGTGAGTCTATGACTCCTCATTCTTTCAACTCTAAAAGTATACTTTTATGGGAAAAATTTTATACTATGAAATAGACATTAGAATTTAGACAACAATGTGAGTAGGCTTCACCAGGCACTCAATTGTGATGCTCTCTTCAGAAGTTGTTTAAAAGCTGCTCTTTGACGCCTGTGCGGTGATAAGTAATTTCATAGATCTATAAAAATTATGATCTCAATAATTTCAACATCTATTTTAGTTCATTTCTTTACAACAGCTCTTGATAAATTCTAGCTGTGATGCGCTGTGACGTTCTGCTCTGATTACGACAATAAACGAAATTATCATAATAAATATGTAGCCTATTTTTCTCTAATTCAACTACTATTGAGGTCCTTGTCCGGGTTATATCAGAATTTGTGTTAAAGTTAAGCCTGTAATAAAGAGTCTTTTAGTGTAACAAAGTATTCATGTAGATAGAAATCAGGCCTATCTAAAGAACATAGCAATTTGTGACTAGGCCTATGTGTCGGCTTACTAGTATACTAGTATAGGTTTATGGTCATCGATCTCAGGGACTCATGCGTCAAATACTATTGTGATGGTCAATTGTTCATAAAAAATATAATAAACCATTATCATCATTGTAGAAGTTAGGCATACTTGTCAGTTGTGCTTGAGTAAAAGAATGTAGGCTTTCTGATAAAACTAGTCATAGGTCGAAAAATGTGAATAAAATATCCTTATACCCAAAAAGACGATGATATTTTGTAAAGTCCAAAACTTCAAACACGTTGTGCTAGTCCTAAATATTTTTGAATCGAGATCATTTTTGGGCTACATCAGTCTTTTACCAAGTGGCACCAAATGGTGGGTTGGAGAAAGAATAAAACTGAAGTTGAAAATTTGCCATTACAGATGCGACCACCCTAATGTAGGAGTATATTTGCAAGTTAACAATCCAGAAGTCTCTGTTTGCACTAAGAAACATAAATGTCAGCCTTTAATATTTAGTAGGCCTATAATAAATATGCCCTAATAAATATATGTAGCGCCAGTTTAGTAGGCCTATATTCGCTTTGTATACGGTTATATTCCAAAGCGTGGTGTAGTGTTGAGAGAGAGTAACATCACAATCTCTACAGCAGGATCTTCTCTGCTTTTCTATTTTCATTCCCTCTTCCCACAGTGTGAACAATGTTCAGACTTTTGTAAAGCCTAGTAGGCCTTGGGGTAGCCCTGCCTTCATTTCAAGGATTGAACTGTGGGATATGTCCTCCAGTTGGTGGCAGTGGAATTTCTGCATTCATGTGTAAATGTATTCCTGTATTTTCGTTTGTATGTATTTCTGTAGTTATTCATTTGTCTATTTTTGTATTTGTCTATTTTTATATTACTATATCAAGGCATATTCAATATTCCACTGGATTTGTCATGTCAGGAAGCGATTTTATAAATGGTAGGCCTAAGCATTGACGCGTCCGATTTTTCGTCTTTTGGCCCACGTGTACGGCGAATTATGGTCGCACGGGACGGATTTATGGCTATGATTACCTTCATCATGAACGTTAGTGGAACTAGAACTAAGTTTGCTATCATTATCAATGTCTAAATCGAACAAAATATCATTACTTTCAAGCAATAAACGCTGGAGTTCTTCACTAGACAAACCACGCTAACAACCCAAAACGCGTACGACCAACCATTTTCACAAGCAGTTCAACACCGACCCTACAAATATCGGACAGACCAATCACAGGCATGGGCGCCCGCAGAAATTTTTGCAGGGGGGGGCAAAATTTTTACTATAGTTACCAAATTTTTTAGTAGCAAGAGCTTGAAAAATGTAATACTGGAAATTAAGAATAGGCCTACGGTTATTTTTCAAAGAGGTTTCTTATGCAAATTTCTCAATTTCATTTTATGCATAATTTTTAATATGAATAGTTTCCTTAGAAATTTGCTAAAAATCAAAAGGCAGATGTTAAAAAGTAATTTCCTAAAGGTGCGCTATATAAGTCCATGGAATGAATGAATGAATAAATTAACGAAAAATAGATGTCAGTTTTCAAGGTACAAGTGCTCCACTAGCTGCTTCTAAAGCACCACTCGAAAGCCAATTGCAGGGCACCAGCGTTTTCACATGTGCTGCATCGAGTCAGAAGACTATTCCAAAGAGTAGTCAGAAAGAGGTCTGAGTCTGGTAGCCAGAGGGCCAGAGTAACTGTTAATGCGGGTGTCATTTAGGAAGGTGGAAGATCCGAGGATCAGATGAGTGTGGGTATCAATTCTTTTGAACAGATCTCTTTGCCAGTTTTGGGTGTAAATCCTGAGGCGTGATAACCAGAGCCAAGTTTATCTACAGTTTGACCTCCCTGGATTCTGTACTGGCAGCTTGTAAAATGGACAAAATGGAGCCTGGCTTATAGCAGACTTGGTTTATATAATTACAATGCTGGTGAATAAGCAGCTCTCCTTGATGTAATTTCAGTGTACTTTGAGAAATTTTCAACTTTTTGCATTAGTATTTAACTTTTTGCAGTTGTGATTATTTGCGCTACAGCTGGATTCCACTCAAGTAGGCCGTAATCGATAGGCCTGCTGATTGCATGGGCGCCCGCAGGAGGGTTGAAAACCAATGGTCATTGTTACAGTTTTTAGAAAGAGCTTGAATATGCAAGGCAGAAAGTTATATGAGCATGTTTATTTCTATATCTAAATGTAGATGTCTGACTGTATAATTCATATAATTGGTGCATTAAGGCAAAGAAATTTGTTAAAACCCAAAAGTAGTAGTTAAAAATATATATGTTTCAAATTTCCAGGGGGGGGCAAGTGCCCCCCCTTGCCCCTATGTGCGGGCGCCCATGATCACAGGCGATCTCTTATATAGGCCAATCACAGCCGATCTCTTATACCGGCCAATCACAGGCAATGTCTCATTCTCACAACATTCTGTGTGGAAAATCAATATCAACATTTTATAATTAACAAGAAAATGTCGCTCTTTAGTTGTGGATATTGCAAGAAACAGTATATTACGAACTCTACCTTGAGGCGGCATGTGCGTCAGTTTCACAAAGACGCTGCTCTTCCAGAAGTCCGACGAGGGCGAAAACCGAAGCAGACTTCTACTGATACGTTTATTACCTGCAACAAGTGCGCTGAGAAACTAATAAACAAAAAAGCTCTGATCTATCACCGAAAACGAAACCATGGGCAGGTCGCTTTTGAAAAGTGAAAGAAAAGTCAAAGAAGAACGTTACATTTCGAAAATTTCACTGGTAAGCTATTAGACTGGTGTAGATGTTCTTTAGACCTAACCTACTTTGGATATAAGTAAGTATGTATGTAATTTATTGAACCTCATGCAAAGGCACTGCGGGACAGCGGGAAAATGGGATGAGAACAAAATATAGCGTGCATATATGCATGTGAAGACCTCATCTCATTCCTTGTGTCACAACTGAAAAAAGAGCCTGACCCGCCAAATTAGGGAAAACCTTTTAACTACTTCAATGATGGCTGCATAATAGATAATAATTAGCGACTTCATATTTGGCTGAGTTCAATAAAGCAGTAACTTAATATGTAGGAACAGAGATAAAAGAAAACACGATCAAGTGGAGTGTGCCCAATCTCGAGTGTGCCCAATCTCTTTCGAATTATAGATTAAAGCTTCTTAAATTAGGGGTATACAGGTGCATAATGAATGGATACTCCTAGGTAATGTATTCCAAACGGCCTGCTTATTAGCGTTTTAATATATATTATTGGTAGAGTTCTATAATGACTCGGTAGACGTTCTAGAATGACTCGGTAGACACCAAGAACTAACGTTGCAGCGTTGTTATCTTTAATAAATCCAACTTCTAGTTTGCCGAGAATCCTTTTAATCGATCCAGCTTCTCTTTAGGCAAGAATTTGTTCGATAAATCCCGCTTCTATTTCGTCAGCAAATATTTTTCATCAAATTTATAAAAAAAGTTACTTGCTACCGAGTCATTATAGAATATAACCTATATTATTTACATTTTTTATGCGGTTATTTATTAGCAGAAATGAAGATCTATAATTGTTTAAAATATTCTAATTTTTAATTCTTTGCTTCTACTATGTTATGTGGAACTGGAGCTCCTGTTATTTCCTTCTCACAGATTTCAATCATTGGAAATGTCAAGAAGAAGATGCAACAACGAGTCAGTTTGTTAAAGCGAAAATGTGCTGTATACTGTTGTTGGTGCTCATGACGTCACTTACATGGTGCGGCAGAATGACACGGTTCCACACGAGGCTCTGATGTGTCCACTGATGTGTCATGAATGCAACACTTGTATTCATGCGTTCTCGTGCAGCTGTCTGGACAGTGCTTTGCGAAATACGATATGCAAGCACATTCATCTAATTGTTCGCATTTACAAACCTGTTCGTCTCTACACAAGTGAGAATCTATGTGAGAAACCAGATCCAGCCAATCCTGTACATGGGCATTGTCAACTCCAGTGCATTGACGATGATGATTGTATTGAAGACGTTGATCATGTAGAAGAAATTTCAACAAATTGTCATGCACCAGTGTTGTCTGATATCTGTGAATCAGACGCTATTATCAGTGACATTTCCAGTCGTCGACCACCTCGCAACGTCCACCAGTTTATAAGTAGTGCTGAGCTAGCATGGGCTGACATCAGAACTCGTATGGAGGACAACGTTGCTGCTGCAGAAGTGGTTGCTGAACATATGAGCAGGCTGAGATCACTTGTTGCAGCCTTAAGTGATAAAACAGAAACTCCTCGTTTGCCACCTGCACCACCATCACAAGAGCCTGTAAACAAATTGGCACCTACACAGCGATCTCTCAGGTCAACTAGAAGACACCAGCCTAAGAAACGTGAGTTGACTGCATCTAAACCAAGCATGGACAAAAAGGAGTTTCTGCTGAGAACCTTAGGTGGTAATGAACCGATTATTTCACATCAACCGTCAATGGACCACGACTACTCCAGCAACTTAACAAATCATCTTCTGAACTTTGAACACTCGTATTGCTGACCGTTTTTCGAGTCGTTTCACTGATTTTTCTAAGTGACATCATTCAACTGATTTCAGGTCGTAGCAACCAAATGTGCAATTATTATTGACTTTACAACCTGCCCTTGGTGTAAGGAGCTGTGTAAAATGTGCAAGTAAATCAGCAAATGAAATTGGGAGCAGTTATGTGGACAAGCTACAATGTCTAGGCTGTGTTTTACTTGCAGCCAATTCATTTAAGCCTCTTATTGTTGTATTTAGTTAGTTTTCACTTTAAATTGTTTCTCTTTTATGGAATAATGAGGGTATCAACTCTATAAGCAATCAGTTGAACTACTTATGTCATGTTTTCAAATATGTCTCATTAGTTTGTTGGGCTTAACAGAAGCTGTATCGTTTTTAATCGGCTGGTTTATGATCCTGAAATCTCAACTGAAATTGACTTTCATTGCATGTATATTGTATACTGTATAGCTTTAAACTTGCAACTATGATTACAACAACTGAGCTGGAATACCTACTTGTTCCAAACATGCTTACCAGTACTGACTTTTATTTTCTTACATATGCTGGGCGAACTTGTGGAAAAATATTAGTATCATGATAGCTGGTGGGAACTCTTTCATGTTTTTCCTGCAAAGTTATAGAGATCAGTATGCAGCACATGACCTCTACAGGATGTTTTTAGACTCTGTTGTATTTTAAAACTGCTTCATATGAAGAAGTTACTTGTTAGTCTGTTGTAACAAATTGAACCTTGGTAAGCAACTGATATTTTACAACTGGACGTGAGTAATAGCTTTTTTTACACTGCACTATGTGTGTCGTGTGATAATATTAAATGTGTGTTATATTAAAGATTATTGGTTTTCCAAATGACTGCATTCTGAACAGATTTTTGTCTTTTTCTCAGACGGCATAAATGGTTTTACAGGTAGTTCTTTTTCTGCTTTTCATGTTCATTTTTCGGGTTTTTCTACCAATGTTTTGACGAATAAAAATTGAATATAAATGTTTTTAAGATATGAGTTTGAAATATTTACCATCACAGCATGTATTGTTGGGCGTATCAACCTGCTGTATGTTTTCTGTGACCTAAGCAGACCTCGACCACTTCTTTTCTCCTGCTCCACCCCTTTTGCTGGCATGATCTCGTCCCTCAAGCTAGGACGACCATGGCTAAAACGTGACACTTTGCTCTCATTGTCTCTGCACTGTAGAACCACCTTCTCCTTATTAACTATTGGGCCTCGAAACAACACACTGTCTGTCTCTCTGTCTCTCTCTCTCTCTCTTGGTCTAATGCACTGGAGCGCCTCTGATTGGTGTGCACTGTGAGAGGCGCTATATAAATGTATAGATACAGTGCTAGTCCGCAGTTGTGCTGTGCCTTTCCTGTCACTGGTCAGCAGTCTTGAATGGGCTGGCTACCTGTGGAACTATGTCTAATGCTAGAAGCCTCTGAGACCACGTTGTATTCTACTCTTAGAGTGTTCTATAAATTTAGCCCGGGTTGGGCTGGGAATGCTTTGGGGTATACATATGGTCGTGAAGAGGCACTGACATACATTTCTCAGATTAATTAATGTAAAAGTTTCTTTCAAAGAAAAAGGAAGACAAAAAATGACACCGTGAATCGTGTATAGCTTAGAAGGAAAACATAATAGAACCATAGAAATTTATTGCTTCACTACTCCCGAGTATCGTGATGGCAGTTTGGCCTACCGACAGTGCTCAACTAATCAGACATCAAACACATTGTCACAATTTCTACTTGACTAGCTAATGGAATTTTTAATGCCAATAATACAAATTAAAATACACCCTGTGTAAGCGCCTAATGTTACACAGTACCGCTACTATGAGTCTGTGTCTACTAACGACAGTTAGCCTACTGTACATACGTCTACCAAATAATTACAAACAAGCCAACTCGTTTATTACTTTCGTAAAGTAAAACTGTTGCCAGCATACCTCCAAGCCATGTTAAAGCTAACAAAAATTAGTATTTAGTTGATCCAACGGTAGCATAGAAATGTGTCTGCAATCTGGACAATTTTTTAATAATTGGCGTAATTTAGTGTGATCATTGAAAATTACTTACTTACTTACTTGTTTATTTTCAACACTGATGTTGCCACTGTGACTGTGATTGGCCGGTTTAAGAGATCGCCTGTGATTGGTCTGTCCGATATTTGTAGGGTCGGTGTTGAACTGCTTGTCCATTTTCTAGCGAACTATGTTTATATTTCTTATTTTTCGCCCAGCAAATGACGTCATTTATAATATGGAAAGCCGTTAGTACATTCGTGAAACATAATTATATATTCCTATTGCCATTATGGCGAGTTTATTCGGGATACGCGGCCGGCGAATAGACGCATAACGCGTGGACGAGTTAACTCGGGGATCACGCTGTACAATAGTTAACGCTGGACGAGTTAACTCGGGGATCACGGTAAAGAGGTTAAAACCACAATGCTACTGCAGGTCAGTGGCGGCGCTAGGGGGGGGGCGAGGGGGGGCTAAGCCCCCCTAAAAAAAGGCCATCCATTTTTTTTCCCATGTAAAAATAAATTTTTTGGACGATTTACCCCCTTTAGCCCCCCCAAAACTGAAATCCTGGCGCCGCCACTGCTGCAGGTGTGCCTATAAGCCTATACTTTCTCAGAGCAGTGACGACATTATTTCGTGTACACTATTCACCCCTTGCCTAATGACGTAACGGCTCATTTGCATAATGGCCTGCGCCATTTTGGTTCGCAGGCAATGCTTGTTGACATTGGATACGTATGCGAATGGCGCTTATTATAAAAATGATTTTCTGTGTTTTTACTGTTTTATCTGCGGCAAACTTACTGTCAGAGATAAAGGTTCAATTAGAGAAGTCCAAAGTACACGAGCTTGAATGTCGAGGTTAACGCGAGAAGAGCATCGGCGGCTAAAAACTACAGCCAGAGACATGCAATCGATCGCAAGCAAAATAGGCCTAATGTAACTAATGCTGTGTCAGTCCAATTATACGATCTAACCTAAAATCTACAAAAAGAGTAGGCCTAGTTAATAATTTTGTAGATAAATTGCCAGAAGACAAGTAGCCTAAATTTAGGATTAGAATCGACGTCAAGAAGGGATTTAAAAAAAATAAATGTAAGTTCCAGTAACTTGGGCCTACGTATACCAGAGTAAGCAGACTTATGAGCCCAGCACGAGCGATGTTGAAAGTTAACCTACAAAATTATAAGCGACATCGTGCATGCATGCAGATTACAAAATTTAATGTCAATTTATGAAATTATTAAGTCGGCTGCCGGACAGCAGAACTTCGCCCAAACGATTTACTCTGCTGATATTTAAGCAGTTCCAGAACACTGGTCACAAAGTCGTAGAAAATAGCACATGTCATGTCAAAATTGATGTGTAGGCCTATTGACAGTTCCGCTTTTACAAGGTCGATGCTCAGCTAGGTTTAATTGCGATTGCTAGATAACAGGTCGTCCATAATGCTGAACGCTCTCTCGCAAAAAGCATTAAAACGGAATGAGAGAATATAGGCCTACGAAGGACAAAATATGCTAGGCCTATACTGAGTATCAGAGGTTTGTAAAGTTTTGAAACTTCAAACAAGCGCTGTCCAACATTTGATGTTCAGCCAACAACGTCAAATTCATCGAACAATCTATTAAGTTTAGTGTGCAAAATAAGAACAATATTGTGGAATGTGGGTCCTAACAGCAAATTCCCGGACAATTTGGGACCAGTCCGGGACACAGGACACACAGGGCCAATTCCGGGATTGTCCCGGCGAATCCGGGACGGTTGGCAGCCCTATGTACGTTGGAAGAAGCCCAGCCATGTATACAGACCGTGAAGCAGCAAAAAGCATAGATCGACCTAGGCCTACTTGTTAATTATAGCAGATTTGGGCTCCGGCCGAAATTCGCTTCGGAGATTCGGGTCGATCCAGGCTGGATGGTGTTTAGACCGATATATCTATTAAGGCATAGGCCTATGGATAGATCAATAGGCCTATGACGATAACTTTATTCCATCAACTAACAATTCACCGTGTAACGGCGTGTAGCCTACGTTGACAACAGTTCACAGCTGTACACCAATATGGCCGACCACATAGGCCACGCCCTTTTGCAATCCCAGAATAGGCCTACGCACATCAGCGTCTCGAGTTCTGAACCCTTCGGAACATCGGTTGAAACTGCAGCATGGTTTCAAGCTACGGTCTGAGCTTATGGTCAACCGTCAACATCGTTCATTATTTACGTGCGGGAAGGACGTAAACGAGTCCAAACGTAGACCAGTTATTCAGTTTGAGTGGCTGAAACATCTGATAATTGATTATAGTCGCGACATAATAATTATGATCACTTGATATGGGAGGACACATCAAGAACTTTACAAAGAGACTGAGAATAACTTCTGAACAAGTGTGAGCACTGGTGGTGGACACATTGAACGCAGGCTGTGAAGCAATATTAAGTTCATTTGATAACAATTGTTTTAGATGTGACTTAGTAAAAAAATCTTTTTTGCTACTTTTCGCTGCGCTGCGTTTTTGGATCGTCAAAAAACAGTGGTGGCCTCACTAAAAGTTATATAACTTTTGTTCTGTTTCAAATATTTCAATGACATCTGGTTATTGTACGCATTTATGAATTACCTCTAAGCACGTGAACTTATTGATTTGAAAAATACTTATGTTTGGCCAAGATAATGGCAAAAAATCGTGGGAGACTTTTTTGGCCCACTCTGATAAATGTGGTCATGCATAGAATTGCATATAGAGTTATAGACTAGATATATTGTTTGGTTAACAATACTGACTAAGTCGAATACGTTGTCTTTTCTAGTCATTAATAATTAACTTATATCCATGGTTTGTTCAATTGCCGCAGACGTTCTAATCTTCAGCCCGCTATACATGATTGTATATCATTAAGAGACAAACGGAAACGGATTAATATAGATTAAGATAGTCTGTTGCTTCTCTCTGTCTTTCTCTCTGTGTTTGTCTCTCTGTGTCCTGCTGTCTCTCAATCTTGTGGCGAACTCAACTATCCTGCCTGATTCTCCGGACTTGACGATCCGTTGCCTATCGATTTTGCTTTGATTAAACGCCTGTGAATAAGCTGCAGGTTCCCGCGACTTTGCTTTTGTGTGCGCTGTAGAAGCCTCGAGATTACGATAACGATATACGCGTTGTATATTTAATGCACAGACAGATGAAACAAATTAAACACCCAATTTTAACATTAGGAATTTTCATAAAAATCGACGTATAACTCAATTCGCAGATTGAGTTGAGCATTGCCTAAATAATAAGATGTGAGCACGATTAAAAGTGATCAGGTGGTTTGTTACATGTTTAACGACACTGCCATATTCAGAGATTTAAAAAATCTCGGGCTAGCACGGTCCGTCCACGCGGACCTAAATGGCGTGGCGACACTAATCATCTTTGATATGGCAACCGACTTTTTGAACCTCCTCTCATCAGTCGATCTCGTCCAACATACTCGGACTCTTTCTATATATCGTTCCGGACTTGTATAGTGCATACTGAGCTTTCGGTGTTCTATATGTAACGGCGCTGGCCCGTTCTGTTACATTTTTCCTACTTTGACATCTTTGAGATGTAAGCGTAAGACTGACCCCATCCCCTATGTTCGTTCAACTGCCGTATAATCTATATAATTACATATTGACGGGCAGCGGTGTAGTGGGGCGGGGACGCGGGGGGACGCCGTCCCCCTCCTTTTTGCAAAATTCTTGCAAGATTGCACTTTTTGCTACAGTTTCTACTTCAATTTTTCAGGCGTCCCCCCACTTCAATTTCCAGGCGTCCCCTCACTTCATTTTTTAGGACTACACCACTGTTGACGGGTTTTGACTCCCGGTGTCAGTGTGTCACAATCATTTTTACTAGGCCTAGGCCTACAGTGTATGCAAAGCGCTAAGAGCTTGCCTGCGTTTAATAGAGAACATATACTTATCATATTCCTACTTTCTCTCTAACTCACAAATTAATTCTTCTCAAGGCTCTGATCAGATTCTAATTCGTTCACTGGTGCTGCAAGAAGAAACTGAGTCACTGCATGCCCTGCTATACACCAATATTAGAGTCTATAGTGGGACGCGTTGATGTCGCGGTAAGTTCGTCACCTTGTGACCGAAGAGTCACTCAGCAAGATGTCGATCAAGTCGGTAAATAAGGAACCTGTTAGATTAATAATTTTGCTATTAACGCAATTAAATTCAAATATCTAAAAAATGAAAATGGCCAAGGTGTCAAGCGTCTGGATTCGAACTTGTTTTGTTTTGTTATTCTGCAGTTTTTGTGTATAGGCTGTCCATTCAAAATTATCTGCAAATTCTAAGCCAACGCAATTAAATTCAAATATCTATATCGAGGATCGCCTGAGCAGGCAAAATCTAAGCGATTATTCAGGTCTTGCTGAATAGAGTATTCACACATGACGTTGCTGATCAACCGCAATTCAAGTAGGCTACAGTGCTCGAGTCTGTGTTCACGGTGGTCACGTGGTCTAACAACTGATTTACCATTAGAGGCATGTGGTGAATGAGCAGTTGTCTTAAGTCTTAACCTTTCCCACTGTATACGCAGTGGTCCACAGATGACATTGAGCACATAAAGAATGGAGTGTATGCATGCATGGAGAAGCGTATAAACAACAACAGCTAAAGATTGGTCGTCAGGTTTGGATCGAGCATTTCAACTTCGTTGTGTCGGAATCGATCCGAGTTGACGCTTCTCAGCGTCCTAAGGCTGCACGCATACTCCGAGTAGAACGGCGCCGTATAGCGAGCACGACTGTATCGCCGGTTCGATGTGCCGCCCGTCACCCGAACGAAGGTCAGCGTTTCCTTGAGGGCGCGTCGAAAGCGCGATCCGCTGAAACAGTAGAGCAGGAAGTTGACTGAACTTCCGGCGTAGTAGACAAGGCTGCAGATGCAGTGGCTGAGACGGATGCGGGCGATCGTCTGCGCATCCCCGCTCTGCAGCCACGACTCGACGCCGAGCAAATGGACGGCGAGAGGCGTCGTCGTCAGCAGGAAGGCGGCGCTGACGGCCATCAACATCATCGTCGAGGAGGTGATCGGTCTGGTCCTTGCGCTGCCGACGAAGTCCTGCGCCCTGGCCACAGAGTTGGATCGCCAGAGTCGCGAGATGACGGCCAGGTTGCTGGTGATGATGAAGACGAAGGGCAGGAGGACGAAGAGAGCGTTGTCTGCCCAATGCCAGATCGTCAGACGCAGGTGATGACTGACGAAACAAAAGCTTCTCTCCACGCGACCCACACCAGCATCTGCGTCGGCATCTGCATCTGCAGCCCAGCTGCTGTTGCAGGAACCTGTTGCTGCTGCATCATCACCTGCGTTGCCATCGTTACTATCGTCGTCTGCATCGCTGTGGTTGCCGTTGGCGAGATGCAAGACGGTCGCATCACCGATGGCTGTAGGACCGGGTTTCTGCTGACTGGAATTGCTGCGCTTCTTCACCTGTTGACCCTGACTTTGTGACTTGTCTGTTGACGTCTTCTGCAAATCGACGGCAACAGTTCTATGAACCACCGACGATGATGATGATGATGAGGAAGGTAAAGTTGTTGAAGTTATCGTGTCTTCATTTCTCAGTTTGACAGTCTCAGTCGAGTCGTTGGATTCCGGAAAACCGGTAATGATGTTCGTCTTCGGAAAAACACCGGAAACAGTTTCTGCAGACCGACCCCGAGCTGTGGAGTAGGTTATTTCCATCGGAATAAACTCGCTCCCCCTTCTCCGATCCAGTTCTGATTGGCTGTAGACAATGATTTCCGGCGGCGACAGAGTCGAGCGATTGTTGCATGCGTGAGTCGTGTCGTTGTCGTTGTCGAACGAATCTTCGTAGGTTATCTTAATGTATTGTGTGTTCCAGAAGAAATGAAGATTAATGATGGCTAGAACGATCGCCACGACGCTCCACGCGACGACGATTCGCCTTCGACTGCAGGTCAACAGCTTCACTGCGTACGGTTGACCAATGGAGAGTGCACGCTCGACGGATAGCGTTGCAACGGTCCAGGACGACAAGTGCGACAGGTAACAGGTGGCGAAGAAGTGAGTCTTGCATCCGAAGACGTTGAGAACGCGGACGTCATAGTCGATGGTGCTGAGCAGACACTGGCGCAGAAGAGACGTCCACAGCAGGCTCGTATCGACAACCGTCAGGGCGCTGAGGGCAAAGCCGATCGCACCGTTGCGGAAGGACCGCGTCTGAAGAACGATGAACGTGAGACAGTTTCCGGCGGTGCCGAGGATGAGAAGAGAGGGCGCCAGGTATCGCCACAAAGAGTCCGCGACCTTCGACTCCGTCAGGTCGTCCGGACTGAGGTCGTTCGCTGGGAAGGACTCTCCTCCTCCTCCGCCTCCGCCTCCTCCTTCGTCCGTATCCAGGTATTCGTCGACGGACCAGCGTGCCACGTCAACCGTCTGCATATCCACCGATCCAGGAAGACTCTCCTCGACGTCCGATGACCGGTTCCGATCCTGCGGGAAAGGAGGAACTTCCATCTGCTGTGTATACGCAGTAGCGGAAATGGAAATGAGAATCGACATGGAGAGCGTTAAGGTTGCCATGAAGGATCGATGGTCGGTGGAAACGACGAGGAAAATAGATGTCACCGGGTCACGTGTTGTGCCCTAGAACAAAAAGAATCCATATATGAAGGAAACCGGAAATGGCGTCCAAATGAACGCCCACAAAGGCGTCCATGCAATGTAGCGTGGCCACCGGAGACGGCGGCAGATGTCGCGCTGCACTCGTCACGTGGTCATCGATATTACTGCAGAGACCAATAACATCAGAAAGCGCAACGATCTCTTTATCTGCGCCGTTAGCACCATTAGGCGTAGATCGGTCAGCGTGATATGCATGCATACACACACACACACACACACACACACACACACACACACACACACTGTCACACACACACACACACCTACACATGCCCACAAACACCCACTTACGCACGCATACAGCCACACACTTACAGTCTTACACAGACACCTACACATGCCCACAAGCACATCCTTTAACATACATATAGACGCACATTTACAAGAACACTTACACGTGCCCACAAAAACACAAGCTTAATCACACGGATGCTTGCCTTAGCGACCCTAAAGTTGTTCATAAAAGTTCTGCCTTCGCAATTCTTCGAAGTGATGTGAAATGTCATTAAGATATTTCGTCCACATAATAAAAGCAATGCAATACACTTTGTGTCTCGAATGTTGCGCCCACGCACACACATCCGACACAAAGAGTGTCGGGATACAGAGGCGGACACGCTGTCCTTATATATCCCACATTCGACAGTGCATCGGGATTCGGGAGCTCAACCCACCCCATCCCACCCCATCCCACAAGAGTCACGTAGGGCGCGACAACATGCAAATAAAACTCATTTTAATACAATCTACAGCAGAACTGGAAAAGTCATGGCAAACAGACAAATTGAGCTCTCTTCAGTAGACTTAAGCGCCAGTACTAGAAACTACTGCGAAAATTCTTCAAGTATGCACATTTTTTTTTTAGACCGACGGTCAAACGCATGCATAGGCCACTAAATATGCATACTGATATAAGGTATAGGCTTACATGATAACGGCATTTGCATGTTCGTTGGCATCATTTCACTCCCAACCTCAAAACACCATAAAAATACCAGTTCGAATTCACTTCGAATCCTGTCACTAACCGACAGCTCTCAACAACATTTCAAGCCCAACTTACTATCTTTGTGAACTATTCAACAACACACTCACCCACCGTTCTCAATCTTTTTAGACTCAGTCTCAACTCCTCACATATTCAACTTCACCTCTCGCGAAGATCTTCCTGAATCCCGCTTTTTGTGTCCTTCACGATCATTGCCATGGAATCACCAACCAATGCCATCTATCACATCCACAGCGGCACTGCAGACTCCTCCATCCATCATCCCTCGGACTCTCCATTCCAAACTAATGTCACAACTCTAAGAACTCTTACCCCATCTCATCTGATCATCCTTCTTCTAATTCTCAATCTAAACGACATCCACACCCACCTTATCGTCCCACCTTATCGTCTATTCTGCCCCTCTGATCCTCTGGAAACCGGACAAGGATCTCCTTCGAACTGCCTTTATTTCCATGGACAAACCCTGTGACTTAATGCAGCGCTCTTGAATAAGCTGCAGTGCTCTGCGCAGCTGCGCTTGGCTTTTGAATGGCGTTTTAGAAGTTTGTCGATCCCGATTGCGAATAGGATCATATACATGCATGTATTATGTATGTCTTCAAACGCAATTAGGAAGCAATCTCGGTATCAAGTGGCGAAAAGAAAACAGCGAGCACGAAACCTGATCTAGAAACACAAGTCATTCACAAAGAGAGAAAAAACTGAAACATAAATGAATACAAGTGGACCTATGTGTGTAGTTACAAGACTATATATTTTTATTAGAAGACAAAATCCAGTCTGAACAAAAAGAAGAAGATTCGCAAAGACATCGTGTGCTCGGTCTAAACTCTAAACAGCCGCATGGCATTGATCGAGCACTGGATTATAATATGATCTCTACAGGATTTAGTCGTCCAGTCCAACTGAATGGAAGGCGTCAACTTACACAGCTTAATGTATAAAGTTCCATTCCTACATGCAAGTCGGATGCCGCAATACGCTTGCATGCACAAATACATAGGGCCTACATGCACGCATGAAGTATAGCACATACATTCATGGGCGCCGACTCTGCGAGGCCCATGAGTGCTCAGCACCACCAGAAATTGGCCATGCGAGGCCCACATAATGTTTGGGCACCACCAGAAATCAGCCAGCAACATGTGCTTTTTATGATATCATTTCTCTGTTAGCATTGTTTAGGCCTATCTATGAAAACCATTGCGTCTTTTACATATTTTCTTCTATCTCAGTTAGTCTACCTTACAAGTAGGCCTACTCCAGTTTTACCCCGTCCGGTAGTGTGAACTGCATACAAAATTAATAGGCTACGACGAAAACCTCGAAATCCTGCTCATTCGATCCGCTTCAGTCATTTTGTTTTATTACGGACGAAGGCGACGATTTGAATGACTGTTTCTTTTTTGTAGGTCTACATGCTAGATGCAATGATCCTGGCTGCGCGATAATCACCTCCCAGAATCACAAAAGCTGGATATTGCTTTGTCTGCGTTAATTAACAAATCAGCCTTGACTAAATTGACTGGGAAAACTATTTTAAAACCATCTTCCACAATGTTAATATTGGCTCACTAAATAGTGGTTAATGTAGACAGAATTTTTTGATTTCTTGTGCCATATTTGAGTATGTTGAGTGTTGACCTACAATGTAAGTAGGGAAAAGTGCTCCAAGATGCCCATGCTAACAACGAAGATTGTGCTTTTCTTCTGTGTGGATTCCAAGAGAGGTATACATGTTGACCCAATAAGTCATTAAATTTCTTTAAGCAATTGGGAAGAACATTTATTGGAGTCTTAAATCATATCTTTAAACAATGAAATAATAGGACATTTTGATGAGATAACAGCTTAAAATTTCACTATTTCATGTTGTATGGAAATTTGTTTAAATAACGGCAATGATGCTTTTCAAGTCTTAAACAACGACAATTTCGTAAACATGACAGCCTAGGATGCTATACCGTAGCAGTGTGGCAAGAAAAAATTCGAAAATGGTTAGGAGCACATCCTCCCCAAGTCCCTTCGGCCCTTCCCTGCTCGACGATCGTCCTTTGACAGCGAGTTCGTCCCTTAAAACCATGAACAAGTCTCAGCCTATGAACAGAGGTTATTTCAATAACTCTCCTATCAAAAAAGGCTCAAAATTTTTTCCCGCGCGCGTTTCATTCGTTTGGGCACTCACACTCTTCGGGTCAACTCGGCGCCTATGCAAACATTCACAGTTTCACACACATACACATAAATACATGCACATGTATACATATTATGCATACATTTGTACCTCATACGCATTTGCATGCGTTCTTTTCTGCATCCCCATATACCAAAATGCATGCATACTTTCTCTGCGGCGCCAATGATTTATCCACGGAAACCATCCACACATGCATAGGCCTATTAAATACTGTCGGACGAGCACAAGTACGCATGCGCAGTTGTACACGTATACAAACTTTACAAAGACGAGAAATTGCTGGAGCCGTCAGAGAGAGAGAGATATAAAGAGATATAGGCCTAGATAGATAATAGAGTCATATAAAAAGAGAGATAGATATAAAGATACAGAGACAGATAGAAGAACGTGGTGTGTCAGTACAGTCTATATAGCCAATCCTGGAGTAGGGCCTAACCGCTGTGACACTTCGCATGGCCAAATCAGACATTCGATTGCGCATCGGATGCTTTTGGTGACCTTCCGCCTATATGATGGATAGACGCGATATAAATGCTGCTTGAAATGCTAGAGAAATCCTAGAGGAACTCTGATGGAGACCGATGAGTCTCTTGACATTCGTTGACGAATATGAAGCTTAACATAACTGCAGCTGCAAGTCTTCTATAATCTATTGAAAGATTTTTCTATCATCCTTGCAATAGCGATTATAGCTACAATGTACGCTCTCTGACACACCACCTAGAAACACCCTATCTTACATACTTACTCTATGTTTGCCTCCATAATAATATTTAAGTAAGAAAAACTTATGATAAGCTAACAAAGGAAGCCTACTTTCAGCGTCTCGAAGAACTAAACCATTGTTTTTTCTTACAAATCTATTAACGTCCTTCTACATACGATTTCAGTCAGTCAAGTACTCAAGTCTATTGGAGAAACCCCAGTCACTGTTTAGATGAATAGGCCTACATTATTTTGTGCACGCGAAATAAATTAATCTGAAGCGCATTTCTAGCCGTAGATAGTAGGCCTATACACACGGAGTTCTAGAATGACCTTTCTCTGCGACGTAGACCAGAGTTGCGAGTCACGCAGAAGTCCTCAGATCTCAAACAGAGGATTTTTCTCCAAAGGAACAACTCATATTTAGAGTAGGGCTTTATGCCACACTTGCCCTTACCTCCCCTATATACGCCTGTTGCTCATCAACGAATCAGCTTAATTCGTATCATGGACCGAATGAACCTTTTTCCGGTCTGCACTTATTGAACCGTTGCTGATGCTTCTCCCTCTGGTTACTGCAGCAGCTGCTCTCAAATCATCATTGTCATTGATGATTGTGTAACGAAAATGATTATTGTTCATGCACGATTGTCGTTCGTGACTCCGTTGCAGCACAAACCAATTATTCTCGTAGACTCCTCGCTCTTTCCCCTCTTCACCTTCTAATTTGTCCATCTAATTGTTAGCCGTATATTTTGGCCTTTGACTGTACATGTACATGTACTTCTCTATCTGTTTGTGCGATTTTCTGACCGTCTGTCATTCTATCGGTCTGACTTTTTAACCGAATGTCTCTGTCTCCTTTTCCCACTTACTTACTTACCCCTAATTCAAGATATGTGCTTGTCCTCTGTGACTTGTTATCCTAATGGCTCATGGGCGCCCGCACATAGGGGCAAGGGGGGGCACTTGCCCCCCCTGGAAATTTGAAACATATATATTTTTAACTACTACTTTTGGGTTTTAACAAATTTCTTTGCCTTAATGCACCAATTATATGAATTATACAGTCAGACATCTACATTTAGATATAGAAATAAACATGCTCATATAACTTTCTGCCTTGCATATTCAAGCTCTTTCTAAAAACTGTAACAATGACCATTGGTTTTCAACCCTCCTGCGGGCGCCCATGCAATCAGCAGGCCTATCGATTACGGCCTACTTGAGTGGAATCCAGCTGTAGCGCAAATAATCACAACTGCAAAAAGTTAAATACTAATGCAAAAAGTTGAAAATTTCTCAAAGTACACTGAAATTACATCAAGGAGAGCTGCTTATTCACCAGCATTGTAATTATATAAACCAAGTCTGCTATAAGCCAGGCTCCATTTTGTCCATTTTACAAGCTGCCAGTACAGAATCCAGGGAGGTCAAACTGTAGATAAACTTGGCTCTGGTTATCACGCCTCAGGATTTACACCCAAAACTGGCAAAGAGATCTGTTCAAAAGAATTGATACCCACACTCATCTGATCCTCGGATCTTCCACCTTCCTAAATGACACCCGCATTAACAGTTACTCTGGCCCTCTGGCTACCAGACTCAGACCTCTTTCTGACTACTCTTTGGAATAGTCTTCTGACTCGATGCAGCACATGTGAAAACGCTGGTGCCCTGCAATTGGCTTTCGAGTGGTGCTTTAGAAGCAGCTAGTGGAGCACTTGTACCTTGAAAACTGACATCTATTTTTCGTTAATTTATTCATTCATTCATTCCATGGACTTATATAGCGCACCTTTAGGAAATTACTTTTTAACATCTGCCTTTTGATTTTTAGCAAATTTCTAAGGAAACTATTCATATTAAAAATTATGCATAAAATGAAATTGAGAAATTTGCATAAGAAACCTCTTTGAAAAATAACCGTAGGCCTATTCTTAATTTCCAGTATTACATTTTTCAAGCTCTTGCTACTAAAAAATTTGGTAACTATAGTAAAAATTTTGCCCCCCCCTGCAAAAATTTCTGCGGGCGCCCATGTAATGGCTGTCTATATGAACAGTGATTATATAGACGCATTTGACTTGCAGTGCCTATAGATATAGAAGTATACCATACATATAGGCAGGAGACGTCCGTTAAATCTTCAATCTTGTTAATCAAACAAAATTATATATAAATAGGCCTATATATACATTATATATTTAGTATATATAGATGCGCATGCAAGTGAAACAACTGCCAGCTGGCGTATATAGAGAAAAGCAAAAGCATCGCAAAGGTGCATGATGGTCTATAGATTACATGTATGTTCGGTGATCAACCTGGAAACAATTCTCGCCTTGTGCACGGCGCCAGAGACAGATAATAATTATCAGCAAATCTGTTGTAATCTGAAATATGAGATAAGTCATTTTGTGTGAGAAGAGTTTTCCGCTTTTCCTCTTCATCTCAACGGCTCAACCTCCAAATGCTGCGAAGAAGGCACACGTGTTTGCAGTCTCACAAATTGTTTGCTATATAGTTATGCAAAGCGACTTATAATTATGTATAAACCATGTAACGCGATTCTTGTTCCTGGACAATGAACTTTATTTCCTGCTTATTTTATGCCTCAAGGGCGTAGGAAATGGTTGTTATTCTTTGTTAACTTTGCTTCTGTGACTCGGATCACTCCTATTTCGAAACATATAGGCCTATATTTCCACAAAAACTAGCGAATTTGCCCCTTTTTGTTCACGTTAAGCCAGATATTAAAAAAAGGTTAGAAGAAACCACATAATGACTCTAAAGTAACATGTACTGACACTAGAGTGATACAAATACGATCCAAAGAAATTTAGAAATGAGCAGTTTTTCAAGATTTACGGTTATACTGTAAATCACTTTCACGAATCAGTCCCAATAATTAGGCCTATTATAGTCTTCCATCATGTTCTTGTTATAGGCCTATAGGTCCTTGGCAGCAACGTTCAGAGTCTATAACCTATTATATCCTGACGGAAGTACTCCTCTCAGTATGTTCCCATGTTCTACTTGAAGTCTTGAAGTAATCAAAGTGAGCATCAAGAAAATGAACTTTGATTGACATAAGAAAATGAACTATGATTGACATAAAAATGAACTCTGATTGACATAAACAAATGAACTTTGATTGACATAAGAAAATGAACTTTGATTGACATATAATATTATATATATATATAATGCAGCTCATTTTGCCGTAGTTCTTCTTCACCAGTGCATGTCTCAATTAAGGAGATCATGCGTGTAAGTTTCGGTCTTGCCATCGCCAAGGCAACCTTTACGACTGCGACAGAGATTCCCAAGCCGCTTGCTCCTTCCAAATGTGTGTCTTGGGGAATTCCACGCACTCCATGAGTTTCTTTATCTGTAGTCTGACCATTTTTAGTCTTTTTTCCCAAAATGCCCAAGCTTTCATAGCAACTCCGGCTATTTAAAATCTGATTGATGACCTTTATTTAGTCTTTCTTCCCAAAATTTACAAAAATCCGTAACAACTCCGTATATTTAATCATATAGACCTTCCTATCTCTCCTTCACGTTTCCTACATGCTTGAAACCTTAAGGGGGCCACGTCCTGTGTGTGCAAGTATCTGAATGGGGGTGGGTGGGTGGCCGGGTTGACTCCTTATTGTTAATCCGAAGATAGGGGTCTCGTTTCAAAGTTAAAGTAGACATATTTTCAAAGCCTTGTATACGGGATATAGAGTTATAGACCCTATTATGTCCTATTTTTGGTAGTTGAAATAGTTATACGAGAAATATAGCTGCATCTGCTCTGATGATTAAGAACGGAAACATAATAATATTCTATGAATGAGACATAATGTGGAATTCGCCAACATGTTGGCTACCGTACATAGATCTAAGTATAGTAAGAATATCGCTGAATCATGTCACATCCACCATTTTTTAGTCGTATAACCAGTCAGTTGTTACTTTTATTAATGAAGCCATAATTCAATTATAAGCCAAATGATTTCAGGTAAGCCGTGTATTTAAAACGCACCACGCCCGTTCTTCATTGGCGAACTGATAAATTTTTAAGGGGGGCACAGACCCACAGTTGATGGCTTATAGTGAAGCGAAGGCGTGACTGGAATTAATTCACTGCGCATCCATAATATTAGCCTCCAATGACCATGTTCCTCGAAAAGACTGCAGCTGGTCGGTCATTCGTCGGTGGATGACTGGGTGGTCAAAAAAACACGACAAAGTCGTATACTCGCAGTAGATGGTGCGCCTGGTCGATGATGCTGTATTTGAAGAGCAAGACTGGCCGTTGCGGTACCTACATTGTATAATATATAGTGCCTGATTTTCCGGTCAACTAATCATGGCTCATAGCCTACGTTTGGGCTGAAGCTGTAAATGGTGGACATTACTGCGACGATAGGCAGTAAGGAAAAGAGCCTTCTAGTTAAAAAGAGGTTCATCGTTGTATAAAAGAAGAAGAAGAAAGATGAACCACTTTGGAACTAGAGGGTTCAGTTATTATTTAAAGACGAAGACGAAAAGGAAGAAGAAAGGAGGAGAAAGAAATTAGTGCAATAAATTATCATAGGCTACATATTTGTGAATCCATATATCATATTTCTACTTCTTTATCGTTCTTTCATAAATCCAGCTTCCATTTCTGATCTAAAATACTGTAGCGGAACTAGGTTGGGCAAATTACACCAGGAGACCAAAACACCACCCCTAGCCCGTAAAATATATCCGGGTCCGGCTTTAGCGGTTGACTAAAGACTAACCAGGTTAAGGTTTAATACACGTTTATTGGTTTCCAAACACAAGGCGATTAAGATACAAGCGAAACAGAACAGAACAGAACGATACTAGAAATGGAGCCAAATGTGGACCGCAGCAACCCCTATAGTTCTCAGGGATCCCTCCCACGGTCGGAGTCAACTGTCCTACCCGTCAACAGTAGTCGAATATCGTCAGTTACTCGTCTGTCAGTCACCGTAGCAATAGTCTTCAGCCGGAGGCTGAGAAGGTAACCGTAGCAATAGTCTTCAGCCGGAGGCTGAGAAGGTAACCGTAGCAATAGTCTTCAGCCGGAGGCTGAGAAGGTAACCATCACAGTCAATTGTCAGCCGTCGGAGGGTTCGAACCCCTCTAATGAGAGTAGGGAACCCCTAGACCGAGCTTAAGTGCCCAGGGTCAATAGGAGCCGCGACACCCACTCTCACAATCAGTCACCACTCAACCCACGTTTTACCGTGCATCAAGTGCCAGCCTCTCTGGTTAGCTTCGTTGGCCTTACCAGGAGTTGGTAGTCAGTCCCCTCTCGGACTCACGTTTTACCGTGTGTCGAGAGTCGATCGATCAGTCAGCTCTTGCGGCTTCCCGAACGTCGTGTCGTCAGGCACCACTCGGACTCACGTTTTACCGTGTGTCGAGAGGCGGACAATCAGTCAGCTTCTAGGCCGTCCGAAAGTCTGTAGTCATTCACCACCTGAACTCACGTTTTACCGTGTGTCAAGTGCCAGGCTCTCTAGTCAGCTTCGTGGCCAACAGGAGAGTCGGTGGCGAACAGCGGAATCCTGCCTTTTTATAGCAGACAGAGCGCGGACGGAGGCAGACAAGCAGGCGGACAATAACAAAGCGGCGAGTCAGTGCATGCAGCGCACAGGCGGATGCAGCGCACAGGCGGACGGAGGCAGACAAGCAGGCGGACAATCACAAAGCGGCGAGTCAGTGCATGCAGCGCACAGGCGGATGCAGCGCACAGGCGGACGGAGGCAGACAAGCAGGCGGACAAAAATAAAGCGGCCTAAGGCTATCCACGCAATGCATTAGTCCAAGTCTCTACAATACCTTCATCAGGCTTCCATTTCTTAAGCGTTTTCATCAAATTCATTGAATGAAACTATTCTTTTATTTGTACGTCCATTTAGCAAGAATAGAATTCTTCTCATAAATACAAGTTGTGAACGAACAACAAAAAGTAGGTTGATCTCAGGACAGCCTTTCGGAGGATCAAAACCTATACGCAGTTTACTTTCTACCCGAGGAATTAGGTCCTATTCGAGGAGGGGTTGTCCGGGTTTTCCCTCTGAGGGGGCTGTCAGGGGAGTTTGTTAGGTCTGTTTGAAGGTATCTTTAGATCAAAAATGAAAGCTGGATTTATGAAAAGAAGATAAGGAAATGGAGGCTGGAGGAAGGTATTTTTAGATCAAAAATGGAAGCTGGATTGACGACAAAACGCTTAAATCCGACTCCTATTTAAAATAAATCAATCACAAATGCAATTTCTATTATTTAATACAGGACAGAGAACATGGAACATGGGGAACAAGGAAAATGGAACAAATAGGGAATAAGGGAAACAGGACAGAGCACATGGAACACAAGGAGCAAGAACGTGAAACACAGGAAACAGAGGAACATCATAGGGAATATCATGGAACACATTGAACTCGGAACAGAGATCATAAGAACATTGGATCAGGGAACATTGAGCATATGGAACAAGGAAATATCAGGTGACATAGAAATTCACAGGGAACATCAAGGAACAAGGGACACGATCACAAGGGAACACAGGGAAACAGAGAACATAGGAAATAAGAACAAGTAACACAGGAAAGAAGGGAACCTGGACGAGACAACACAATGTAACAAAGAACATAGGAACACAGGGAACAAGGAACAGGGAACAAGGAACAAGGAAAGGAAGCAATAAACAGGGAACACCAGGGAGCACAGAATAGTACAGAGAACATATCTGGTATGTAGCATGGAGCATATGAAACAAGGAACACGTGGTATCACACGGAACATAAGAAACAAGAAGCAAGAGACACTGGGAACCATTATACAGGGAATCGAACAAATAAGAGCAAGGAACAGGAACACGAGAGACCAGAAGAGATAGCGAATAAGTAACACAGAGCAGCTCAGAGAACATAGGTAACATATGAAACATAGAGAACAAGGAACACGGAGCATCACATAGAACATAGGGAACAGACGACAACAAGCTCAGGAGCAAAGAAAGTAGGAACAAGGAGCAGAAACACAAGGGACCAGAAGAGATAGAGAGCAAGGGACACCGAGCAGCTCAGAGAACATAGGTAACATAAGGAACATACGGAACAAGGAACACGGAGCATCATTGAGCATCATAGGGAACACAGTGGAACTTAGACGTAGGGAACCGAGAAGAAGGAACACAGGGAACAAGGGAACATCACAGAGAGCAGAGGTTAGGAGAAGTTCCATTGAGTGCACCGCGGGCAGATTGCTTTGTCAACGTATTTGCAGATCGCCGCCTGGACTCACAATGGCGTCCAGCAACCACGTGCCCTGGCCAACATCCGGCACACAAGTTGGCCAGACTCTTGGAAATATACGGCTCTGGCTATTACGTATCGATGTCACGTGTGCATTGGTATATTTATCTAGCGTCTTTAGAAGTTCAAAAGGGCGGCAAATTCATCTGAAGAATTTGGTTCGTTCGACTTCATCAATCACTATTAATTTCTTGCTGTCAGTCGCTAGACGGCGTCTAAACGACGTAGATTCGACAGATGACGACACAGGCAAACGGACATGCAAGCGGACAGACTGAACGAAATCGAATATTGCATGCGAAGTGTGAAGGGGATAGAGTTGTAATCCGATGCAAACGAGGAATGAGGAAGAAGGGAGAGGGAAGATGGAATGAGGAAGACGGTCTGCTGCTGAAGAGGGGAAATATCAGAGACAAGAAAACTGCCACCGCAGCTGGCTTCACGTTTTAATTAACTCTGTTATAGAGTCCACATATTGATTCGATCATAAGCGTGTATATATTACATACACTAGATGTGTAGCACGGCGTGGCCCGGAAAATTTAGGGTTTTAAACACTACTCAACTGTGGTACCCAACGTTGACCGCTAAATTTAGGGTTTTCGCCAACCCTCTACCCCACCCCGCTTCCCCAAAAAGCCAAACGTAACCCGCCCCTGCGGGGCGCTACGGAAATTATTACAGGGCTAGTATAACGTCATTCGGGCTGTAGACTCTTTTACTAAAGCTCGATACTGTTTACCAAAGCGTGAGCGATGAAATCTGTCTTAAAACGCTTCTGTCTTAAAACGCAAATAACTCGAGTTCTAAAGTGAAATTTAGGGTTTTAAACACTACTCCACTCTGGTACCCATCGTTGACTGCTAAATTTCGGGTTTTCGCCAACCCTCCACCCCACCTCGCTTCCCCAAAAAGCCAAACTTGACCCACCTCTGCGGGGCGCTACGGAAATTATTACTGGGCGGGTATGACGTCATGCGGGAGTAGACTCTTGACCAAAGCGCTAGCGTGATTAATTATTGATGAAATCAGTCTTAAAACGCTAATAACTCTTGTTTTAAACTGAATTAAAACCTGAAAATAGTTGCGCTGACCTTATAATTTGGGTAAGAATCGATTGCAAACATTGGAGAGAAATTAACTGTTACAGACCACATCAACAAGATTATCTGCTCTGGTACTGCCTCACTCTATGCCATCAGAACCCTCAAGGCTCATGGGGCATCCATACAAGAGTTACAAACTTATACTAGAGCTACTATCATATCAAGAGTTATGTATGCCTCTCCTGCTTGGTGGGGTCTGGCTAGTGGATTGGACAAATCCCGTCTTGAGGGCCTCATGAACAAACTTAGACGAGCCGGCTACTTACATCCTGATACACTTACAGCAGAAACTTTAGCTCAAGAGGCTGATAAGGTGCTTTTCAAAGCTGTTCTGGGAAACGAACTTCATGTCCTCCGTAACCTCTTTCCACTACAACGTGATCCATTATATAACTTTAGGGAAAGGGCTCACAATTTCATCCTCCCCAATAAAGACTCGTTAAACTTTATCCCAAGAATGTTATTCAAAAACATGTACTAACTATTTTGACCATAAGCTTTAAGCAGCCATACTGTTAATGTAAACCTACAGCGTTCTGTCTGTTGTTTATTGAATAAAACGAATATACATATATATACATTTTTTTTAACCGACGCTGTTTCATTTCCGAGCCTATTTTGCAGGGGAGAGTCAAAAGTGTACAAACAAACAAACAATCTTATGGAAAGTTTCGGAATTATAATATAGATTACATACTTGCTGGGGCACCCGGCGTTGCCCGGGAAATAGGATTCACCCCGCTCCCGGCCAATTCCTTACTTTCTCACCCTCACTGGTGGATCCCCAACCACCCACTCCCCCTCCTAACCGGTATGCCTACCGTGATATTTGCGTTTAAGGGCAAATTGCTTTTCTCCCCTCCCCCAACAATACCCTGCGTCCACCCGGCCCCTGCGTGGCGAGGTGTGTCTTGGGTGGGGCGAGGTGGCCCCTGTAGCACTATAGCTGTCTAGATGCAACGTTTCAGGTGAAAAACTGTGAAAGCATGGCAACGGTTGGAAAATTTATAGCGAAAATTAGGTTTTTCGCCCCCACCATGGCCCCCATGGTGGTAGAAATTCTCCAACCCTTCCATCGGGTGTCCCATGCCGCCGCCGACACAGTAGTGAAGGTTTGGAGTGAAAAGCTAAAAACTGTGACAATGCATCCCGGTGAAACAGGGAAAATTATGGTTTTCGCTCCCGCCCTGGCGCCCATGGTGGGAGAGAATCGCCAACCTCTCCACCGGGTGTCCCATGCCCACACGCACACGGTATAGTGAAGGTTTGGAGTGAAAAGCTAAAAACTGTAGAAATGCATCCCGGTCAAACAGACAGACGGACAGGCAGAATCTTCTCTTTATTTATATAGATATAGCCCGCGATGCAATCGGGAGCGCCTCCAAGTAGAGAGCTTGAAGCGGCGCTATTACAAGTGCTCATACGGCTCGAAGTGGAATCGAACCCGCAATCTTCCGGTTCCAATCAAGGCATCGAACATGCACTATGTCTATGATGCACATATGTATGCTGCAGTATGCAAATCCTAAACAGTATGGCACTTGACGCTCTTTCAAAGGCTGGTATGTATGTATGTATGTATGTATGACATTGTATGTGTGTGTATGTAGATTGTAGACTCTATGTATGTCGCGCTATAATTATGTCTGCTACAGGAAGCATGCAGATGGCATGGGGAACATCATCCACGTGGGAGTCCTCTACTGTGCCGTGTGTTTGCTGTTTTAAGTATTTTGCAACTATACGAAGCATGGAGCTTGGAAGCCAAAGCAATATTGGGATGTGAACGGAGATTGGGAAGGGTATAAAGACAGAATGAGAGACGAAATCTTACAGCGCTAATAAAAAAGACAAACGATTATTAGAGTGAAATTTGTGACATGAAGCAGTTAGAGGAGACCTTGCAAAATATTTGACGAATGTAGGGCCCATGTGAACTGAATTTATTATTCAATACTTTATGGGACCTACCTATATAGGCCCTATAGCTATAGTTAAGAAACTGTCAGATACTGGAAATGTTCGCTGCAGGTTTGTATTGTTCTCCAGATAAATCCATCTTTCTGAAATCCTGTAACGCGACACACCCTATAGCGAATTTAACCTTATCTCTATGTATAGGGCGATCATCATTTACACGACTGACTCTAGGTTTTTCACTCTCAGCTTTGTGTTATTAGCTTTATTTTAAAATCTCGATTACGCTAATTAAGTGGGCGCCATGCCAAATTCTGCAGAAAGCAGAGATTTCTCTTGCGAATATTATGCATGGTTGTAAAACTTAACGCTGCAGTCTTATATGCCAGTTGATGGAATTTAAAGCACGTTTTGGAAAAGCACAAACTTATGAAAATGTGCTGTTTATAATTCTGAAAAACCCAACTTACTTTCCTGTGACACTCTCATAACGGCATGCAGGTCAACAAAATAGCTGAATGAATCTCTGAAGTGCGATTGGTGCAAACTACTGCGCCTGTGAGATAGGTCCTCCGACATATTAAATAGGCCTATCACTCCAACATTTTTTATATGTTTTATCACATAGCTTACTTATCGTAAGGTCAAAAGTGTGCACTTTTTTGCTTACATAATAGGACATTTTCTCATTGGAAAGTTCGATCAACTTCGTTCGTTTCAACTATTCTCCGTGAAACTCCGTGTTAAGAAACAACCTCCAAGCTGCAGTGTCGTTTAAAATTATTCTTTAAAATTCACGTTTACAGAGCTATAACATATTGGACAAGAAATGAACTAAATCTCTTTAAAATATCGACAAAGTCACTTCGAAAGTGAGGAGCGGATCTTTGTATCGGAGGCGAGCTGCTACTAATAGACATCACTGAAAAAAGGTGCTTCTAATATTAGCCTACATCGCATGCATATCAAGTGGATGTGTCGCAGATAAATTCTGACTAATGACGACCGCAGGGCTTCTCGTTACACAGTCAAACGAGTCGATCGCTTAAGTTTGGTTGGTCGATCAATCGCAAACAGCGGAACCGCGGTTACAGGAAATTAGGATTAATGGAAGTCGGCCCAAGTACATTAAAAACAAATCCATTTATTTCGACGGATCACTGACCGCATCTAATCAGTCGCTTTTTGTGAAGCACACGACGTGTGAAAAGAAATACACAAGCACCGTCAATTACATGTAGGCCTACATTGTCTTATTGTCTTATTGTCTTTAAGCCGATTGCGGGATAAAAAAAATGACCAAAGAATTCAAGCATGCAGTTCCAACTGCATAGACGTAGGCCTAATTTCTATGTCTTGTACAATGTAGGCCTATATAGCAATTGAATTGACATAATATGTATGTCAGCCAATGTAGGCTTCGAAGGGTGGTCAGAGTCTTTCCAGATATATGTATATAATATATATATTATATATAAAGTAGTATAAAATATATAGATATAAGATATCCTTTCGACCTTGCGTTAGCTGTAACTCAGCTTTAACAATTGAGGTTATCGGGTGAACGTTGACGAATGGAGGATATAATAGACCTACAGCAACGAACCAGATGCATTGACCACGTGATCCGCTGGTTTATGTAGACCGAGGCAAAGAATATCAGGACGGAAATCTAATAAGGACAAGCCATGGCTTCCATGCACTCTCGGTTGGCTTATCAGGAATTGATATTCCACTGTGATTTCTACACGCATGCACACATATTACACACATACAAACAGACGTACATACATACATACATACATACATACATACATACATACATACATACATACATACATACATACATACATACATACATACATACATACATACATACATACATACATACATATTACATACATACATACATACATACGTACATACATGTATATAAGGCCCTACATGCATGTACACGCACTCACAGGAGCACAGATTTTGTTTCACACTGAATAGCCTATCATACTATAAAATATATTTATAATACATGTAGGTCATAGGTTCGAATAATGTTCGGTTCGTGTTCATTAATTGTAAAAATACGCCTTCTGCACATTTTGACAGAAAAGAAGACATTAAAAATAATTATCAGGCGCGCATGCGTGCAAGCTTAAAGGTGTGACGTCTGTATTTTTGTTGCTGGTGCTTCGTGATCGTTCTGTGGCCAGTTTACTGTCTAGTAAGCTATAGTATCAGATAATTATGTTGGCTTGTGATTCGCCGGCTGCAGTCACCAGTCGTTGGTGGTCGCCATGGGCGGAGTTTATCAGGGGCTAGCGGGGCTAAGCCCCCAAGAAGACCCAGATTAATTTTTTTACCGTATAAATAGTATCTATTCTCGGGCTTAGCCCCCTCCAAAAAGACGCGGACTTCATAAATTTTTTCGGGGAAAATGGTTCTGCTCATGAACGCGAAACTTCCGAATGACTTAAAAAGTTATTAACTTTTTTGGTCGGGAAAATTATTATTTTTCGGCGAGATTTCAGCCCGAGGACTAAAAAAAAGGTCATCAACTTTTTTGGGCCGAGAAAAAATATTTGTCGGCGCCGCTCGTTCTGGACCGAGTCTCAGCCCAAATTTTTTTAGCCCCTCCAAGAACGGAAACCAAACTCCGCCCATGGTTCATTCATTCATTCATTCATTCGGACATTTGTATAGCGCCCCTTCAAGAAATAAACTACTCAGTATGCATGCATGGTGGTCGCTATGTTTCTCTCGTCATCAGGTTTCTCACTGGATCTTCATCGCTTTGAAGTTGACCTGCGTTTCATTACGTGTGAGTAATGTTTCGCTGGTAAATAAACTTCCCGAGGAAATATTGCCATACGGTTGTGTCCTGCTATTGATCTGTTGGCACGTGCAACAATAAAAAGTCTTTTCTGTTATTATCGTTGAAATCATCGAATGATGACTGAGTGAATTTTTTTT
>OX457036.1:65726776-65789745 GCA_949752735.1 Lumbricus terrestris
ACCATATTTGCCAGGCTTTTTGTCTGCCTTTTAGGACTGTCTGACACCGCAGAATGACAATGGTAAATTGGTTGTTACCTAACAACAGTTACTGTTGCTTCCGGGGACCCAGGGACGCCCAATAACCCACAATAGATCTAAGCCTGTCTGTTCCACATACATGTATGTAGCACGTTTCGTTCAATGCCATAAAACAAAATCCAACTAGAACAATAGACCGTCATTGCCAGCTATTACAATAGACCGTTATTACCAGCTATTACAATAGACCGTTATTACCAGCTATTACAATAGACCGTTATTACCAGCTACATGTATATGCAGTGCAATGCGGATCCCGAAGCCTATCGCATGCATGTGCAATTGTACATGACATTGTACGATCTGCAGGGCTAAACCAGAATTGGATCATTGCCAAAGTCTCTGCTGCTATACCAAGATATTGTTTCAAAACGGACAAACCTGCACTTGAATATTCAAAGGCGCAAATTTTATTGTAGTGGCTTGAGGATTGTGAACTAATGTCAACTCTCAAGTATAGCTGCAATTCATTCGCTTCCATATATAGGCCTAATTATAATGTAAGAGTTACAGCGTGGAGCAACAAAGAAGAGATGGATTTACTCATTCGGGGATAACTTCTGACTCTCGTAATTAATATGTGACGATTTATCTCTCAGCGACATTTCCCGCCGAAGAGTATTCGTACTGAAATCGTCTCTGAATACTAATTCTGTTGTGAGAGGCGCTATATAAATCCATAGATCCTATTCATTATACGATAGGCAGTTTTCTACTGTTATATATTAGTCGCCGACGGCGGCTTCAAATCGCTTCCTCGTCATTTTATAATAACATGGAATATGAAGCCAATCACCTGCGAGCGAGACGAACATCGACCCAGTTTATAATTAGAGGCATTGACTGATGCAACGGAAGCTCAGTGAGTGAAGCAACGTATACGCTTGGAAGATTTGCTCTTAAGTTTTCACTATCAATAGGATGCGAGGGAACGGGCACCACCGCACCAGCGATTCAAACAGCAAGCGAAGTAGATGTTAATAGCACCAGTATAACCTGTACATGTTAATTGGTTAGACTAATGACACAATCGCCTTTAAACAGGAGTCTTGCTTGCTGACTCGGTTACTGGCATCTGGAAACATTTTTTGGTTGCGAGTAAAATACAGACAGCGCATGCAACGTTAGTAAAACCGAGGAGCACCGGAACACTTTCAATACCGTAATCATTTTTATTGCTCCACAACAAACAACACACACAAAATAATGCAACACAATTAACAGTTGAGTCGACAACCAGTGTGATTACAGAAAATGATCAATGTATATGTCTATACATGGAAAACAATGGGAACCCCTGAAGGGAAAAAATCCCTCTAGGTAGGGGCCCTATACTTTCCAAATTAATACCCGTATATTAAATTAATTAATGGTCCACTCAATGTAAAGAAACTACTAAGTAAGCACGATCCATGTACGCGAAAATCGTTCTTTATCATTTGCGCAATAACAGAATCCATAATTTTTACCTTCTGATGATCGATTCCTTACTCTTCCTCTTCATGGAGAGGACATTGACCGAGGTTGATTCCTGCATAACCAAACCATCAACACATCTTGCGTTGCCCACACTCGCTTCGCAACTGCACATCTGCCACATTGTCACGCTCGTGCTGTCACTGCTCTGCGAGGGACATTCGGCTGCAGTGTATACTTGCTGTTGCCATGGGAAGCACATTGTGATGTATAATAGTCTCAATATAACCCTCATGGACCAGATCTATTCCTGTCGTGAACCAACTGGGTCAGCAGCTGCAGTCAATGCTTTCTATACAGTTCGTGGAAGTCTGTCGCGACTGATGACCTGTGGTATAATAGCATGGTGGTCCTAGACTTTTAATCTAGAAGCCCACGTCAGAACCAACTCAGTTTCATTTACAACTAGACATAGGCTATGTCTACATACATGCGTGCGCGCGCGCACACACACACACACACACATATTTATATAAAACGTCATTATATTCAAGCCATAAATCATTCGGCGCAATCAGTAGAGGACCAAACCAACAATGTTCCTTCAAGTGTATCCATCTGGCTGAGCGTGGCAGCCAGTGTTTAGTCTAGTCCCTTCCTCTGGTGGGGAATCCAGGTTTCTGGGGTGGGGGAGAGACGATCGAGCTTCCGGAGGACGATCGGTGAGGCTCGTAGCGCCGAGTGTGGAAGGGGAGGGTACGGGGAAGGGGAGGTGTCCCATCCCATTCGAAACTTGTTAAATTTCCACCTCGCAATTTTAATCTGTCATCTTAACAAAATAGCTGTACTTTTTCAGTGCTGATAAGAATGACCCATGACTTCAATAAATATAGGCCATACTTACAAAATTAGTTCTTTTTTAGTTTCCACATTGTAAAGATACCATTTTAAGATGTCATTTTTGAAACATTACTCAATTATTTCAGTACTGATAACAGAGTGCTTTAACATTTCAATAAATATAATTATGATTACAATAGGCCTAATAATTTCTTTATTTATCGAGTTCAGCAGCTCAGTTCTTCTTTTGCGGGTCTATTATGATGAATAACTGCAGACATTAGTATAATTATGTAAGCTGACTGTGCTGCAGCACTGGAATTAGCTTATCCCTGTTGCCCAAGACGGTTCTAGATTGTTGACCAGGACACAACTAGCAGAAATCATAACAAATGGTACACAAGCCAAGCAAGAACTACTTAACTACCAAAATTTTGAAGCCATGTATAGTAATGATGTTGTTTTACTGAAGGTATTCAAGGCACAAAACATTTTGAAATTTGACAGCTTGAAATTTGAAAGACAGCACTGGAAAGAAGCCATTTAGTCATACAAAAATAGTATTTGTGCACATATTAACAGTAATTTGCACTCCTTGCAACATGATAGTATCTTATATTATAACAGTTACTATAATAGTTACAATAATGTTACAGCAGGTAATATCACAGTATATTATAAGAGTGCATGTAATACAATGACGTAAACAGCAACCAAAACTATTACCATTTCGTCAAATTTTTCTGAGGCAACTTCTCATTTCTGGGGAAAACTTCCCCCCGAGACGCCTAGATTAAACACTGCGAGACAGCCATGCTGCCCATGCAGCGAGAAGTGACTTTGTCCAATGCACTGTCCAATGTCTATAGTTAAGTCATCTGCTTTTGTGTATGGATTAAATCAAAATGAGCGTCGTGCCACATAAACCTCTTCGGCTCATCCCCGAAGAGGAGGTTATGGTGAAGGGGATGTGGCTTACTTTACAAAGGAATCGACAGAAGGTAGGTGCAATAGGTTTCAGCGTGATTGTCTGTCTTAAACCATGAAGTTCTGTAAGGGTAGGCCCATGGAAGAAATATAGACCTACTTCGTGCTTCAAGTGTATGATGATAGAGTATCAATATTTGATTATTGCTGCGTTATATCCTATCATACTAACAAGCGGGTTTCAGAAGAGGAAGGGGAACAGTGGACCAAATATTCACAATCAGGCAACTATAGCGGAGAAATACTATGAAAAGAACAAGGCGATATACAACAACTTTATAGACTTCAGACAGGCTTTCGACAGCGTCTTGCAGCAGGGGCTATGGAGAGTGATGAGGAACTACGGAATACCAGAGGAGCTAGTGGAACTACTGGAGGACCTGTATAGTAAGACGATAAGCGCAGTGAGAGTATAGACGGGGAACTAACGGAATGGTTCAGAGTACATGTTGGAGTAAGACAAGGCTGCGTCTATCCCCCATACCTATTCAACCTGATACTGGAGGCAATGATGGACATAGCGCTGGCAGACACAGAAATAGGGGTGAGAATAAATGGAGAAATAGTCAACAACCTAAGATCTGCAGACGATATAGATCTGATGGCGGAAAGCGAAAACCAACTGCATGAGCTAACGACCAGGGCACACGAAAGTAGTAAAAGATTCGGGCTTAGGATCAATGCAGAGAAGACCAAAACAATGACAATTGGTAAGAAAAAAGATAAGATAACCATCATCTTGGAAGGAGAGGAGCTGGAGCAGGTGGCGGAATTTGTGTACACAGGGGGAGTAATTACGGAAGATGCGGAGTCAACAAGGGACACAAGGAAAAGAATTGGGCTGGCGTCAGCAATGTTTGGGAAGCTGAGGGAACTATGGAGATCAGGCAACATCTCAACAAGAACAAAAACCAAGCTATATGAAACACTGGTGATACCGGTCCTCATGTATGGAGCAGAGTCTTGGTGCGTGAAAAAGGAGGATGAGAGGAGACTGCTGGTGGCAGAGATGGGATGGCTACGAGGTCTACTGAATAGATCACGGAGAGAAAAGATACGAAATGAAGTGAGAAGAACTAGGACAGAAGGAAACAGCAGTGGAAAGAATAAAGAAAAGAAGACTAACATGGTATGGACATGAGATCAGGATGGAGAGCGGAAGAATGCCGGCAAAGGCGCTGCACGGAGAAGTGGAAACATAGGCGGAGACCTGCGCCGAGAATTGGGGGGGACGGAAAGACGCGAGATTTTCCGAAAATTTCTGACGACCGGCGAAATCTCGGAAAATTTTCTATTTTCGCCGCCCAAACAAGTCTTGACGCTCAAACATTGGGGGGGACAAATGCATGGGCCGTCCCCCTCAACACTTTTATTGGGGGGGACCGTCCCCCCCTGTCCCTCCCTAGGTCTCCGCCACTGAGTGGAAGGAACGAGGAGCAGAGGACGGCCAAAGAAGAAATGGATAGATAACGTACTGGAGGACATAGAAGACAGAGGATTGGAGCTAAGAAAGGCAATAGAACTCGCAAGAGACCGGCCGAAATGGAGACGTTTTGTTAGAGCCTCATCGTCGGTGAATACCTGACGGAGGAGAAAGAAAGAAAGATACTACTTACTGACCAGCAGCTAGACAGGCGTATAGATTTGATTGATTCTTCTGCTGAAGCTCAGACATGACCAGATTTATAAGAGTGAAACCTCTCAGCTCTTAATATGCGGATTGCTCGGATTAAAGAAAGGAGCCTCAGTTAAATGTCGACGATGCATCAACTTCTGACTCATCTCTCCATCGACCTTTCCCAACCCACCGTATACACCTTGCCTCCTCGTTTCTATGATCCATGCATCGGATTTTGATCTATAATGACTTTTCCCATCGATCAGGAGTCTTAGCTGCGATTATAAGTATACTAGCTGGGGTACCCGGCGTTGCACGGGAAATTTCGATTTTTCGTCCCCAAACCCAGCTCCACCCTCTCCTGTGGGGCGGCTTCGCCGCCCATTTGGGGTTTATAAATGGTTATTTATGCCCCTCTGCTTGGAAGGTCTTCCCCAATTCTGCTGGTTAAGCTCATGTTGCATGGGGCTCCTCTTAGTGTATATACTCCTTGGCCTAAGGCATTTATCTTTCCCAGGGCGGTTGCGTTGCGTAGCGAGGGCTCGATTTTCATGCTAAGCCTTGGCGAAAAATGACGTCATTTGTTATTGCACAACGATTCAAATAATGGAGTCGCATTGCAGCGATCGCGTAATTAACACGGCGAAAAGTAAAATGTCTGATATCTCGAGTTCTACAGTGAATAAGGAGGTGAAAATAGCGCGCCTGAGTAAGTTGAGTGAAAGTCTATTTATGTACAATGTTTCAGGTCAGTAGTTGCAAAAGTGTGAGCGTGCATAACTAACAAAGATACGTACTTCCTTTCTTATAGATATAGATGATCGATCATTGACAGTCACAAAAGTCTTCGATGTTATAATAACGGCGCTATAGAAGTCAATAGATCTGAAGGTCAGACAAAGGTCGAGGTAATTAAGCGACCGATGCGTTTCGGGTTGATTGAAATTAATCTGATTGTTTCTCTCGTCCGAACATGAAATAATTATCAAAGGGTTGTGACTTATGCACTTAGATGCAGATCGAGGAACAGAATAGAAACGATCATCAGGTTCTAAATGGAGAGAGAAAAGACCTGGAGAGAATAATATGTATAATTGTGTGTGTGTATATATATATATATATATATATATATATATATATATATACTAGATGTGTAACCCGGCGTTGCCCGGGCAATTTAGGGTTTTAAACACTACGGTGCTTCCCTATGGTACCAAACGTTGACCGCTAAATTTCGGGTTTTCGCCAACCCTCTACCCCACCCCGCTTCCCCAAAAAGCCAAACGTAACACGCCTCTGCGGGGCGCTAGGGAAATTATTACTGGGCTTGTATGACGTCATTCGGGCTGTAGACTCTTTTACTAAAGCTCGATACTGTTTACCAAAGTGTCAGCGATGAAATCTGTCTTAACAACGCTTCTGTCTTAAAATGCTAATAACTCGAGTTCTAAAGTGAAATTTAGGGTTTTAAACACTACTCCACTCTGGTACCCATCGTTGACTGTTAAATTTCGGGTTTACGCCAACCCTCCACCCCACCTCGTGACCTCGCTTCCCCAAAAAGCCAAACTTGACCCACCCCTGCGGGGCGCTGCGGAAATTATTACTGGGCGGGTATGACGTCATGCGGGAGCAGACTCTTCACTAACGTGCTGGCGTGATCAATTAATGACGAAATCTGTCTTAAAACGCTAATAATTCTTGTTTTAAAGTGAATTAAAACCTGAAAATAGTTGCGATGACCTTATAATTTGGGTAAGAATCGATTGCAAATGTTTTTTTAAACCGACGCTGTTTCATTTCCGAGCCTATTCTGCAGGGGAGAGTCAAAAGCGTACAAACAAACAAACATTATGGAAAGTGTTTCGGAATTATAATATATATATATATATATATATATATATATATATATATGTACACGCACACAGAAAGAGACAGAGACAGGCAGACAAGACAGACAGACAGAAAGACAGACAGATTACATGACGACCTTTGTCCCTCATTTTCCACCATTTTCCACCATTCATGCAGCACTCAGCGCCATGCACGCACTAACAAAACGCTATGAATTGTTCATGACCTCAGAAAGATTCATGGCTTAATCGCTGGTGACACTTACACTTGACCATTAGCACAGCTCACATCTACCTCTCTGTCTCTCTCCCTAGCTCTCTGTATCTTTCCTTTCCCCTCTGTCTCTCTCATCTCCTGCCTGTCTCTCTCATTGACTCTGTATCTTTCTCCTTTTATCTTTGCCTTTCTTCTTTCCCCTCTGGCTATCTCCTTGCCTCTCTGTCTCTCTCCTTGCCTCCCTGGCTATCTCCTTGCCTCTCTGGCTATCTCTTTGCCTCTCTGTCTCTCTCCTTGCCTCTCAGGTTATCTCCTTGCTTCTCTGTCTCTTTCATTGCCTCTCTGGATATCTCTTTGCCTCTCTGGCTATCTCCTTGGCTCTCTGTCTCTCTGTTTGCCCCTCTGTCTCTCTCCTTGTCTCTCTGTCTCTCTTTGCCCCTCTGTCCATCTCCTTGCCTCTCTGACTATCTGCCTCCACTTCTACACCTGCTTCTGAAATCGTCCGATTCACCGCTGCAGGACTCGATGCCATTGACATTTTGTGGCCTATACAACTGAAGGCTGATAGTGGCGCGACATCGACGATGACGTCATACCACATACAATGTCATACATGTTCAATTGTTCATGTTCAATTGTTCATGTTCAATGTTCATGTTCAATTGTTCATGTTCAATTGTTCATGTTCAATGTTCATGTTCAATTGTTCATGTTCAATTGTTCATGTTCAATTGTTCACATTATACGTAATATATTATGTACATTTCGGAATGCACCTATATAGAGACTCTGATCTTTCCTACCTTTATTAGACGTGCACACGTGAAGCCGAGCTCACGTAGGCTACATGTAGCTATTGTCTGCCACGCACTTGTCCTTTTGTTTGCAAGCAAGTAATGCATGTTTCTAATTTTCTGTTAGGCGCTCTCAGCCACATGCATGCGCTGTAAAAATCGGAAATTCATATAGCTCTAGCGTTTTTAGCGATGTCCTGTGAAATGCCCATGCTGATACATTGTTGAATTACGATAGGCGCTGTTCTCAGTCTTAGCCCTCCTGCAGAAAGCAAGTTCCTGTAATACAGTTCACTGGGCCAGTTTCCATGCAGGATCACAGATATATATCTCAATTATATGGCGGTCGATAGTTCATCCAATGTGAAACAACGGGTGTAACTGTTTACTTCAGTTCTCTATGGCCACAAGAGAGTCGTTTCAGCTATTTACTGATTTGGACCTATAGCCTACTTGCAAAGTGTGCTGCCAATTTTGTTCACTGAAATGCACCATGAAGTGTGGCTATATAATATATTTATATATATTATTTATATATATATATATATATTAGGGTGATTCACATTGCCATGGAGAAAAAATAATTTCCTCTGATTGTCTGACATGGTTGATAATTTTGTTCCTTTAGTCTTAGTGAACATTGCGTCAAAATTTTATTGCAATATATGAATGTTTAGAGGTAGCTCAATGACCTTGAAATCTGAGATGGGGTCTATATGAAGAAATCAATGCAATTGTCATTGACGAGACACTCGAATGCAACATTTCCAATTAGATTAAGCTGTAATCCTGTAAGTTGAAAGTATGTACATAGTCATAGGCCATACATGAATAATTAATTCTTACTTTCTTGTGATCACTAAAAAACCTGCTGAATTGTAAAATTTGTTTTGACCGGCGACAAAATTGCTACGAAGTAGGAATAATTTTACATAATCGTATGAAAGTATAAATGCATGGATATTTCTGTCTAGACATTGTGTTCAGACGTTGTTAAATGAATAATGAATAGTATTTTTATACACATTATTCTGAAATTTTTGCCTTTAAAGTGTTCATTGCATATATGTCATATTTGGGGAATTCCATTTCCCAACTATAATTAACAAGATAATGAAAGTGGATTTCGGTTATTTATTTGTGTAAACTTCATTTGTACAGACCTAGCTGCAACAGAAAGTTTTAAAAATGGCTTCATTTAATACAATACAGCCATCAAATAAAAAACAAATCATTTATTTGGCAACCTGAACCAGAACAACAAATCAAATCAGGCATAAAAAAGTTAACAAAATATACTAAAGTAGTGCTTAAGCAATGATGCTAATAGTTTCAATTTGGTTGCACAGGAGACCCGGAAGGGATCTTGCAATCCCACTAGGTGGGCCCCTGGGTGGTGATACCATGGTGAATGGTGATGATGGCCATTAAGTTGCCATAGAGTGGTCTTGACATACGATATAGTGGGACAAACCAACTTTAAGCTGCTGTCTTCTGACACCAAACACCTTAACTAAAAGCGCGGTTACACATTAGAAGAGCATAGGGCCTTTAGCAAAGTATGAGGCACAAAGTCACTGGAATCTTATTTTTTATATTGCAAATCAGAACATGAGCATGTTTTTAAAATTGACGAATGTAAATGTTTTACATATCAGTAGGATTCTCGATAGATGAGCATGGATCTTCGTAAGATGGAGGCAAGGGCTGGAGAGCAGAGGATGACACAATAAGAGCCTGATTGAATCAGGAAATGCTAAAGAAATCTGCTGAAGGGTCTGGCTCGAGTAACCATGCTGGCAACTAGAAATTTCAATAGCGGCGACCGGGATGATGACGAAGAGGGCAGTGATGATTATGAGGGAAAACATGAATGTGACTGCATAACAGCTGAATACTCTCCCCGAAGGTTTACGTGAAGATACAGTAGAGAGAGAAACTTTGCATTCATCAAGGCAGAATGTCTCTTGGGCTGACATACACTTCTCAAACAGGAAGTTTATTTTGCTGATAAAGCAGATTATGGAAGTAGGCCATTGTCATTCTCAACTGTTCACTGCAAGCAATCGATTGTCAGCAAGATGAGGAGGTGATGGCATTGTGCCTGGTTCTAGCAGAGACGGTTGCTAGTGATGGAGTGTGTCATCTTAGATAACCAGGTGCATATGACACATGAATGGCAAATGTCACTTATTGTTTCGAGACCAATCTTTATAGAGCTCACTCTTAATTGACAGTCTCTAAATTTAGAAATTTCACAAAATTCTGTTTTTCTGCAAGTCATATAAACGAGGAGTAAGCATGGGAGCGTGAAAGCACTGGTCCGGTGGAATCTGATACACGATCGTACAACAGTTATTGACTGGCAGTTCTAAAGGCTTATTGTGCAAGCTGATCAGGTAGTGGATTACTGCTGGGAATATTAAACCTTTTTAGTTTACAGAATGCTGTGAATGAATATCTTTTTTCCTAGGACTATTTTAGTCAATAATGACCCTATGTTTTGTTCTATTCAACTTTATTTTGTGTGTAAAATCTCATATGGCCATTCTTTCAATTTGTAGCTTCAATGCGAATGTATGTGAAAACTTTGGGCTCAATGAGCTACCTCTAAAATACACCTGGCCTTGAAATGTCTTATACACAATTTATTCTGGGTCCAAAAGGAACAAAACTAGCAACCATGCTCATTGAAATTCGAAAATAATTTTTTTTGAATCACCCTAATATATATATATATATATATATATATATATATATATATATATATATATATATATATATGAGTGACGCTGTGCAAACTCAGGTCAGAAGCGGCATAAAGTAAGTCTTATATGAGGGATGGATCTTCAAAAAGATTGTCTGAACAAGTTTGATGAAAATTGCATGCATGCATGTTGAACTGTATTGCGAAGAAAGATGGTCTGTATATACAAAGAGAGGAAAGCCTCTTCGCTCAGTCCAGCACATTACACTATAGGCTATGCGTCGCGTTGAGTCTACAAAAACGTTTAATCGGTCTCCGTTTTTCTTCTGAGCGTCCATAACTTCAGCGTGTTTATAAAGCAGTGCTAGATTTTAGATGAACAATTTTAAGATGCATGGTTGCATGCAACGACGATATAGGCCTATTAATAGACGGTTTTCGTGAGGTCAGTGAAGGTCGCAATTTCCTGGACTTAAGCTCTGCAGAATGCGTCAGATGAGGCAATCGGCTTACTGCAGTCAACACCTTTGACATGAAACCGTATGAGAGAAAGAAGCTTATTGAACCAACTTTCATATAATATCAAAGGGAGTCAGCAAGGTTAGGTCAGATGTCCGTCAGTCGAGTATGTCATGTGACCTGACCGAAAGGACAAGAAGACCATGAGTCAAGTCGACCAATTTGGCCACGAACTATAGTTTAGGCCTATGCTTCATCAACAACGCAGCATTGCAGCAGCAGCAGCAGCAGCAGCAGCAACAGCAGCTGGTTACTGTTTCTTCACATAAATAGAGGATGAAAGCAGAATATTCCATTATTTATGAATAGTGGTCGGAATCGTTATGAGTAGGCTATAGGCCCTACGTGTAATTTTATATTGGTTTGCGATGACAAAGACGATTGTGAGAACAGCAGAACACGTCGTTATATTGACACTGTGTTATGTAATAACGAATTTCATAATGAATTCTGAAGTAGTAAATTTGCCGATATTCTGATCGGTGTTTCAATTTCAACATTGACGGACGAACAGCCTGCTGCAGATGAAACTAGACTCAAACATCTCTCGTCCGATCGAATGCGCTGCTAAGGAAGAGAGACCAGCAGGAAATTCTGAGGGAAAGAAAAATCGTATTTAGTCCGATTAGGGAATATTATTCTGTTATCCTGCAGAGAGATGCCAAGCAATCCGATGACAAATATCGGCCATGCAGTCGTATCTGAAAGACAAGCGAGGTCACCATTTACCATCTACATTTGGGTATCCACTTGGTGGTTGTATACTGTGTAGGCCTATCGGAGACTCTCATTCAGGCGATAAGCAACGGACTGATGAAGACGGAGGAGTGGAATGAGGAAAAGGGAAATGAGTAGGAGCAGGATGAAGAGGAGGAAGATGTGTTACAGAAGAGGTGGGTGTCGACGAGGAGAATGGGACAAAGAAGGGGGTAGGTGACTGAAAAGGAAGAAGAAGTAAAGGAGGAAAAGGAGGAGTAGGAGAGACAATGAATTCAATGGAGCGTGAACCATACGCATATCTTCACAAAATAATGGTGTCATGTATCATGATATATGGTCGCTGAGCGTATACGCAATTTCTGTTTCTGTTTCTTCAGATTTTATCTTCACACTGAGTGCATGTCTGCCTGTCTGTCTGTATAATTATCTGATTGGCTGTCCTGCTGTGACCGTCTGTCCGTCTGTCTGTCTGTCTGTCCGTCTGCCACAGATCCTTCGCTATACACTGATCTAAATAATTGGCGGCGTTAACTGCAGCATCAGTACACGGAGGTTGTCGCCGAAGTGTCAGCCTCACTTACTCTCCATTTGAAAGCCAAGCCGCTAAAAGATCCGCGTATATAAGAAAAAGTAAGAAATCTCAATAGTCGTTACTTTGACTGCATCGTTAAAGAGCACATGTTCACATGAGTTCAGATCTATTTCACACTTATTTTATGCACATGTATAAAACATTATATCTGACAAAATCACTCGATCAGTGTTTAATCTATAGGCATTTCCCGGGGGGGGGGGGAAGTTCCCGAGGATTGACATTCCCCAGATAAATGTGAGTCAATTTTTGTAGGCCTATACTTCTGTATTGCATGACACGAACGGTTTTACTGTAATACGATGAGAGTGTTTGCACTAAGTTTAATCAACTATTAGACATATCCACTAAAATAATGAAGAAATTAACCACAAACTGAAAGAAAAGGTCATGAGATTTTAAAGATCAGAATTTAATACCGAATCTTTATACTAATTAGCTGAATTTTAGAATTTTGAACACAAAGACTATAGAAGAAAGATCATCCGGCAACAATTACCGGACAAAGGGAGCCGTCTCGGTTGTCATCCGCCTGAAAGGACATTTGACCCCCTTTCCACAATTCTAAATCCCCCCAAAGCAAAGGTACTAGAATAGATTAAACACTGAAAATCATACAAACGCATGTTGTAAGAATAAATAGATAAATAGATCTGAAGAATGTATGTATGTATGCATTATTCTTACAACCAAAGCTGCCACTACTCTGATGCATGCATTTATATGCACGAGAGTTGACTATGGTAGTGCCATCTATGCGGGCTTAACACTTTCACGCATTAATAAGTTGCAATCTGTCCTTAATGCTGCGGCCCGCCTGATTGGCGGCATACCAAAGTTTGGGCATATATCAAGTTTTATACGGGAAGAACTGCACTGGTTGCCAATGCAAAAACGTATTGAGTTTAAGATTTTAATGTTCATGCGCAATTGCCTAGCAGGCCAAGCTCCGATCTATCTTATGGAACTCTGTGTACCTGTGCTGTCCATCCCAGGCCGTAGATTCCTTCGCTCTGCTACGCATGGTGACCTGGTTGTCCCTAGGGCTCGATCTTCCACAGTGCTACATAGAAGCTTTGCTATGGTTGGTCCGTCTTTCTGGAATAAGTTACCTATTAGTCTTCGCAATGAACTTCTTTGTATTTCTTTGCCCCTTTTCCGCAAGCGTTTGAAAACCATTCTCTTTGATTGTGGTTAGGTGTCAGGTCGGGAGCGCCTCTGAGGAGTTCTCTTGAAGTGGCGCTATATAAATGTACGATTACAATTACAATTACAATTACGTCATAGACATTAATATAAATTGATTGCGTTTGGTTTCACTCCGATAATTCTTTTCTTGTGTAAGTAAAATTGCTATTAAATTTTGTTGCAGAACGCGCAAAAGACCGCCAGTAGATGTTTATCCATATTCATCTATGTGTCTATATGTGTACGCATAAATGCATGATCATAATGTATATTTTATATGTATGCATGCATGTATGCATGTATGTGTATGTATGTGCGTATGCATGCATGTATGTATGTATGTAGTATGTATGTATGTATGTATGTATGTATGTATGTATGTATGTATGTATGTATGTATGTATGCATGTATGTATGTATGTATGTATGTATGTATGTATGTATGTATATATGTATGTATGTATGTATGTATGTATGTATGTATGTATGTATGTATGTATGTTTGCATGTATGTATGTATGTATGCATGTATGTATGTTTTCATGTATGCATGTATGCATGTATGTATGCAACTATGCATACATGTATGTCGTAACTTTGAGTGCTCGCGTCTTTACTTTTGTCACAGACTTTTGACTTCATTATATGTAATAAATGATTTTTTAAAATTTATTTATTTATTTATTTATTTATTGCCAAAGAACAAAAAGAACATGTGTACAATTAGTAGATACAGAAACGGTCTCTGAGCAACAGGAAGCCCTGAAAAAGCTAAAAGCTTATATCAACCTGGCCCCTAAATTACATTTACATTTCAGTCAACGATACATGTCACACAGTTGTAAACAAAAAAGTTCTGTTGAGACCATATGAATGTTAGCACTGACCAATATTATACAACAAAGTAGCAACACAATCAGTACAAAATTATAAAACAAAATTAAATTGAAACACAGGTGCAGTACCTAGCCTAGTAAAAAAAGGATATATGAAAACAAAATTAAGAAAACAAGAACCGAAACTAAAAAGAAAAGGTGCTGAGGTATGCATAACAGCAAGATAATCGGTACAAAGTTAAGCGATGAATTGTTTAGAAAGACCTGTTTAGCATTCAGTATATTTCAGTAAAAAGTCTGATTTCACTCCCCTTTTAACTGCAGGTAAAAATATTTCTCGTTTAAGGTCATCAATTCCATAAACGAGGACCCAGAACCTGGAGGTTATGTGCTCTGGAGGCAGTTCGTGCATAAGGGACAACATAGTTGGACGCGGTCCTGGTATTGTAAGAATGGGTTTGATCAACTGTCATAAAATAATTACAAAATTGATTAGGTAACAAGTTGTGTACAGACTTGAACATGAACACAAGTTTCGATAAATGGGATAATTCATAAATTTTTAATATTTTCAGCTTATAAAACAAGGGATTTGAATGAGAAAGGTAACTGGAACAGGTAATAATTCTTACGGCAGCTTTCTGGAGCCTCAGGATACGGTCTAAATTCCCAGTTTTATGCGGTGACGACCATACAGAGCAGCAGTATGTCAAGTGTGGCTCCAGTAAAGTGTGGTATAGTAGTTTTAATTTATCGGCATCAAGAATATGGCCAACCCTATAGAGTATGCCCACGATTTTAGATACCTTGTTAACTACCATATCTACATGTTTCTTCCATTTAAGGTCATCAGAGAACATCACTCCAAGAAATTTGATTTCATGCACTCGATTCAAAGAAACTCCGTTTATAGTACATAGGCGGAGACCTGGGCCGAGAATTGGGGGGGACGGAAAGACGCGAGATTTGGCGAAAAATTTCTGACGACCGGTGAAATCTCGAAAAAAAATTCTATTTTCGCCGCCAAAAAAGTTGATGACCTTTTTTTTTTTTTTTTTAGTCATCCGGGCCAAATCTCGACGAAATATTTCTATTTTCGCCGCCAAAAGTCTTGACGCTCAAACATTGGGGGGGACAAATGCATGGGCCGTCCCCCCAACACTTTTATTGGGGGGACCGTCCCCCCCTGTCCCCCCCTAGGTCTCCGCCCATGTTATAGTAATATTAACATCAGTATCAGAAAACATTTTTCTAGTAAATACCATAAAGCAAGTTTTTTGCAGGTTCAGAGAAAGTAAGTTAGCTGCGAACCAATGACAAATTTCCTCCAGTTTACTATTTAATGATGCAGCCAAAAGGATAGGACAATGACCAGTTGCAAAAATGTTCGTATCGTCTGCAAACATGATCAAGTTCAAGTCGGTCACAGATTGTATATCATTTACATACAAAAGAAATAGGAGGGGGCCGAGAATTGAGCCCTGCGGGACGCCGCATATTATAGGTAAGAAAGATGAAGAGGTATTATTGAGAGAAACATATTGGTATCTATTAGATAAATAACTAGTGAACCACTTTAGAGGGGTACCCCGTATTCCGTAGTGTTCAAGTTTATGCAAAAGTATTTCATGGTTCACAGTGTCAAAGGCCTTCGAGAGATCCAGAAAGATTCCAATTGTAGTCTGATGATCATCTAAGGATTTACTAATTTGGTTAGTAAGATCAATTAAGGCCAATTCTGTAGATAGATTTTCCTGAATCCATACTGGGTATCTGCAAGCAGATCATTGTGTTGCACAAAAGTGGTAAGCCTAGTGTAGACAATTTTTTCTAGCAGTTTGGAGAAGGGTGATAAGATAGATATGGGACGATAATTAGAGACCTTTAATTTATCTCCAGACTTAAAGACTGGAATGATTTTTGCTATTTTCAGTGGGTCTGGGAAAATACCTTGCATTAAAGACTGGTTGAAAACATCAGCTAAAACAGAATAGAAGAATAGAAAATTCTTTAATAGAAGAATAAAAATTATGCGACCAAACTCATTTCGGATTGCGCATTTTAGATTCAGGTTGCTATAATTCCCTCCAAAATTGCATAAAACTCGATGAGTGATGGAACAATAACTTCAAATTGCGGCACATACGCAGAAGTCTTCTCTGCTAAACGCAAGATGCTCTCATCTAAGTAAACTTCGCGCATAAAAGAACACACATGAAATCCAAGCGAAACCATGGAACAACAGCGACGGTAGTCTTAATCTATATGTCCAGTATGCGGAATTGTTTTAGCAGAATCATTTGGATCAACGTTCCACTAGTAAATCCTAGTTAATGTCGACATATAAAGAACATTTCCGAGGCTCTGTAGCCAAAAATGAAGTACAACAAAAAATATCGCCTTCCCCGCAGAGTTCCGGCGAAATTCCATCATAAATAAGTAAAAAAAAGTGTTATTTTCAATTGTTTCACTTAAAATGTCTCTGTAGACAAACATAAATTGTTATTTACACAGACTCTTCTTTTCATTCGGAGTAAGGAGATTCACACAACCAAACACAAAATCCACAAAAGACAAGTCTCTCGGAATTCAAAGCACAATCATAAAGAGGTTGTAGGAGAAAGATTTGTCATGCATCTGGCGCTAGATCAGCTTCGTTTATGATTCATCTTCTTCTGCACCATCCGTCTGAACCATATCAAAAATAGGAAATTCATTTGGCTACCATTACGGCCTACATTGTACATCCATAGCCGTCGTAACGTCGTTGGCTAAGATATAGATCTAATAGTAGTGATGGATCATGTGTAAAGAATCTTATTTTTGGAAAATAAAAAAACTTCACGTTTTAATTTTTTATCAAAACTTGTCAAGATAACTTATTAAAATATAATATTATGTAAAACATTGAAGTGTTTTAGCAGTATTGATTTTTTAAATGAGTGTTCAAATATCTCTGAACACTGGAACCCAGAACGCGCGCAGCGAGTCCCATATCATGTAATTCCTATAGGTCTAAAAGGCATAAAAACGGATCAGGCGGCTGTTGGGATCCTCATCTAATTCTCGAATGGATGGAGTGCTCTCAGCTGAGTGTGACGCGATCGATTGCCTTTTGGCACCCCATTGGTCTCCATTGGTTCCCCCTTGGTTCCCACTGCTACCCGTACCAACAGTTGAAAAAATTGCTCACCCTTCAAAATCTCTGAGGACGCCCACAAAACCATTTGTAAATATATAAACTTGCTGCTATTAATGCATACAATGTATAGGCCTATAATTATACTTAAAAAGCATAGCTTAGAAAAGACTTTAAATATGTTTCATTTTACCTGACATTATTAATTATTATACGGTTATACCTGCCTAACTTATGATCGTGGACGCAGGGCAATGACAGGCTACAAGGCCCCGCCGTTGTATAAATTGGCAGCTTTGTAACGCGCAGAAAGTTCGGCAAAAAAGGAAGTTTATGCATTGAAGAACAGATTAGAGGAGACTCGGTTGAGGATCGAGTTCTTTAAAGCCAACCATCACAGCACTATACGCAGCTAGAGCGCAGTGTGAGATGTAGCTATAAAAATAATTACCAATTTTTAATTCTAATAAATTTCTATGGATCTAATTTCGGTCCGCAACGTTTTAATAAAGTGCATGTTCATTCTTAGCATCAAACGATTTTGTCTAAAACAATGGAAAATTCATTTTGTTCTCAAATATCTATAGGTAATAAATAATGGCCATTGTATAGGTTATGCGTGCTCTAAGTCAATAATTATTTTCTCATTTCAGGGTCCCTTCAAGTCACACCTGAGTCAAATCTGGCCCAAACCAATCGAATGCAGTCTGTGCACGCAAAATGCTATATTTAGTGCCACTGAAATTGTGTCTTTCGTACTGATCCAAGCCTTCTTTTAGACTGCTGATGCCAATGTGACATGCCAATTCGTGGTAAAACATCGTTAGAGCTATAGCACGCCGATGGATATATTCTTATTGCAGTTCTAATGGCCATAGTTGAATTGACCTACATGTACTTCTTGGATACTATGACCTACATCACACAACGAAGGTCAAGTTTTAAGACAATGTTTCTAGGATTCTCATTCTCTGAATCATCGAATAGCGTGATGAATCAGCTGCAGTGCCAGATTAACTATGGCGCAACTGGCGCACTTGCGCCAGGCCTTCTTTCCGGGGTAAAAATTTAAAAAAAACATTGAGAAATCCGATTATCCGATCGAATTTGTTTATATAAGTCACAGTCCGGCTTATTTAAAATGTTTAATTTCTAAAACAAGCATTGCATATAAAATTTGGTGGCATTATAAAAACAGGCCTTCTACAGTAGCCTACTATACTATAATGATGACGTACTAATTAATTGTGTACTGTAATGATGACGTAGACGTAATCAATTTATGCGCGGATCGACCCCATCACCAAATAAAATAATATAGATATGCGTACGGTACAGACCAGAGCCGTATATTTCAAAAAAATATACGGCTCTGGTACAGACGGCACAGTGTATGTTCCATGTAATATTATTATCTACTATTTAGTGTTTATGTAGCTGCTTATTTCTTTTTTTAATTTTAATTTTTAAACAAATAAAATAAGTAGGCCTAAAGAAAATGAAGAAATTTGAGTCCGGCTGGCAGAAACGTCAAAGAAAACGCGAACTTGAAGAGGTAGGCAAACAGCAACGTGGTAGTATTGATAAATTTCTGGCAGTAAAAACACGAGAAGTGTCACAATTTATATATGGTGTCGACTCAGCGTCAGAAGCTGGATGCAGTTCAGGCTTAGGCCGCTCAGCAGTGTCAGCACTAATGCCAACAACAGACACCCTTGATTTCAGCAATGATATCATTGATATGCCTAAATCTGAAACTACCATAGATCTACCATTAAAACAAGAGAATCAATCTGTTGGAAACGTGCCACAAACAGATGCTGCTCTGTGAACTATAAATGAAGATTTGGTCAGTTATTGGCTGCAGATGGGACCTGAACCATGTCGTAATCAAGATGGCATGTACTCTAAATCCATAAAACAACATGGAAATAAAGTAAAATTGAATAGTATACCAAAATAAAACTAAACGATTCTGCTTTTTTACGATCACACCAAACGGGGAAAAAAGATCATTCAGTCATTTAAAACGCATAAAATCATCTTTGAGGTCAACAATGGGCCAGGACAGATTGGCAAATTTAACTCTTTAGAACATTGAGTCGGAAATCTTGACAGATCTTGACTTTCAAGATATCATTGATTCTTTCTCTACTTTAAAAGCGCGAAGGAAAGACTTTTAAACTCGACGAACATTTTTGAACAGTTGAACTGTAACAAGTAAAATTTAAAAAATCTCCTATGATCCTATCACAGCTTCATTTTGTGTTAATAAATTATTAAAGTATGTTTTTCTATATAATTAATTTTCCCCCATTTTTTTTGATAATTTCATTGGATAGAGGGCCTACTTTAGTTTTGTTGCATTGTTTGCGCCAGGCCTCTAAAAAGTTAATCCGGCACTGATCAGCTGCACTAACGAATCCAATGCATCATAATGCATCCATGGTTATCGTTGATTGATCACTCTTAGCGCTCACATTCGTCAACGAAGAAAGCATAATAAAAACTAGCAACACACAGTCGTGCAATTTGCGTCAAACATTTTGACCTATGCAAATTTATTGCAGCAGGGAGCTTCGGTTGCAGTAGGGCAACATTTTGGGTCGCTTTATGGCAATGATCGTCTAAACAGAAATCAAGGGTCAATAGGCCTACTCAAAAGCCATGCATGGAAAATAACCACATGGTATAATTAGCCTCGATTAATAACCTCCATGGACCACGGACGTAAAGGATAATAAATCCCTAGAAAGTAAGGTAGGCTACAGTGAAAAAGAAATCATGACCAATAACTTCCATGATTCGTCCATATAAGCTTACGTGCGAATGCATATAATATGTTATTTAGGCTGAAGTTTAGAGAATCTGGAATGTAATAGTAGCCTAGATGAATTGTTATTGCCCTGATACTCAATTTTGGTTGCTTCAACTGACTCGATTGCAATAAGTTAATAACCATAACTTAATAATATTAGATACTGATGACATTAACTGAAACAATTGTAATCGTCAGGTTAGTTAATCGTTCATTCATATTTATCACAATCACCTCCTCCTCCATTAAAATCAATCCTCCCAATAGAATGTGATGAGTCATTCTATCGACTGAGGCTCAAGCATGACAACAGCGATTCAAGTAAGACCATACAAAGCTTAATGCATGTATGTTTGTGGTCTTGTTATAGCGCCTTTTAAAAATTGCTGCTCAGAAGTGCTCCCGACTACAGCGCCGACACTGAATCGGAGTTTCACGCCGAAGCACATGGACAATTGCAAGTGAAGGACTTGCTGAAGGTCCCTACGGCTTGAGGGTGGATTCGAATCTGCAAACCTCCGGCTACAAGGCAACGAACATACCAACTACACTAAAGCGCCCATTATGGCCATTTATATAGCGCCTTAGTTGAACCTTTGGATGGTTCTCGTGGTGATCAGTCAATTTCACACGGATCGGAATTGAACCTTCGACACAGAGGTGAAAGGCGACAGCCATCCACATGAGCGATGTTCCATTGTGTAGCCACTCTATAAAAGCCACTATTATAATAGACCGCACTTTGCAGTTTATATCTAATAACAGAATATGTCGTAGAATTGCCAATGCGCTTATCTCTTCACCTCTGACCCCGAATGACGTCAACTGAATGCAGCGAATAGCATTATAATCAGTTTAGTCCAGCTCTTCGATTTCACTCTTTTGCATTTTCCTGTTCTCCGTGTGTGCGTGGGGGGTTGGGGGTTGGTGGTGGTGTGTGTGTGTGTGTGTGTGTGTGTGTTTGTGTACAGACTCATTCGTTTAATTTGAAAATAAGGCGAATCCGAGTGACTTACCGCACCAGGTTACCGTACAAGTCAAATACCGTATGTAAAATAAAACACAGAAGTAATAATAAAATTTGGTAGGCCTATAATAATTAATAAAGTGAGGTATATGTAGTTCGTATAGACCCATATAAAATTATATATACAATTATATATAGGCTTAGAATCACTGCTGTTAAAATGTTTTATAACCTTGATAATGCATGGTAGGCCTATAGCCTACGTGTAGCCTATGTAGTCCTCCATCGTGAGTTGCAAGCAGCCAAGGCCGTAGCTAGGGGGGTGTTTTGGGTGTTTGAACACCCCCCCCCCCCCCCAATGGAAAATGTGGAAAATAATAGAATGCATTTACGAGCACATGATGTAAAAATCATGAAATAAAACCACGAAAACGCCCCCCGAAATGAAAAAAATGTAGAAAGCCCAGAATTAATTACTTGGTGACATTTTTTGAAGATTTCGGCCGGATGACTAAAAAAGGTCATCAGTTTTTTGGGAAGGGAAATTGGTGAAACACCCCTCGACATCAAATCCTGGCTACGGCAGCTATAGATGATCCAAACGAAAGCTTATACATGTACCAACAAATCAAAATGTCGTCCTTACCGAAACTGATGCACCACAGAATTAAACCTCGTTTCATTGCGAACAGATTAGCGACGGGAAGTCCTATCAGAATACGCAAATGACACAAATCGATAGAGTTACATCTCAGCACAATGCGTCTGAAACCTGAAAGGATTAGATAAGCTGCAGACTGGGCAATTCTCAGATTAGTCTTGCACACTGTAGATAGAAATGCATTCTATTTCTGTCTCACAGATTATGCGCTGTGTTTAGATCCTTTAATTTCCGAGCATAATATCTTCTGTAAACGTGCGTTCAGCCATCTTTCATACTTTGGATTTATATCAATTGTCCAGCCGCATATTGATTGACACGAGTCAGCTCAGGCCCGCATTAAGGAAGTTGCTAAGGGTGCTGCTGCAGCACCCGGGCCCGCAGCTTTAGGGGCCCGCATGTTCGGAAATGATGAAATTTCTTAGCACGAATACTGCAACAATGATAATTACGAAGTTATCGTCGATGAAATTTTGGCAAAGTTCTCCCACACATACGATTTATTAGCTCCAGCTTATGAATTGGTTGAAATCGCAGAAACTTATTGTTATTGAAAAGTTATCCTTGGGAACAGGGCCGGATTAAGAAATGTGGGGCCCTGTTTGGAAAATGTTTGCGGATCTTCGGCCAAAAATTTGGATGACCTTTTTTAGTCGTTTGGTTGAAATTTGCTAAAAATCTATAAAAAAAATCCTGCATGTGTGGGGCCTCCTAAAGTGTGGGGCCCCCTGTTCGGCCGAACATGCTGAACATGCCTTAATTCGGCCCTGTTTGGGAAGTATCAACAGTGATGGGCTATCTTAAATTAGGCCATGCGGGTCAATCATTTTGACTGGCTTCTTTAAAATAATAAGAGAAATAACGTTAGAAGACTTGTTATTGGATAACTCCTAATTTCTTAAACCTATTGTATCTTATCATCTTCTTCTCTAGTTTCTGTCTCCGAGGTTGGTTGAAATGTCCAATGCCTCTTCCTCAAACTTTCCATAGGCCTATCCATTTGTTATTATCCAATCCAGCATAAGCTGTCGTGGTCCTCCTCTTGTTCGCTTCCCTTCATTTTTTCTTCATGACCGTTCTTCGCAGGGAATCTGCATGTATCCTGCCCACTTCCCTTGTCTCGATCTCTTTCACTGTGTAGGCCTACTCTTCTCCGATAATTCCTAGACCTAGATAATTGGTGCAAGAAGATCATGACACCCTAAAGAGCGGTCTGCCAGGATATTATTGGAGTCTGCAAAAGAAATATGATGCTATGTTTTATTAGACCTGGAAATAGGAAGAACGAACTTATAAATTTAAATTTAAGAATTACGATAAACTGAAAAGAAAAGAGGAAACAGGAATCCAGAGAAACGGATGATAAAACATTGACATGGAGTGCACGTGGTGTTGTTTGAATTTGAGACATGAACCATGAGAGCAAGCAATATAATCATAAGAAGACTGGAGGTCTTCGAAATGTGGACGTGGGGAACAATGAAGAAAATCAACTGGAAGAATCATATAAGCATAGACTATAGGGCTTATAAATATAAATAACAATTGAAGAATCTAGTCGTTCGTTCCTTCTGTCACGTATGTCATGTCATGTCATTCCGCTGCACGAATGGATGAGCATTTTCCACAGTTGTCTATCTCCTGCCATGTTCATTAACCTCCTCCCCGAAAGTCCAGTCCACTTCAAGATGTTGTCTATCCATGCCACTCTTGGTCTTCCTCTTCCCCTTTCTCCCTCCATCAGTCCCGTCATCAGGTTGTTTTCTATGCTTTCCTTTTGCTGTCTCATCACGTGTCCGAAGTATCGTAACTTTCTTGTTTTTACGTGGGTCAACAGTTCTTGCTTTGTTCCTGCTATGAAGTACACCTGTTCGCTGGTCAGTTTTTGTCCATGGGACTCTTAATGTTTTTCTAAGACATTTGTTCTCGAATGCTTGTATGCGTCTTTCCTCTTCTTTCTTTAAACTCCATGCCTCACACCCGTATGTCGCCACTGTAAACACCAATGCCTTCAGTAGTCTCGTCTTTGTTCTGTTGATGACAGCTTTATTTTTCCAAATCTTCGTCATATTTACCAGACTCGTTATTCCCATCGCAAGTCTTGCTTTTACTTCTCCCGTGCAATTTGCATCCTTTGTAACCCGGCATCCCAAATAAACAAATGAAACCACTTGATCCAGCTGTCCTGCGCTCACTTCTGTTGTCAAAATTTCATCAGTGGTGTTGTCACGTATTGTAGACTTATATTTACTAGTGTAGGAAACTTTTCCTTGGAAACAATTACATGCGTACCAAAGAAAAAGTAGCCTATCCATTGGCTGTATAGTGTATACTCATTAGTAAACACGGTATAATTACATGCGTGTGTGAGAACTTTGCCGTGGTAGACCAGTGGCTGACAGAAGACTGAGAGGAGGGCCCGCAAGGTTACCACAGCATCCGGGCACGCACTAGCCTTAATGCGGCCCTGAGTCAGCGGATATATAAATATCACGTCATCGTGGAAAGCTGAAATTGTGTTAGATGCACCTCATTGCGTTACGCTTCGTATATAATCGTCAATAAGTTTTTATAACATTAATCATGGTCCTGCTGATGTTATTACATGGTAGCACATGCGTTTATGTATCGTTTAAAGCCTAGTTATATGAAACTTTGGTCCGGATATGCTTTTCACTGACGCACGTTCTTCTGGATACACTGCCCGTATACATCGGGTTTATCGTTTCGAAAATGTCATGACAAACATGTCAAGTAAAGCTGCCTGCGATTAGCTCAACAAACTGAACAAAATATTAATATGAAATTTTCAATATAACAGCACGTGACAGATGACCGACATGACTTCTACGTAATAAATTTTGTCTTCCGTCATAACTTTTCCATGTTATAGGTCCCCCAGATCTGCGCAGTAAGAGAATTTGAAAAACAAGAATTGTGTGACTATAGTTAAACAGGATCTTCGTACGGGAGTTATTGTCTTGAAACACGCAGCATCTTGTAAGAAATTGCGATGCCGTGACTTTGATCGGATACGTCAAAGGGTGCGCTTGGGATTGCATCGGTCCGCTCTCATTTCCTAGTCTTGATCGGATATTAGGCTATATCAGGTCAGACCGTCAGAGGATATCTGTTTTTGCCTTCAGGCATATCGGTAACAAGAATCCCGATTTGTTAACACACAAATATTCGTTTTACGTCAAATTTTATCTGCATATTTTGAAAGGAAATCGTTGGCGTCCGAGCTCTGCCCTAGACAGCATGGCAGCGGTGGAGGAGGCGGGGAGTGGAGGCTACAGAGCCTTTCATTCTAGGTAATTTCACATAATATGTAGATTTGACAACTACATAGAAATAAAAGTGTGATGCTAGGAATTATGAGCGGCAAGGGGAGAAGAGGAAGACCAAACAGGGAGTGGATAGATGACATCAAGGACTGATGCAATCGAGACCTATTATAGGTCTCGATTGCACCAGCTTAAATATATTGCACAGGATAGGGGACTGTGCAAAATGGTGATGAAATGTGCATTGGACACGTATACGGGCTTTTCGCAAAACGAGGGGAATTCCTTTACGCAAATGACATGAATCGATCGAGTTGCATCTCAGCACAATGCGCATGAAACCCGAAAGGATTAGATAAGCCCATGGATGATGATGATGATGATGATGACGACGACGACGACGGTGGTGGTGGTGATGATGATGATGATGACGATGATGATGATGATGATGATGATGATGATGATGATGATGATGATGATGACGATGATGATCATGATGATGATGGGATGATCATGATCATGATGATCATTATGATCATGATGATCATGATGATCATAATGGTGGTGATGATGATGATGATGATGATGATGATCATGATGATCATGATGATGATGGGATGATCATGATCATGATGATCATGATGATCATGATGATCATTATGATCATGATGATCATGATGATCATAATGGTGGTGATGATGATGATGATGATGATGATGATGATGATTATGATGATGATGATGATGATGATGATGATGATGATGATGATGATGATGATGATGATGATGATGAAAACGACGACGACGACGACGACGACGACGACGACGACGACGACGACGACGATGACGATGACGATGACGATGACGATGACGATGACGATGACGATGATGATGATGATGATGATGATGATGATGATGATGATGATGATGATGATGATGATGATGATGATGATGATGATATGATGATGATGATGATGATGATGATGATATGACGATGATGGTGATAATGATGGTGGTGGTGGTGATGATGAATGTCGCAAGCTGTATTTTCACCCGAGGCCCAAAACGATTTTACATTTACACCCTTGACTATAGCCGTGTAGCTATACAGTATGTCACCTTGTCACCTTGTGCTGTCGGTTATCGAAAAAGTCTTTCAAACAGTTTTTGTGTCATTTTCTTAGCTTTCAAATCAATCGTTGGGTTAACTTAAACAGTATAAACACAATCTCATCGTTTGTCTGATAAACTGCATCTGTATAACCACACGATCTATGATGGCTTCCATGAAGTTTTGTGTTTGTCTAGGCCTGTTTGAGACATTATGATACGTCACGCATACATGTAGGCCTATGCAGAACTTGACAGACTACTATGATCCAGACCATTCTGGACACTTCTTTTGTCAAATATACTACCTGCGTACGATTGGCCTTATGCGAACTCAGTTACATGCATGTAAGTGCTAGCTAGATTACATGCATGTCGTTGCAATTAAGCCTATATATAGGGCCTATCGTTTCAACTTATTTATCTGACAATGTCTCTCTTCTCAATGCCTGCTTGCCTGTTTCCTTTCTGCTTGCATACTTTCCTGTCTGGCTATACCTGCCTATCTGCTTATCTCCCTGCCTGCTTGCAACGTGGCTTCAGATTTACTTCATTGTGCTTTGACCCGATTTTGATCGCTTTGCGGACGAAAAGATCGAGTCAAAGCAAAGCGTTTAAAATCGGGTCAAGGTTTCTTCTTTTGCCAGAAGGAAAAGAAGAAGATTTGACCCGATTTTGAACGCTTTGCAAACGCATTGAGTCGCAGCCGTTGCTTAATTGGTGCAAACAGGAGAGCGACGTTTTCGCCTAATTATATTAAGTTGAGTTTGAATCGAAGGAGCAGCCAGCGATGCGTCATGGGAGTTGGGAAGAGGAAGGATGGATGGGGTGGGAGTTCAGTGCTTCATTCCAGTTGCTAATTGGAACGGAAGGAGAGGAAGGAATGGCGGAGGAGGAATCAGAGCATGGATGTGAGGTGCTATAGGAAGGAGACTTCACGGATTGATTGATGAAGTTTACCAGATGATGGGGCCACCGGTTGTTTGTGTCTGGAATAGGATGCCTGCAGAGGAATAGGATGCTTGCTGCTGAGGATGACCAGCCAGGAAACGTAATGCATAAATCATTACTTGGTTATATTGATCACCTGTTCATGGAACTCACACGATTCGGTTTTTGTCTTCGCACAAAAATATCTGGGCCAGTTGTCTCGCAGTAAATATAATTTCAAATTAATTAGGAGCTAATCCCATCTGGCAGAGGCATGAAGAGTAGGCTAGTATCGAGGGTATACACTGCAGAGACACACGCATTCGAAATTGCATTTTAAGAGGTTGAAAAGGTGCTATATAAATGCCCGTGTCCATAATCATCCAAGAACAACGCATGTTTAACAATTAATGAGACAATTGTTGGCTATGCTTGAAACTTTATAAGCGTCATGTTACATGCAGCAACTCGAACATCGTGCTTCGATCTACACATGCATGCTGTATACTCTCATGCTGGTTCTACCTGTCTGCGGGACTTGCTAATGGTGACTCTTCTAACTTCATTCAATGTTCACATATTGATTAAATTTTAATGACTCTGACATCGGTTAGAATGGAGTTGGCTCCGCTTTAGTGAAGTACTTAAGAGGCGTTATATTAAATGTCTACATAACCCAGATGTACGCATAGGCTACATGTCTGTAACAGACTAACAGTGTAGGCTATATATGAAAACTCTTTCCTATAGCACCTCACAAACAAAGACGCTGCGTAGTATTATCTCCATATCTAATCGGATCAACTGCGTTTGAATGTCAGCGGAAATTTCATCCTGAATCAAAGACCCATGCATCGGGTGTATGCATGCATATAGGGTCTTATAAACCTCTGCGTAGGCCTATGCAGGAAGGCACGATCCACCTGAATAGCCGAAGGTGATAAAAATATGTGAAACGATTTGTGTTCACGTTTTAATTAGTATTGCAACATAGTATAGGCTATAGGCTAAGCGCGAAAGTCACACAGAAATGCGAATCCGACGAATGAGGAAATATGAATCTAAAGCGTGGCAGACAGTAATAATTTCATATGGCATATGTATAAGGTAAGATCTATGCTCCTGATGTGGCATCTTTAGGCCTATTTGTGTTGTGTATATATATACGACTATAGGCCTATTCTGCAGATACATTTCCGCTTTTTATTTACCGCAACTCCTATAAGAGTCATTTAGAAACTACATTGGGTTCGAAATTTTATGGCCAAAGCCACAGCAAAGGCAGACCCATGGGGCCTATTATTATCTGCATGTCACATCCAGATCACATTTGATTAGACTTGCGGTCCATTGAACATATAGAGTCCAGTTTTGTATATAAATATATATGCATATGAATATATATGCATATAAATATATATATAATGTGTGTATATATATATACGACTATAGGCCTATTCTGCAGATACATTTCCGCTTTTTATTTACCGCAACTCCTATAAGAGTCATTTAGAAACTACATTGGGTTCGAAATTTTATGGCCAAAGCCACAGCAAAGGCAGACCCATGGGGCCTATTATTATCTGTTTTATTTACAGAGCTATGATCAGGTCTGTTTTAGATTATGGTGATGTTGCTTACTCATCAGCTTGTAAGTCATACCTAGATAAGCTTTCAACTATTCAAACCGAGGCACTCAGACTCTGTTGTGGTGTTCCAAAGGGAACTGCTGCAGTAGCACTCCAAAATGAGTGCGGAGAATTGCCTCTTCATTTAAGACGACTCCAAAATTCAATAAAATTTGGGACTAAGATTTTAGGAAATAAATGTCATCCCGCTAAAACGATCATGGAGAATCACTGGACAAATGTTTTTAGGACATCCGATACTAAATTACATTCCATTTATACCCGTACATCTGAATTCTTTACCTCTCTTAATGTGTCATTTATTGATCCTTCCTTCCCTTCTGCCCCTCCATGGTGTAATAAGCATATTGAAGTTGATTTATCTTTGAAAAAATTGATTAATAAGAGAACTGATCATCCTGAATTTTTAAAACAGGCTGCATTGAAATTGATTTCAGAATATGGGTCTAAAGCAGAGGACCGTGTCGCTGCTGCTTTTACAGTACCGTGTTTAAATGTAGATAGGAAATTTAGATTGTGCAATGACTCAAGTGTTTATGCAGCTGAGATGACTGCAATTGTAGAGGCTATTAGATGGTTGTTGGACAGTGAGTGTTATAATAATTATAGGATTGTAATTTTCTCTGATTCGTTGAGTGTTCTGACATCAATAAAGAAGTCTTGCAGTGAATCTAGACCTACATTATTGAATGATTTGCTGTATCTTATTAGCAAACTAGATACTGATCAAGTAAGATTTGTTTGGATACCAAGTCACGTTGACCTGACAGGCAATGATAGAGCAGATTCTTTTGCTAAGGAAGCTCTCAGTTTGGATCATATAAATTCTACTAATTATCTTGAATTTCAAGAAATTGTTACTTTGGTTAAACTTTTTTTAGTAAATAAATGGCAAATAGAATATAGTAATGATAATAAAGGCCATTTTTATAAATCCATTTGTCTAATTGTAAATACAAATATAAAATATCTTGAACCACACAGGCACAAGGAAGCCCAGATTTCCAGATTACGTTTGGGAGTGGCAAATACTAAACAAAGATTATACATAATAAAAAGGCATTCTGACGGTTTGTGTGATGCTTGTCACGTGATGGAGACAATTCCTCATCTCTTACTTGACTGTAAAAAAGAAGATATTTCCAAGTTTTTAAGAAATATATGTCAAATATTTAAACATGAAATTTCTGTTTAAAATCTGCTGACGATTAATTTGTTCCAAAATGAAGTGTATCGGTTGATAAGAATTATAACTAAAGGTCGGATTATGTAAATAGCATTTTTCGAGTTGTCGTCGTGGATGGTTTTATATGTTAATCAAACATGTAAATATATAGCAATTATTATTTTAATGGTGCATTTTTGCATTGTTGTGATAGGCATTGCATTATTGCGATAAACACTTTGTTATAGGACTTATTGCCCTATGCATATTTGTTTTTGCTTATAATGTGCATATATGTTTTGCTTATTATTAGTTACTGAAGAATATGTATATGCATTTACTGAAGTATCTGTATATGCATACAACAAAAACAAATTTTCTTCTAATATTGGTAAACATGATATATTATGTTACATGTAACATAATTTTAATGAATATGTTTTCAGTCTAACACAAATAATTATTGTTTATTGCATTCTGCGTAATTAATTTTTGTTTTGTTTTGTTGTACTGGGTTTATGGTGCTCTGTAATCTATTATAGTGGAATAAATAAAGGTGATGCATGGTGAACATGTTGAATTCTAAAATGTTGTTTGAGCATGTCAAAAACTGATTGTAAAAAATTATATATATATATTTATATATATAATTTATTATTTATGCAATGTACATTACTGGAATTTATTTTCATGCATGCTTGAGGATATGAACAATTTCAATGCATACATAGCATTTGATCAGAATTATATGTATTGAACTTTTGTAACCATAATTGCTTTCTGGAGTTACAGTTGAAATTAGTTTTGTAAAACAATGTTACTTAAATTGCATTAGATGATCTTGCTGTCACAATCTATGACCATATAGGAAATGTAAGATGGAACTTTTTAAGTTGTTAATGATCGAACATTGATGAAATTGTGTAGCTTCATTCAGACACCAGTCCTGTTTATGGTGTTTTTAGTATGCTAGAAGTTTGTTTTCATTGCATTGTAAGTAATTATTTTTGTATTGTCGTCAACGGCCATTGATGTTATAGGACGACGTTAAACTGTGGAATAATAATAATAATATATAATTTTGAATATATATGCATACAGTGCCGGCGCTAGCACCCCCCGTACCCCCCGGCCGGGGGGGGGCCCGAGTTTGATGGGGGCCCCCAAATTTAGCTGGTCATTATGCCTATTTGTGACTGTACAGATCCGGTCTGGTGCATGCCTCAACTAACCACATGACACTGCCATAGCAGACCTAATGCAAATATCGTACCGATTATGGGCGTAAGTGTAAAGCCATTTAAACTTACTCAGGCAATTTTGTCCACTTTCTCAAACACAATGTTTATAAATTGTAACTGATTCTAATTGCTAATTGGATGAGGCCTCCAAATAAAACATGCGTGAGGCCCAAACATTAAAGCCTGTGAAGGGTCCCAGATGTCCTTGGTATGTGTCTGATCTCAAGTTTGCAAGGGGCCTCAAATGTAGCTGGTAATTATACCTTTCATGACTGTTCATTCCTGAAAGCACGCACTGAATTATGTTGTAAGGCAAATCATACAAAATAATATTACGCAAACTAATAGAGCATTGTCCTTCAACCAAAGAGGAGACTTTGGGGGTGTGGACAGGGGCCACAATTTATGGTTGGGACGGAATCCTTGTATCCCCAATATTTCAGAAATATTTCATAAGTATCATCCACTGCCCATCAAAAATGATCAATTTTGTTAAGATGACAGCCTATAAATGCTACCATTACAGTTGGCAAATCGGACAAATTTAAACACTCTGAAGTCCTAAACCACGACTAACAGCATTGAAAAATGAGCAATTTTTTGGTAAAGATGACAGGTTAAAATTCTACCATTACAGCAGGCAAATTCCAAAAATTTAACAATTATTGGGATACATTTATTGAAGTCTTACACCATGTCTTTCAGCACTTACATTATGAAAAGTTTTACTGAGATGACAGCTCAAGGTATGGGGGGCCTCAAGTTTTTTTTTCGGGGGGGGCCTCAGGTACCCTAGCGCCGGCACTGTATGCATATGTATATAAATATAGCCTACACATGTATGTTTTATGGTTCGGAAAACATAAATCGTTCGACCCGTCTCTGCTCCTTGCTCACTTCTCGTTAAAAGCAATTTCGGTCCACATTAATATGCTTTTAGATTTAAGCTGCACATTCATTCGGATCTGCTTGCATTGATCTTCCAGAGACATCTTGAATGCATGGAGGCTCGTCCGAATGTACTGTTCGGAGCTTTGAATTTTCTGATCTGTCATGTTGCATTTTATTGGCTCTTTGAAGTCTACACCTATAGATATTGACCAGTATTATGATATTTAAGATGCACGTAGCCTAGTTAAAATCGAATTAAGCGTTCGAATAAAGTGTGAAGATTCGAATAGCCTATCAGTTTCATGAAGCATTAACAGGGAATTTTAAAGTTAAGACATTTAGACCTTCAGCGTAAAAAGTTTATTACTTTCAATGCTTTGTTGTAACTCGCGACTGATCGCAATTTGCAATTTCCATTTATCATCTATTCTTCTGATCGACTATATATATACAATTATGAGGTCGATGTTCAACTTGTCCACCAACGCATGAAATAAACTTCGCATCATGGAACATATAATTATTATCTGTTCTTTTATTGACTGCGCACAATATGCCTTTGCAACAACAACAAAGCCTCAGCAACAACAAAGCCTCAGCAGAGTACGTATAGGTCCATAGGAAGAACTATTATCTGCCACTCTGTATAGTTGAACATAGGTCTGCAGCACGAATCGCGTTTCTGGAGCCACTTTCGAACATAGCGACCCATCCATAAAACTGTTTAGCATGGAATCCGATCAACAGATCTTCCTCCTCTGATTGGATATCGATTCTTCTACATAAATATTATATAGGCCAATTACATATATATATACATAAATATATATAGGTCAATTATATATATATATGGCGTTTACTGCTCTGCTGAAACGGGTCACTGGATTCATTGAAGGTATATCGCGATGTCCTTGCAGCACAGATCAAAATAGCAAACGGAACTGGAACATGCGAGTGGACGCGGCCCATATCCCGCTCGTAAATTGACACACATCGGATGTGAAGGCATCGTGACAAGGCTCCGTATGGGACCGTGACGATCCGATTGCAACGCTCCAGTATACCCGCCACATAACAACGTGTCACAGTTCAGATTGTGTCCGTTATTCTTTTCATTCTCGGCCTTCGATATCTTCTCAGCCTCAACGACGATACCATCCTTAGCAGCCACTTTGTCTCTTCTTTCTGTTACTCTGGCAGACACTGATCATCGATCTCTACACGGACATTCAGTGTTTAATCTAGTCCCCCTCCTCTGGGGGGGGGGGGGAAATTGAAGTTTCTGGGGGAGAGACAATTAAGCGTCCGAAGGACACTCGTGATGCGCGCAGCACCGAGACTGGGAGGGGTATGGGGAGGGGATGCGCCCCTCCCCATCAGAAACTTGTTGAATTTCCACATTGCAATGGCAGCATTTTAAGGTGTCGTCTTAACAAAATATCTGTACTTTTTCAGTCACCCATTAGAAACTTTTTGAATTTCCACATTAAAATGGCAGCATTTTAAGGTATTGTCTTGACAAAATAGATGTACTTTTCAGAGCCCCATCAGAAACGTTTTGAATTTCCACATTGCAATGGCAGCATTTTAAGAGGTCATCTTTACAAAATAGCTGTACTTCTTCAGTGACCCATTAGAAACTTTTTGAATTTCCACATTGCAATGGCTGCATTTTAAGGTGTCATCTTAACATGATAGTATCATATATTATAGTAGTAAATAATGTTATTATAATCATATAATAATAAATAACATCACGGTATGTTATAACACTTCATGTAAAACAATGATGAAAACAGTAACTAAAAACCAATATCATTTCGTCAAATTTTTCTGGGGGGGGGAAATGTCAATCCTGGGGGGAACTTCCCCCCCCCAGAGACGTCTAGATTAAACACTGACGGACATTGGACAACCACTTCGATACGACGCAGCCCTCGTGAACAAGCTGGTTCCCTATGCTTTGCTTTAGAGTGGCGCCTTAGAAATTTGAAGTTTATAATTATGATCATGCATTAGTACATGTAAATGAGGTCGTGTTAAGTAGACTGCCCTATACTTCTGCACTGTAGTAGGCTTATATAGTGAACTATAGTTTTCTCTTTTAAAGTCTTCTCCTGTATGCATAATAATAATATCATGCAAGCTTATTTTCGACGACTTGGGTGGAATTTCAGATTCGTTTCCTTGATAAAAAGTTTCCTTGATAAAAAGGTTTGAATTCATATAAACTGTCTACAACCGACGTTTGTCGGACCGATAATAAAAATGAACTTACTAGTCGAACAATTGCAGAACAAAGCCACGAACATGGCAGAATAGAATATATTGTTTTATTATTTTTATACGGAATCCAGGGAGTTCCATATCAATGTCTATATAGCCTCATACATAGATAAAATGGTACACATAAAATGGCAGTGTCCTCTCCCTCCTCTCTCAGTTTGGCCTCCGTCAGCATGTCGGCGAGGCCACTCACCAACATGGAGGCTACCTCGACCTCATCATTACCTCAGACGATGATCGGGTCGATGATCTACAAATCCTTCCACCTACAATCTCGGATCATTCGTTTCTTCAATTCACGCTCCCTTCCATCCATCTTCAGCCTATCCACGCCGTTCGAAAGTTGCGGGGGTGGAAATCGTTTGATTCGAAGGCTTTCAGCGCTGCCATCCGCAACTCAATCCTCTCGTCGCCTCAAGAAACGCTTGATGCTTTTACAGTCGATCAGTTGTTCGACCTCTACACATCTACTACGACAAACCTGCTTGACGAGATGCTTCCTAGTCGCACCGTTAAGACTCGTGTTCGACCGCTGGCTGTCTGGTACGACGGAGAATGCCATCAGTCACGCCGCCGCGCCCGTTGCGCTGAGAGACAGTATCGCCGTTCCAAAGATCCAAGCGACCATCTTGCCTGGATCAAAAAGCTGCGTGCCCTTCATCATCTCTACCACGACAAAGAGGCCGCCTACTGGGAACAGCTCGTCTCTCGAAATGCGAAAAATCCAAAGCGCCTTTGGTCATCCATCTCAGGACTTCTCGGTCGACCATCGCGGCCAGCGGAGACGCCTACTTTCTCTGCCAACGACTTCCTCGACGTACTCAACGCCAAGACTGACCGTCTTCGCGCGTCTACTGCCAACGCTCCTCCTCCTACGTTCTCATCAACGACGTCAGTCTTCGACGGCTTCCGACCTATCGTGGATTCGGATCTTCGCTCAGTTTTTGCATCTGTTAATTTGAAATCATGTGAATTAGACTCTCTACCTCCTTTTATTATTAGTGACATTCTTGATGACATTGCAGTTTTCTTAGTGTATCTTTTCAACAGGTCACTTGCTGAGGGCTGCATTCCTGCCTCACAAAAACGGGCCTTAGTCTTTCCTGCACTCAAGAAGCCCAATCTTGACCCTAGTCTCAGTCAAAACTATCGACCAATCTCTAACCTATCTTTTCTGTCCAAGACTCTTGAAAGACTTGTGTCAATGCAACTTCTCCCCTATCTTGAGCAATCGGGACTCCTTCCATCCCACCAGTCTGGCTATAGGGCTAATCACTCCACGGAAACAGCCCTCCTCTCCATGCTTTCTGATATATACTCTGCTGTTGACAAGTCTCATGTCACTCTTTTAGCTCTCTTCGACGTCTCCGCAGCCTTTGACATGGTTGATCATGAGATTCTATTGCAACGACTTGAAACCTCCTGCGGACTCAAGGGTTCTCCTCTCCTTTGGTTTCGGTCCTACTTGTCTGATCGCACCCAGATGATCATCTCTGGCGACTCTAGGACTCAGTGGGTCCCTGTTGTCTTGGGTGTTCCCCAGGGTTCTGTCCTAGGCCCACTCCTATTCATCCTTTACACGGCTGGTATTACCTCTCTTTTCCCTAGTAACTCTGCAACTGGCCACCTTTTCGCTGATGATGTCCAAGCCTATGTCCATGGACCCCCTTCTGCTCAACTCCTTCTTGCAAGTCGAATTGACGCTCTATCTCAAGATCTTCATCTGTGGATGTCGTCCAATCGTCTTTCCTTGAACTCTTCCAAAACCCAGTTGATTTGGTTTGGCACTCCTCAGCAGCTTCAAAAACTCGACTACACACTGCTCTCTCAAACTTTTCCTCACTTCAACTTCTCCTCCAGTGTTCGAGACCTAGGTGTCACCCTTGATAGTTCTCTCACCTTCACTGAGCACATTGCCAATCTTACTCGCTCTTCCTATTTCCAGCTAAGGCGTCTCAAGGCTATTCGCAAATCTGTCTCATCATCGATCTTCACCTCAATTGTGCATGCTTTTGTATGTTCTCGGATCGACTATTGCAATTCTGTCCTTATTGGACTGCCTAAGGTTCGCCTAGCTCCTCTGCAATCTGTACTCAATGCCGCTGCTAGGCTCATTGCCCGTCTTCCTCGATTCTCCCACATTTCTACATTCATGACTGAACAACTTCACTGGCTTCCTCTCTCGGCCCGTATTCAATTTAAAGTCCTGATTTTGGTCATTAAGTCTCAAATGGGTCTTGCTCCGAAGTATCTGTGTGATCAGATACATCGCCCTCTTTCTGCCACTTCACTGCGTCCTCTTAGGTCCTCTGATCGGCTTGACCTCTTTGTCCCCCGAGTCAGGACTGCCATGGCTCAATCCAGATCATTTGCCTGCATTGGTCCCTCCCTATGGAATGGGCTACCTCCATCAGTTCGCTCTGCCATCCTCTCTGGTAGTGTGTCCTCGTCTTTCTCTCGTCTAAAAACTTGTCTTTTTTCTCGGAGTTAAACGCACTGGGAGCGCTTCTGAAAGGCTCTTGCTGCGAGAAGCGCTTTATAAATGGTCAGATAAGATAAGATAAGATACTGTTTAAAGACCTTAGACAACGTGGTCCCCGTTCAGCAATCTTTCGGCTCATGCGCAAGTTTAGCTATGCATGTACGTCCATTGCAATTCCACAACGTCTTTTTAACCTCACTTTTGAAGTTCCATGGGAGACGTCGGTCAATTCGAATGTATCGCTCAGTCGCCTACGAAAGTTTTAAAGCCAAGTAATAAACCGCGCTCGGTATTGCAGGCACGCGTGCAGGTTTGATAGGTTGCATTGCATGCACATTGCACGCATTCATAGTATACATGTACATGCGTACATACATACATACATACATACATACATACATACATACATACATACAAACATACATGCATACATACATACATACATACATACATACATACATACATGCATGCATGCATACATACATACATACATACATACATACATACATAAATAAATAAATAAATAAATAAATACATACATACATACATGCATGCATACATGCATACATACATACATACATACATACATACATACATACATACATACATACATACATGCATGCATACATACATACATACATACATACATAAATAAATAAATAAATAAATACATACATACATACATACATGCATGCATGCAGGCAGGCATACATACATACATACATGCATGCATACATACATACATACATACATACATACATACATACACAAATAAATAAATACATACATACATGCATGCATACATACATACATACATACGTATACATACATACATACATGTACATACATACATGTACATACATACATACATACATACATACATACATACAATGTCATGCATACATACACATACATACATAAAAACGCACATATCCGTGCACACATAGAACATGCATATACCTACATAATTTATATAACTACATATAGGTCTATAAACATACATACCCAAATAATACATGCCTTCATATATACATAAATAAGGACATACATTCGTAGGTATACATACACAGAGCATGCACGCATGCGTATATACATACATGCATACACACACGTATGCAAGTTTAAAGGTCCGACAGCGTATACTGATGGAGACAATTTGAGCTATAACTTATAAGTCAGCAATGAGAAATTTCCACTGCTCCCTTAAAATCGCATCATGACTCTGTAGTGACCAGATGAGATGCACACGGTCATCAAAGCTTCTGTGATGTTACACACACACACACACGCACACACGCGCACACACACTCACACTCACACACACATACACACAAAGACACAAAAAGGTATACCAATAATGCGTAGTGATTGTATATGTATATGTAGCATAAAATTGTTATGACCCCGTAAAAGAGCAAAGTTTTATGTGCCATCTCCTGACAAATTCAAATCACGACTCAAGACACGTCTTTCAAAAGCATCATAATGATTGTCATTGATTTCTTCAGTCCATGCATATACATGTAATAATTCTATATGGCGCCAGAGAGCAAGTCATCGTTTTCACGATTATTAAAATGTTCGATCATCCAGAAATAATAATTCTGTGTTAATAATTATTCATGAGACGTTTTATTTATGCCACATTTCTTCAAGAACTTTGATCTCCAGCAGCAGTCGTCTAAATTACTGCAACCCCATGGATTCACTTCTTATTAGTCCTGAATTAACTACACACCGAATAAAAAGTTCTGCACGATCATTAATTATTTTAATGATGGTTAAGACGACGATTTCTATAGCGCCATCCTGCAAAACCTTAATGAACAGGCGCAGTATATAAACCGGTTTAAGAAATCAATGATTATATAGGCATTCAATGACTTTTGAAAACACGGATCTTGAGCCGTGATTTCAGTGGCAGAATTATATGACTTATTTAATAACATGTATATGGCCTATGTCTTTAGATGTTGCGTATAATGTCTTTTGCGGGGCCATAAGATATTAAAATAGAAATAATTAATGAAAGATGTTTGCCAATAATTCCCGATGCAAATAGCCTAAATTGAAACCATATTCGATTTCATTACACAGCTCGATCGATCTGTAGCCAACATATCGATAAAGCGCACGTAATATAAATATAATAATGAATAATATAATAATATAAATAGCGTACTATTTAGAACGCACTTCACGCATTGACCTACATATTTATTTACAACTGCAGCTTGTAATAATTATTATAAAGTATGTTTGTAGCAAATTGTAGGTATATAGAGGCATATATAGGCCTATATGAGCGTAGAAACACCTACAATCCTACATTACATTACGATCAATGCACTCTGTTCTTAAGCGGAGTGCACCGGGTGCATGACATGAACAGTTCCTGAACCTTTTCCCTATCTGTCACGGAAGCTATTAAGGAGAACATAAAATTCGCTGGATGAAGAAACCTTCCTTCCTTCCGTCAGCGCCTGATTGATTGCAGCGGGACTTCTAAGTCTAAGCAAAAGCCATAATATTAGCGATGTCGGCACCACATGAAAAACAACAGGAAAATATTACACGCGCCTCAATTTCTGCAACGTGCACATCGAGCACAGACGAAAGCATGCAGCAACGACCGAAGGGATCATTTCGTTGCTTATCACAAACAATCTTCTGACAAAGACACCGGCCGATGTCACGTGGGAACAGCATACATCATGTGGGCTATATAATTATAGTCAGACATTTTGGTTGACGGTAAACATTGTATAGATCCGCATTTAGAACGGAACGCAGCATAAAAGATCTATACGGTGGATCATTTGCGTGTGCTAATTGACATTTAGCAGTGATTGGGTCGTAGGTGGAAACGATCATAAATAAGAAGTAGGCGGAATAAGAAGTGAAAGGCAAATATGACGGACACGTGGTCATCGATGTGGTAAACGATGTTGAAACATGTTTACCCACTTTACCGTGAAAGATGATGGATGCTCATCGGATGTTATACATATAAGGTGAACACCACGAAATAAAAAAAGAACTTGCCCAACGCCTATATATGCAGAAGTCTCGGCATATACATGTACGTCTGCCTAAAAGAGGAAGCATGGCCTAAATTTATTATGATGCATTTATTTATTTATTTATTTATTTATTTGCATGGAACCATGACCTAAATTTTGGAATAATATATACTCTGATATTCATCGAATGTTGTAAGTTGAAGACCACGAAAGAAAAACAACCTTGTCCAATGCCTACGCAGAGGTACATGTATAGGCCAACGTCTGCCATATGATTGTATAGAGCATCTAAACTACGAGAAGATTCACTGGTTTGTCAATCGCTGTTGGTTGACGACCGTCATTAAGATGTCAAGGTCGTTTTCGTTTATGGTGTCACAATACGATGTCATGCTGTATATATTTGTACAAATACTATTTTTGTCCAACCAAAATAACAGAGATAACATCCCTCCATAAAATTTGACAAAATCATGATAATTATTAGTTGGTGTTTAGACCTACGACATTGTATCACATGAACTGTCACACGCCCTCAACACTCGCAATTGAAATTGCATAGCCAAAGAGAAGAAGGACTAGCACGCTGCCTGCAATGCAAAAATTATACGTGTAAATGTTCTTAATCATATTACAATACAATGTTAGCAGAGAGCTGCAAGAAGTTCAACTGCCTTGTCTCCGCATATAAAGAAAACAGCCCAGATGCGTCTGTGCCGAAAGTCACGACATTCCGAACGTCATATACATGTAGATTCATGGAGACCTAAATGACCATTGCATCTACGCAACAGCGTTTAGTTAATACAACAAGGAGTGCGAACCGAATCACATCAACATATTGCACGTCTTTCTATCGTATACGCCTATACGGTTTAAATCATGTTTCAACGCATCGGGGTTAGATTCTTACATTAAATAATTTAACGGCTACAAGTTTTGAAGCTAAAGAAGGCAAATTGACTAAAATAGGAAACCACATTTAATGACTAGATTTCGCCCATAGTTTGACATATTAAGCTATTGATTAACCTGTAGGGTCACTCGCAATTCAGCGCTTCGGCGTTAAACTCCGATGTATACAGTGTCCGCTCTGTAGTCTGGAGCGCCTCTGAGTAGGGAACTTGAAGAGCGCTATAACAAGTGCGCATACAAACATACATAGGCCTACTTGGAAATGAAAGCCTCGCAGTAAAGTGCAAGACTTCATGTAGACAATTCTCCACCATAGAAAGAGTTTTGTAATTCATCTTCTAGCAGGATTACGTTCAAAAGCTGAACGAAAATTTCCTATTAACGGACCGTCGCAAACATTTAGAGCCAAACAACGGCAGATTGTCGACCATACATGTAGTTGACTGATATCAGGCTCATCTTCACGCTCGGCGCTGCACCGATACTATACTGCATGGAGAGCGACAGATGAATCCTTCGGGGCACACCGTTAAGTCTTATAATACGTTGTCACACAAATGCATGCAATCATTTCCTTAGTTGATGGCAGAGCACGATGCATTCGTAGATAATTCATCATGTGGTCCCAGTGGATTTGAGGATTTGCCAGTAGTCGAGATCCAATTGTCGGCAAACGACTAACACCTCTACGCCTCTACACGGTAGACAGACTTATTGATTATCTGCTTCTCTTTGCATCAGAGGCGGCGATATCTGAACTCGACATTATCGAAACGGTTTAGTCTTAGAGCCAAACGCAAAAGTAGCTTCTTTTACGAGAGGGCTATACAGTGGCAATGCTGCATTGTATGGTCTTGTACGTGTGTGTTTTAAATGCTTGCGTGTTCCTTCTTTCCTGTGTGTTCCTTCTTTTAGGAAGACAGAAATGGGAATTCGTGTAAGAAATTTGGACTCAAAGCCTTCGAGTTACATGTAAGTGCAGACACTGAGTGGAACCCGAAACCGATCAATCTTCTCAGCCGTGTCGATATTATGTCCATGAGCGTTTTGATATCAGCGCTCAACTCGGATTCGTCATTAATCGTGTACTTGGGATTTGGCGGAAAAGTAACGACGCCAGCGTTTGCCTCATCGCGGATATTTGACGAACTCTGGTTCCCGATGATCGACCGGATGTTGCTATAAATCGCCAATTAACCTGGGGGTCGATTTGCCTATTCATTCGCGTAATACATCACTCGAAATCTCAAATACAGGCACGTCTTAGCGTGCGCAAGAGCATCGGGTAATATTGAATGCGAATATTTGCCACGCCAGATAGACTGCGTAGAATTATGTGACTGTCAGGGATTTCTGTTTACAACGGAAACCGATCGATCAAAATTCGTCACCTCTATGGTAGCCATAGAATCCGTGCTCATAAAATCGACGCAGAAAATTCAGAGTAAATAATTTCCGTCTTTTAAACGAACTCGTTGATACGAGACGTTGTGGCCGACAATTATCTCTGAAAAGCATCGTAACGGATTGCAAACACGTCATCTTAGAAATTCAGGTCAATCGGACCATTGTTCGTGTGTCGCAGATAGGAAGAGCTGGACACTCCTCTTTTGACTGGCATATAGGCCTACACTCGGCGAAAGCAGATGCCAATTAACTAGACCCTATAGCCATACTTGACATTTTGACCCAATGTGTATCAGCGTAGTGACAATTTTATAGATTCAGATAATATATATATATATATATATATGTATATACTAGCTGTACACGGCCACGCGTTGCTGTGACTGAAAAGACTGTCCAACCCTCCCTTCCTACGTCCCTTCCCCTTCCCCTTTCCCCCTTCCCCTCCCCTCCCGTTTCCCCTCCCCTTCCTCCCCTCCCCTTCCTCCCTTTGCCTTGGTCCCATCCCTCCCCTCCCTTCCCCTTCATCCCTCCGTCCCTCTCTCCCCCTCCGTCCCTGACTCCCTTTGTCCCTTTCTCCCTCCCTGCATCCCTCTCTCCCATTTCCTCTCCCTCCCTCCCCTCCGTCCCTCCCCTTCCTCCATCCCTAGAAATATGCGCTATAGAAAGACGCGCGGAAAACGGCCGCAAATGGACGATCTTGTAAAAACCGACAGTTACATATAAATATGCGCTATAGAAAGACGGCCGTATATGCGTTTTAAAACGTGCCCGAAAATGGGCGGACGGATGCGTGAAAGTTCAAATCGAAATGGGTGGACTCCATCGACGTATATCGAATCGAATTAAAAGTTGTGGCTTTTTGTCGTAAAGATTGCGCTTTTTCCCAAAAGGCATTATACAAACCCGCTCATGTTCGAATGGAAGGTTTTCGAAAATTTTCAAAACAATCGGTCAAGAACTTTCCGAGATCCTTGATTACGCATGGTAACGTTTTACATTTTTATTTATATAGATATATATATAGATATATAGGGTCTATAATGTCGATTGTCGAATACAATATATGGGCGACTGTGAAGAATGCTTATTGACCAATTAAGAAGAAGTTCCGTTTTTCCTTAACAGTCATTTCACTTCGAATAAAGGTGCGGATTGATTTGCAACCGGACTATATACGTAGGCCTAACAGAATGCACCTTAATTAACTGTGACTGCAATGTGTGATGCAATGCAGTGTAATGTAAATCAGTGAGATGTAATGCGACAAAGTATTTATAAACATTGCCTGGTCCGCTGATAAAAATGATCGAATTACTATATTCATATTCTTGCAACGTAGACATTTATACACAGTTCGGGCCAGTCAAATGCCTCCCATCATGGTGTCATGATATTCGTCATGCACACAAGTATTTGTCTGAGTGAATGCTTGAATAGCTTAAAATTCTACCACGCTCTCTCTGACACTCTCACACACATGAACTCTACCATTGTCTGATTTGTATTAGAAAATAGCGTCGGGTATGACTTACCCTTCAGTTCTATTGTCAACGACAATCGTAGATAGCCACGGCGTGTCTATCTGGTCGGCTGATAATAATGAACAGGATGCAATCACTATTCATAGCAACACGATTATCTCCAGCTGACCAGCGACGCAAGTCGACAAAAGACGATAGCGACAACAAACGAGATGCGGATGCATTGCATCGCACGGTCTACAGAGTAACGCATTTATGTAAAACCCGATTCACTGCATGCTGGGCTTCGTTCATGCTCTGTGCGCGCCACCTCTGTATATCTGTCTTTGTATTTGTCTCGGTATCTATCTTTGTATCTATCTTTGTATCTGTATCTGTTTAAGTGTATATGTCTCTATATCTGTCTCTGTATATGTCTCTGTATCTGTCTCTGTATATGTCTCTGTATCTGTCTCTGTATCCGTCTCTGTTTTATGGGCGTATGTTCTGTATATGTCTCCGTATCTGTCTCTGCATCTGTCTCTGTATCCGTCTCTGTATATGTCTCTGTATCTGTCTCTGTATTCGTCTCTGTATATGTCTCTGTATCTGTCTCTGTATCTGTCTCTGTATCTGTCTGTGTATCTGTTTCTGTATCTGTCTCTATGTCTCAACATCCGTCTCTGTATCTGTCTCTGTCGTTGTCGCTCTAACCCCTTCTCCCGCTTTCTGTTTCTGTGCGCGTCCGTTTCCCTACCTCCCTCTCCCGCTGCTCTGTCTGTCTCTCTTTACCTTCCTCTCTGTCGGCTTATGACGTGTCCTTCTACACGACTACTATAGCTAATCCATTGGTCGCAATTCAAAGCTGCGTCGTACCATACCCTATACTAAGCAGACATTTAATTGAGAAACATTAGATATTGAGGAGTAGATCATAATCGCGAGGTACTCACTGGCATAACCTATTAGGTCAGCAACATCTGAGTTCGTATTTCATTGCTACTTCCGTAATATTCGACAACGCTTTGTCCACAATTATCTCTGTTGCAAGCTGCTCACTCTCATCCAAACTGAAGACAGTACATATATATTTATATATTTATATATGTATATGTACATAACTACATATATATTTATATCTTTATGTATATGTACATATTGTGGTGAAAATAAGCCTCTTCGCCGGCTTAAACGTCGAACTCGAACCCTGTGCGCGTCTCACCAAAGCAAAGGACCAGGATGCACCGGTGACCAGGACACGTGACAGTTCGGCCTTCGTGGTCTATCGAAGGGCTTAAACGTTGAGTTTCCCCGACGACAACAGAACTTGACAAACGACACGAATTCTTCTTCTTCAGCAGAGTTTATTAATTCGTCGCAATCACTGTACAAAAGACCGCCAAACGACACAGGCGACATGCACCGGCTTTTAACTACATCTATTAGCTCACTACTTGACTACTGGCTACCAACGGACGTCTGTTACTCCTCCTCAACTACATCTATTAGCTCTCTCTTATGAGCTCGGGCTCAGCTATTTATAACCGCCCAGGAACATGGCCTAGAGAACAAGAGCTAAGGGGGCGTGGCCTACCAGAACATGGGCTACGGAACATGGCCTAGGAGGCGTGGCCTATGGAACACGGGCTATGGAACATGGCCTAGGAGGCGTGGCTTAGCAGAACATGGCCTAGAGAGCACGGGCTAGGGGGCGTGGCCTATGGAACACGGGCTAGAGCGGCAGAACATGGCCTAGGAGGCGTGGCCTATGGAACACGGGCTAGAGCGGCAGAACATGGCCTAGGAGGCGTGGCCTATGGAACACGGGCTAGAGCGGCAGAACATGGCCTAGGAGGCGTGGCCTATGGAACACGGGCTAGAGCGGCAGAACATGGCCTAGGAGGCGTGGCCTATGGAACACGGGCTAGAGCGGCAGAACATGGCCTAGGAGGCGTGGCCTATGGAACACGGGCTAGAGCGGCAGAACATGGCCTAGAGAGCACGGGCTAGGGGGCGTGGCCTGGAGCGGCATCTCTCCGGGGCACCTAAATCGCCGCAGCGTCCCTCGGAACATGGGCCACCCCCAGGATCCTTACAATGCTCCCCCCGCTACGCTAGAGGGTGTCCCCACCCTCTGAACTGATAAAGCAGAGCCACATGGCTCAACAATAAGCACAAAGCCAAACGTGGCTTTAAAACAACGGTGGCCAACGAGCCGAGTCTATCGCCTATCAAAGTCTCAGGTCGACTTGACCGTACGCTTCAAATAACACGACCAACGGGTCGGACCAATCTACTCAAAGTTCGCACAGCCTTTACCTCATAAAAGTGGCCAACGGGCCATTACACATAATTATGGCCAACGGGCCTAACGTAAGCCGTTACACAAGAGTCCCAAAACTCTACATAATAGAGGCCAACGGGCTTCATCGGCCAACGGGCCATTTCAAATATTCATTTTAAAAGTCCAAATTAACTGTTCATTCAGAAAGTCTTTTTCCGCATATTCAAACAAAACTAAATATTCGCTTACTGCTCAGCGGAGACCTTTAAGTGTTCACGCACCAAGCGATATGCGTCCTCCATACGCTCGGCGAATTCCTGGGCGTAGACGCTGTAAGACGTCGGGGATTGACCTTCATCGGGGGGTCGGCCGTAGACAAGGTCAATGGGCGCCCTGGTCTCCCGTCCGAACATCAAGAAGTTCGGAGTAAACCCCGTTGCGTCGTGCAACGAAGCCCGATAGGCGGCGAGGACATGCGGCAGAACCTCGTCCCAATTCCTCTGATGGCTGTTCATAACCCTCCCTTGGTCTGTCCAAATTTGAGGGGGGACCCCATGGCCAACAATAACATTTTCCACGGGGATTCTGGCAACCACGGTAGCCCCCCGATTAGCCATAGGAGCGGCTTCTACGCATTTAGCGCTACTGCAATTAACGCTGAGAAAAGCCATAAGCAAAGCTCCTAATACAACCACGCAGGCAAAGTCCTTATGCACAGAATTTCTCTGCTGCAGCGATGTTCGCCTTCTGGGCGATTCCCCAATTAGCTTTTCTCCAGTCTCATTCTTGCGCTTACACATCGACATCCTTCTGACGTTTCGATCAGTCACAGAAAATACATCACTATGCTCAGCCAATAAATTCCTCTGTCGTCCTCGATTCTCAGGGGGGACCTCCTCTGGTAACTCTGCTATTAACGCCTCCAAAGGCGGACTTTCTTCAACCGGAACCTCCCTTTGGCACTTAGGCAATACTACGACTTCCTCGGCAACGATAACGCGCCGGCACCAATTAGAGCCATTGCCCCGCACAAGAGAAATGCGTCTCTTTCCCACAAATAATGCCCCTGCACCAAATCCCAGTCTACAACGGTGCTCTCTGAGCCAATCCATGCCCAACATAGTTTCTACTATTTGGTCAGACACCAGAAACGTGGTCGGGATTTCAAAACCTCTCCCAATCTTAATGGACACTAGGACCTCCCCAAGGACCCTAATTTCTGACCCATTAGCAGCCATCAAAGTACGATTACATGAACGAAGTTCTAACCCTTCGATGACGGAGGATGGCACCAAGCTGACCTCCGATCCAGTGTCGATCAGGCACAGCTGCTGTCGTCCATTGATCGTCCCTCTGATGTAGATGGCGTTGTTGCTGGCTCTGTCCGGCAACGTCGATCGCGTAGTGTGGTTCATGGCTACTGGTTCCGGCTGCATCGGTTCCTCGGTTCCAGTCGTTCCGGCGTCGTTCCCGCGGTTCCGGAAACGGCGTGCTTGGCGGCAGTCACGAGCCACGTGACCGGTTCGGTCACAGTTGAAACACGTGACCGCCCGTCTCGTAGTCTCTTGCTGTCGGTCACCGTCGTTGCGATTTCCGGGACGATCGTTTCGTCCCCGATCGTTATCGTTCGGAGCTTGGCTCCGCAGCTCCCGCAGTTGTCGGTCAATCCGATCCTCTATCTCGCGCTGCCACTGGCGCTGGTCGTCCCGTTGCGCCGTCAGGAACCGGTCCAGCGTCGCTTGGAGCTGGGCACTCGGGTCGATCTCCTGAGTCCCACGAACCCGATTCGTCGGTCTCCTTCGGTCGTCGCTCTCGGATGCTCGTTGATAGGCCTCCAGACGCAGGGCTGTGCGGTATGCTTCGTCGAGAGTCTGCGGCTCTCGTTCTCGTACTTTCAATGAGAGTTCACGGTCTCGTAGGGCTTCCAGGAATGAGTCTTTCGCGATGATCTGGGTCGTCTCATTGGATGGGACGGGATACGCCAGGACTACGAGACGCCGAATCTCGTGCAACAGGTCGCTGAGACTTTCTTCCGCTCGTTGCCGTCTGTAATATAACTGGGCCCGGAAGGTTTCTGCTTGACCTTCCGACCCGTATCTCTGTCGGAGGCGTTCCACCAGCTCCTCATAACTCACGTCTGCTTGCGCGCCGAAGTCCCAAAGGAGTTGTGTCGCCGCTTTTTCCAACGCGCAGCGCAAATGGTCGACCTTGTCCGCCGGAGTCCATCGGTTATGGCGGGCGCACACTTCAAACTGCACATGGAAAGACTCCCAGGAACCTGTTCCATCAAAACGACCGGGTTTCATTGGCACCGATCGCCTTCGCAGCAAGCCGTCGACGGTCTCCAGCAGATCCGTCGTCCGTACCGGTCGGTCCGTCCTCTCTCGGTAGCTTTGTCTCACCTGTGTCTCGTCGTCCTCCGATCCGAATTCCACGTTCCGCAGCGGCGATCTTTCCATCGTTGCTCTCCGGGCTGCTGGTGTTTCGCGGTCGGGAGGCGTGTTGGCGTCCCCAGTCGCCGAATACTGGATCGTGATTTCGTCGTCTCCGGTCAACATTCTCGGTTGCTTCTAGTTGTCGTCGTTCTGCAGGAAAGCTGTAGACCCCACTTCTGCGTCCAGTGTGGCGAAAATACTGAAATTTCTGCGCGGAAAAGTTTCGCGGCCTCCGTGGTCTAACGTAAGGCTTAAACGTTGAGTTTCCCCGACGACAACAGAACTTGACAAACGACACGAATTCTTCTTCTTCAGCAGAGTTTATTAATTCGTCGCAATCACTGTACAAAAGACCGCCAAACGACACAGGCGACATGCACCGGCTTTTAACTACATCTATTAGCTCACTACTTGACTACTGGCTACCAACGGACGTCTGTTACTCCTCCTCAACTACATCTATTAGCTCTCTCTTATGAGCTCGGGCTCAGCTATTTATAACCGCCCAGGAACATGGCCTAGAGAACAAGAGCTAAGGGGGCGTGGCCTACCAGAACATGGGCTACGGAACATGGCCTAGGAGGCGTGGCCTATGGAACACGGGCTATGGAACATGGCCTAGGAGGCGTGGCTTAGCAGAACATGGCCTAGAGAGCACGGGCTAGGGGGCGTGGCCTATGGAACACGGGCTAGAGCGGCAGAACATGGCCTAGGAGGCGTGGCCTATGGAACACGGGCTAGAGCGGCAGAACATGGCCTAGGAGGCGTGGCCTATGGAACACGGGCTAGAGCGGCAGAACATGGCCTAGGAGGCGTGGCCTATGGAACACGGGCTAGAGCGGCAGAACATGGCCTAGGAGGCGTGGCCTATGGAACACGGGCTAGAGCGGCAGAACATGGCCTAGGAGGCGTGGCCTATGGAACACGGGCTAGAGCGGCAGAACATGGCCTAGAGAGCACGGGCTAGGGGGCGTGGCCTGGAGCGGCATCTCTCCGGGGCACCTAAATCGCCGCAGCGTCCCTCGGAACATGGGCCACCCCCAGGATCCTTACAATATATATATATATATGTATATATGTGCAATTGTGCATATATATTTATATATGTATATATACATATATATATACACTGTGTCCGGAAAAAAAGAGAACCCATTTTGTAAATAGAAAAATAAATAGTAAATATTCATCGATTTTTACAACTCAAACAGCATTTTAATCCTGACATATTTGTCTAACAAATGTGAAAATATAAAAGTCCCTTTCTCAATAATGACGTCATGATGACGTCATTTTCATCAAAATTCAAATTTAAGAGATAAGTGGGAAAAAATTCTAAAATTTTAATATTTTTAAGTTGTCATTTATCAATAATAAATGTTAGTTCAATTTTATTTTTATATCTGAATTATGTCAGACTGCAATTATTTGTGCTCAAAGTGTTCACTTTCGGCCTCAACGCAGTCTCCAAAAGGTTGGGCTAATAGCCAACGGCAGCATCGATAACCAGCAGCTGCTTATCAAAATCCTTCCAGGCATTAACAATTCGTTCACAGATTTTTTCAATATCTCTTTCTTTGTCTTGTACATCATCTCCTGCAATAGTCTCCAAATTTTATAACCAACTGGATTTAAGCTCGGGCCGTTTGGCGGCCAGAGATTATAGGAGGAATGAAATCCGGAGTCTCTTTAGTCAACAGTTCGACTTCAACAGTTTAATGAGTCAGTAAGCTGGAGCGCTTTCTTGTTGAAATGTTTATTAACCCGAATATTCCCGGATATCAGGCATCAATTTAATATGGAGCAGACAATTCCTGTAATAAGTTGCATTTATTTTCACTCCAGGTTCTATTAAGTGGATGTGCGTTTTACCAAGAGCAAATATACCAACCGAAACCATGCATGACTGGCCTGCTAAATGAACTTTAACGCAAATGACGTAATTCTGACGTCATCATGGTGACAGGAACTTATATATTTTCACCAATATTAGATAAATATGTCAGGATTAAAATGCTGTTTGAATTGTGAAAATCGATGAATGTTTACTATTTATTTTCATATTTACAAAATGGGTCCCTTTTTTCCGGACACAGTGTATATTTATATATGTGTGCATATATACATGTATATTGCAGCAGCTGTGGTTCTGCTTCCGAGTAGTCTTCAGTCAGACGCGGATGCTGCACCATATCATCGTCTTCATAGAAACGAGTGCAGTGCTGCCATCATGCGACGAAGCAACAGCAACCTACCACTTGCTGACCATTACATTGCCTAAATCATGTTGCCAAACATCAACAGTTCTGCAAATATTTTGGGAACATGTAGGCTAATGCGCATCTAATATATACTTATATCATGCCAGAATCAAGACTTAATATATAAGAGTGAGCAGGCCTATACAAGTATACATGTATCCTTTATGAGAGCGGGGTGGGCAATATGGGATGGATAGGCCTATCTGACAGTGGTACAAACCATGCATTATAGGCCTAGGCCTCAGTGCCCATAGGGTCTACCGTTGAGGATTTATATGCAGCGACCCAACACCTGTAATAATTTTAATAAATTCGCGTAATACGTCTACTAAATAAAATACGCCACACACGCAGGCAATGTAATCGTTGTCATAAATAATTATTGCTTCATCATTTCATTGGAAATTGCAACACAGCCATATGTCAGCCAGTATGATCATACAAAGATAATTTACGATTATTAACTTTATCAGATTCTGATATGATCCTATGTAGCTCAGTTATATACTCGTTGCCACATCTTTTCTTTCTCTTATTGATCAGTGATAGGCCTACATAATTGTAAATGCAAGACGCCTTCTTTCTCTTTCTTATCTGTCGTACGCCCCAGTAAATCAATTGAGAAGTAGGCCTAGTAGCCTAAGATATACCACGACAATGATATTACTACTGAATTTTGCAGCAAATTTACGAATGAACGTTTGATTATTAATTTCAGCGCAAGTAGAATAATATTAGCCTACATAAAATTGTAAAACGGTAAGAGAAAATTAGGTCCTATATACTGTACTACGTAGGCTACAACTGTATGTACTTGCATGTATGTATTTATGTACTTGCATGTATGTATGTATGTACTTGCATGTATGTATGTATGTATGCATGCATGTATGTATGCATGCATGCATGCATGCATGTATGTATGTATGTATGTATGTATGTATGTATGTATGTATGTATGTATGTATGTACGTACGTATGTATGTATGTATGTATGTATGTATGTATGTATGTATGTAGGTATGTAATGTATGTATGTATGTATGTATGTATGTATGTATGTATTATATATGCATGTATGTATGTATTATGTTTGTGCGCTTCTTGTCCCTCTCTCGCGGACCTCCACAAGGCAACACCGAGCTTCCTGTTGCGCATTGTCTGTAGAGTCCACGAGTCACTCCACCATGTGCCATTCTAGTCTTATAAAACTGTCTTATTTAGCAGTGATTGGGTCGGAAGCGATGATTATTGAAGGGGCGCTATAGAAATGCTCTTAATAAGTGCATATATGCAGGGATGCAGACATGTTTTGGGGTGCATTGATAGGCCTAAACAAAAGTCAAGTCCATTGTAGACTATGTCGGTTCTGTGATCACAAATGGAGAAAACTAGTTATGGTTAGTTTTGTTTCTAACTAATTTAGAACTTCAGCATCTATAGACCACCTTGTATCATGATCGTTCTCTCTTGACACATGGCTGCATTGATTCTGCCAGTTTTACCAGTAAGTAGGACCTTAGGTAGCCTACTATAGTAAACATATGCCCACATAATAATAGAGATGTCAAATTTGTCAATAGTAAATGTGATGTTGGTAGCACACCGAGAAATGTTTTTAATTACAATTGGTCAGTATGCATGGTTGGCTTGAACTGTTCAACAACGGCATCTGCATGTGAAAAGCGACAAACGCTGTAAAGAACATTCTTATAAGAAAAGTCGTTTTGCAATTTCTTCTTTCAGAGCTTGCCAATTTGCCAGACTGCTCCTGTGCTGCATCACTGACAGTGTTTCGGGGTAAAAATCAGTCTGCTACTGAATGACTACTGAATTGCTTGTGAGTTTCTTTGAATTTTTTTAAGATTATGCGACGACAGTACTGTTAAGTAGTTCGTTGCGTTAAAAGTTGTGACTTGAAGCGCGGATGAACTTTTTCTTTCATCTCTAACGAGACTTAGTCGCAAACCACATTCAAAGGCCTCGGCCGAATTTATGCATATATACACATTATATGAGCTGCAATCTTCTACAGGTCAATTGCGTGCATAGCACTTCTTTGATCAAGCGTTTGCATTTGCGGTGTATTTAAGACAGCGTCGAGATAATAATACTAGTCGCATCAATGGCAATAACAACGCAATACAAATAGTATAAAAATAGTACATTAGTCTAAATAATTCCAGGTATACTCCGCTTTGATCGCTTGATCTCCATAGAGCAACCTACAGACTGTTTCCAATCCTCGGTGGCGACATTTGTTTAGTTTCCTTTGTCAACAGCAATCAGTAGTTCTTGTTTTTCTGCTCCATGCAGCCCACGAAAATAACTACACAGATGAAGATATGTGGACCCCGACTTTGAGCTGTCCTTTCACTGACCACCTTCATGCATGTCTGGTTACAAGTTTGGATACCTGCGTGGATGCCTATATCTGGTTACCTGTCTGCTTGTATCTGAGTCCGGATGTTTTTTGTCTGTTTGCTTTGCTGTCTGCGCCACCGCCTCAACTGCCTGCAGATCTGTCTGTCTGGCTGACTGTCTGACGGCAGAATTGTCACTGCTTTGCATAAGTCTGTCCACATAAGTCTATCTTAGACTTGGATTTGCTTAATCAAGTAATTCGATACAAAGCCTGTTGTTTGTTGTTGTTGAGCTTATTGTTGTAAGGTGGGCATAATAATTATGTTCCGGCGGCGTTTGCCAAGTAAATGCAAGTGGACTAAGCAAGATTAACTCTTCGAAGTCGCATGTAAGCCTAAGCATGACCCCTGGATGCCTTAAATAGAGAACTCGGACCGAGGTTGAGATGTAGAACCGACCACAGACGATTCGTCTTCATCATGTCGAAGACAGCCGAGTCTGATGAAGATTAGGATCTTTTGCCACATTCTAACCCTATTGCATTATTAAAGAAAGTCGCCCTGCATGCATGCAGTAGACGAACTGCCATTAGACATGCAACGACTGACGACCTAGACTTCTTGCTCTGACATCGGATGTGAATGATGAGCTAATGATTTGATCACATAAACGGTAGTGGTCTGGTCTCGACCACTCGCAGTTCAGTGTATGTATAGCCTAAGTGTAGCCTACTCAGTTTTATATAGTTCGTTACACTATATGACCTCGAACCTACATGTATGCTCGTTTGCCGATGAGTTGAACCTTGAGCACCACTGCTGCCCGTTTTGAATCGGTGCAAGTTGTGCAACGCCATTTAAGGTCCACGACACCCGTGTAAGCTATAAGGACCGTGTAATAGCCAGAGATTCAAGTTTATGAAATATTGTATCTTCGGAGAGCGAACCACTATCCGCACGCTGAAGTTCATGACGTTCTATAGCCATTGTAAGTAACGGGGTCAATTAATTAAATGCGATCATTGTTAATGCCAAGATCGTTGCTGGGTGGGGGGTGTTGGCCCTTTGTGTGTTTGAATACCCCCCCCAAGATGAGCAATGTAAAAATGAAATAATGCATTTGCTAGTGTAGCGTTTAAATGCTGCTTAAACAAATCAACTGATAAACTGATTAATATTTAATTATAAGTAGAAATTAAGCTATGCAATTAAGCTGGCGTATTCTAGTTAATTAATAGTAATATGTGGCATAGCAATATAAAATGAGTATACGACAAATATACTGGAGCTATAAAAGACCGCAATCAATGTTGCCTGATAGCGATCGGCGCTACGTAAGCAAGCAGACGACACATGACGTAAACATTTACGAAAACGAACGAATCGAGGAAGGCAACGGCGATCCAGGCCAAGATGGTTGAAAGTGAGACACGGACATTTGCGAATGTTGCGTGCAAAGTGATTATTCAACCGGCGCTGGTGATTTGAGAAGGAGTAAAGTCAGCCAAGTTGTGGGCGTGAACTCCTCGAAGAGATCGTAGGTTTTGGGGATCGATGCGCGATCTCCAGACAGATTTCTGATCGAACATTCCAGCGATTTGTTGTGGGACGTTACGAAAGTTTCTCGAACTTTGCGAATCGTCGATTGAGTTGTTTCGAACTGTGTTTGCGAACAAGTTACGAAGGATTGTGTAGAGAGACATTATCGAATCGGCTGCGGTTAAGATTCGAGCGGACAACAACGAGGAAGGCGAGTCGAAACGCATCGCTTCCTGCAAGAACTCAAGTACGGTGGTGAATTCGCGACGAAGGGTGTCGGAGCAGAACTGACCTGATCTTCTCCACTTCCTCCGATCCACATTCCCTGTGACTTGGAAGAATTCGAGACAAGAAAACACGCAAGATGAACTCCTCTTCATGCCAGTGAAAAGAAGACTCGTTTGAAGAGAGATAAGCTCAAATAATAATATTATCTAATTTAATGAATACGCCACATTAAGTAGCTAGGTTTATTCATTGTATTAATATTTATTGACATGGTTATTTTTCTTATTACGAATTCATAATCAACAATACAGCGTGTCCTTTGTTACAGGTCAATTCAATAACCTATAATCAGTTCAAACCCATTGACCTCTGGGTTATGTAAAAACTCTTTGAATAGGGTTTGCGACAGCTAGCACACTTGATGTAGCCTACATGTAAGTAGGCCTACTATACGGTGATTAATGTATTGGCCGTCCAGAATCCGCTATACAAGGTCATGATGCTTCTCCAAACCCCCCAGTCAGTTGATTCGGTTGCTTGTGAGCTTGCTCACGGCAGAGTAAACAACTCCGAAATAAAATCCTGGCTACGACCTTGGCTGACGCAGAAACTGCAATGTGGACCTGTTCTTGCATGCTCGGCTGCAATGTTTCAAACTCAGAGCGACAAAGCACGCGAGTCGCTGTTTGTCTCTCCTTCTGTCTCTCCTTCTGATCGCTCTACATTTCTGTCTGGCAGCCTGTCTCTTTTTCCTTCTCTCTTAGTCTCAAAACCCTTCTTCTTCTCGCGCTGCCTAGTGCACTGGTAGCGCTTCTGAACGGTTCGTCATACAAGTGTTGCTTTATGAATGCAGGACGGATGGATACCTTGCATGCTGCCATACATTTAAATTCGACCCATGTTCAACTTGTAATCTTGCTGCATCTGTCAGCTTATTGATAAAATACTATTATTATTATATTATTATTATTGTTATTATTATCATTGTTATTATTATCATTATTGTTATTATCATCATCATTATTATCATTTTTGCTATTATTTTTATTATTATATTTTTTATAATGAAGTCAGGTTCACTGGCTTTACGCGTCTGGAGATGATGATGATGATGATGATGATGATGATGATGATGATGATGATGATCATGATGATGATCATGATCATCATCGTCGTCGTCATAGTCATCGTCATCTCATCATCATCATCATCATCATCATCATCATCATCGTCATCGTCATCGTCATCGTCATCGTCACCGTCGCCGTCGCCGTCGCCGTCGCCGTCGTCGTCGTAGTCGTAGTCGTAGTCGTCGTCGTCGTCGTCGTCGTCATCATCATCATCATTATCATCATTATCATATCTTTCTTAATTAATCGACCAATAGTCTACGGTTGTTTGTTTTCAAGTTAAAATATCTAAATTCAATGTTTAGACATACAGTTGAAATTTAAAAGTCATCAAGTTAAAGTACGGTAGCCTACATGTAGGTTAATATTGATGTAACGCCAGTATTATGCTGGTGCCGAAAGCTTAGCCTTAAAGCTCACCCTCATGAATTTCTTATGTTCTTGTTTTCCATTGAAATTAAATTCAAATCTGCCCTCACAGAGCTTTGTGTTTTTGATAGAACTAATACGGTACATGAGGTATTAGAGCTTCAAACACATGAAATCTTGGGTTGGGTGTGCGTGTGCGTGTGTGTGTGTGCGTGTGTGTTTATGTGCTTGTGTTCACTGCATGTGGATGTGCGCGCGCGTGTGGAATTTACAGGCATAGGTCTTGTGCTATGCATCGGTAAATCAAACGTCATTGATAATTATCTTATATTTTTACTGAGCGAATGTGCTAGGGCCTAAACACAGTCACCCTTTCATAAATCAAGTCACTTGGTATGCGGTTTTTGGATTTACGGATTGAAGACCAATTTCCTGTGGGCTTACCGCATAAATTAAAATAGGCTACTGTAGCAGACAGATACCAATAACTAGTGTACTAAGACCTGCTACACATTAAGCCCCGTTTTTCAACTTTATCTATGAAATTTTGGAATCATATTCTTGGCCCAGTTCTCTAAAATAATAGACTTATTTGGGAAATTTTAGCGTGATATGTTATCAGGCATTGGAGATATATGAAAAACAGTTTGGCTTACTTTTTTGAATCACGGTGTATATATGCAGAACGTTCTATTCAACGTATAAATGTAGCTGACGCAGAATTTTAGCCTACATGTAGCTCTTAGTGTTGGTTACAAACAATTTTTGATTTCTTCAGCGCTGATGTCTGCTCAAATCTGCTGCGTCTCTTATAAGGAGTGCTACAGCGCCTGTGTTCGGCGTCCCAAATCCCAATGCTAATAGGATAGACCATAGGGTCTACTACACTATACTTGAAGAGAAAGCGTTATTCACGCTAGCAGAGAACTTTTAATAAGAAAGGCGTCACGAGAAATGCGTATAGACTACAATAGACCTATCATCAGCGTCGGACTTAGGACTTATGATATTTCGGTCCCGTGCATATTCAGCGCTGCACAATACGGGTCCATGCACGACACAAGTCAAATTGCTTATCATTGCTAATCCAGACGATTCTGATATAATTATGGAGAAAGTAAAAATATAATGACGCTACTGCTAATTATTTTTAGCATAGCCTATATTATCATTTTATTTTAATCACAAAAGAGAAGATTTAATTGAAACCATAAAAATTAGACATCTATCAGTGGGGTGTCACCCGATGTCTTGTAAATTTTCTGTGACATTTTCGGGCCTCTCAAGTCGTAGACTCGTAGATCCTTAAGCCAGATACAAGTCAGATACGCTTAGCATAGATGTACGTTAAATAAATAAAAACTTCAGTTTCCAGAGTGTGTGCTCTAGTGTGTCCACGCTTCAGTGTGTACATGTGGGTTGGTGGCGGCGTAGGTTGAGGTGACAGTTCATTAGTGACGACGACGACTACTATTTATCAAGTCCGTTTGTCTTTAAACTAACGATATATTATAGATCTAATGAATGTCGCGGTCAAGTTCGCAGCAGTAGGCGCACGATTCAATGGAATCGTGATTTAGACGATCGCCACAGAAAAAAGAGTTGACTTGAAATTTCATTTATATATACAAATATATGTATATAAAACTGTGGGTATGTCACAGTATGTGGCAAGTTTGTATATCCTACACGACTTGAATAAGGTTTAAATTAGGGCTGTTGATTAATCGCCGTTAACGCGAGCGATTAACGCGTTAAAAACATTTGCGATTAATTTTTTTAACGCGTTAATCGCGCGCGTTAATGTAATACCGATTATAATGACCATTGCACGCCACAGTATCTTTAATATCGGATTTGTGCGGTAGAATATAGCGCCAAATGAATAGGTTGATTAATACTTTAATAGTGAAACTCAGACCAACGTGCTGACCTTTACTTCAGCACACAGTAGAAGAACCACCCCAAAATAAAATGCGACTGCATGAACTGTCATCCGACTCTGAAGACGTGCCACGGAATCAGTTGTTGAACGATATAGACTTGTTCGACAAATTGAGAAAGATCTGGATCCATTGCAGTGGTGGAAGTTCAGGATGAGAAATACCCACCCATAGCTAAGTTAGCTAGGATATACCTAGGATCCCCGGCCAGCTAGGTGCCCATATGAACGTCTGTTTTCTGTATCTGGTTATGTTGTGAATAAAAAAGAACCTCACTTGAACCAGCCAACGTAAAGAGACTTGTTTGCTTAAGCAAATTATTGGCTAGGTCATTAATTTAATAATCGAATATGTCTTAGTTCCACCTTTATCATAGTCTTTATGTGTTATTTGCACCCTTTTCACTTTATGGAAGTTGATGTCGTTGTAAAGGTAGGCCTAGCTGAAACTAAAAGGAAAGTAGAAAACTTTTTGGCAGCACTGGCTGATTTGAATTGTTTGCTGTTTAGGGTTTAATCGATTATTTCTGTTAGGCCTACACAGAACTGTTATGAAATTAAGAGGAATAACAATTAACAATCATCATTAATGAAGAGTTCAATATTTTACTTTTAGGTTTATGGTTAATTGAACTGTTTTATAACAAGCTTAGCAAGTAAACAGCCATGTCAGGCCATGTGAAAAATGTCGATTAATATGGCGTTAATTTCGATTAAAAATTTTAATCGTGCGATTAATCGCGATTAAATTTTTTAATCGAACAACAGCTCTAGTTTAAATGCATAACATTACAGTATTTTGATAGACATTATTAATACATATGACTTCTAAATATCACTTTTAAATATAAATATTGATTGATTGATTGATTCCGAAAATTTATATAGAGCTTCTTCAAAAATCTTCTCAGAGGTGCTCAATTATGTATATAGTTAATCGTTGAGGAAGTATCGTTTAGGCTTTCTAAATCTTAATAGCCTAGGCCAATAATAGGCTTATACTGCTATACACGTATAGGCTATATCAACTAGTAGGCTACTAATATAAACTTTGGTGTTTGAGAAGAAAATAGATGAAAAATGAATTTTAAGAAAAGTTATGTGATTGTTTGAATAACTAGGCTACAAACTCAGGCCACGTTACTGCATAGAAAGAAAATTTAATGCATGGCCGCTTCATACGCGGGTAGGGGCTGCTGGCTACTAGGTCCCTAAAATCTTGTTCGGCTATGGTCACGAAATTAGCGGCATCTAGAAAACTGTGGAAAGTATCCAAATGCAATCCGATCCTACTATACAATATCATTTTGATCCGATAGCCATCGACGCACTTTGCCCTCTTGACAACGTTGGTCTTGCATTTAGGCCTTAGCCGCCCTACCACGCATACGGCTATAGGTCTAGCTTGGGTATTTTCTAACGCAGTATTAAGGAGCTGTAAAGCAAAACAAATAAGTTTAAACTACGACAGAATACGTGTCCGTGAAAGCAGATCAAATGGTGATGAAATGCTTCATAAACAAAATCCTAACGAGAACATGTTTCATGTCTCTTTTGTAAATTTGAAACTAAGACTTAGAACTTCTTTCTTCGATATCATGGCTGAATGGATTCGATATATTTAGCTAATTTTGTTGTCCAATCCGAATCAATCGAGCCTGGCTTAGTAGGCTTGCTACCTATGTGAAATAATGTCATTGATGGATTTTGTCTCAGAGTTCCCGCATTCTGATTAATGTTTCCCAGACATTAAGTCCGAAGACTTTTCTCCACCGTTTTCAACTCTATCCATAATTTATTATTATGTCTCGTGATAAATTAAGTAGCGTATACTAGGCCTATACTAGGCTCACGGGCTACGGTTTGTCATCCCGATCAATAACAAACGAGGATAGGCTACTGGGTAGGCCTACGTGTACATACATTACTATAGGCCTAGCCTATATTTATCAATATCTAAATATATCGTCTGCTTTCAAGAAGGCGTTGTTTCATTGTCTGTAGCCTCTGGCAAGACAAGCTTAGGCTAATCCAAGCTTAGGCTAATCCAATTTTATGTGCCGCTATTTTTGCAAACATAATAAGAGTTGTTTACGGTGTTTGGTCATAAGAATCTAATTATTGTGAGCCTCAGAGATGGCTCGGTGGTTTTTCTCGAATATTTATAGGAAAAATTAGTGACTAACGGTGACAAGTGTGACAGGATGTGTTAGGATGTGTTAGGATGCTGTGTAGTTCAAATCCCTGTCTGAGATAACGGTCTCTAAATTGGTCAACAATGACATCATATAATAATGACGTGTTATACGATGCAATAACAACGCAGTTATAATATCCAGGTCAAATAAGCAACTAACTCATTGTCAACAACGTAGCCTATACGTTTAGCTACAAGATATTCGAAGCCTGTTAGCAAGCTGCAGGCAAACAGCGTTAATTAATTGGAGCGTCTAACCTTGAGCCAAATGCGTCTTGACTTTAACCAAATGAATTTATTGTTCCACCCGGAGCACTCTGCGCCAATTTTACGACTGCTAACCACGTTCTTGACGTTTCTTGGATCCTTCCGAGCGTCCAAAGCAACTACAAAACACAACTCGATGTTGTATTCAGTCGCCGCTCTCCTAAACAGGAATTATGTTGACACTTTTTCGTTCGTTCAAAGCCTTTTAGTTATTTCGAGACACTGTGTACGTGGCAGAGTCTACCCGTCTAGCAAGCTTCATTCTTTCGTCAAAGACAAGTAGACCTATAGTCCTATATACAGGCTTACTGCAGCGGAGCATGATTCAAGGTGAAACCTTCTGGAACAAGCTACCGCAATTTACTCAGACCAGTTTCTCTCTTGAGTTATGAACGCGGAATAGGTGTAGATTATTTTGTTTATTTTATATGAAGTTGTCGATTCATGGATTCAACAACCGTAGGCCTATATATATATAGCCTAATATATTATATATATTTACATAAAGTAAATTTACAACTTTACAAGATCAGAGGGAAGATAAGAACAATTCCTCAAGCTGGCCTGAGAATCAGCCGTCAGTTCTGGCTATGAAGGCTAAAAAATAAAAATAAAAAGTGTAAATGACCTATTTTTCGACTTTCGTAGCTTTTATACCAATGAGAATACCATTATGAGGGTGGTCGACCAGTCCTATCCCTCTCCGTCTTCTCTTTCCACCGACAGTCTATATTCAGTGAGTATAGGATATCCACATTTTGACTAAGTTGGCTATACACTGTATACGTGGAGTAGAAATCAAATCAAAAATAAAAAGTTTCTGCTTTGTCGGTGATTTGAAATCATCGACATCTCGGTTAATCTGCTAATCATTCGACTATCAATCACACAGCCACACGCAATAATTACACACGTACATGTAGTACACCCATGGGCGCCCGCACATAGGGGCAAGGGGGGGCACTTGCCCCCCCCTGGAAAATTGAAACCTATTTTTCTAACTACTACTTTTGGGGTTTAAGAAATTTCTTCCCATTGAAATACTAATGTTACGAATGATAGGCCTACGCTTCAGTGAAAGTCAGAAATTTAAGTATAGAACTCTCTCTAGAAATAAAAAAGCTCTTAATTCTCTGCCTTGTATTTTTTCAAGCTCTTGCTGAAAACGGTAACAATGACTTTTAACCCTCCTGCGGGTGCCCTTTCAAATAGTATTCCTATCGATTATGGCCTACTTGTCTGGAATCTCGCTGTAGGCTAATGCAATTTTTCACAACTGCAAAAAAATTAATTATCGATAAATTACACGAATGTAAAATTTTGAAATTTATCAACAGTTCATTGAAATTAAGTCAGAGGGATCTACATAGCGTTATGGAATCAAGTCTGCTTTAAGTCAGGCTGCATTTTGTCCATTTTGCATGCTACCCGTACAGAATTTAAGTAGGTCAAGCTGTAGATAAACTTGAATAATTGGCTCTGGTTATCACGCCTCGAGATTTTCTCCCAAAACCAACGTCTCCACTGTTCAAAAGAGTTGATGCCCCATTCTTCTTATCCTCGGGATCCTCCACCTTCCTAAACGACACCTGCATTAACATCTGACCCACTGGCGACCGGACTCAGACCTCTTACTTGACTACCCTTTGAATAGCCTGCTGATTCGATGCAGCGCTTCTGAATAAGCTGGTGCCTTACAATTGACTTTCGAGTGGCACTTTAGAAGTTTAGAAATTATGATTAAAATATAGAAGTAACTTGATGGGGCACTTGCCCCTTTAAAACTGATACCTGTTTTTTGTTCATTTATTCATTCATTCATTAGGACCTATATAGTGCCCCTTCAAAAACCTACTTTTTAACATTCTAGTTTTGATTTTTAATAAAGTTCTTCGCACTAAGAAAGCTATTCATATTGAAAATGATAGACCTACACAAAATGAAACTGAAAAACAGGCATTAAGAAACCTCTTTGAAAAATACGCGTGTTCTCACTTTCCAGCGTTGCAATTTTTAAGCTCTTGCCACTAAGAAATTTAACCGTGACCATCTTAAAATGTTGCCCCCCCTGCAAAAATTTCTGCGGGCGCCCATGAGTACACCTAACGCAGAATTAAACCGGAAGTAATCACCCATAAATTTAAGACGTTGGC
>OX457036.1:65789945-65807445 GCA_949752735.1 Lumbricus terrestris
TATATATATATATATATATATATATATATATATACATATATATATATATATATATATTAGGGTGGTCGCATCTGTAATGGCAAATTTTCAACTTCATTTTTGTTCTTTCCCCAACCCCCCATTTGGTGCCACTTGGTAAAAGACTGATGGAGCCCAAAAATTATCCCGATAGAAAAATATTTAGGACTAGCACAACGTGTTTGAAGTTTTGGATTTTACGAAATTTCATCGTCTTTTTGAGTATAATGCTAATTTAGCTACATTTTTGGACCTATGACTAGTTTTAAAAGAAATGCAACATTCTTTTACTCAAGCACGACTGACACTGACAAGTATGTCTGACTTCTACAATGATGATAATGGTTTGTTATATATTTTTATGAACAATTGACCATCACAATAGTATTTGACTCGTGAGTCCCTGAGATCGATGACCATAAACCTTTACTATAAATCTACTTTAAATTTCTGTTAGCTGCCATTGGCACTTTGCTGTTGAGTTGCTTGACTCGGGTTCTGCTAAAAATAAAGATAGCCCCTCCCGCTTCTGGCTTGGCCGACCAGAAGTGATCCAGCACTTAGGCCATTAGTGTTAAGCTACCGAACCCACTGCTGTAAAACCGATCTGCGTGTCGTGCTATAGTGGGCCGTATTTCGTATAACATGTACTTGTAATCATTCTGCGGTGTATCAGATTGGGTGATTAAATGAAGATTATTGTAGTAGAAAGTCAACACATTGCCATGTTCTTTTGATAGTCCTGATTTCTATCTACAGGGATTCTTTGTTACACTAAAGGCTCTTTATTACATGCTTAACTTTAACACAAATTCTGATATAATACGGACAAGGACCTCAATAATAGTTGAACTAGAGAAAACTACTGATGACACATGTATTTTCGTTTATTGTGGTAATCAGAGCAGAATGACACAGCGCATCACAGATAAGATTTATCAAGAGTTGCTGTAAAGAAATGAATTAAAATAGATGTTGAAATTATTGAGATCATAATTTTTATAGATCAAAGAAATTACTTATTACCACATAGGAGTCAAAAAGCAGCTTTTAAACAACTTCCAAAGAGAGCATCATAATTGAGTGCCTGATGAAGACTACTCACATTGTTGTCTATTTCATAATATAGAAGTTATCCAATTAAAAGTATAAGCTTACTTTTAGAGCTGAAAACATGAACACAGAGTCAAACAATTGACACAGAAAGTGCTGTCAAGAGTGGACTCAAATTACACTGCCTTTATTAGCTATTGTAAATTAGCTACCTATTATAAATTAGCATGACAGGCGATGGTGTCAAACACGTAAGCTATATGCGACTCAAAATCTCTACATCATGCTCAGCAATGGATCCAGCTGAAATTACAGTGGCCGCATGGACATCTCGGACGACCAACCAATTCAAGGGTATAAGTATAGCACTCTCAAGACAACACCCATTGGTACACCCTTGGAGGCAGATGAACACCTTCCTTGGGCAACATGCCAGAGATTTCACTTTGAGGGAAGTGAATCGTGAAAACTACAACATAGCTCAAACCCATGCAAAGACCAAATGCAATTTGAATTGTGAGACAGTGTAATAATGCCTCAGCTCGAAAACATTTTAGCCTAAATTTGAGATAAAAATTCGCATCTAAAAATAATGGATTTCTACTTTTTAATATTACTCCAGTTCCTTGTACCCAGTAACCCCATGAACAATGACGGTAGAAAAAGAAATATTTCTCGGAAATCAGACCTCATTAAGAATTTTAGTGATTTTGCAGAATAAATTAATTATATAGGACACAGATGAAACCGCACAATTTTTTTATTTTTCCCCAATATAATTTATACTATTACTGTTCCCTTACTGTAGCAGTCTAAGAACAATACGCTATTATAATCAATCAAGACAAGGTAAAACAGGTACTATTTGTAAAGAAATAAGATATGATAGATATTATCTGTGATGCGGTGTGTTATACAGGTTTTCTAGCCTTAGAGGAATTTTTCTTGAAGTGGCGCTATATAAATTGATGATCATGATTACGATGACAGTAGCATCATCATGTTTAAGTGTGGAGCAACTACAGGTAGTTGAATTGATTCCTGGTTTGAAGATTCCTGGTTGACTACAGCCAATATAGCTACTTTTGAGCATTAGAAGTCTTGCTATTATAAGGGTAAAACTTTGATGGCGTTGTGCTAGTCCTAAATATTAATATTTTGTCTTACAACTTTTTGTGTGATGTTTCTGGGGAGAATGGAACCAAACGGCGCCTTGGGGAACAGTCAATTCCCACTTTCATTTTTAACGACCACCCTAATATATATATATATATATATATATATATATATATATATATATTATACATAATTTAAATGAACAACAAAATATATTGCCAAAGTTTCTGCCATGGATCATCGAACTTGAAAGGCAGCACATGTGCAGCAGACTTTGGTTAGAGTAGGAGTTAGACTTAAGGGTGGGGAGAGGACGCGTGTTGTGGTTCATGCCAATCATGATAGCGCTAATGAATGAGACGCAAGACGTCATGAGCATCAAACGCAGAGTATATGCCTATTATTATACTGTTAATCTCAGCGGACTTCTTTCGTTCTTCACTCTGTGTGGGTTTACGTCTGCGTGCAGATACGTAATATAGAGCTTGTGCGTAAAAGTTGTCGTTATATATTTATATATACTATTAATTAGTTGAAAATGTAGCCTTTATATATATATATATATATATATATATATATATATATGAGTCGCAAGACGTCATGTATATATCTGTGGCTCTTCATCAATCTTGAACAGGCAACCAGCGCAAAGATCAACGAGTGCTTGGACAACGTCACAACATCGTCTGGCAATATCAGACTCTATGGTCGCAGACGTAAACCCACACAGAGTGAAAAACTCTATGGTATACCAACCATCTGGCAAACCGCCATGCAGCAAATAATTATAATTTTCAGGAAAGAACCCAGCAAAATCAAAATCCACAAGTTAGCACCCGTAACGAATAATTCCCATGGGTAACAACCTTCGAAAATAATCACCAACATGCTTAGATAGAATATAATGCAAAATGTATTAGGCTAGATAAGCATATTGTCTTCTTTTCAAAGTTCAGCAGTGAATACCATTGGATTGTAGGTCCTATTGTATTGTATCTTTAAATCTACAAACAACTATACGATAGAAAGCGACGAGCAATTGTGAGTGAAGAAATTTTGCTAAGTCCCTACAGGTACATGTAACTCCCTAGGGCGAGGTTCGAAATCTCTAACCCGTAGGCCTACTCACCGCGTGTCATGCAGGCCGACTTCAGACTGTTACGGAATCGGCCACCGTGTCACAGTAAAACCACATCAATAAACTCAACGGTAATAATTCAGATAAATTTACCCCAGGCTGAAAGCTTCTGGTCAATGAACTCCAATATTCATATATCTAACCTGGTGCTGTCATCATCATTGCGTCGCCTCAGAATTATCTTGTCGTATGTCCATTTTTTTCAAAATCGAGTTTAGACTTGATATTTAGCAAAAAATTGTTTATCTTTCTTCCCTGTTAACCGTTAGGAGATACGACAAGTCGTTTTAAAGATATTCAACGAAAACTACTTGTCGTATGTCCCAATTTCAGTGTAGTGTTTGTCGTATCTCCATAGAAAGCTCGTCGTTGATTGGACGAAAGGAGATACGACATCATTACCATGCCCACTTCGTTGTATCATAATGTCGTATGTCCAGGGAATAAAAAGTTCTTTTATTAAAAAAGGGTATTAAACTTGCGAAAATTGAAACGAACAAAGTCGCAAATGATTGTGTATTGCTTTCTTTTATTATTAGAATTTTTTCAAAAAAATTTCTCGTCAGGATGACTTTCAATTGATTTAAATCCATTTTAAACAACATTTTCAAAAATTTCACAGAACCGTTCTAAATTTCAGTTTAATTTTAATGCAACAACCTTTAATCAATCCCATTGCTTTAATATGACGTCTTTGCCTAAAGTTTTATTGCACTCATTTAAAAAAAATTTCGTCCAAAGTTCCGAAATTTCAAACTCGATTTTCTCGGAATTCACAAAAGTGGACATACGACAAGATAATTCTGAGGCGACGATTGAACGTTACATTAAGACTCCGTGCACCACGGAGGCAATCCATCAGCCTGCGATGCATTACAGACCCGTTTATGCACAGGTCAGCAATTCGCTAATGTTTATATATGAGCGTTATAAGCTACTTTAGGTTTCTCTACACGAACCGTGCTACAGACGATGATTCATATGTTGTAGTTTTTAAATAAACCACGTCTAATGTTGAGCCTCTTTCTGATCTTTGGTGCCGCCTCCAACCTCGTCGACTCTTTCGTAGTTTCCCGCCCTGACTATAGTTTCTGTCATTCTTCGAATCGATTCTAAGAACCTGAGAGATCATAGGTCATTTGTCTTGGGTTAAAGAGCATTAATAACAATTGCAATAGCAATAACGATAACAGTGACAGTAACAATAGCAATGGCAGCAGCAGCACTAGGCTATAGCAACAACAGCAGTAGCAGCAATAACAACGATAATGGAATTAATTAAGTTCATACATTGATACATAGGCTGCAATGTTATACATTCATTGATGCATAAATGTAAGCATGCATGAACACATACATTAACACATTAAGTCTAAGTATAAACCTACAAACTTGGAAATTTGATGCAAGAAACGCTCACGTGTTACCCTATAGTGACTTTGGACTATGAAGCCATATTTAATGTGAAGTGTATGAGCGGTGGATACTTTTTAGATCTAGACATTCTTTTAGACAAAAATTCCCACCGTCTCAGATGTCTGATGCATTGTGCGAAGCTGATCCCCTTTGAATTACATTAGAGGCTGCAGTGTATAGGTGCGTAAGGTCTGTGGATAACAGCAAAACTAGATTAAGAACCGATGACGTAATTTCCCTGAAAGTTGTTTAGCCTGAATCGCATAACATAGTTGCGAGTCAACGAATTTAGTTCAAGTACACAGTCTAAAAATATGGCGCTAGATGTTTCGCTCGAAGGCTGCGCTGCTGCTGCTGCCGCTGCTGCTGCCGCTGCTGCCGCCGCTGCTGCTGCTGCTGCTGCTGCTGCTGTGTATTTCCAGAAAGCTTCGACCGCGTTTATGGTCGAACAGCCGCTGAGTAATTTTTGGTAATTTTAAGTAAATTATATGCTCACGTTTGGCGGTTCAAAAGTCTACACGATATGCCATTCCTTTCATTCCGACACAACTAGTTTACATAAATCAGTGCAGGATGATTACAGGCTACAGTATATAGGCTACAGGGCACAGGCACCGAGTGTTGCGTTCACATAGCAGACGACTCTAAACCGATCGGGGTATAATAACTGTGGGTGACTGGACAAACATCGGCGTCAAAATCGCGAAATGAGAGTTTGATGGTCATGATTTATGCATGCGTCTAGTGAGTTGGACATTTTGGCGGCAACTATTCATATACGAGCAGCAGATGAAACAACTAGGCCTACAAGTCCCTCATGCCACCTTATGAGACTGCTGCTGCAATGGTCTTTATAAATACAGATGTGGCTCAACCTGATTTGGTCGAGGCTTGCTATCTTGTCAAATTTAACCAAAAATCAGAAATCAAACTTAATGACATTCACGCATTGTCTCTGTTCAATTTTGAAACACGTTGTGGGAATGTTTTGTAAAGTAGATTAAAAACCACGCTGCCACCAAACGCCAGCATTGCAATAACACATCTTCATGGTTATTTGTCATAACTTCGGCGCAAATTGTGTGAAAAAATGAAAGAAACTGCAATTTACTCAGTTACGTGCTGCATATATTTTTGCAGTCAATGACGATTATAATTTATATTAGCTGCCGTATAGGGCTTTAACAAAGAGAACGAGAAAATTGATTCCTGACTCCTAACTTTAGACTTAAGCTGCCTTCCGACCTATAGGCCTAAGCATTTTTATTTAATGTCTTTTGGACAAAAAATATGATAGCCTGATGAGCCTGGATCATTATGCTACAATCCAGTCTTCATGCAAATTAGAAAAATTTGCAATTAGGACCAATAAATCACAAAGCCTATACAAAATCATACGATATTCTGGAAACCGTAGGCCTATCATTCTAGGCCAACAGTAGGCTTATGCCGCCTATTGGTATTTGTCAGCGATAGCTTGACTCGCCATCTAGAGCCATTTTCCTCTTCCCATCTGTTACACTCTTGCAGTTGCCGAGTCTAAAGAATCCTTCTGAATAGAAAGGATCTTAAACATCATTGTCCATTGCTCAAACTGCTTTATTTATCGCAGGTTTCTATAAGTGACATCTAAGCAATTCATAATGCACTCACAAAGGTCACGCAGACGTCAAGGTTAAATTAGACGTACAAATGGCAAAGTTAAGCACTCGCATTCATAAAAACAAAATGTCAATTCCGCTAATGTGCATGTGAACGCCACTATCATCTGAAATTCCGGCTGCATAATTCTACGCTGTGGCTGGATTAGCATTTTACAGCACGACTTCAAGAAAACTGCTCTGAAGCATTTCTAAAGTCAGAGTGCATATAACTGAAATGAAACCTATTTGTTTCCTGCATTAAGTCGCTTGAGAAATTAACGGAAACAGAATTAAAGTTAGATGCTGCCATTTGTAGTATAACGAAGGCGTTATAAGCTTATAACAGATTTAAATACAGTGTTCAATTTGAAGCGCTAGACGCATGGTTATAGGAAAACCCCTTTTACATGGAGTTGAGAAACCGGAGAAAAGGGGAGAGAGATGTTGAAAACAAAGAAGAGATTTGCAACACATGACGGAAGAAAGCAGAGTGACAAGTGTAACGATTTGGTCGATGCTTTGATTTATTATCCATCTGCACTATGGTCTAGGAAATAGGAATGGCTTTGAATGGGAATGAGCATAGGCGTAGCGTTCTATTGTGACGGTGGTGTCAAGTCACCACCACTTTTAAAAGTGGTAGTGACAGTCACCACCACTTTTTGGTCCGACAAGGAAATATTTTTAGAAACATGAAGGCATTTGGCTGTCTAACATAATAAAGGCTATTTATGATTATAACATCGCAATGGCGCCAATGCTGCTAGCCTAGAGGTCTCCACTGTCCACACTTCACAGCGTGTTTATTGTCCACAGTCATGGCTTAAATCATAAGGAGTGAAGGAAAGGAATTCCCTGCCACTTTAAATTTGGGGAGGAAACGTGAAGCAATTCTCCCACAAATCGCTATGGCTCCGAGACAGTACATGGCATGCCAGCAGCCTCACAAAATCGTCTGGAATCATTGTTATGATCAAAATATTTTTTGAAGGGACCTTCGTACCTTTACCAACCCCTGCCCAATTTTTTTTGGATTAGACTATGGGAAAGGGTCAGCAAGAATAGAATAGGAAGAATCTGAATAAAAATTTGTGATAGAGCTGTTTTAAAAATTGTTTTAGTTTTCCGTGAGTGGAAAAATCGCGGAGTTTACCAGCAAGAGAGACAAAAGGGTAAAGAGTGAGAATGGAGTGAGAGAATTCTAACCTGCATGAGTTCATACTAAATTTGTACCGGTATATTGAGAAGGGGACCAGAGGTACAGCGCAGAGGGTTCTCAAACTGTGCATATGGTGTGCGCCCGGAGCCGGTTAGGGCCATCGATATTTATATTTAGACCTGGATTGCGCTTATGAACTCGAAAGTGAGGTCGACGACCTGCCATCTTGGAACTACAAATGTGTTGATATCGATAAACTTATCAAAATGCCTTATTGCGCGACAATAAATTGTTGTAAGCAACAAATTAAAGGAGCAACGCAGTCGTTTATCGGTGAGTAACATGTTCACTGATTATTTTATTGTCTAGTGAACGTGATCGTTATTAAAATGTTAATAAATACGACTTGCGTACAAGGACGCTTGCCTTCCCTTGGGCCAACTACTCATAGCGGGACCTGTATTTTGCATGTTAACTAACACAAAACTAAGCCCGCTCTGTTCCTAACAATCCACCTGCGTTATTTGTAGCGTGTTGCGTTTAGGGCAAATAGATTTATTGGTAATCCTGAAGACTGCGTGCCTGTATACAAAATAATATGGTTACATCGACTTGGATAAAATAGAGCGCTGCGACCTATCAGACGAATCCCATGATGCAATGCACTCAGTAAGTCATTAACGCGAGATCTATGTAAAACGGTCAGTGTACGGTCAGTTTAAAAAGTTATAAATGAGGGATAATAATATTATCCTTCATATGCAGTAAATCGAGCAAATAGAAAGTTCGAAGCTGAAGAAACCTGCGCTTTGTAAACTTATTAGGTAGGCGCTTTGAAGTTAGATGTTGATTTGCGTTTCACACTTTGGCTTCGTTAATTTCGAACAGATCCGAATGGAAGCTCATGACATAAAAGGCGGTTGGGTCTTTTCTCCCATCGCAGACCCAATAAATGGCATGTGAAATATCCATGCATGTATGGTGTTGTTTGAGTGTGCTTGTCACAGACTGGGGAAGAGAATTTTGGTGCATTGATTTTACACACGTTGTCCGGGCTAAATAGGTAAAGGCAATTATCGAATTATGCGGGCGTCCTGGAGTGGCATAATCAAAAGTTAGAAAACCTTATCCCAAACTGTTGCATCGTCGTCACCTTTACAGAACTTTGTAGTTTTCTCGTCATACACATCTTACTTACAATTCCTCAACTTAATAACTTACATCGATGTCTAATAAATATTTGTAATAATGCCTGTTTATGAATTGACATTTTTGAATATGTTAATTGTGTTAACAGATTTCCATATTCACAGCCAGAACTACTGAAACAATGGGTGCATAATATCGACACAGAAAGATTTGCAAAGAAATCAGTCGTTTCATCTGCCAAGCTGCTTCGATTGAACTGGACCAACAAGTCAGACTTCATCCTGGATCTGTGCCAACCGGGGTTCCGGTAGCGCATTGGTTAACACCGGCATGGAGAGGGAGAGGTAACAAGTCTGAACTCACATTGGGCGGACATGCTTTGTAGGCTGCTATTGGCGTCGTGTATTGCAGGTTGTCTGTTCTGTTAGTAGTTAAGTTTGATGTTAATTAAGATTACTGCATAACTTTTACATGTAAAGTGCAGTGCGATTGCAGGTATTACATTAAAGAAAAAAAGACATCTTTGCTTTACATCATCATCTTGTTAAGGTCTATTTACATAGTGATTTTTTCTGCAACAGTTTCATACCCATCTGCCATCTAATGTTTTAATATTTATAGACTAGCTGGTGAATTGAAGATAATGAAATTAAGCAATTTATTATTTTTAAAGCTGTTCCACATTTGTGCTGCTATTATGGAATATGGAGAATCATCATCCTGTATTATTAATTCATGACCTTAAAAGTAGTTTGTGTAAGTCACACCAGCTGAGCTCCCTGATTCACTGTATTCACCTCGGATTGCAGTTTGTCATTCGGGATCAGTAAACAAAGATCTGTGAGCTATAATTTTTACTGTGCTCCTATTTGCTGTTTTAGGTTGTCAAGTCTTGTAAACCCCAAAGAAGCGACTTCAGCAAGTTGAGCACACCGTAGGCTGTCAACATCGTCTACAATTGCCGTCACAGAGAACCGCCCCGGTCAACATCGTCTACAATTGCCGTCACAGAGAACCGCCCCGGTCAACATCGTCTACAATTGCCGTCACTGAGAACCACCTCGGTCAATATCGTCTAGAATTGCCGTCACATTTAAAAAAATGTTAGTCCAGGACAATGGAAGGAAAATGGATACTGTTGTGGATTGTGCTTGAATTATATTGAGCAGATTACAGGAGGTTGAGGGTTTACGAAATGGCACGAAGTTAAAAATTGCTCACATGATGTGCAAATCGGCTACAGTTCGCTTTTTACGTATAATTGTTCATTTGTTTACAAATTAAGACAGGACCACTAGGAACATTTTTGGTGCAGTTTGAACTTCTTGCGGCTCCAATAATTATTCCTACAGTTGGGTTGCATTGCTTTAGATGTCTGAATGACCACATGTTTGATAGTAAACCCGACAACAATCATGTTTTTAATTTAATCAAGTGCAGTAGCAGTTGCACCATCTGAATGCATTATCTGGTCAAGCAGAAAACTGTCCAATTAACTGGACCAATAATTAATTTGTAAACAGCTGGCACAGCTGGTTCTGTTTAAACATCAATGAGAGATAAGTATTATTTGGTCAGCTACGCTTATAGTACTCAGTAAAAAAACAATTAATGTAATGTAATTAGTAATTTCTATAGCGCTGCTCACAACCAAGGCCATTCAGTAGCGCTCCAATTAGTGTGTTAAGCTTATGTATTGCTGAGCTTAATGTGTGCAAGTGTTTCTAGGCTAGCAGAACTTGTGAAATCATTGAATGCACAGACTTTCAGGTTCTGTTACTAATATGCCAATTAATGCAAGTGTCCTTGAAATAGGAAACGAATATTGTAATGTTATGCTCGTTGCTTTTGGAATTACATTAGTTGATGTTGAGATTTGTCATTAATGTCAAGTCATGTAGCGTCAAGTAATGGTGATGATTTTAGGCTTTGGCCGGTGGCATGTTTTACCTTTTATGGTTGACATGCATCTTTATGTGTAGCTTGTTTGCAATAGGTGAATTTGTCTATTGTAATATTTAAAGTTTTTGATTAGCAATTTATTGTTTCAATTATGGAACACTTTTTTACATGCAAAGAGAGTGGTTCCAAACAATTGTAAGCAATGTTTTGCATGTTATTTATTTCCTGTAATAAATTCACGAGTTATTGGCTAAGCCGATTCAATGTGTGTGTTGCTACATGCCTGATATAGGAAGCAGTCACCTGGGTGATCCTGGCACTCCTCAACAGATTATATCCCCTACAAAGGAAAAGAACCGTGATTCGCAAGGTATGCGGGTTATTTCTCCCCCCCCCCCCATAAGTCCATGGATCTACATCCTGTCACCTTACACTCTGGTGCATTCCTGGTGCAGCTGAGGAGTAGTGGTGAGGACTTTGACTTCCCCAGGGATAATCTGACTTGGAGCCCACTTTTTGATTTAGGTGCATAGTCATGTTGAGGTTTCTTGGTCTTTCTTCCAGGTGGTGTTATTGTTAACCCCACCCCATAGCTACGACCTTGGGTATCCTTCCAGCACCTGCTTTTTGCGTTGGCCAGCTGTTTGTCAGGGTTTCCGGTGAGCCTGTCCACCCTGTCAATCACTTCAGTCAGAGGTTTTTGCCACTGTCAGCCCACTAGGCAATTTTCTGCTTAGCTGTTCACCCCCAGTCCCTCACCCATCACTGTGAAATGCAGGTTATGACTTTGGGGTAGGAAGAACTATAGCCGATGCTTTGCTATATTTAAGAGTACCATGACGGTAACACTTGATGTCTAAGTTTTTAGAAGGGCTTCGATACAATGAGGCTCAATGGCTTGGCCTGGCCTTGCAGTCCATACAAATAGCCTCCATACCAAATTTATACCATGGTGATTTGTACCCCACTTCCATAATTAGGCCAACTGCAGCCATGCAGAATTTAGCCTTTTCCGTGGTGGGCCGTTGTCTGGAATGGGCCCCCACAGGAGCCACTTCTGTTTCCGGGGGCTCTTTCTGAGACATTTTTTACTGAGCCCAACACTATGCTAGAGCACGGGTTGCAGGTTCGAATCCGCCTCAAGTCGCCGCTTAGGGATCTTGGGAAATTCCTTCACTCGTAATTGCTCAGCACTTTGGCGTGAAACCACAGAATAGATAAAGCGTAGTGAAACTCCAATGCAGTGTCCGCGCTGTAGTCGGGACTCGGGAGCGCCTCTGAGTAGTGAGCTTGAAGGAGCGTTATAGCAAGTACACATACAAACTTCTGAGCAGTCCCTCTAAGAAGCCTTATAAATTCTGGAGTGAATGAATGCATATTCGGAAAATTCTCAGCGTCCACAGAAAATGTGCCAAAGAGACCAGCTGAAATATCGGTGCTATAAGCTTCTTAAATGAAGTCCGCAATGGCCAGTGGTCGATGTTTTTGGAGCCTTGCAAAAAGCCTACTGGAAAACAACACATTATAATAATTTGTTCAAGTCGTAGTATGATAACTAAGCAACAACTAAGAGTTGGTCAGTTTGCAATGAATTTGGAAATGTTCTGTAACCGAAGGTTTTAATCGAGACATCAGGATATCAAGCGCACATCTGAACACTTGTAGCTTTAAGATGGCGGCATGATCTAAAAATAGATCTCGACTGTCTGTCCGCCGACCGCACATTTTTGTTCAGCGAGCATAGACTAAGCGCAATCCAGTTCTATTAATATCGATGGTTAGGGCCTATAGGCGAAAATTCCAGATATATAAATTTTCTTTGTATTTATGGACTTTTTGTACATCTTTCTTCGATTAGCAAAGATTTTTAAAGCTGCAACATAAAACAGCATCATCATTATTTTATTTCTTTCACAACATAATAATTAGACTCACATAATATAGAGGCCAAGTGCATGCAACATATTTTTGCTTAGGTATAATTATTATTATAATTTTTGAAACAAATGGTGTTTGAATGTGAGCCAGAAATTCTCAGCGTAGCCTTTAGCCTAGAGCTCAAAATAGAGGAGAGCTGAATAATATTGACCTAACGATTAATTTCTGGTCGAGCTTCAAAATCTTTGATTTCTTTCAGAACGTCATATCTGTGTGAACTGGTTTTAAAACTCTTCTTCCTGTCAAAGACAAGTAGGCTATAGCCTTAAAATTTGCGTTTGAATTTGACAAATCTTAAGCCAGATATTTTAAATCTGCGCTTGTAAAAACAAGCCCACAACACCACAACGCTAGGCCTATACGGTAGGTTAGCTGTTTCTTACAGGGGTTATAGACCAATTTTGCCTTTTTGTCAACACGATTACATGATTAAAACTAGGCCTATACATACCGGTATATTTAAATTTTGCTCCTTAATACGACTCTAATACACGGATTGGGGACAATAAAAATAAAGTAGAGAACTGCTGGGGTACAGGAAGCCGAGGAAAGAATTGAAATGAGAAGTTGTGTGCCAAGGAATAGTCACCACCTCTTTTACGGGGAAAGTTACGCCCATGGGAATGAGGTCTGCCCCTATTGGCCTCTCCTCCACATATAGCCTACATGTACATTAGGGTGGTCGCATCTGTAATGGCAAATTTTCAACTTCATTTTTATTCTTTCTCCAACCCACCATTTGGTGCCAGTTGGTAAAAGACTGACGCAGCCCAAAAATTATCCCAATAGAAAAATATTTAGGACTAGCACAACGTGTTTGAAGTTTTGGATTTTACGAAATATCATCGTCTTTTTGAGTATAATGATAATTTAGCTACATTTTTGGACCTATGACTAGTTTTAACAGAAATTCTGCTTTCTTTTACTCAAGCACGACTGACAAGTATGCCTGACTTCTACAATGATGATAATGGTTTGTTATATAATTTTATGAACAATTGACCATCTCAATAGTATTTGACTCGTGAGTCCCTGAGATCGATGACCATAAACCTCTACTAGAAAGCCAACACATTGCTATGTACTTTTGATAGGCCTGATTTCTATCTACAGGAATCCTTTGTTACACTAAAGGCTCTTTATTACATGCTTAACTTTAATACAAATTCTGATATAATACGGACAAGGTCCTCAATAATAGTTGAACTAGAGAAAACTACTGATGACCCATGTATTTTCGTTTATTGTGGCAATCAGAGCAGAATGACACAGCGCATCACAGATAAAATTTATCAACAAGCTGCTGTAAACAAATGAATTAAAATAGGGCCTAGATGTTGAAATGATTGAGATCATAATTTTTATAGATGTAAGAAATTACTTATTAGATCTACCACATAAGAGTCAAAGAGCAGCTTTTAAACCTCTACTAGAAAGCCAACACATTGCTATGTTCTTTTGATAGGCCTGATTTCTATCTACAGGAATTCTTTGTTACACTAAAGGCTCTTTATTACATGCTTAGCTTTAATACAAATTCTGATATAAAACGGACAAGGACCTCAATAATAGTTGAACTAGAGAAAGCTACTGATGACCCATGTATTTTCGTTTAATGTGGCAATCAGAGCAGAATGACACAGCGCATCACAGATAAAATTTATCAACAAGCTGCTGTAAACAAATGAATTAAAATAGATGTTGAAATTATTGAGATCATAATTTTTTATAGATCTAAGAAATTACTTATTAGATCTACCACATAAGAGTCAAAGAGCAGCTTTTAAACAACTTCCAAAGAGAGCATCATAATTGAGTGCCTGGTGAAGCCTACTCACATTGTGGTCTATTTCATAATATAGAAGTTATCCCATTAAAAGTATACAATGTAAGCTTACTTTTAGAGTTGAAAACATGAACACAGAGTGAAACAATTGACACAGAAAGTGCTGTCAAGAGTGGACTCAAATTACACTGCCTTTATTAGCTATTGTAAATTCACTACCTATTATAAATTAGCATGAAAGGCAATGGTGTCAAACACGTAAGCTATATGCAACGCAAAATCTCTACGTCATGGGCAACATGCCAAAGATTTCACTTTGAGGGAAGTGTGTCGTGAAAACAACACCATAGCTCAAAGCCATGCAAAGACCAAATGCAATTTGAATTGTGAGACAGTGTAATAATGCCTGAGGTTGAAAACATTTTAGCCTAAATTTGAGATAAAAATTCGCATCTAAAAATGATGGATTTCTACATTTTAACATTACACCAGTTCCTTGTACCCAGTAACCCCATGAACAATGACGGCAGAAAAATAAATATTTCCCAGAAATCAGACCTCATTAAGAATTTTGGTGATTTTGCAGAATAAATTAATTATGTAGGACACAGATGAAACCGCACAAATTTTATATTTATCCATAATAATTATATACTATTACTGTTCCCTTACTGTAACAGTATAAGAACAATAAGCTATTATAATCAATCAAAACAAGGTAAAACAGGTATTATTTGTGAAGAAATAAGACAATATGAGAGATGTTATCTGTGATGCGGTGTGTTATACAGGTTTTCTAGCCTTTGAGAAATTTTTCTTGAAATGGCACTATATAAATTGATGATTATGATTACGATAACAGTAGCATCATCATGTTTAAGTGTGGACCAACTACAGGTTGTTGAATTGATTCCTAGTTTGAAGATTCCTGGTTGACTACAGCCATATAGCTACTTTTGAGCATTAGAAGTCTTGCTATTATAAGGGTAAAACTTTGATGGCGTTGTGCTAGTCCTAAATATTTTTATTTTCTCTTACAACTTTTTGTGTGATGTTTCTGGGGAGAATGGAACCAAACGGCGCCTTGGAGAACAGTCAATTCAAACTTTCATTTTTAACGACCACCCTAATGTACATATTATAAGCTGCGAGCCATCCTAAACGCTGCTGACCACTGTATCTCCTCTTTTATTCTGTGACTCCTTAATTGGCTTCCATCTTCCAGAACATCCAATTCAAGGTCTGCATCATCATGCGAAACTATGTCTGCATGAGAACCTTCTCTCCTCCTTTTACCCGTGAAGGCACTGATCCAGGTCTGGAACAGCTCTGATCTTGTATACGTGTTGCGCTATATAAGTACTCTAGCACTATTACGATACAGGCCAGCACATAACAATAGACAGGGAAGACAACCTTGTATGCAGCCTATCATAATTCTTTACTGAATGGACTCGTCGGTAACCTATCACAGGCGATTTGAGGCTTGCATAATTTGTTGCTATAGTTTATACCTGATAAAATAATATAGCCTGAGAATCATAGGCGCAACCACCCTATGGGACCCACGGGACGCGTCCCCCAACTTTTGAGTGGTCCCTAACTTTATTATTATGGTCCCGCCCCCAACTTTTAGGACGTGATTTATTTGGCCCCCCAACTTTTAGGACGTGATTGCACCTATGCTGATAATGCGAGCTGTAACATAATAATGCGACACACGAGCACATAAACATGATTATATAATATTTCTTTTATAAACCTATGACAGCCAAGGTAATCGGTTTGCGATTCGGAAACAGACAGAAAACTGACTATGACTGTGTGATTGCGGTGGCCATTAGTAAATTGCAACCGTTTTCTTGATGCCTTTAAGAACGAAACTTGACGCAGGTCTATTTCTGGGTAGAAAGAGATTATTTTCCAGTCTATAACGAGCTATTTAAGCAGCTTTTGCTAGAATATTCCTTAAAGATAATGTTCTATAGTTTTTAACAATGCGGATGCAGCTGTCGAATTCTGAAACCTCAAACCACAAAAGCGCACCCACTCAGGTTCTTCGAGTATATAGGCTAAGCTTACATCATCATTTATGGCCTGCGACAGTTCGACTTCTGTCAATGTAAAGCCATGGAAGAAACCTCTTGGGTTGATTGCTAAATCTTTATCTTCAAATGCGTGAGATTCACGATTGGGCTTCTCTTCATTTTCCTCTTGTTCAGGTAACCATTCGCTTTTTCAGTCCATGATTCTCAGACCCTCGTGCTCTTGTTTTTAGATTCCTGAAATCGATCCAATAATGTATTGTAGGCTATCAGGGTTGGATTAACAGGTAGGCTATTTCGACCCTGTTCAGTAAAAATGTTGCGTAGATCATATTATACAGAATCACGACAGTAGGACTTACATTCGAAGACGGAACTTTTAGCAGTGCCAACAGGACTTGTGAAAATTTCGGCTTATAGGCCCTACACTCAGGTCGTCCACAAGAGAAGGCCCATGATGCCATTAAAGAAGCGCCTTTCTTACAAGAAGTCTCTCTGCAACAAGCTGTGTACTTTGTCAAAATGGCACAAGCGCACGCAGCTCGAGAGCAACATTAGATCTACTGTTTTAGATTTTAAAATACGAACGATACGTATAGTTAACGCTGTGTAGGCCTAAGGCAAAAGCATGCATATAGATAATTTATAATAGGCCTGCATCCAGTTCCAGAAGAAATGATGACGAGTCTTGATAATAGGTAATTTGAGCATAACTTCAAATCTAACAAATACGTTCGACTTTAAAAACTAATTAACTTAAGCGTTATTTCGCGGTAGCACATTGTCAAGTTGGCGATAATCATAGGAATCGTAAAAAGAGCGCACTACATTGACTTCATTTATAGTTATGCGTAACATAGCACTTGAGCTCCAGTCAGATGAGGCAGCGTTTTAATAAATCAAAATTAGGCAGTATACAATTATTATTATTATATTATTATTGTCATTTGCAAGAAAGGTCGTGACAGGAAAGTGTAGGCCTACACAGGCTACAAGTATTTCTTTTCGGAATTTGAGATAAATTTGCCTGATAACAGGCTAATATTGGCTCCAATAGGGAGCACAATACACATGCGTAAAAGTTGTTGTATGCACCCTATATAGGCCTACATTGAAATTGTAGAGCGAACAATTTTA
>OX457036.1:65812445-66322445 GCA_949752735.1 Lumbricus terrestris
TCGATTGCTGTCTGGTAGTCTAGAAGGCAACTTTTTCAAATCAACCCGACGCTTGAAGCAACATACATTATGATCTTTTACACTCACTGAAACAACATGTTTTGGACTCAATGAAGCAAATTTTCATGTTCCAATCATTGACTGCAGACTTTTGATATCGAACGTATGCCTCCATTAGTGTCATCATCAATGCTTTGTTTTATACACTATCACATGTGCCATTCATCTTTACAAATATTGCATAGTTCTTCTTTCCCAGCAGCTCATGTGAAACAATATCACTTTCTGTCCATTAATCTATTCATCTTTATGTACTTTTTAATCTGCAATGCTATGCCAAAGTTTGTTGTTAAGAAGTTCATGAGAGCAACTTTCTTTGGAGTACTTTTAAAAGATTTTCTTTTGTCGAATAACTGCTTTTCCTATATATTACTGAGCAGATAAGAAACTCTTAAAGTTGCTGCATGATCTGATTCAGTTGGGGTGACGACATTTTAACCATAATTTTGACGAAGGCTGTGCATTGTACATTTGGTAGATTTCTTTCTGTTTTTGTCCCACTAGTTGCCATTATTGTTGCTACTCAGCATTCTTCTGCATGATGGCCACCTGTGACCTTACTTTAGTTACTTCTTCATGTGACGCATTCATGTTAGCTCAGCCCCAGTTTTTTGTGACGTGTCTCACCCTGTGTGCAAAAGCAAATCACTAGTTTGGTTTACTGTGATGATGAAAAATTGATGATGATGATGATAATGATGATGAGGAGGAGGATGATGATGATTATAATGAGGGCTTACTTCAAATCGAAGCTAGGATGTCAATTACTGGATTTATAAGTGCATTTTTACTAGTATATACCGAATTTAAACAAGTTTCTTGCTATCACTGACATATATTGTTACGTGAGGGACAACGTGAATGTTACGTCAGTGACACAGTTTAAAATTTGTTCTTAAATTAAAACAAAATTTCAACTATTTAGTTGTATTGCTAATATGTTGCATCAGAAGTTTAAAAATTTTCAGAATTTTTGCTTTGCTACTTTTGGTTATATTCTAAAAAGTCTTAATTTTTTGTCACTGACGTAACATTGAAAAGTACATCCCAAACTTCTGAAGTAAAAAAAATGAACTGTTATTAATTGTTCAAAGTTTTACTTGAAAATACTTACCAAGTGGAACTTCCATCCAACTGATGTAGCTTGTTTGATAAAATCAACTAATTGTTGCCATTACTTAAAAAACAAACCTTTTAATATTTCTGTAACAGAATTGCGCGGAACTTGTCGACATCAAATGTAAGCTGGCTGACAGTCATCTCACCAAAGATTATTGATTCTAATTATTATTTTGAACACTGGGGTCTCTTAGCTTTAAAATGATACCTTTATATTACCAAAATTCCCAAAAATATTTTTTGACTTTTATGTCCATTTCCCGTGGAATTGCCCATATGCAATGCATGAAGTCTCAACGTTGGCGGACAACACTTTATTTTGGACCATAAGCTTACATTCAGCTGATATGTGATATATGCAGCCTAGGCCGATGGTGTGGGCGAATGCATGAATGGATGTGTGCAAATATGCATGCATATAATGATACATGATAATAATTTTTGCTTGTTCAATAGATTGGCTGACAGACCGCAACTCGGAACACTCAACAGTCAGACGTTAAGCAAGTTTTAAAAAACCTGTTAGATGTCTTGTTGCAAAGCGTAGAGAACTAGTCTATCTATTTCACTGCTACGTCTATTCTAAACCCCTATCCTGCGCATTCTGCTGCGAATAATCATGAGAGTGGCTTTTGCGAGGACAAATTCTCGGATGTTTTCGTTAAAACGCGCTGGATCCCGCGCTTGAAGCAATGTAGGCCAGGCCTACTTATCATCTTACGTAACTTAACTAGCATAGCATATATGTCGCTCTTTAAAATTAATTAAACTTGGTCAACTATAGGCCTACTAGTTAAGACTTAAGAATTACGTTTTATTGTAACTTAATGTGTTATACCCAACTCTGCAAAAATTTATTTCGTTGTTACTCACTAGCGGAATCCAGGTTCCTTATATAGGGTTGTATATTAGGCCTATATACTCTATAGTCTAGGCCTTTGATCCCTTTTCTTTTTTCTACTAGGCCTATAGGCCTGCTTGTTTCTCGACGTCATATAGGCCTATTATTGCTTGGGTTAAATAAAATTTTTGATTATGGTTACAAAATTATGTACTTAATATATTGATCATGCTCGAGAAAAATGAGAGCGGAGGATGGTCGGGTAGAGCGGACTGGCTGCATGGCGAAGAGTTCACGAAGATGGTTGAGCCACGAGTATTTTTTAAGCGTAATCGTAATCGTAATCTCCTAATTTCTAAAGCGCCACTGGAAAGCCAAGCGCGGGGCACCGGCTTATTCACGAGCGCTGCGTTGAGTTAGAAGGGTTGTCCGTGAGAGTAGTCCGTGGTGGTCCGGGTCGAGTTGTAGAGCAGTTGTAGATTAATTAGGCCTATTGCTAGAACTTTGAAGTGGTCCATTGGATGAATTCGCTCTGGGATTTTTAGTGAATTGAGCGATTTGAAGATAATTATGGGTGCGATGCGAATCAAAAGACAAATCAAGGTGACGCTAATTAAACGCTCTTTCTTTCAGAGTAGGTCTAGGCTAATTCTGGTCGGCCGGGATCTGCATGTTCTCGCTGACATTTCTTTCCCAACTGACTACTAGCAGAAAGAAGGCTGAGAGAGTTAGCAACAGGCAGAGCTGTAGTCTACTGGTAAATTTTGAGGTGAGTACACGCTGACCGGGATAAAAAAAAGACTTTTTGTGACCCGAAAAAACTGATGATTTTTTTAGTCATCCGGCCGAACTCTTCAGAAAATTTTACCAATTTCTCCTCCTCCGAAAGAACTGACGACTTTTTTGTCATTCGCTCCGAATTCGTGAGGAAATAATACACCTAAATACCCGCGTGTACCCAGTGGCGGCGCTAGGGAGGCTGGGGGGCTAAGTCCCCCCCTACAAGAGGCTCAGCCCCCCCTAAAAAGGGTCATCCGAATTTTTTACATTGAAATATCCACGATTTTCGGCTGACGACTAAAAAAAGAAAGGTCGCCAGAAATTTTGGCGACGAAAATGGAAAATTTTCATGAGATTTCGGTTCGCGACAAAAAAAGGTCGTCAGAAATTTTGACAGATGAAAATGTGAAATTTTCGTCGCGAGGCTTCAGCCCCCCGAAACTGAAATCCTGGCGCCGCCACTGCGTGTACCCTGGTAATTACCCGCCCCGCGTATACCCTGGTTTACGGGAGGTAAGTAGGCCTATATACGCTGCATACCCGCGTATACCCTTGATCACAGCCCTGCATGTAGGCCTATATAGGCCTAGTCCTCGTCTGGATTGGAGAGAATGAGCAATGAGCAAGTGAGAACACACATAACGAGATGAATGCGTGGAAATAATGCATCACTCCTGTGCGAAAGTTGTGTGTATTAAAATGAATAGGTCCATAGTTTCGAGCAATTTTTTAGTTATTGCTAATTTTACTATTATACCTAGCAAATAACGATAATTTAAAATTATTTAAATTGTTTTTGCAGCAATAGCAACTAGGCATATAGCAACAGCAGCGGACCCAGCGGTATCAGCAGTATCAGTAGCAGAAGAAACATTATTAGTAGTAGCAGTAGCCTACAGCAGCAGCCAGTTGTAGCAGCAGTAGTAGGCCTATACAATACTATAGCAGCAGCAGTATTAGTAGGCCTATTAGCAGTGGTATAGCAATATGTTGTCCGGAGTCTTGAGATTGAGGTCATTAGATTTCTGCCACACATTGGCTCTGAACGGGTCCAGCATGGGGGCATTCTACGCTGGAATGGTATCACATCCGGCCGTGGGAGACAGCAACTCTGAACAATTAAATGGCTTTAGAAGAATGCTATTTCAGTTATAGCAATCTGTTTGATCTGATTATTCTGTTGATGAATCTCAAATGTCTTCTAGTTCGTGACCAGTAGGTTAGTTAGATAGTTGGATCTATTGTAGGCCTACTGCATCGTATTTTAAAATTTGCAAAGCACCTCTTACAGCAGGCCTGTAGCTATTCAGAGGCGCTCCCAGCGTTACGGCCCCGAGGAAATTCTTCAATCAGGTGACGAAGATGCCCAAAAAAATCTCGGAGCGTTTTAAGGGACGGGAAGGTCAATCCAAGAGGAATGACTTACCATAGGAAAGGAACGATGTTGGACCGTAGCTGTCCTTGCTCAATGGACAGGGACAACGATCAAGACGGTCTAGGCAGCGGATCCGAGAGAACGAGGAGAAACAGCAGAAGTCAACTCGTACATCAAATCACAAAAGTACGTAGGCCGGCTATACTTATACTACACGGTCTACACCTCCTGTCCTGGCTGAGTTCTGGAAACCGCGAGCAAGATCTTTTACTGGATATGATGAGCAACTGGAAGCCAATGTCTGCATTGTCATCACTTAATTAGGCCTAGGCCTAAATAGGTTTGGTTTCATAATTTGCTGACCTCATCCATTCTGCTGTAGTCTGGACGAGACGCTATAGTGAAATTGAGTTTCTATAAATAGTCAAATTATTAAAATCATCATAAATTATGGAAAAACGTAACCATGTACTATTTAAATTTGTGGGTGACTTACATACCAAATTCGCAGAAGACAGGCCTATACCTCCACAACCATTTGCCTTCATGTGATATCAGTATTCTTTCCTGTCTTCTTATCATTTTTTGCTATCAATAGGGCCTACGGTCGACCGATGCTCTGCTATTATGTTTTAGTATCACCATCACCATCGAACGTGACACTTCTTAGGGCGGACATGCTTTGTAGGCTGCTTTTAGCGCCGTGTATTGCAGGCTGTCTGCTCATTTAGTATACATGTAGTTAAGATTTGTGTATTCTATTATCTGCGTTCTAGTAAATTGTTTCTACTGCATAATTGTACACTGTAATTAACCGTTTGTGGTCAGTCAACCGGATTGCTGAATAAAGGAAAATTATTATTGTTATACTTCTGCATCAATATTCAATATTTATCCTACCACGAGACATGAGCAATTGAGCATAGGACTTAGTTTCAGAGTGCCAAGAGGACTGGGGGTTCAACACCCTAGTCTTTCTTAGGACCCACAGCAAAGTCTTCATTGCATACCCCAACTTCACATAAATCAATATCCAACCCCCCAATTATTTTCTAAAATTCTCATGCTGGTCATTATTAAGCCATAAAATTTAACAATTGAAACTGCAAGGAGATTCACAAAAAGATGACAAAATAGCCGTGCACATACAAGTCTGACTGCACACTCCATTATGTTATACTGTAGCATACAAATGCACAGGAACGCTTTTCACAACGCACAGTCTGTATATCCACAACTAAATGCCAACTGGAACATTACAGAACAACATTGGTATTAACAAAAACAACTTTATCACTTTGTCAGTTTTCACTCATCTGCTGTTTCACAAAAATCACTGGATCAACAAACTGAAATTTTTACTTCAGATTGCTCATACTGCTACTCTAATTATTATAACCAGAACGATTTGGACTGCTTCACATCATTAGTACATTTAAAAATAAAATATGACTTATAATAATAATAACCGTTACAACAGTGAGAAATCTTGTATATCAGATTCAATATTATCACAATGCTTAGAAAACTCTGCAATAAAATTACATTACAGAATTTGATTCACAAGTACCAAAAGTATTAGTAAGAACCATTTTGTAGCCTCTACAGAGAAGTAAAGCAGTTGACATCAATTTAATAGATTTACAGGTTTTACGAAACATGAATTAAACTGTCCTCTTTGTGTTTCTCTTAAACAAATTACATGCCGACAGAATTTTTAAAAATAAATTATATCCTTAAACTTTTGACAATAACTAGCTTGCTATGAACAAGATAAAAGCTACTTGCAAAATGTACAAAATGAAAGTATGAAACCATGGCTTTGTGTTTTAAAATAAAAATAGACCCTTCATTTACAATGAAGAATAAAAATTCACAAACTGGACATCAAATAAATTACTAAAGCTGGATAAACAAAACTCAAACCTAAATTCAGTTGACAATTTCATAAAATAATGATCATTGTTTTGATTAGACTGAATAAACGAATCAACCATCAAGCACAGACTGTTTTTAATAACTTTAACTGGAATGCATCCACACAATACATAATGCTTCAGTGCAAAAAGCCTTATCGTCAAGGTACGTAATCACAGCCCTGCACCCTCATACCTTTGAGACAGTTTTCTTAAATTTTTCTACACCACCATTTCACACAATTTTCAAGTTTTATTGCCAGCTGCATCTCACCCTCTCTTCTGGCCAACAACACTATCTCCTCATTCTTTCCACCCCACTCCTCCATACACCTCTAACACCTTTCCTTGAAATCCTATCCTCTCATGTTGTCTCATCTTAACAGCCATAAGTTGTCTCTGGTCAGTAAACGTTTTTAATGCCTATTTTCCTTGCTTTTCACACAGAACTTGTAGTAATTCTCGTCATCGGATCAGAATAACAAGTAAACCGACTTAAAAATAAATTACGATTAAATTACTCAAGACTTTCAGAGTTGACCACAGAAGTATTTAGTAATATGTATCTGAACACAGTTTTTTACAGAAAAGTTTACACAATTTCACAAATATATCTATACAGCAAGAAAATATATCCGCATTCTTTTATGTACAGCAAGTTGAATGAGGAACAGCGTGATGAAACAATGTCAGCCGCTGCAGTTTCTAAAGTTCTCCCTTTCATTGTTCTGGATTAAGTTCACATTGTCAGAGGTCAGTGAGAAATGATTGACTGCAATGAGGTAAACTGTTGAGATAAGAACCAACTGTAGCAACTGTCACATGTTCAGCATATTACCAGTTACTAGCTTTACCAGTGTCTCTTATGTGTCTAGATGTGTGGTGACCAAATATTACCGGACTTGTACAAAAGTAGCTGTAGCTGACTGCACAAAATTAGACAACAATCTTACTAAGAAAGTCATAAGCTAATTAATGTCACAACCTCACGTCAGTTGCATGCACGATGCTACTGTATTCCACATTTCTACCAATGTCACTTTCTAGCACAAGAGCATTGAAGTAGTAAAAGACCTTCTGAAAAATTTCTGTGCATATAAGTAAAGTTAGATCAGCAACCTATAGCAAGTTTGGGATATGTCATGAAGTTGGTAATAAGCAGTTGAGCTGCGGATATTTTTTATGCAAGAAGCATTTGAAAGCCGTGCTTTGATCACCATATCTGCTCTTCTAAGCTACTTGATGCAGCATAAGAAGCAGGCAGCTATTGACGAATACTTGGAAATAACCTTGAAAAACAGTTGCTGCATCAAAATCATATTCCTTAATTTCAAAATCACCATTGAAGCGCAGAGGACCAAACTAGTATAATTATTACAATTACTGCCATTAAAGATTTGTTAATGCTGGCATTGGAACGAGTGGAGGAGAAGTGTTACCTAATGTGCAGACCTGCACGGGAAGGACTAAGTGCAAAGTAAGTAAGTAAGTAGGCAAGTCGCCAGTTCCAACTGTTGGAAAGTCAAAGCGATTAGAGGTTTTTCTACATTTCTTAAAGGATGAGAAATACTTTGAACATCAGTGAAACACCGGTAGTCTGTCCCATTCCTTTGAGGCAGTAATATTGAACAGATGAGAACTGACAAGTACTCAACCACAGTATTTGGCCAAAGATGCATACTTAAAACTTGGAAAATAACAGGAGGGAAAGTTGGGACGAGTGTTCATTGTAAGAGTTTTATAGGTCAGATACCAACAGACGAATTTGACATCTGATACCTTCTATAACTGCAGGTGTAAAGCACATACTTGTGATATGATGATCATCACTGGAAATAAATCTTAACACCACAACAGTGTTCAAAGCAGCAACAAAACAACACAGGCAAGAGAAGATGGTATCCCGCCTCACTAAACCACTCTGCCTTAAAGTCTTCAGTCGCACCGAAATGTCTGTTAATAAACTAATTCAATTAAACCGTCTTGTCACAAGTACTCTATGACAATCTTCTTCTAATACTGAAGCATAGCGATAGTAAAAAGACTCGTCATATGTGGCGGGGCAAAGTTTTGATCAATTCTTTGGAAAGCTCTGTCTTTAAACACAAAGCCGATTAGCATTATCTGCTGAATTACTGTAGTCAGAAAACACACATGACATACCACATCAAAAGAGATAAGAGACAATGGATAGCAAGAGGAAGAGCGATGGGTGTAAATGACTAGGATCGTTCACAGCTTTTAAGTTGTCGTTTTCGGTAGACCTGTCGCAATGAAATTCCAGGAGTAAGTTGCCTGAGCGAAAGAAGCAACAACCGCCAGCATGAAGCACACATCAGTGCTAACTCTAAAACAATTAGGAACTTGGACAACCAATTGTTTGCCCCTCATAAGGGAGTGGCAACGAGTGTACTTGTTGAGTCTTCTTCTGTTATTGGCTCCATTTCTAAGTCATTGCTCGAGCTGACCTCTTCCCGATCCTGAAGCAACATTTCAACATCAGAAGCTGAGCAAGAATACATGCAATTTTAATTGATATTTGGGGGGCCCGGTAGCGCAATGGATAACACGCTGGCGTAGAGTGCGAGAGGTAGCAGGTTTGAGCCCCCGTTGGGCGGACATGCTTTGTAGGCTGCTATTAGTGCCGTGTAATTGCAAAGCTGTCTGTTCTGTTAGTAGTTAAGTTTAATTAAGATTACTGCATAACTTGTAAATGTAAAGCGCAGTGCGTTTGCAGGCGTTTAATTAAAGAAAAAATATTATTATTATTATTTAAGTAAACTTGCAATAAAAGCATTCAATGTCAGATATAATTGCACACCTTAATTAATATGATCCAATCAATCGTCTGCTGTTTCTCTTATGACTCCTTAATCCGGACATCAGATAGGAGTTTAACTGCAGGGAGAGGCCAATTGCGTCAGATAATTAGTAGTTACAACTTCTGATATTATGCATTTAACCTAACCAGACGTTGCATAGCACTTCAACCATTATATAAACTATCATAGCTATAATTAAAATTGAAATTGCAGTATTAATAACGGCAAATACAGTAGCAGGTTAGAACACCTTCAGAGCAGTGATGAAAGAGTTATTCTGGCTTACCTCGGTTGTAATATCATTGGCTTCCGGATTAGTTTTGTTGTTCAAATCATTCTCCTGTTCGATAACTTTGATCCACTTTTCAATGTTGCTCTCAAGGTTTTTAACCAAACAGCAGACAACATCTTTTGTCGCAACTTCTGATATAGTCGAAGTCTCTGCAGAAAATGTGCATCAACAACAACAGACCATTTGGGATAAATTATAGGCTGTGACTAGCGGACCGCCAGGCGGCCCTCGAATTTCAAATACTAGCGGACCGCCAGGCGGCCCGCGAATTTCAAATACTAGCGGACCGCCAGGCGGCTCTCGAATTTCAAATACTAGCGGACCGCCAGGCGGCTCTCGAATTTCAAATACTAGCGGACCGCCAGTGGCGGCCGTCCAATACGGAACACTAGCAAGCCGTCAGGCGGTCGTCTAATGCTGAATACTAGCGGACCGCATAGGTGCAATCGGTTCCACAACTGGTTCACAGACAACTGGTTCACCGACAACTGGTTCACGACAACTGGTTCACGACAATTGGTTCACGTACCGACAGCTGGTTCACCGACAACTGGTTCACCGACAATTCACGACCAAAATGTTCACTGCGAATTTTTTTAGTCCATGGTTATTGCCGCTAAAAAGGAAGTTGGATTGATGAAAATAACTCGTGATACATGTAAATCGAAAACAGATTGTTGATAGTTCGCTGCAAAAAGAAACAGAGGAAAAGAAGTTTCCTAAACGAAGTTGCATTAGGCCTAATGAATATAATGCTTGTAAAAATTGACGCCGCATACACGAAGCAATCGCGTTGCGAAATAGAAGTTGGATTGATGAAAATACTTCAATTTTAAATAGAAGTCGGATTTAGATTGACTAAAATCGTCCTGTTAAAATTGGAGCGGTTGGAGTAAAGGAAACCGGAATAAGTATTTTCTTACCTTAAATAGAAGCTGGATTTATGTTTATGAAAATGTTCTTGCTTAAATTAGAGCTGGAAGGATGAAAATGTCTTGCCTTAAATTGGAGTTGGATTGATTACAATCTTAATAAAAATCGGAACTGGATCGTTGAAAATAACGCGGGAGTAACGAAAACCGGAATAAATATTGTTACACATAAAATAGAAGCTGGATGGACGAAAATGTCCTGCCCTAGATTGGAGCTGGATTGATGAAAACGTCTTGCTTTAAATTGGAGATGGATAGATGAAAATGTTCTTGCTTAAATTGGAACTGGATGGATGAAAATCTTATTGATTAAATTGGAGCTGGATGGATGAAAATCTTCTTGATTAAATTGGAGCTGGATGGATGAGAATGTCCTTCCTTAAATTGGAGCTGGAATGATGAAAATATTCTTGATTAAGTTGAAGATGGATTGATGAAAATCGTCCTGATTAAATTGGAGCTGGATGGATGAAAATGTTTTTTTTATTAAGTTGGAACTGGATTGATGAAAATGTTTTTGATTAAGTTGAAGATGGATTGATGAAAATCGTCCTGATTAAATTGGAGCTGGATGGATGAAAATTGTCTTTATTAACTTGGAGCTGGATGGATGAAAATGTTTTTGATTACATTTAAGCTGGATTGATGAAAATATTCTTGATTAAGTTGAAGATGGATTGATGAAAATCGTCCTGATTAAATTGGAGCTGGATGGATGAAAATGTTTTTTTTATTAAGTTGGAACTGGATTGATGAAAATGTTTTTGATTAAGTTGAAGATGGATTGATGAAAATCGTCCTGATTAAATTGGAGCTGGATGGATGAAAATTGTCTTTATTAACTTGGAGCTGGATGGATGAAAATGTTTTTGATTACATTGAAGCCGGATTGATGAAAATTGTTTTGATAAAATTGGAGCTGGATGGATAAAAATGTTTTTGATTAAGTTGGAACTTGATGGATGAAAATCTTCTTCATTAAATTGGAGCTGGATGGATGATAAAACGTTTGAGAAATCGAAGCTGGATGAAGGTGTTTTATATGTCTGAAATAGAAGCGGGATCAAGGTATTTTATATCTGAAATAGAAGCTGAATAAATGATAAAACGCTAAAGAAATCGAAGCTGGAAAAGTGTTTTATGGATGTTAAATAGAAGCTGGATTAATGTCTTTATAGATCTGAAAGAGAAGACGGATGAATTAAATACGCTTAAGAAATGGAAGTTGGATGAAAGTTTTTATATATCGGAAATAGATGCAGGATTTTATACGTCTGAAATAGAAGCGGGATCAGGGTATTTTATATCCTAAATAAAAGCTGAATAAATGATAAAACGCTAAAGAAACCGAAGCTGGATAAGGGTTTTATAGATGTTAAATAGAAGCTGGATTAATGTCTTTATAGATCTGAAAGGGAAGCCGGATTAATGATAAAACGCTTAAGAAATGGAAGCTGGATGAATGTTTTTAGATGTCAGAAATAGAAGCAGGATGAGTGATAAAACGCTTGAGAAATCGAAGCTAGATGAAAGTATTTTGTCTGTCTGAAATAGAAGCTGGATGAATGATAAAAGGCTTGAGAAATCGAAGCGGGATCAATTTATTTCATATATTACATAGAAGCTGGATGAATGATAAAACGGTTAGGAAATGGAAGCTGGATGAAGGTTTTATAGATCTAAAATAGGAGCTGGATTAAGAAGATTTTCATCAATCCAGCTACAACCTAATCAAAAAATGTCATCCATCCAGCTCAAATTTAAGCAAGGAGATTTTCATCCATCCAGCTCCAATTTAGGCAAGACGATTTTCATCAATCCAGCTTCGACTTAATCATGAATATTTTCATCAATCCAGCTCCAATTTAAGGAAGGACATTTTCATCAGTCCAGCTCCAACCTAGTCAAGAACATTTTCATCAATCCAGCTTCAATTTGATCAAAAGCATTTTCATCAATCCAGCTTCAATTTAATCAAAAACATTTTCATACATCCAGCTCAACTTTTAGGCAAACCAGCTCCAATATAAGAAAAAAGGTTTCATCAACCAGACTGAATATTAAACAAGAATATTTATATTAATCCAGCTCCAATTTAATCAGAAAGATTTTCATCCATCCAGCCCCAACTTAATCAAAACATTGTCATCCATCCAGCACCAATTTATGGATGGACATTTTAACCAATCCAGCTCCAATTCAGGCAAGAAGATTTTCATCAATCCAGCTTCTATTTCACAACTAGAAATACCTTCATCCAGCTTCTGTTTCAGATATAGAAAACTTTCATCCAGCCTCCATTTCTTAGCCGTTTTATCATTCATACAGCTTCTATTTCAGATATATAAAAACCCTATTAAATATTAAAGTTAGGGGTCCACTGAAAAGTTGGGGGGACGCGTCCCGTGGATCCAATAGGGTGGTTGCGCCTATGGCGGACCGCCAGTAAAAGTAAGAAGCAAGTGACAGTAACGTATGTATGTATTGTATATGTCCATTTATATAGCGCCTTACAAGAAACTCACGAAGGCGCTAAAAATCTATGCAACTGTAAAACTAACGCATTTCCCAGATATTATTGTTGACACGGGCACGTATACAATATAAAATGCCTAATTCTGATGACTTACATGATGATATATGATGACTTACAAATCAAAGCCCGATCCAGAAACATATTCAAAGCATTTTAATAGAAACAACAACATTCTTTAAAATTTAGATCATGTTTCTGTAAACATCATTTAATGATTATTGATAATCTATTCTGTAAAATTAAGAAAGAGTCCAACATTTTAGCGCGTTAACCATTTTATTATCACAATGGAGCTGACAAATGTTAGTTCAATAAAATCTGCTTTGCTATACCTGCCTGTAAAAATTGAATACCTCTGTAATACATTACATTTCGCATTGCACTATTTCTATGCGTAACGTAGACTAAATACAAAACTTAACAAGTCGGCCAAGGTTTGCCTCTCACTGAAAAAAAACTGAAATGACGTTCCTCTGTGAAGACCCCATACCCTCAAATATTTTGGAAAAGTTTACACTGGTGCTAATCTTAATGTCCAAAAGATTAATCAAAGTTCACTTCCAGTGAATTCGGATTCCAATTGATCAGTCAGCACAACTGGCATTTAAACGGATCTTTCCGGCGTTTTGGCAAAGTGTTTTTATTGCAACAGCAACCATGAACCCATTTTTTGCAGTTGTCACACTGAAACCATGTTATACTTGCCTTTGCTGAAAAACCTTTTGGCGGCTCAGGTTGACCACACTTTGCACAGCTCTCGCCTATTGAAGCTCTGGGTTGCAATGTACTAGAATTTGAACACTTTTGTTGCTTCTTCTTTGCCAGGCCTATAACAGTTGTTTCGCTACCTTTTGGCCGGCCTCGTTTACGCATTGCTGGTGGCATTTGTATTGCAGCAAACGTGTCCATCTTGCTTACTCCCGACAACTGTGTCTTGATCTCAACACTTCCTGGCTTGTCTACGCTCATTGAAGCAGCCACTGGCTCTTCCTCATTCAACTGTACATCTGCTACCAGTGCTTCACCCACCTGAACATCTTCAACGACCAGTTCTTCAAAAGTCTCCATGTTTCTTGGTTCTCCTTCAACGACCAGGCCACCTCCAATTTCAGAAACAGTACCTACATTGTCTACGCTCATTGAAACAGCCACTGGCTCTTCCTCATTCAACTGTACATCTGCTACCAGTGCTTCACCCACCTGAACATCTTCAACGACCAGTTCTTCAAAAGTCTCCATGTTTCTTGGTTCTCCTTCAACGACCAGGCCACCTCCAATTTCAGAAACAGTACCTACATTGTCTACGCTCATTGAAACAGCCACTGGCTCTTCCTCATTCAACTGTACATCTGCTACCAGTGCTTCACCCACCTGAACATCTTCAACGACCAGTTCTTCAAAAGTCTCCATGTTTCTTGGTTCTCTTTCAACGACCAGGCCACCTCCAATTTCAGAAACAGTACCTACATTGTCTACAAGTTTCACTTCTTCACCTTTGCTCCAGGAGTCATATAGTTGTTGAAGAACTTCACATCGTTGCTTATATATTGTCATTCCTGGTTCAGAACATAGTGATGCAATGCTGTCAGTAAGATTCCGAGCTTTGCGATACTTAGCAGCCTGTGAAAGTTTGCTTGTTCTTTTCATGGGTGCACTGTAATCAACACGACTGATAGACGCAGTAGCATTGGTCCCCTCGTTTTGAAGAACATTGCAGTGAGTCATATAACTGAACCGGCTCCAACGACTGTCCAACACAGATTCATCAAAACCAAGACCTAAACAGCGTCGAACATATAGTAGATGTTGACAAGGCAACCGTTTGCTGCAGTATGTTCTACAACCACAGGATCCAGCAGTTGTTGATATGGTGCTTCCATGTGAATTGAAAGTGAAGGTCTCCTCTGTCTGTGCAGTAAACTGCACATTAAGTGACTTGCTATACTGTACCATGACAATGCGAAATGCATATGGCGTTAGGAACTCCAAATACGGGACCATTTCAGTTGCAACAACAGCAGTTTGTCTCTTGGTATAAATCATAAGCGCTCGATGCCGACGTTCAATTCGCATTGATGAAAGAAAGCTGCGAAAATCAACAAAAAATCGCTGCAGACATGCATGCTTTGAGCAAACGCTCTTGATTTTGGCATTGATGCTCTCCAGTCGATTGTTTGTGCTTTCACCAAGTGTTAGATGTTGTGCCTTCAGACCTTCAACCCACTCATGGCGTATTGGTTCCCATGAATCTTTAACGTATTTAGTCACCTTTTCACAGCCAAGGATTACCAGCCGCTCCATATTGCTCCTGTAGGCATCCTCGTCTACAGCATAAGCGAGATCCTGTAGAATGCGTAAACACTGCTCACGTTGTGATGAAGTGATTCCCATTTTCTCACACGTCACCTCACGCCGAAATGTACGCAATGTGTGATACAGACATATCAGCAACAGTGCATCTACAACGTACAAACTTTTGTTCAGATGTTTTGGTGATAAATAAGAAATTGAAATCCCGAGGTAAACATTACAAGCAGAAATGGGTTGATTAGTTGAAATTGCTAATTGGTTAGCATTACATAATGAAATTTGCAAATTCTGCAATACACCCTTCTTTTCCATCCCTCTGACCGGAGAATCACACCCAGCCGAGTTAGCCAACAACCTGATGCGCTAAAAATTTCTTGCTAGGGTGTTATATACTTGTTAAATTGTGTTTATTAGATATCTGTATCAAATAAAACTGATATTTTGCCATCAGATAAAAATTATAACACACACACACACACACAGTCATCATTTCATTAAAATTACCAGATCAGTATACAAATTATAACTTACTTGGGAATAAATCGTTGAACACTTTTCGCTCCACAAAGTCCTTGTCGGTCATTACGGAAATGGTATTTGTCCAAGCAGGGTTGTGGTTCTGAAAGGCTTTTATAGCTGCAGTCATTGTTGATTTGGTTTCGTCAGCAAGAAGCATGACTGCAACAATTTCACTCTGTCCGTTACCATCAACTGCAAGCATGATATAAACTGCCAAGCGCAGGTCTAGCAGCTTATACGTCGCATCACAGAAGAGCATCTCTGGGTACGACATGAAGACTCTTTGCATATACTGATCCTGGTAAAACAGACCACGGAAGATGTTATCGTCAGTAGCCAGGACTTCCACTACACAGTCTACATGTTCATTCAGCTGTTTGAGCACTTCTTTAAGGTTGTTAGGCATGGAGTGTTGTCGGAGTTTGTAGCCGATGTTCGCAATGTCCTTTAACAGAATCACTTTTCCAGTGTGATTCTGAAGGTGTTGCTGAACCAGTTTCGAGTTTGCACGGACTGAAATGAGTGTTTCAGCATGCTCTAAATCTGACTGATGCAAACGCCTTTGCTGTGGTAAGTGAAAGTAAACTTCACTGCTGACTATATGATTGGAATGGTTTGCGGAGAATTCCACCACATCGAGAGAATCGCCATCGTCTGACAAGATCAGACGAACGCACATTCCGCAGTCAACTTTGCGTGACCTGCACAAAAAACATACATTACCATTACATAATAACAGTGCAAAAATAGACATGTTAGTTTATGTTTAACATAGTGACTAAAACAATTTTTGTTGTTGCTCATGCTCGTGTGAGGGTCGGTTAGGGCTCAGGTTAGGCGTCGTGAGGGTCGGTTAGGGTTAGTTTTAGGGTTAGTGCAGTCATTCTGAAGCTGGATTGATGAACAATAATTTTCAATGAAAAATGGATGAAAAATATTTGCTGACGAAATAGAAGCGGGATTTATCGAACAAATTCTTGCCTAAAGAGAAGCTGGATCGATTAAAAGGATTCTCGGCAAACTAGAAGTTGGATTTATTAAAGATAACAACGCTGCAACGTTAGTTCTTGGTGTCTACCGAGTCATTCTAGAACGTCTACCGAGTCATTATAGAAATCTACAGAACTCTACCTGGAAGCTGGATGAAGTTATTTCTAGATCTGAAATAGAAGCCGGATTGATTAAAAAACGCTTAGGTAATGGAAGCTGGATGATGGTATTCTTATATCTGAAATAGAAGCTGGGTCGATTAAAATAAAACGGGCGAGAAATAGAAGCTGGGTTAATAAAAATATTCTAGCTTAAATTCGAGCCGGATTGATGAAAAAGAATCATAATTGAAACAGAAGTTGGATTCATAAAACAGCTGATGCAATTAAAAAGCTGGACTTTTATGGAAATGGAAGTTGGATGAAGGTTCTCTATAGATGAAGTAGAAGCTGGGTGATGGTTCTCTATGGGTGAAATGGAAGCTGGATGAAGGTTAGAGAAATAGAAGCTGGATGAATGTTACTTACTTATTTATTTTTGCCTGCTGTCTTATTGCACACTTGCACGCAACTTCCGGAAAGGGTCAGAATTGAATAACAACTTCGATCGGCGGTTTGTTATGACAAAATATTACAATTTTTCAATCGATTTCCTTCTTTTTAACAAATTCTAAGTATAATAATACATCAGTTAGGTGATCTAGCACGTTGGCGGAAATATTTTAAGGCGCTTTTTGTGCCATAATAAGCAGGAAAATAATTTACGACGCTAAGATACACGTTTACCGAAGAGTGGTTACTTACTCTGTTTCTCGTTTCCCTTCTCCTTGTTTCTTGAATTTTTTGCCACCATATGTACAGCATAATCGAAGCGAGTAATAACGGAGCTCCTTCTTTGCACGTGCTGCCTTCTTTGGTGCATACTTCATCATGGATTGCAACGTTTTTGCATCGCGCATTGTTAAGTTACAAGAGTTACTCATTTCATACTCTTTTTTGCAATTTTCTAAGTCACTAAAAGAAGAAAACTTTTGTCCGACAAAAAACAAACTATCGATAACTGCCGCCATTGTAACAATATTCAAGAATCAAGACTCATCAGTCATGTGACAGGTTACACGTGACTGGCGGTCCGCTAGTAATTGAAATTGGAAGGCCGCCTGGCGGTCCGCTAGTCACTTCGTAAATTATATTATGAACCGGAAATTCTGCTGTCAGAAGAGCAGAACAAATGCTATAATAGATGATAAACAGCTAATTTTAGGTGAAAGCCACGATATAGAAAACCATCACTTCTATTTCTCAAAGCAAGTCATTACAATTTCTAAGTATCATGCCTGGTGCCATATAGCACAGCTACCTGAGAATAAGTCCTGAGAATTGCAGAATAGAGTTAAATGCAAAACTGCATACACTCTATAGCAAATATAGGCTCATACTGAAAGTTCGGCTATGGTATGTGGTAATATGTATGTGCACTTGTTATAGCGTCCCTTCAATGTTTCTACTCAGAAGCGCTCTCGAATCCAGCACGGACACAGAATCGGAGTTTCACGCTGAAGCGCTTGAGCAATTGCGTGTGAAGAACTTGCTCAAGGTCCCTACGTGGTGGCCTGAGTTGGATTCAAACCTGCAACACTTCTGCTACAAGGCAACGAACATACCCAATACACCACCGTTCCCCACTGCCCCACTGTGCTGTGTACATTTACAATACAGTTACATGTCACTTACGCAAAAGTAAACGATTTATTAGTAATAGAGTTGTGCTGATAATAGCAAAACCAATAAAAGATGATTTGTGCAGCACCATAGTTCAGCCGAGGTTGAAGGAAATGGAACTGCAACTCCAATCTTTCTTATTTTTTAAGCTGATGAATTTTATCCACTTTCAATATTAATATTATGTTAATAGCTACCAAAATGGCAACTGTACTGTACCAAAGTAGCAAATAAAAAATTATAAAAAATAATCAGTTGTAATAGTTAACTATGTAAAAGGCTTTTCATTTTTTGAGCTGATAACAATACTAATAAGGAGCCAGAGTCATGCCTGAGCTACTGTGCATTTAGAGAAAGCATACTTTCCTACTGTGGCTTATGCACACACAAGTTGATACATTTTCTTCTGTATCCAAACATTTTTGTGTGAATTATCCTTGAAATCAACTTGCACTCGAATAAAAAAGGTGTTGTAGTCCTCAATTTACACTGAATTTAGAGTTGAGGTGGCAAGAAAGGTAAGAGCGGAGGAGGAGGAGGAATCAAGATATTGCTTTGATGGAATTAAGGAGAGTTTATGAAGCAGTGCTTACGAACCTTCATCTTCCAGTTCCTCATCCGACAGATCATTTCCAGAAGCTTCCTCATTTTCTGAAAACAGACAGACTACCGGTAATTAATGGCTGAACAAATGATGCAGAATTTTGGAAAATTTATTACTTAATGAACATTCATCTAATAATTTATCCTTTAAAAATTCTCGCTGATACTCTCCAAGTACACACAATTGTGACAATTCTCCTCACAGCATAAATACTTTTCCATACAAAGTCGGATATAAATGCTGACGGGAATAGTTATACAGATTATAAGTTAATCGAGGCTTGTGCAGATGCAAATAAAGGCCACTTAAGCGCAAATTTAATACGCATTACAATTGGCAATAAGGCTGAACTTTCTATTGCTTCTTAATCAGTAGGGTAGAGTGCATTTAAACTCCCCCGAATGTTCGTAATACCATCAAAAACAAAAGAACTGATTAACAGCTTCAAACTATTGCTGCATAGGATTAAGTTACAAACATACTTCAATTTAATGTCTAGTTTACTTTGGACCACCTGTTGGTCTTTGATTGGACTGTCCAATCAACTGCAAGCTTTGACTACAGTATTGCTAGACATGATAATCAATGGTTAATTCCTTGTGTATTAAGATATATTGAAATCATTACCAAGCAGATTAAATGTATGCATGCATAGACTAAATTGAGGGATTAAAAGCATTAAGAACATGCTTGATCAGCAATGCAGTGAGAAGTGATGTAATATGATCGGGCAATTGCACAGTCTGACCTGCATGACATTTGTGTGATATAAACTCAGAAACGCTTCGACAATATCCTTAAGAGATCAAATAAGAGTTGCTACCGCTAAAAATTCCAAAGAGCTTCCAGCTTCGACAGAAGTAAAGCCGCACTCTAAAGATTTAGACAAGGAGTTTAATTAATTAAACCCAGCACATTCAGTAATTCAAATCTCTAACTGATACATCACTAGAAGTGAATCAGACAAACTCGACCATATGAACAACCCTAATGAGCTCTATTAGCCTAGCTACCATTGCTGTCAGCTGCAGCATCTTCAGCAATTGAACCAGGAAGTAGACCAGCATTAGCCATTGCACTGCACAGAGGCGACACCAAGTGATTGATGAAGGACTCTTGGAGTTTGGCCAGTTGAGGATTTTTGCGATCCATATATGGCGAAATAGGCAAACCGAGTTTGGCTTCCTCATCACCCTGTCCAAAAAAATTCCTCACTTGTAAGTATTATCCATTTTATTAATTAAATCAGACATATATTAAAAATGTGCCTGTATAACACCAACAAATTAATATATATCGTCATTGTCCTGCTCCTGTTTCACTACAAACCAAGGAAAAACCGGCAAAGAAATTGCTAAACTATATTACCGCTTGGTAAGCAAAACAGCCTGTTTACTTCATACAAAGTATTTATCATGCCTAGAACACATACAGGTGTTAATTGTCTGGTGCTAAATGTACCGGTACTAAACCAGTCGTTGCAGCCACAAAAAGTCATAGTAGCATGCCACAAAACGTTTTTGTCTGATTACTTTAAAATACAACAATATATTATAACTTGCAATCCTTTAGCAACAGACAGTCCACACACACAAATATTCAGACTACAATCATGTCTGTTGCATTCAGACATTCTCTTAGAAAAAAGGCCAACTTTTTCATTCCATAACAGAATAAAATTTGTCGAAATCCCGTAATTCAAAAGACAAAAACGTTGGCTTGACATCAACCGGTGAGCTTACCTGCTCATAGAACTCCTCGCAGATGCGCTCAGTCCAGCGCATGTGAAGGTCATGGCGCTTGCACGGTCCATTGATGTCCGCCATCTTAATGACCATATTCGCAACCATCAGACGGTCAGCCTCACAAGACCAGTCGATGCCAACCGCATCGTCGTCGTTAACCTGTTCCATTCAATTTCACACACAATTCACAGTCAATGCACATCACAGTCAATGCACATCACAGTCAATTCACCGACTGAAACGCCACGGCAGACAAATCGGTTCAACGTCGGTTCATCTGATTAGCATGCAGTTAATCAAAGGAACCTTTGATCGGTGGAAGCTTTAGGCATCCTTTCATTGCTCAACTTTTTATTCTCTGGAATAGGTCGTGTTTGCAGAGACTCAATCATTCGATGTCAGTCATCTCTATTCGATAATGGACTACTACGTCCAAAGGTATAAATCTTAACCATCCACTGAGAAAAACATTTCTCGTGCAAGACACGCGAATAGACGAAAAGTTCTGTCTGGCAGAGTGCTTGCTCTACATGTAATGTGCACAGGATAGAATAAGAGACTGTCCAAATATCCTGTACAAAGGAAGAGTTTCACTGGATTTCGCACACAGATGCATGCAGTGGGGTGGGATCTCGACAAAATACATGTATGCAAAAGAAATTTATAATTATGATGTCCACGTAAGCCTGTCATAAATCCGGAGTATCCAAAAGTCATCCAATGGCATTTGATTACATTAAAATTAAATGCAGTCCAGATCTAAACAGTAAACCACAGCAAACAGTGCACCATAACAAATACCAAATTTTAGCTAGCAAATATGATGTCAAAAATTATCCAAAGATAAAATAAACATTTTAAAGATGACTTTAGCTAAGTAACTCTGGTAAAGGTGGGTAGAGAAGTTTATCTGCACATACGCTTGTCTGGGTTCCACAAAGCGTACAACGCACAACGGGGAAGGGGCCGAAAATATGATTTTTTGCGTAAGCAGCATTATGGATGATGGACCATAAGCAGCAGATGCAAAATCACCAGATCAATCAAGCACATAAATTTATATGGCGCCCCTTCAAGGTCACTACTCAGTGGCGCTCCGATGGTGCTAGCAGATAATAACATGAAAAAATGTCAATGTAATGCAGTCTAATGTAATCTGAAAACATTTAGAGTGATATTGAAATGTCTGTGTAAATGGTTGCTTCAAATTGACATTGCAGTCCACCATCAACATCCATTAGAGATAATTATTCAGTCAAGGTTGAAGCCACAAAAAATCTATAGAATCAACACGGAATTCATACTTAAGGTAACTTTGTGTTGTTCTGAATTAGAACTGTTTCACATACTGTTTCATAGACAGCAGGCCTACTGAACCATCATGGACTACTCAGTATTCACAAGATATTCAAAATTGTAAAGATTCAAGAGCCATGCATTATTACGGTACTACGCACAGATGAGAAGCAAAATGCTCCAGAAACCTTCATAACTGTAAATGTAATTATTAACTTCTATTGAGCCAGTGGCCAATGTAAAGGGGGTCAACCTATGGCAAATCAAAACCAAGCTGTATTCACATCAACATTCAGAAGCCAGAGATAAACGCAGCCTATGGAGAATAAGGACTTTGAAAGAGGTATAACATTAAGTTGAGAATGATACGACATAAGCGTCTAAGCAGATCAGGCCAACACTGGTATCTTCTAAAGCGCCTTAATGAGATTATTGTAGGGCGCTATATAAATGTTCATATAATATATATATATATACAATTATACATGCATACATACATACAATGTCATACATACATATTACATACACATACACACATGCACACATAAATATATACATACATGCACACATATGTACATGCATTCATAAATGCATACATACATACATACATACATACATACATACATACCTACATACATACATACAGTCATACATTTATACATACATACATATATGCACATATGCATATATGCATACATATTGGTACATACATACACTGGAAGACAGTTACAAAATCCTGGTCCACTACTGTTCACAGTATAATTTTCAAGTCTCATTTATGGCGTAAAGTAATGTAAGCTGTGCAAATGGAAAGGGTATACTATAAGGGTATCTATTTAGCTCCACCTTAAGGAGCCCAAAATACAGCGCACTAGTTTCTTGTTGACTGATAGAATAGGCTTAGCAGTTAACTGTTGGTTAACTGTTCATTCTTCTCTGACAAAATCTCATCCCTTCGCTTCACATTGCAGTCTCTTCTTGACTCACAATCCTCCAACACTGATCCACCTCCATTTCCAAATCCTTCTTCTCCCGTCTCTCAATCATCGCTTCCAACGCTCCATGCCGCCTCTGAAGCTGAAGTGTCACTCCTGCTCAATTCTCTTCCTAACAAACAGTGTGAATTAGATCCCATCCCAACTGCTCTCCTAAAAGACTGCGCCTCCGTCCTCATTCCCATAATCACTAAAATTATCAATCTTTCACTTTCCACTGGCAACTTTCCAATGGTCTTCAAGCAATCTCTCGTCACTCCTCTTCTGAAAAAGGCAAATCTTGACAAGGAAAACCTATCAAATTACCGACCCATCTCCAACCTTTCTTTTCTATCTAAATTAACCGAACGAATTGTCCTTTCCCGGCTAAACGATTACCTCGCTTCTAACTCACTCCTCAACCCCCACCAATCCGGCTTCACCAAACACCACTCTACAGAAACTCTACTCGTCTCTCTGTATAATAAACTGGTTTCTGCCGTCAGTCATCAGCAAGTCTCCTGCCTCTGCCTCCTTGACATCTCCGCTGCATTCGACACCATCGATCACAATCTCCTTCTAAATCGACTTTCTTCTTCTTTTGGCGTCTCTGGCACCGCTCTACTCTGGTTCCAGTCCTATTTGTCTTCCAGGTCCTTCTCCGTCAAAGCCTCCGGTCACTGTTCACAACCCCTTCCACTATCTTGTGGCGTTCCTCAAGGCTCCGTCCTGGGTCCGTTGCTCTTCATTCTCTACACCACTCCTTTAAGTCATCTAATAAAATCCTCGTCTGTTGACCACCATCTCTACGCAGACGACACCCAACTCTTTATATCGTTCTCCCCAGGCTCTTTCTCCACCGCCATTGCTCAACTTCTCAGTGTGGTCAATCTGATCTCTCAATGGATGTCCTCAAACCTCCTCTGCCTCAACCCATCAAAAACAGAGTTCATTATTCTTGGCCTTCCTGACCAAATCAAGAAAATCCCTGACCCTTCAATACACCTATCGACTAACTCTTCAACTCTCGCCTTTACTTCCGATGCTCCTGTTCGCAATCTTGGTGTAATGTTTGACTCGCATCTCTCCTTCTCTAACCACATCTCTAGCCTATCACGCTCCTGTTTCATGCACATCCGGGACCTCCGACGCATCCGACCTATGCTTGATTTCAAAACTGCTTCAACCATTGCTACGTCCATCGTCCACTCAAAGCTTGACTACTGCAACTCCCTGTTCTTAAACCTTGATTCCACACAACTTAAGCGCCTCCAACTCATTCAAAATTCTCTAGCTAGAGCCGTCACCAGAACACCCAGACATCATCACATCACCCCTGTCCTCAAGTCTCTTCACTGGCTGAAAATCCCAGAGCGAATCCACTTCAAAGTTCTCTCCTTAACTTACAACTCTTTACAATGCTCCCAGCCCAGTTATCTTCGCGAACTCTTCACCATCCAGCCTACCCGTTCTACCCGATCATCCGCCTGCCTTACACTTTCTCGACTCCCGGTCACAAGTCATCTCAAGTTCTCCAACCGAGCCATATCCATCTCAGCACCACACCTTTGGAATGATCTGCCTCCTGAATTCCGATCCTTTTCAGTCCCTTCATCATCATTTCTAATCACACACCATAACCTTCCTCAGGCTCCTCTGTCCATCACACCTCGGGCTTTTCATTCGAAACTTAAGACACTCCTTTTCACGATCTCTTACCCTATCTCAACTGATCCTCCACCCTCCAATTCCCGGCCCAGACGACACCCACCTTAGTAGCTGTTCCGCCCCTCTGACCCTATGGTAACTCGACCCGGACCACCACGGACTACTCTCACGGACAACCCTTCTAACACAACGCATTTGATCCTGATCCAATGGTAACTCGACCCGGACCACCACGGACTATTCTCATGGACAACCCTTCTAACGCAACGCAGCGCTCGTGAATAAGCTGGTGCCCTGCGCTTGGCTTTCGAGTGGCGCTTTAGAAATCTCGAGTTTACGATTACGATTACGATTAATAACCCAGTCACCCACATCATCACATCCAGCGACAGACTGAAAAACGGAGGACGCAAACTGACCTTAGAATTGAACTCGGACAAAAGTTCAAAGTGTTGCTTGAGATCGGTGGCGAGAATAGCCTCAATGACGAGAAATCGAAATCGCTTGAACTCGCTGTTGTCAAGGTTTGAGAGCCAAGCGTTGCGTTGATCGGACAGAAGAAGAGCCCACGCAGACGCCGCGTGATGACACTCCAACACTGATCGATCATTGTACAAAATCGCCTGAAAATATCAATTTACATCGAATCTCAACAATTCAATTGCACCTATAATTTCACCAAATTGATGATCATAGCATCAACAGAAATACCTTATCAATGCCTCCTGGTAAAACACCCAGCCATCAAAGAATGTCAGTCACAGGAGTCAACACCAGAAAGATGGCAAGTAGGAACACTCAGGCACTGGTGCATCATCTCATTGATCAAACCATTAAATAACAAGAGGTATCACAGGATTGTCAAACTGAACGAGGTGGCCAGATGGGGTTACACAGCTCTGAATGGTGATACACAGGCATGAAGAACAGAATAGCATGGGTTTGATATCATATAGCCACTAGCCCAGGGCTGCATAAAGGCCAGTGTGGGTCAGGTGCTGTGATTACCCTCCAATGGTTCCCCTCTGACAACCCACTCTGGTCCACCATGCGCTTGTTTATAAGAATGGGCCTCTGAAACTGCTGTGGCACCCTTAGAACCCGCATAGGCATGGGCCTGCACTAGCCCCAAGAGGCTCACTCAGTCTTCCATACCCTAGGGAACAATGGAAATATGAGCAGAAGGACGGATCAGCATCTAACAGGCTTCCATACAATAACAAAACCAGTTCTTGTTTAACCTCTTGTCATAATATATGTTTAGGATTGCATCTTTGGTGTGGTGATGCTTATCAGGCTGGGCACACTCTTATCTATGTGAGCTTTGCCTCCTCCTTTCCACTTGCATAGGCCGCCATGCACTGCGCTCTGCTGTCCATGGTGACTTAATCCTTCACCCGTTTGCCCTGAGTATATTCGCTGAAAACGGGCTTAGAATTTAAAAATGAACCGGTAAAGGGTTTATGGTTCTTTTCACTCGCTCTGCAACAATGCAGAGGTGTTCATTCTCTGTGGTTGGTCCAACAACCTGGAATGGACTTCCCTTGACTATGCGATGCCTCCCAAGCTCTTCTCAATTTCACAAACTGTTGAAGACTGTTTTTTTTCACTTGATCTCAATCGGGAGCGCCTCTGAGTAGGTACCTTGAAGGGGCACCATTTAAATTACGATTGATTGATTTACGATTGATTGATTGCTTGAATGATATGTCCCTTGCATTTCATAATCATGCAGCTGTTTGAATTGAATAAACCAGTATTATTAGAAGACATAAAGGTGATAATTTGAGAGAGATTGTAATGCAACTCGATCACTTTGGTCTGAAAGTAACGTTACATGAGTTTGCTTACATGCCAAAACACTAGAACAAGGCCACCATTATGCCATACGATGTATCCAGATGAGTTGGCGATACACAGACTTTCTGATACATGTATCTCTTCTTCACAGTCTCAATGTTTAGAACTTTAGAGAGAACGCAGTGGAAGCAGCTGGCATTACAGAGCTCGATAAATGCCCGCTTAGTCAGACAATCCAGACAATTTACAGGCCTGCGTATTAACAGCAGTTGTTATCTGGTGACAACCCTTCCTAGAGCACAAAAGTCATGGTTGAGATCAGACGCCTTCTATGACTGTAGACATCTTCCAGAGTTCTGCACTCAGCACCATTCTGAAAGCACTCGCTAAACTCTGCAGATTTACTCACCAGAGGGCTACACGTTGAGACGAGAAAAGCATTTGTCCGGCCTGGATGGTCATAGTCGTGCATTGCTGCAGCCGTGTACAAGGCCATCAGTTCTAGCGGAGGAAAATTGGCCGCCATTATGCCATACGATGCGTCCAGCTGGGCTCGCGATACACAGTTCTGAGAGATCACTGTATCTTTATCTGGTACAGTTTAGACACGAACTCACTTTAATGGATAACTTAGGGAGATTAATTGGCTCAAAATAACAGCATCTTTATAATTTATCATGTGGCAGTAACGTAAACAACATATACTATTCCATTGCACATTCAGAACATCTAGGAAACATTTTTTAAATGTTGCCTAATGCGGTTCTGTAATTATGACATTATTATATATGAAGGATGCTCATTATACAATCATATTAACCTGATGGGTTTATAATTTACATGATACTAGTACTGGTGTTACTACCTGGTAATAGTACATTCATACAAAGAATGTGATAATTGCGCAATTTTCAGATGGTAGGGGATGACCCACAGTTTCTTACCATGAGCAAACAATACCCATCAAGTTCAGTATGGGCTTGTCATTCTACAATCACTTCCACACTAAAGTAGTCAGTCCATCAATGGTCACTATGCAAAACCAGACAGGATGGAAGAAACTGCCACCCACTTGCCTGGCTAGTTATCTCAAAAACCATGTCAGATTGCTTAGTCTTAACTTTCACAGGTCTGTGATTCAACTAGAACTCATCTTCGCTTTGTCCCGTCCAACTCTTTCACAGACTTCTTAATAATAATTATTATTGCTTGTATGTGCACTAGTTATTGTTTGTATGTGCACTTGTTATAGCGCCCATTCAATCTCACTACTCAGAGGCGCTCCCGACTACAGAGTGGATACGGCATCGGAATTTCATACCGAAGCGCTGAGCAATTGCAAGCGAAAGACTTGACCCAAGGTCCCTACGCAGCGACTTGAGGTGGATTCAAACCTGCAACTCTCGGGCTGCAAGGCGACGACCATACCCGCTACACCACCACGCCCCACATATCCACCTAATTGCTCCATTGAATAATACTAAACTGCTTATGAATTTCAATTACAACTCAACACTTCTCTATGGCTTTCAAACATCTGGATATCTCCATGAACTCTTGATCCGATGACTGAATAACTGCACTTAAGTTTTTCACATCCTGTGAGCGTCTTAGCATGCATTAGCATCATTTCGTAACAATATTAGGCTTAACTGCCTATTTCTGTAGAACCTCTAAACGGTATTTTATTACCAAAACACAAACAAGACAATGTTCAGCATTCAAACAACAGGACAACCTTTTGTTGAGATTGACATGGCTCGGCAATAACCTGTTAATGTCGAACAACAGGTTTTAAACACGAGACAAAAAGGTAGTTTGCTCAACTGTGTCTGGGCCCAGCCCATTAAGATCTGACAGAGAGAGAGAGAGTTATAAGAGACCTTGTGCTGCAGTTGTGCTTCTGTGGCTCAGTGGGTGCTCCTCATCCACAGTCACCTGCATGAAACCTGGTATCGGTTGTGTAGTGATATAGAACACAGCGTGCAGAACATCAGCGGCATGGATTCGATTGTGGTCTGAAAAGAACGAATCACCATTCATTCATTCATTCTATGTACCTATATATTGCCGCTTCCAGAACATTGACTCAGGGGCGCTCCCAGCCCAACAGGCAGAAATGAAGCCTCACTTCTACTGGTTTAAATGATTTACAGTACCACGTTTAGTCAACAGACTGCTCTATTATAAAGCATTCCAAACAGACTTACTCATTTCCTGATTTCATAACAATGGAATTTTATAATGACTCTGTTTTTTACTACCTAAATACTGGCCCAAGTAGCTCTTTTGGTCCTAGTGTTATGTAGTGGAGCAGCTGAAGTTAGGAAGTGGTTCACATGACAACTGTGATTAGCTATATTTCAGATCTGTATCTCTCGCTATTTGTAATTAATAACTTCTATTGTGTGGCATGTTCAATTGTTCCATACACTCGGACCTCAAGTACAGATATATCAAAGTAGGATCAAGTTTCTTAAGCATTCAATAGGACTAAAGAGAAAAATCTAGAAGCCTCAGCTGATGTTTTCACACTTGAAAACGGTTCACTCTTGAATATTTGTACTTCAGTTCTCCAATTAAACACATCTACAAAGCTCTTTTTCTTTATGCATAGTAAGAGATTCTTCTCTGCGTATGCTCAGTTTCCGCAGCAAAGTCGTTCCATATATCATTTCTCTATAAACTCATCACAGTTTATAGCTTCTAGTTGAAACAGCTGCAATCATCTGACTAGGAAACTGTTGAGGAAAGAAGTTACATAACTTACATGATTAACTGTTATGTACTCACATGGCTTGTTATGATATCCGAGCTCAAGAGCATGAAAATAGTTGAGCAAGTGACAAACAGGAATATTGAAAGTCTCTAGGAAACCAAGTTCGACGAATGTCTTGTAAACAATCTGCAGACAAAAATAAGAAATGGCCATCAATTCATCATTCGCCAAAAGGTGCATGAAGTGCAAAGCAGAGACTCTTCAAAGATGTACTGCAATGCAATGTGATGTAATTTAACATAACATGCTACATAAATCACATAGCACACTGCTGGATGCCTATTATGGGTGCTTTAAACACAGCCCTGAAAATAGAAAGCCATTTCATTCAAAGGAGTTGATGCTGATAGCACCCATCTGAAACACGTAATGATAATGGTGTTAGAGAAAAAGGCAAGCAGTTCACGCTGAACCAGAGAAAAGTGGATCTGTAACCATTTTTGAATTGAACTTTGCAAGGAACCGAGAAACTGTCATACACAAAGAATAACATGGTAGTGCTCCTCAATGTGGACATTAGTCAGTCAGTCAGATACATGAATTCCAATCATCTGATTTAAAAGGCAGTCAGAAGGAGCAGTTTTTCTGTGTTTCTACACCGAAGGAAGATTTTTGAAATTCAAAGATAGTTTTGTAGCAAATTCCATATTTTCAGAAAACATAAGCATGAAGAATGACAACAACATTTTGAGCTCAGCAGCAAGATTAATACTTGAGGAAATTCCTTTAGGTCAGCGGTTCTCAACCTGTGGGTCGCGACCCCCACGGGGGTCGCCTGACGATTTGCCAGGGGTCGCCTAGACGCTTCAGAACTTTGCAAAAGATAAACACATGTGATGGCAATTTCAAATTTTCAATGCTCTCTGCTATAGGAACTAGAAACACATTTTCGCTTACATTTTGGATATGATTCATTTGTTAGAATGTGGCACCTAGTTTAATTTTTGAAAGTTTATTTTTCAAATGTTAATTTCTACTTTTATCATTCTTCTAAAACAATATCCGGTTTTTCTAAAAGAGTCTGTGCTGTCAGCTAGTGCGGCCTAAGTCTTAAACCATGTCTTTAAGCACTGAATATTGATGAGTAATTTTCGCTAAGATCACAGCCTAAAATGCTACCATTGCTGTGTGGAAATTCAAAAAATTTCGGCAATCGGGAGACCCGGGAGATGCACATCCCTCCCCAAACCCATTGCCATGCTTGGTGCATTCCTGAAGAACACAAGCAAAGTTTATGAATCTGATAGCCTTCCAAAACGAATCGACTATGAGAAATGAGTGCTAAGAAAAGAAGAACCATTGACCAATTTTTAGTGCCTATTGTTTAATAGTTGCAGCATGAATAGAGAAACTACAACATTCTATTTGTAATGACATTTTGTCGGCCGAATCAATGAAGCCCAACAACCAAGCTGACGCGCCATTCAAATAGGGCCTACTAGACGTCTTATTTATGAAGGAAAGCAAAACCATGTTATTTTTAAAAACAAAGCTTATTACGCCAAAAACGCACACTTGACGCGGAGGGTTTTTGTAGTTCCAACAACAAGCCTTTTAAAGTTTCACAAGCCGAATAGACATAGGTCTATGAAACTTTAATGTCAAATTACCGAATAGGCAGCTAACAGAATTGCAGGAGTCAAGAAGCCTCATGCAATTGATAAAAGCAGTTTTAGAATCATTAAGTGAAAGTGCAAAATAGTGGACAATGGTAACAATAGCTATAGGCAGTGACTCGATCAATTATCTTGTTGGAGGGCCCAGGTCAGCAGTACACCAGTGCAGAGCAAACGTCCTGGTAAAACAATTGCCTGTTCGCTGCCCAGCAAGGATTTGTGCCCTGTCTAGAATAATATACTATGTTCGGTGCATATTTTTTTCTTAAATCTGACACTTTTTTGACTATTCAATCATAATAGTGCAGGCGCACTATATAATCATGGCTAATGCAGTAGCGGGAGATTTTAACTATGACCACCATAATAAGCCTACCACGTTCGTCATAAATCGCCCTCTGCTCTGGTTACTTGCATGGCTGCTCTGGCTATGCCCTGGCTGCAAAAATGTCGGGCGGGCTGAAGGGGGTCGTCACAATTTTCTAGATGTTACCAAGGGGTCGCCGCACTAAAAAGGTTGAGAACCGCTGCTTTAGGTTAATATGGAATGAACCAGAGACCAAGACAATCCATGCGTGACTCAACTGGAAGCATGCCAGGCTGCTTGCATTGATCTAGCAATAATCGCTGAAGTGGAGAGTTCACGTTAAGAATTTCCCAAATTAAACATGATTCGCAAATTCAATCCTTTGGCATTCAGAATCATCACCTGTAATCAGTACCGTGAAACTGATAAAAAAAGAGAAGCAGTCAACAGAGAATGAGAATGAGCAACCATACCAATATAAAGCAATTGTTATTACCGGTAGTTTAAACATAATACACAAGACCTATACACAATTTCATAGACATGGCAGACAACTAAACACCAAGACAAATGTAGACTACACCTGTGCCGGAATATCTTCCAACACCTCAACACAGCTCAAATAACACCTTCCATCCAGTGCCACCACGCTCTTCCGCTGAATCCCTAAAGCAATTAATCGGAAATGAAGCCAGACAAGACATCGAAGAAAATGGCCAACTTGTTTTGTGTTTCCAATTCCCACTAACGCAAGCCAATTCAATTCACTGGCCACTAAACGCCATCATACGTGCTTCCGTTAACCAGACAAACAACAGTAGTTTCCGATGACCAGCCATGATAGATCCCGATGACTGACAACTAATGAACATGGAATTTGCTGAAAGCCATGACGTAAGCCGAGACCAGGTGTCATTACTGCTGCTGAAGTGGAGGCCAATTTCTGTGAAAATGATTGCAAACTGACAGCACAAAGCCCAACGTGTGGCTTCCAATCAGGGCTGGAATCAAATTTGTGCTAAGCTGCATCCTACGTCACACAGAAAAAACGTTGACTTGGCAGATTGGCGTAGCATACTACATCTTCCCTCTTCGTAATTACAAGCAAACTAAACCATATAGAAGAAATCTAATCAGAATACTTAATATTCAACATGTGGACTAGGAGAATACAAAGTCCATACACACATCAGTTACATTATGGATTGTTTATAGACTGAGTGGAGCCTCAATCAAGGCCAAATCAAGGGCTAACAGGAAATAGATTTCTCATAGATTTCGAACTATCACACAACCAACCCTACATCATTTAATCCAGTAATATTGTATCATGGGTTTACATTTAGGCTAATAATATTGGTTGGGTTAAAAGAGCCTAAGTAAGCCATCCTTAGAAGGACACCACAGAGTACCCAGGTAATAAACCAGCCAATCATTTCTTCAGCTTTCTAACAACCTCTTCACAACTGTGTTAACACTGGGCCTATCAACACTTGTGCTACAATGAGTCTGCCTTGGATCCAAAGGACCTGTTAGTCAGGGAAGCCACACTAAAAGCAAGTCTTCAATGTGTGCTTTGGACCATCACCAGTGCTCTGTGTACATAACGTTGCCCTTCAGTCACTGGTAATGAAAAAGCCAGAAACAATTTACAATAAAAGACTCACGTAAAACAATATTGATGATGAAACAGTTTCCATAAAAGAATGACAAAAGTCTCTTTCAGTGTTCAATTTGAATGATGCTTATTACCAAAACCTAAGCCATGCACCAAAAATAAAAACTATATTACATTAATAATTTCATTCTAACTGAAACGAAACATTGTCAAATACATACTACAAAAGAAACTGAGAAACAACAAGCCAACAATAATATTTCTGGACAATCATAACACATGCTTGGTCAACAATCTGTGCAAAGTAGGCTACTGTCGAAAATTTGAGATCATGATTATAATTACAAGTAACAGTTGAGAAGGTATAAGATCAACTGACTTAAATCACCTTTGCATTGAACTCAGTAGACAAAGAAAAAACAAGAACCACAACTGACAGGAATGCATTGCACACTTTTGGACCAAATCATCTTTGATTATGATTGTCTCCTCAGTGAGTTCCTTCAGTAGTGTTGTCATTCGGACACGTCCCATAACATTTCTGTCCCAAGCCAGAGATAAAATCTCTTATAGAAACCTACGATCGAACTACCAGAAGCACATTAAGCTTGCCTGCTATTATATTCAGGCTTTCAATAGAAGGATCCAGAAGGATTTAGACGAGCTTTGTAAATTATGGTCAGCTAATTTAACGCACCTCTTGGTTCTTACATAGACCACCTGATATAGTCCATTCAAAATGACTACAAGAGATATGAACTTCCACCCAAAAAGGTCCCACAAACTCATCAATCATTGCTTCTCTTCACAATAAAACCTGACAGACTTCGGTGCAACAAGATGATTCTGCTGACTTTACACATCCATCAAGAACAACTTTTGCAATATATTGACATCTTGCCATTGATAGGTTTTAGGGGAGAGATGTCAACAGAGGGGAAGGTGGCTGGATATAACACAATCCGCATTAATCTGCGTTTTTACATCAAGCTGAAACTAAAGTCATCTAAGGCTGAATGTAAGACCTGAAATATCCAATTGATTCATTATAACAACATACAGTCAATTTAATTTAAACCTAGTGAAACCAAAAAATATATAAATATATAGAAAGACTTCTAAATAGAAATACCTGTCTTAATAACAGAAGTTTCTCGAAGTATCAGTTTCCATTTATGCAGATGGGAATGAAATAAACCTAACTTAATACATTTCAGATCTTTGCATCTTAGCAAAAGTGGTAATGAAATTTAAACACAAGCCATCACTCTGCACAGTTATTGAAAAAGTTACAGGTGGAAAAATCATGCACATGATTAATCTGCAAATTTTCTACTTAATTTTACTTACTCGCTTAGAATTCTTTTAAATGAGAAGTGATCATTTCACATAATCTACGTAATCTCAGGGGCTTCTTCAGCACCCATAAAAGTGATGTGTATGGAAACCATCTTATTCATAGGGGCTCAGTCAAAACAAAATCGATAGGCAGCAGATAAAGATCCAGGCTGTCAGGCAGGCATAGTCAGGTGGCAAAGTTGGATGTTGTTTAGCACTGAAATGGTGAGGGAAGTAATTAAAAAAGGAGGAATCAGGAAAAGATTTGTGAAAGAGTCGTGCATTCAGTTTTGAGTGAAATATCTAGAAAGTAGTTGATGCAAGCGGTGATGCTTTGGTGAGTTTGCAGGAAGGAACCAATATTTTTTTATAATTCTGGTGGAAGTCTATTCCACAGAATCAGAGCAGCTATGGCTATGGAAATTCAGTGATGAGGTAACGGAAGGCTGGAGAACTGTTCAGGTGGAAGATGAGCGAGTTGAATGGCATGACTGGACTGTGAATAGCTGAAGAAGATAGGAGAGCTGGGAGAATAGGAGTGCACTGTAGGTGAGTGACATGACTTTGTTAACCCTTGGCTGCTTTGTGATTAAAAATCATTATATTGTCATGTATTAAGAATAACTCAATGCTGTGAATTCCGCAATGCTTAGTCTTGGTAATAACTGGATCTGCTCTTGGTCCTAAATCTCATGGTCTTGTTCTTGGTCTCCATTTATGTGCTCTTGGTCTTGGAATTCTGGTCTTCCTTACAACACTATGGATATGAATTAGCTGGACAGCTTGAGATGAGTAGTGACTCAGGGTTTGTTAAGATTGAGATAGGAGGGTAACTGTGTAAAGCAGGGTGACTGAATGGTTTAAAGTTCACAAAGGTTACTTAACACATTCAGCGCCCGGGACGTATATATACGTCCCAAATATGGCTATCCGCTGGGCCCGGGACGTATATATACGTCCTATATACTACCTATTTATTATCGATGATTGGGCTGCAGAGAGTTATTAGACCGGCCTGTATTGCACGAATATGACGTACAGCCTTGTAGAGGTGACACCTGCGAATGTTTTGAAACGTTTCAACACGTGAAGAACCGCTGGCTCTGACTGTCAATGACGTATATTACGCTGTACCCAGAGTAGGCCTATATTTCTTCTGATTTCGTCATTTGTCGTGCTATTAGCTTGTTATTGTCGAAGGTTTTTAGTTTTGATAAATAAATCTTACTAAAACTAACTATGAAAAGGCGTTTCACAGCAGAAGACGTTCGGAAACAGGTTTTGACTTCGAATGATGAAAGTTTTTCCGATGTGGACACAGACAGAGAGGATTGTAATCTATCTGATCATGAAGGAACAACAGAAGTTACTGTAACTGCAACTTGTGTGCCATCCACTTCGACGTGTGTTGTTGGTGAAACCATGGACAGCAGTGATACACAAATCTACGACATGGAGGGCGCATCAAGTGACGATGACCGTACGGGCATGGAGAGACTGTCGTTTTGACCTTGGCAGACAGCTTGCTGGACAAAGGACGCACTGTATATGTCGATAATTTCTACACAAGTCTACCATTGGCTAAAGAGCTTCTGAAAAGAAAGACGCTACTCTGTGGAACGCTTCGTTCGAATAGAAAGTATCTCCCACGCGATGTTGTTGGTACCAGATTACAACGTGGAGAAGTTGTTCGTCGTTGATGCTATATACATTTTTCATGTAGGTTTTATGTGTTACTAGCTGGGGTACCCGGCGTTGCCCGGGAAACTTAGGATTCGACCTATTTCCGGCCACAACCCCACCACACCACACCCCACCACAGTCCGACCTCCACCGGTACACCACCTGAGAAATTTTTTTGTTTTTCGGGGGAACTCCCCAAATTTCCCTCTCCCAAACCCCGCAATCCCCACAACACGCCACCACTAACTCCGACCGCCACCAGTACGCCACACGTGAAATTTTGGTTTTCGGGAAAAAATTTGGGGGGGAAATTTCCCCCCAAAATTTCCTTCACCTCTTTGACCCCACCCCACAACACGTGACCACTAACTCCAATTTCCACCGGTATGCCACCTGAGAATTTTTTTTCGGAAAATTTGTTGGAGGAAAATTTTACCCTCAAATTTTCCCCACCCCTCTTTCACCCCCCCACAACACGCGATTACTAACTCCGATTTCCACCGGTACGCCACCCGTAAAATTCGGTTTTAGGAAAATTTGGGAGGAAAAATTTTACCCCCCAAATTTTTCCCCACCCCTCCTTCACCCCTCCCACAACACGCGACCACTAACTCCAATTTCCACCGGTACGCCACCCGTGAAATTTTGGTTTTCGGAAAATTTGTTGGGGGAAAAATTTAACCCCCCAAATTTTCCCCACCCCTCTTTCACCCCCTCCCCCACGACACGCGATTACTAACTCCGATTTCCACCGGTACGCCACCCGTTAAATTTTGGTTTTCGGAAAATTTGTTGAGGAAAAAATTTTACACCCAAAATTTTCTCCACCCCTCTTTTACCCCCCCACCACAACACGCGACCACTAACTCCGATTTTCACCGGTACGCCACCCGTGAAATTCGGTTTTAGGAAAATTGGGGGGGAAATTTAACCTCCAAAATTTTCCCCCACCCCTCTTTCACTCCCTTCCATAACACGCGAACACTAACTCCGATTTTCACCAATATGCCACCCGTGAAATTTTTGTTTTCGAAAAATTTAGGGGGCGAAATTCCCCCCAAATTTCCCCCTTACCCTTTTACCCCTCCCCCACAACACGCCATCACTAACTCTGATCTCGACCGGTACGCCACTCGTGAAATTTTGGTTTTCGGTAAATTTTATTGGGGGGGAAATTTCCCCACAAAATTCCCCCCCTCTTTAACCCCCCTTCCCACAACACGCGAACACTAACTCCGATTTCCACCGGTACGCCACCCGTGAAATTCGGTTTTCGGGGGAAAAAATTTGGGGGTGGGAAAATTTAACCCCCAAAATTTCTCCCCACCCCTCTTTCACCCTTCCCAAAATTTCCCCCCTCCCTCTTCCCCCCCCACAACACGCGACCACCAACTCCGATTTCCACTGGTACGCCACCTGTGAAATTTTAGCTTTGGGGAAAAGAATTCCCTCCAAAAAACCTGACACCCCACCCTGGCCCTCCACCCCACCCCCACTCCCTTCGCCCCTCCACCCACCCATTCACCCAACTCCACCCTCCACTTCCACCCCTCCCCCATCACCGACCTCCACCGGTACCCGACCCGTGAAACTTGCAAAAGCGCTGTTCTCTAAACGCTGTCGAGCGGCTGCTTTTATACGTGTTACGTATGAGGCCCGAAAGAAAAGTGCTGTTATAAGCTTGAAAGGGCAGAGTCCAACAGGGAAAATGAGGGTTTTTTGGCCCCCACTCTGGCCCCAATGGTGGGAGAGATTCGCGAACCCCTTTGTTACGCGTCCGATGCCAAGACGGACACAGTAGTGAAGGTTTGGAGTGAAAAGGTAAAAAACTGTGGAAATGCATTCCGGTTAAACAGACAGACAGAATCTTCTCTTTATTTATATAGATATTCTCTGGCCCAGCCGGTAAAATAGGGTCAGCGTTGAATGTGTTAAGGTTGGAATATCGCATGGTGTTGCAGGTTAATGAAAAGACTTTTAAGTGGATACACTCTGGGATTTTCAGCCCATGGAATGATTTAAGAATGGGTGAGATGTGAGTTAGATGACGTGGGAGGATCCTGTTGGTTGAGGTGGTGATGGACAGAGGAGAATGCAGAAACTGCGATGCCTGATGTGCAGTCCTGTACGGGAAGGAATGGAGTCCAAGGTAAGGAGATGTGAGCGATATGGTGATCTGGTGATTACTGATTTGATTCTGCAGCAAGTCCTTTTCTGCAAAGAATGCTTAACAGTGGGTGAGAAAGTGCTGAGAATTATATTGCTTATTCACTACGTCACGTTTGTTGCACAAGAAGCAAAATGCTCGCATAAAAGATGATTAGATTTCCTCGAACCTATGCGACCTGGTCTATCGTAAAGTCTTTTTGTTCAGCCATAACAATGCACCAGACATCAATCAATAGCTTCTGCTATGCAAAATGGTCGCAGTGACCGATGCAGATACAGTCTGTCTCAGCATACTTGGAGAGGCAAGTCACACTGCAGAGGTGGCAGTACCATGTGACGTTATTACTCAAACTTACTTAAACATAAAATCTTAATTTTACTGTGCATAAGCAAGAAGTTAATTAGCTTCCTTAAACTTTCCAGTAAAAAAGTGTTACATAGACAAAAAATTAGACATGACACATGCTGGTTTAATTTTTGCTTTAATAGAAGTTGATTCATACGGCTCTCAGTTCAAGATAAAGAATTTTGCTCTTCAAAATGACAAGCACTTCTACTTAATTTGTTATTTGTTAGAAGAAATGTGACCAGGGCCTTTACTTTTAGCTGTTTCTAGATCATAGCACCCATTGATTAATTTCCTTACTGTATGAGCAAGGAAGTTCTGTTGCTCTCTGATTCCCAATAACTTCTGTACTTGTGTGATCTTTCACAAGAAGCTCAATTACGGGATATAGTGCTGCTACCATGCTAAGCTCTACTGACTGTACATAAGCAAGAAGTTAATTAGTTAATATTGCTCAAACAGCCATGGATTCTAACACATTGATGTCATTTATAGTTATAAATGATTTTCACTGGTATGGAACTCTCCAAAGTATGCACTCATTATAGCATCACATTGGTGTACCTGCATCACAATAATTTATTCAACTTTCCAAACCCATTGCTAGACCCAAACTGCTAGATGGTTTATGACTGCAGCCCCAGCTGTCAGAGAGACTGCTTTGAAATGTTTTAAAATGTACGATATGAAGGCTATGAAAATCATTGCCTCCATGTGGTCTGTTGCACTCTGCTAAGTAGAAGCAGCACAACAGTAAAATAAATGCAGCATGCCGATTAAACATAGACTTTTGCATCTTCTTCAATTAAACAGCAAAATGATGTAAGAATGTCTTTATTGTGTAATATTTCTGTCATAGAAACGCTGCTTGTAAGGTGCTCTATACTTTATGGATCCAAATGATTATTGCACATAAATTTAGCTCCGACATTCGACATTCCGCGTGCGCAGCCGGAAGTTCATGGCACCGGAAATTCAAAACAAAGAATACAGAGCTATCAATTGCATTTACCTGAAAAATCGTTTCCATTACATATGCAATTTTGAGTTAAACAGAATTTATTGCAGCCTTACAAGTCCAAGAACATTTATATTAGATGTTGCATACTGGTTTTGGTGACCATATCAAATGCTTGCTGGTGGTATCATATTGAAGCTTGCAAACACAATGCTACATAGTAATTGTAAAAGACAACAACTCATTTGCGAATTATCATAAATTTCACTTTAATCTGGCACTAGATAGAAAACATCATACTTCCAGGAATCCAATATCTTGTGTCATAAGAGAAGGAGCAGCGTCTCTTAAACATTTGCAGCACATCTTCCACAAAGTTATTTCTCATTAAACTAACTGGTGGTTCATAAAATATAACAAATTCATCAATGGCAAATGTTGTTCAGATGCAGGTAGCCAGATATGATGTTCAAAGAGAAAAACAGATGTGGAGTGTCCAACATGATGTAGGTTACTGGCACTGAGGCTGAGGGTTTTCTGAATCTGTTTCATATTATTGAAAATCGAGGTGCACATTATAATTATCATTCTGTGATCCATGCGTTGATTTACCAATATGGAGGTTTGCAAGTTACCAAGTCGAACTTTTATGTTTTCTGACAGCTGAGCTGATCCTTATTTCATTTTGATGGAAAGTGGAAAGCATATTTGACACGTCACCATATAAGCATGAAATCACTCGCTTGCTGCAAAATGTCTTTAGGTAGAAAATGATTAAAAAAATATGGGAAACCTCAAAATGGTCGACATTGATATTATTGCAAAAACAAATGCACAAATATATAGGCTATATTTAATAGAAATAATGTATAAAAGCATTGTTTAGACATGCCTAGAGCCCTAGATGTGTAACAGTCTACTTTTACTAATATAGCACTACATCTGTTTCGACATGGAAAGTCAGAATTTCAGTCAAAATAAGCTAACTTTATCGCAATATTTACCTAGGTTACACTTCGAATCGACCAGCGTGTCTGGTGTTGTTTTGAACAAGGAAATTCTCTTTTGCTGTTCTGTTAATAAAATGCGACCTTCACGCATTTAATACACACAATGATTTAATTTTTAAGTTGCAACTGGTTTTATAGTGATGGGTCACATATTCTTTCGATAAATGCTGGGATACATTTTGAGCCTTAAGACATTCAACCTTGACAAGTTGACAACCCCAAAATGAATTAACTATCATCAGACAGAGGCTGAGGACCAGGTACAATGATGAGCAAAGGTTAGGATCACTGCACCACCTGATGTCGTCATTGGGCCGTTGCCCGGTAGCAGGTCCCGCTTGAATGCACAATTGCACATGGAGCTGAACGTGCACACACACAACAATGAAATACCTAATCAGGACAACAGCTGATGAAGTCCAGTACCACGTTTTCCATGATGGCAGGTTTTCCATGCTTCAAATGTCAATGGAGATTGATCAGAGCTGATAATAGCACAACTCACGTCGTAGTTTGGCCGCATAGTCTCTCACTGTATAGGCCCCCAGCAATTTGCAAGAAAAAATTGGGAAAAAAATTTCTGGAGGGTCAAACTGCAGGCGTCTATGGTAGCTCTGAGTTTGGACACAGTATCACCTTTAAATGAACTTCAGGAACAGACGTTGCTTGAAACTTGCAATTGCAATTTTGTAATCAAAATCATAATCTCCAAACTGCTGAAGCACAACTTGAAACTGGGGTCACTAACTCAAACCCGTTGAAATTGGTCTATATTTAATGTCAATGCAAATGAACAGCCAAGTCACTGTGGGCAGAGCAGTGCATTGTATGGCGGCCTGTACAAGTGGAAGAATGTCAGAAAATCTCATGCAGGTAGGAGGGCCACATCCGGATAAGTGCCATCACACCAAGTATGCGATTCTGCATGAGATGTGCTGTGGGAAGGGAAGCCAGTGCAATACCTCTCACTGTCTCACATACAAGCAATTTGGTTGATTGAAATGAAATTGCGACAAACACCAAAAACTTAACATGTCTAAATACTCATCTACAGTGATTAATTAGCCTGCAATACCAGCGAAACTGACTCTGGAAAACAGCAACAGTATACTAAAATACTACGAAGCGGCTACTTACCCGACTCAAGACTGTATCATCAGCCCTTGCAGACAAGTCGAATATGGGATAATCCCACTGAGTGAGACGGTCGACATCAAGAAGATCGCTATTCTGAATGTCGTCAGAAATGTATTTAATGATGTTTTCATCTACTAATTTTGAATGTTCCTGGTTTGTTTCCTTCTCCTTGTCATCAATCGCAAATACCGTCTCACTCTCGTTCTCGACAAAACTTATGTGAAGCGGTGCAGAAGTCCTTCTCATTGACGAAGAAATCGATGACTGGTGAGTCAAAGGCTCAGGTGGCTTCCAACACTCACCATCAACCTCTTCAACATCCTCAGGCAGAACAGGGTGCTGCAAGAAAGAACAAAAAGACGCAAGTCTTGAAGAAAATCTGTGAAGGTAAAATAAAGTTAAAATGAAACTGTTAAAGTGACTTTATTCATTTGTAGACATTGAACAAGAAAATTAGGGCTGCCAATGCACAAATACAGCAGGGATGATCATATCCTAATGCTCATGTGCAATTCCTTTGTGGGCCGTGCTTGATGTTATCGCAGGCAGTTGTGTTTCCCAGTCTCATCCATTCCTTCCCATAGGTTTGTTGGATAGGTTTGGCTTTGCATCAACCAGAATATCTGCATTGCAGCACAGAAGCTTCGCTGTTGTCGTCCAGCTTCTGTTTTAAAGTGACCTAGAATTTTACGATACGAAATCCTTGGTCTTTTATGTAATTCTTTTTTGTAATCGCTTGAAAATCATTCTGTCCAATCCTGATCTTCTGTGGTTAGGTCGGAAGTGTCAGTGTTGAGTTTCTCTCGAAAAATGTGCTATATGAATTAGTGATTACATCAAATTTTGAGTATCTGACATCCACCATTAGAACCATGATCAGGCAGTTGTTACATATTCGTCACCTCAGAAACTTTAATCACAGAGCCATGATTTCAGTAAGATTCTGGTTCCTGAATAGATGGAAGGTTTTGATGTGCTGACTGATCTGATGCATTTGACACAGGCATGACCTACACAACTAATTCACAATAGATCAGTTAAGGAAATTCTGTCAATAAGCGCTCTCAGATCAGAGACGAGACATTAGAAAGTCAGTCTAGTCTCGAAACAATGAAAGGAAGTTATTTTGCTTGAATTCAGCCAGCATTTGTTGAATACCAGGCCACGAAGATTGAATGCTGATTGGGTTGATCAGATACGATGACATCCACATCTGGACCTCTGTTACACTGGTAAACACTGATGTAAGGCAGGCAGGCATATGGGAAGGACAACAACAACTGGAGTAGAGTTTGGTATCATTCGCATATCGAATGGACATACGAATCGAGCGAAATTACGACTCGGATCGCATCTGCTGCATATAGAACATAACGAACTGGCACAAGACCCGAGTCTGCCACAGCAGCTTACTGAAATGAGGGACATTGAAGAGAATGACTTCCAATCTGAATCGACGATTACCATAATCCACCATTCATCGGGAAACGACCGATGCCATTCCAGTGATTGACTTGTAAATCCATACGATGTATTGAGATGCTTAATCTGTATTGTCTTAACCACTGTGCTTACATTGAGAAGTGCAGCAGCAGCAGCAGCAGCAGCAGCAGCAGCAGCAGCATCTGACCAAAATCAATGACATCATAGAAATCTGAAATCAACTACAAATGCACAGGGTCTTGGTCGAATGACCTTTCTCTGCATCTGGATAAAAGCTTTGGCACAAGGTCAGACACCGACAGACAGCATGACATCTGAGACACAAGACAGGACTGTGAAGATCTTCAAGGCTCACACTCGATTTCTCTAGGAATGGCAACGTAAAGGCAGGTATCTTATAGCATTCGACAAAACACTCGAATTTCAAAAGCCATTAATTTTCGATCCTCAAATAGGCTATTGTCCGACAGATCAGAGATCATGTACTGGATGGTAACTGAGTAGTTTCATCCGAAACTGTAAGATCTCTTCCATGTAATTAAAGATTAAAAGATCAAAGAATACAGATAACAAGCAATGAAAAGGGACAGGTAGAAAATCACCATCTAGGTAAAAACAGTCAGACAACACAGTGAGTCGCTTTAAATAACCAGGGGGCTATTCCTGATGGACAACCAGGATACACGGGTGCTTCACTGGTTTAATCTGGTCACATCAGGCATTTCCATCTTTGCATAATCCACCTGCTAATGTTGATAGCGAAATAAAAGACCCTCTCTTGTGCCGTGGAATGCAAAGTTTTCTCCAACCGAGGACTGTAATCCTTTTCTTCATGGACAGTAGAGAGTGGCACGAGGCGATAATCTTCTCCCAACCCCATCACGTAAGTCTTTCCCAATCCGTCACATCCTTGAATGTTTTGTCCTCATCCCTCCAGGTTTTCTCCTCCTCATCCCCACCCATCCCTGCAGTGCCACATCACATTCCTCACAAAATATTTTCACAGTTAAAATTAAAAAGAAACATTTGAGCTTACAAAGCAATTTGTATCAGCCATTTGTATTTGCATTATGACTGCATCAATAAAACAAAAACAGCTTATCTATTTCTGACCAGAAAACAGCATCAGGAAATAAAAAAGTTCCCATTTCAGGTTCTCAACATCACCATGTGGACTGATTTGAGATTGTCCTGTATTAATTTCTCGATGTAAACAAGCTAATAAAACGGCCAAATATCACTTTTTTTAAACAAATTCACTTGCTTTTTATTTTGTTCGTATTACGCAATTTGGTTTGAGAAATGAAATGCAGTTCATAGTTCCAGTTCATTAAATTGTTATTCTAACCATATAGTGTTGGTGCACACAAGTAAGTAAGTGAGTAGGTACACGTACACCATAGTGCACATACTGTGGTGTACAAGTAATTACCTAATTACTTGCTAAAGCATACTCTCTTGTCAACCAGCAAGAAATGAATCCTGGCATTACAGCCATCAATGGTTCGAATGATTTGGAATCTGATTTCAGCCGGCTAATTCAGAAGAGCACCATACAATGGTTGGCAAATGACAAAACCCTGAACTCTTCATCAACATAGACATGCGGCTAAATCACTCTTACTTTTTCTATAAATTTGGTCCCTTTTAACCAGTTTACTTATATCGCACTTTTCCATGTCGCTTAAAAACAATTCTGGAAACAGGAAGCAGGAAACAGGAAGCATAAATGATGTGAGCCTGTAGCATCGAAAAGTAAATGGAACTGGAATTTTAAGTTTAAAAAGCAGGTAGCTATAAACAAGTAAGTCAGAAGCTGTGTACTATAATTATAGTCTATAGCAGGGGTTCTCAAACTGTGGTACGCGTACCCCTAGGGGTACGCCAGGCGCCGGTAAGGGGTACGCGAAAAATTCCAGAAATATAAATTTTCTTTGAGTTTATGGACTTTGTCCATCTTTCTTTCATTAACAACGATTTTTAATGTTGCAAAATGTAACAGCATCCTCATTTATTTATTTCACAACGTATATTTAGACCCACATACAATACAGTGCATGCAGCAGGTTTATTGTTAGGCCAATTAGCCAATCCTACTATAATTTTGAAAGAAATAATGTATGAAACTATAGGCCTATATGAAGGGTTAAAAGTATCAAAGCCAGAAATTCTCAGCCTAATAGAGCTCAAATGGCAGAGAGCTGAATTGGCCTAAGGAATAATTTCTAATTGAACTTTAAATTTTGTGATTCCTTTCAGTAGCCCAGCTACGTCATATTTGGGTACTGCTGGTTTTTAAACTATATATGCTATTCTTGCTATCAAAAACAAACATGAGGTTGATTTGCCTTTGAAATTTTTAATCTGTGCTAGTCTAAAGAAGCCCAGATCACTATATGCATGCTGGCTCTTTCTTACAGGGGTTATAGACCAATTTCCCTTTTAACTTCAATTTTGCTGACAAGATTATAATGATTTAAACTAAATTTTGCTTCCTATATAATGACACTAATAAACGATGCCACTAATGATTTTAATTTAATGAACTTTTAGTTGTCAATGCAAGGGACCTCGCAACGGTGTTTTGTTTCTGACCTGACTTTGTTGGGGGTACGCCATCATTCGATTTTTTTACTTGGGGGTACAATAAAAATAAAGTTTGAGAACCCCTGGTCTATAGGCCGTATAGACAACAGAACTATAATTTACCATTACTGCGGATTATTGCAGGCTTATCTCCCATCACTGCAGTATTACTGTGACAGTAATCTCATTACTGCGATAAAACCACAATTGCTGTCCCCATTACTAGGGGATTTTCCACAGTTTTACCATGGGGAAAATTACCATTCCACTCTCTACTGGAGAGTCACTACCATTTAAAGTCTTTTTCCGCAAGCGAACTCCTCAACAGCACACTGCTCTTCTCAGAAACCTCTCCCAGGCTGATCTGTCGGAAATCTTCACCATCGACGATACTCAGTCTGCTTTGGATCACTTCTACTGTGATGCCCTAGGTCGTCTCGACAAAGTCTATCCTCTGCGCACGGTTACGATCACTTCCGCTGATCCATTCTTCGTCACTCCAGAATGTAAACAACTCCTTAGAAGAAAAAGCAGGTTGATGAGAGCAAGTCGCATTGAAGAAGCTGAAACCTATGCCCGGCGTGTGGGCAGATGCATCGAAAGCGCACCTGTGTGGAGTTGACTACATAAATGATTCCAAAGAACTATGGAAGCGAGTTAATGATCTCACAAAATGGAAAGACAGCGGAGAACAAGAAAGTGCTCCATCTTCAGAAGAATTTAACACCCATTATGTCAAGATATCGACTGACGATGGATATACAGAGCCAGCTAAGAAGTCATCAGCAGCACATAATCGGCAGTTCACAAGCGAACAAAGGTTTTTTTACATTCTCGACCAGCTACATCATACTGCTGATGGTGATGATCACCTCCCTGCGTGGTTTCCGTGACTGACTACCTCCAGACTGAAGAATATGTGACTCCTGTCTCACTTGATTTTTCAAAGGCCTTCGGGCTTCGTCGCATGTCAGTCGTGTCCCAAGTTCTTGCTCTTCCTCCATCTACGCCTTGAGTGTCCTAAGACCTCATAGACTGCCACCTACTGCCCTACACAATGTCGCCAGAGCTAAAACAACAGCGCGCCTCCTCTACGCTGTCCCTGCCTGGTGGGGCCTAACTACCGCTGATGACCGATCAAAACTAGAGAGTTTTCATCATAAGTTGGGACATTATGGTTTTCTGACGCCTGATATTAGCCTAAGAGCGTTCAATCTCTTGTACATGACATTGAAAATCGACTAATTCGTACAGTGATCCGATTCAACTCACATGTCCTGATTAACATTTTTCCACAGAGAGTCCACAAGCCATAATCTTCGTCCTCGTCCTCACAGTTTTGAACTACCAATTAAGGAGGAGAGGAATTACATTTCTCGAGTACTTTACAGATACTCGACCATTGCCCCTCTTTCTGACTTCCACCCATTTGATTGAATTATTATGATTTTCTTTATAATTTCCTATTTGTAACTGGCTGCGGTGTGTCAGCAAGAACTCAATAAAACGAATTCGTCATCATCATTTGTGTTACTTGAAGCACACCTCTGCCAACCTCATTACAGCATCCCGTGACGAACCTCAACACAGACGCACAATGATAGGTTGCCTGCAACAACAGCGGAATTAAATAACGTGGTAATAGAATTCTATATAATCAAATATCTTACAGTAATTTTTTTGCATTCATTAGGGAATGCTGCCGAGTGCAAAGTTTGCACTCAGCATTTGAATTCTCTACAGAACGCAATATGAACCTAGAGTCACTGGTGAGATAGCCACTTTGTTGCATCCTCTTAGGTCCTCTGATCGGCATGACCTCTTTGTCCCTCGAGTTAGGACGGCCATGCTCAATCCAGATCATTTGCCTGCATTGGTCCTTCCCTATGGAATGGGCTTCCCGCATCAGTTCGCTCTAGCATCCTATCCTCTCTGGTAGTGTATCCTCGTCTTTCTCTCGTCTGAAAACTTGCCTTTTTTCTCTGCCCCAATGTTCTCTCTTCATTAAGTGATGACGTAATTAAATTTGAAATGTAAAGTGGCTTAGTTTTTCAAATAATTCTGGTTAGCCCACTTTACAGAATAGGAAAAAGTAAACATTCAAAAAGCCACTTGATCCAACTGAATATATTATCTGAATATTGATTCAGTCATGCGTGATAGTTTTGTGCTGTGAATATGATGATGACTGGGATACACTGAGCAACTTTGAGTCCAGCTACCAACGAAAGAGATTGGTTCCATGAAATACCATTGGGGTCGGCTCATGAGAGATAATGCAAACATGAAGTCTAAGAAGTGTCCTAATGTTGCACATCATAATAATTGTAATCTCCAAACTTCTAAAGTGCTATTCGAAAGCCAAGCACGGCGCACCAGCTTATTCACGAGCAGTGCATTGCGTCAAAAGGGTTGTCCGTAAGAGTAGTCATAAGATGGTCCGGATCGCGTTACCATAGGGTGCGCAGCTGTGTTCAGAGTTGTTCCACAGCCAACGACAGATCTTCCAACCCTATAAGACTATGTTTATAATGAATGTCTGCACAGGAATGTAAACAATGTGTCACCTACATTGCACTGTATTCTATCTGACCATTTATAAGGTGCTTCGCTCATCAAGAGCCCTCACCTCAGCTTTACAGCACCTAATAAAATGCTCTCGAAGGTCAGTGCAAACGTCTGAGCAAGCAACTTGAGAATCTCCCGAGAAGTGTTATGGTGTACAAAACTCACGCAAGTGTTAGCACACAACTGCTGAGAAATGATGCTCTGTCACTTGAAAATGAGGTGACATTTATGCGCCCTTTCATCTTATATGGAGAACACAGGATGAAGCATTTCCTTTAAAAACTAAGAGCAAATAGCTAAGATGCAAGCACACTGAACTAAATTAGTGTCTTCTTATGGCACGGGACAAAAATTAATTATTCTCTCGTGTCAAAAAGTAACATTTTGACGATGAAGCAACTGTATTGCATTGTATCGCATTAGAGCGCCATGAACTACTTTCATTCCTTGCTTAATTTGCTAATACGCAACCATAAAGTGTGCAAGACGAAGAGTGTGCAAGTGGTCTTAAAAAGAAGCAGAGTCTAGATAGGAGGAGGAGCTGCAACCACGACCATCTCTACCGCTAGACATCAGTAGACTCATAGTCAGAACGCAGCATAGCAGCTTCGGGATCGATAGGACGATGACGACGACGCTGGGTTAAATACGACCATCATTGACGACGACGTGTTAATGAACGAGTTGCATTACATCCGTCAAACAGACGACACGTCCGTCCATGTCCATCACTTCTCTGCATGCATATGGCGAGTCGTCCATTCGCTGTAGGAGACGACCATTTTATAGGTGAGAGGGGGTTTAGGTAATGATTAACACATTGGCACGAAGAGCGCATGGATGCAGGATCACCTCCCGCGACCCCCCATCCCCACAAAAGGTCCACTCAACCTTCCATTCGGTATATGGTGTTGTTAAACTGAGTATTGGGACATGATGACACCTTGCATGGTTGCTGACATTGAATTCGATTCTTCTAATAGCTTGTGATCATCTGTCCAGTGTCCATTGATGATTGTTATCATACTGTATTGTGTCAGTTTGAAACAGTGCCTAAAGTGTGGAAAAATAAGTGCCTGGACGCCCCCTACCTCTCCAAAAGAAGTGCCTGGACGCCCTTACCTTTCTAGTCTGTGCTCGCCAATAAGTGGCTGGACGGCGTTCAGGCTTTAAAACAAGTGCATGGACGCCGTCCATGACCGTACAGGAACACTTTAAGCCCTGGTTTGAAAAGATATTATTATTTGCCGAACGTGAACTGCAGACCAGCATTGTGCTGGAGTGCGATCTTGCTTTTATATGCAGCTCACTTAATATTAAAGGCTTTTCGTTGTTTCTTGCAGAAGTGGTGGACACTCGGTGATTTATAATGATTGGCAGCAGACAGATTAAAGGCGGGTCGGTGTTCATTTCTGTGATTCGCATTCAGACATAGCGGCTGATTAGTCTGCTTGCAAGTGTCCGTCAAACGCAGCAGCAACACCATGAGGACTCAGCAATTCTGATGCAGACATTTGTTACTGTCAAATGCCACACTTGTTATTGCCTGATGTCCACAACACATTTGTTACTGTCAAATGTCCACACCTGTTATTGCCTGATGTCCACAACACATTTGTTAGTTCTGTCAAATGCCCATAACAATCACACCTATTACTGCTTCAATCGGCTGAATTAAACTTTCATTTACATCATGATTTATGCTGTATTTTTTATTTATCACAAAAGGCAATAATTATATATAGTCATCTGCATACTATCGTGTTTTCAGGACATGTCACTAGGACGTCACTTTACATTTCTATAGCGCTCTTTATAAGACTTGTGCAGTTGCTCTCTGCATCAGCCTAAAATATGCAAAAATTTGTAAATAACAGTCAGGGTTCCTCCCTAGGAGAACTTAAAAGTTAACATAGGCTCAAACACAAGTAGAACAAATGAATTGTTTCGTACAGGGTTCACTGCTGATGTAATGTGTGTATTTCACGTTGTGCTGATTATCGAGATTGATAATAGCAGAACCAAGTGCTCACCGCATGTGGTTACACTGCCCGAGTTGTTAACGGCATAATGAGCAGCTTTCGAGCACCATCTGGACAACAAGGGAATACGTGCAGAAGTATGTTTAGTAAGCCAACGTAACTCCCAACAGTGAAGTAATGTACATGTAATGTACATTCAAAAGACCACTGCTGCATCAATTAAATTTCTGATTGCACAGTTGTTTACTAGCTTCTCTTTTAAGTCAAAACTGTTCAAGTGAGTATGAGTTACCAGTTGAGAAGTGACTCTTTGAAAATGGTGGATGGGCTACAATGACTCAAGGTGCATAAATACAGTTTAAAATCACAAATGGACTCACAAAGAGATTATCCAAGTAATTGGTTTCATACCAACAGTCAATATCCAGATATCAGCCTTGAGGAAGCTGGTGTGGGATCAGTCGCCTTGATGTTGCTCCCAACCGTGTAAAATACACACCACGAAACATCTATTACCACATTTGCCAATTTGGCATTGCTTCTTTGATCCCACTTTCTGCCTGGTTTGCTTATAAATGGTTCACGTGAAGATAATAGTCTGACCTCTCTGATGTTCCATTACCACAATAATTAAAAATCGGCCTCCGTTTGCTCTCGCTATGACGTCACTCGCATCATGTACTCACGCATTAAGCTATGCATTAATTGATAGCATCCGGATGGCGAGCAGCTGAGCCGCGGTTTGTGCACTTCCGTGCCAACCTCTGTTGTTCAGCGATGCACACAGGCAATGTGTGGAGAGACTAGCTATTATGTCGGATGACTTTGATGTACCGACTGTCGTCAACTGCGGACCTGCAGCGCTTCTGTTGACTGCATATCTAAACAGCATACAGCCGAGTCGGACAGAATCAACCATATGTAACGTAAAGTAATGCATGACGTGTCTAGTGCCCTCTGACGTATCTGCTGTGAAGCGTACATAGAATGCTTCAACAACAGAGCACGTCTGATACACATTACGACCACGCTTTATGGTCGCTGTCCTGAACTATTCAACTGACCGGTTCAACGTGAAATCGATGCGCTGAACTCAGCACATGATCGTTTTCAGATTATCGTTCATTACTGCAAAATATTTTCACACTGGACTCGGCTCATGTATGGTCAAACTCAAAGTTGTTTTTAAAACAATTATTGGACTTAATAGAAAATAGCCATTACTACATGCCACATCAGTGCTGCCCAACCTGTGACCCTCAGTCCACATATGGAAATTTCACAAGCAGGCAAAAAAAATTTACTGCACATAAAATGAACTAAAAGAAAAAAGTCTAGACGTCGGTTTGAACGTTTATTTTTTTATTGATAGCGGGCTTGGAATACTACCAGGAAAGTCCCACAACTACCGTAATACCTTCTTTCTATCTCTGGGATTAGGTACCCATAGACTCTTAGGAGACTGATGCACGACTTCCGGTTTTAGAGACTTTAATTCCTGTACTCAACTAAACTTGCACATCGTCCCAAACCGTTCACTTTTGTGCACCGAATTCTAGCATGTCTGTAAGTGGCTACCACCATTACTTTTGAAAGATTGTCCAGTTCTAGTCCTGAGGGTTGAAAGGAAGAGTTCCCAAGGCCCACGAATCGCTATATCTTGGACTCATTCCCGATTGGTGACTATGACTGCCCTTAGACAGAAGTCTCCGGCTTTGACAACTCCTTAAAATAGCCAGAGAAGGAGGATTGAAATCCGGCTCAGCCAAAGAGTGGAGCTGAGTCAACAAAACTGTGGCTGGGCCAAAAACTGACAGAGCTGACTGACTAGGCCAAACTTTGGCTGGGTGACGAACTTACAAACCAATACTGTTTGGTACTGATCCATAATTATCAAGCATGCCAAGAATCATGGCATGTGTAAACTTGGAATTATACACAAATCATTTATACATTACAATCATTCCATGAAACAGTTAATAATTATCAATAAATTTTAGCCGTTGCTTTTGAGTTTACTGTTGTGATCCTTGGCTTCAAGGATTATTGCTTCCACAGTCCAAGGTGCCAAAAGGATGAACAGCAATGTGCTACATTCCTGTGGCCATCACGAAAGGTGTATTTCTTGAAAAGCTCTTCTGTAACTTTTTTTCTTCAAGAACTTATCCTAGTTTATATCACTGTAATCTATAAGGGAACGCAAACTACTGAAATGTGAAGTGCTCTTTATGACATTGGCCATCGAAATTGGTCTAATATCAGTCTATGTAAACATATCCAAACTCTTTAGCCACCAACCAAGTTGTCCAAAAACATTAATAATTAATTGGGTGCAGTTGAGATGCACATAAGCTGTTCAAATGCATCAGCAGAGTCATAATAATTATCCTTAATTATCGATGTCACTGTGCTGACTGTTTTGCATTTCCTGCTCATTCCTCAGGAGCACGTTTTGCCGTGGGCGTCCTATTTGCAACATGGAACATGATACAGGACATAATATCCACCATCTGATATTGTATCTAACTGATATCATTGTTGTTGTTGGGGACTATGAGACAAAAAAGTTTTACAATTCTACTGAAGTGCAACTGCATCGTATCATTGTTGCAAGATAAAAAGAAAACAATAAAGAGACCTAATTTTAAATAGAGCATTCACCACCTACAAGACTTCAATCACATGAACAGGTTCTCGTTAAAAAGAGAAATGGTAGAACAAAAAAAGAGAAATGGTAGAACAAAAAAAGAGAAATGGTAGAACCAACCGACCTTTTCACTTCCATGGTGGAGCGCTGACATCGCAGATGACTTTCCATCTTCCCGCTGATGATCCGACTTTCCAGACGACTCCTCCAAACTGTGATAGATGATCTCATTTAAGTCGTTTCCAGAAGGTGAGATGCTGCCATCAAAGTCAAAATTTGCGATCGTCATGGCATGCCTGGAGATCCTGATCAGTGACCCATCTCGACCCACAATGACCTTTCCTCTGTGAACTGGTTCCGATTCCAGGGTCGGCATTCCAGTGGCAGAAGTTGTTGTCGTCCATGTACTCGTTGACGATCGACTTCGAATCAAGCTTGGAGGTAAACTCCGGCGAAATTTCTAGAAATCAAGCATTTCACCAGTGCTTAATAATTTACTAGTTCCACGGTGAAATGATAAGAGTGGTGCAATCAGTTGGTGCTCTGGGTGTGCCACCTAAAGGTTATGGGTTGGCATAATCGTAATCTCCAAAATTCTAAAGCACTACTCGAAAGTCAAGCGTAGGGCACCAGCTTATTCACGAGCGCTGTGTCAAGTCAAAAGGGTCACCCGTAAGAGTACCCATAGTCCAAAGGTGGAACAGCTTCTGGGTTGGGAATTGGATGGTGGAGGATAAAGTGAGACAGGGTAAGAATTTTTGAAAAGGTGTGACTTCAGTTTCGAATGAAAAGCCCAAGGTGTGATGGGCGTATACTCTGAGAGAATTGCAACAACATTGGGAAGTGGCTGCACATAAGTGACTCTGGCGCCATTAAGCAGTGTAATTTGGGAAGCTAGGAAGTATAGGCAGCAAGTTTTATGATCCATAAATGTAAATCTAAAAAAATTCTCAGTGCCATACAAAAGCCACATCAGGATGGCTGGCTTATCACCGGCTCTATACATCAAATCAAGTCCACAATAGTCAGACTGTTTTGTCTGTTCCAATATCAGGTCAGAATGCGGGAAGGTGAAGCTGGAGATAGCAGAGGCCAGCATAGAGGACCTTAAGACTCATCTATTGCATGACAAGAAAAGGTCTCCTACATGTTCAAGCATGGAAATTGGGTCCTCAAATCTTCTGTACATCAATTCAGCATTAGAAACGAAAAATTAAATTAACTCAAATTGAATGCATCAGCTCTTACAATAGGTGTAAAAGGTGAATGAAACCATCTTATCTTGCAGCATAGGATCTGACATACATGCATCCCATCTTATCTTGCAGCATAGGATCTGACATACATGCATCCCATCTTATCTTGCAGCATAGGATCTGACATACATGCATCCCATCTTATCTTGCAGCATAGGATCTGACATACATGCATCCCATCTTATCTTGCAGCATAGGATCTGACATACATGCATCCCATCTTATCTTGCAGCATAAGATCTGACATACATGCATCCCATCTTATCTTGCAGCATAAGATCTGTGTGTATTCGTTTAATAAGCAAAAACAGGTTGGCAAACCGCAACCTGGTACATCGAGATAGACAAAAATTACATTGTAATAAAAATATTAATGTTATAGGGAGTAATCAGTTATTGGAATTAAATTGAATCAATAGTTAGACTATGTTTTAATAATATGTTTGTAAAGGACTCTAGAAACAAAGTTTCGGTCATCTTTGCTCGGAAGTTCAAAATTGTGCACACGAGCCCTAAGACCAGGACGACGGTTGTTCTTTGGCGGGAAAAGAGTTCGAAGGACGTGGAAGTCGTTCCTGGCCACTGCATGCAGCAGTCGGTCCTCAGCCAAACCGACTCGCATTGCAACTGTTGCGGCACCTGATGGGAGGTAACCCATACGCTGCGTTCTTATGAGGAGTCTTTCGAGTCTCTGTCGATCTGCAGCTGTAGTAAGGCCCCACCAGGCAGGAGCAGCGTAGAGTAGCTTGGCAACAGTTGTTGCCTCTGTTACGGCGTGCATGGCTGTTGGAGGAAGTCCATTTGCTCGTAGTAACCTCAGAGCGTAAAGAGAACTTGCACATGATCTGACATACATGCATCCCATCTTATCTTGCAGCATAGGATCTGACATACATGCATCCCATCTTATCTTGCAGCATAAGATCTGACATACATGCATCCCATCTTATCTTGCAGCATAGGATCTGACATACATGCATCCCTTTTATCTCAAGTGACTTACACTGTCCTATATTTGATGCACTTAACATGAACACATATTTTGCAGACTGCAATCGGAGAAATGCTGCATATCTTTAAAAAGCACATATGCAAAAACTACTGAAATGTTGGCAGGAGTGCTGTTGCTGCAACAACAATACATATACAACAATACATTTATCTTATTGGGGGTTTCATCTTCAGCTCTTCGTTACTTGAAGTCTTTTTTATTTCCTCGGGGCTGCCACGCTGAGAGCGCCTCTGAATAGCTAGTCTGTAAGAGGCGCTTTAAAAATGCTCATATACAATACAATACAATATGTCGCAACTTGTGAAGAAATTACAGAGCTCCATGTAAAATGAAACTGCTGTTATAAAAATACACAGTGCCTATAACTGTCTCGCTTAAGGATGGACTTCCAGAGCGTGAATATATTGAAAAGAACAAAACAAACATACTGAATGATACACGAATGAAGAACTGCGCAATGCACCGAAGAACAAGTTTGCTGATTACAAGGTCGGCTACATTATTCTGAAAGATATGGGTATAACATTACATCATGCCAATTGCAACCACTGTTTATTTAAGAAGCAGACACAGAAAACAGAACCCAGAGCAGAAGCCCAACTGTTGACATAAAATATGCCTACAGTCAGTCAACGCGTCCGAGCTTTTTTTACACAGAGTGATTAATGAACACACAACATATAATAGAGTGATTAATGAACACACAACATATAATAGAGTGATTAATGAACACACAACATATAATAGAGTGATTAATGAACACACAACATATAATAGAGTGATTAATGAACACACAACATATAATAGAGTGATTAATGAACACACAACATATAATAGAGTGATTAATGAACACACAACATATAATAGAGTGATTAATGAACACACAACATATAATAGAGTGATTAATGAACACACAACATATAATAGAGTGATTAATGAACACACAACATATAATAGAGTGATTAATGAACACACAACATATAATAGAGTGATTAATGAACACACAACATATAATAGAGTGATTAATGAACACACAACATATAATAGAGTGATTAATGAACACACAACATATAATAGAGTGATTAATGAACACACAACATATAATAGAGTGATTAATGAACACACAACATATAATAGAGTGATTAATGAACACACAACATATAATCCATAATAATTAATCCATCATGAATCTTAGCTGCAATGCACCGTATGAAGTATGACCGCCAACCTAACAGGATAGGCTACATCAGGATAGAGCTATCCCGTTGGTCTAACTGTCGGGCAGGATGAAATGACAGCCATCTGCCACATAGACAACCTGAATAGAGCCCCATGTGGTCGTGAAGACCTCATCCCAGAAAATAGGCATCATGCGCAAGTCCACTGCTTCTGAAGTATTTGCCAAATCCGCAGCTCCTTTATTGTACAATAACACACGAATTGCACCATGCCTGTGCCGCAGTTTATGACGCGCATAATAACGCCATAACACACTCGAGAGCTGGACGCTTTTATGACATATCTCAACTGCTGAGATAAGTGCCCAACGGAAAAAGAAGTCGAAAAAGACCATCTGATTATCGGAAGCTAATCCGAGATGCAGCTTTCTCAAAGCAGTAAGGACCCCCCTATCAAACTCCATTATTAGAGTTATAGTCGTGTTCGCTACATTGGTTAGAGAGAGAGTACAGACTGCGTCTGAGGCGCTTCTGCGTTAGAGGATGTGGATTGCGGTTCACATCATCATGCACACTTATTTAGGAGATTTAAATCTTGGGCAAGCCGGGACTTGCGTGTGGACCTTAAATGCGTGCCACATATTGAAATGGGCAGTGGTGTTGAAGGATTTCACCCTATTCATTCATTAAAAAAATAAGCAGGATCAATGTTATATCCGGTCGCTATATAAAAACATGCAGATTTACATTTACAGTTGGGCATCCAGAACACCCTGAAGGGGTTTGTAAATTCATTAGCATCAAGACAAGCATGAACACGCACACACAATCACAGATACACACACACACAAACACACATGCACAATCACAGACACACACACACAATCACAGACAGACACACACACATCATGTACCAAGAGTGTACAGACGTTTTATCACTTCATTGTTATTATTGCCATTATTATTACTATTATTAAATTGCCATTTATATTGTGCCTTTAGCAAAAGGAATTTTGCATGACAGCAAGAAACAGGCAAGTCTACTCATCATAAATTTCGAGCTAATAAGCCTTAAGGATATTTTGCAAGAGCGATACAATGTTGAAGATTTGCGAATAAAGTGCGACAGTTTATTCACTTCAGTTGGGCCAGCCAGTGCAAATGCATCAGCCCCAAATTTTCTGCGATTGCACGGCAATAAAGTCAGTGTGAGATGAATATCTCGTAGGACGACTCCTCATCTGGATTGGTAAGAGCATCATTAAACACCAACCTCAATCAGATATCTTCCGCAGAAAATTATGAAATTTTTAAATGTTGTTGATACTGTCTGAATAATAAATAATACTGTTTCTGCCTTCAGCAAATAAGAGCATATACATGTAGCTCTGTTTGACTCTGTCTGCCCATAGTCTTGATGATTAGCACCTTATATTTATATAATAATACCATAATATTATACTTCCAGATTGCGACTATTTCACCGATTTATCAAATAAAGTTTCAAACGTATCGCCCATGTATAACAAGTTCTGTGTAATGTTAGATTTGAAGAGAGAAATTGTTTCTAATTCCATGGAAGTAATCCAATATCAGTCGCTTCTAAGTGCAATCGCCGACGTTAGTTTTTATTCTCTCTGTAGATTCTCCGAGATGGATTTGCATGATGGACTGAACGTGACGCAGTTGAACAGCAATGTCTGATTATTTAAGCTACCTCTTTAACTGTTCCTGCGACAATCTGATGTGCAGACACTTGTGTTGTCATCGCTTGAGTTTTTCACCTTCTCTCTCGTTTCACTAACTTCGACTTTCACATTATCGGGAGCATGACTGCGATTAGACACAGTCGCAATATTTTCACCCTCATTATGACAATGAACACGACATCTAGATCTATATCATAATTAATCAGTGCATTTCCAATGTTTTCTCCATAAATTGCTTTTTCGTGTCCGAATGTTTTAACCTTCGGCCAATAAGAGATCACGACTCTTACTGTTTTTATTGAGTGCAATTTAATTACCGTTTTGATGACCACTGTATTGCGCACTCGCTGTTTTGCTCATCGCTATTTTCTGATTGCAATTTTGACGATCGCTGTTTTGTGATCGCGGTTTTGACACAGGCCTGGTCGAAGAGGAAGAGTGTTACATAGCTAATAAAAAAAGTGCCAGAGAGGTCTTGCATGAGAAAACACAGCAGCTCTGAGGGAAGGCTATTCCAAAGAGAAGGATCCACAATTGAGAAAGGCCAATGCTGTCTAGTAGCAGAGCCAGAATGTGGATTCATAAAGTCACCTTTAGAGGACAAGCCCAGAGATCGGCAATCAGAACAGGCCGAGGTTAAAGTGAAGAGCTCCGGGAGACAGGCCCGGAACACATTGCCAGATAACACAACACACCCAATAATGTAACGTAAATCTTTGAGAATTTCTCAGCACCCACAAAAGCCACGTCACCGGCGCTATATCAAATCAAATCTGCAATAGCCAGAGCTGCCTTTTTTTTGTTCCGTTGCCAGGTCAAATCCGGGGAGGTCAAGCCGAGGAGACAGCGCGGTGCTACGGTGGTTGTCGGTGATGGTGGTAGTTGGGTGGAACCTGATTAGAATCGAGGATAGGATAGCTTGAATAGTACGGTTTTCGGTCGTGAATGAAAAGCAGCAGAGGCGAGTGCAAGCGGAGGAGAGGTTGAATTAGGAGGGGAGATTGGGTAGATAAGAGGATGAACGAACAGGTGGAGGTCTGTTAGGAGTCTGTTCCAAAGGGCTGGCGCAGCACAGACTAAGGAGCGGTTGCAGAATTTCAGAGAGGATAATACTGGAGGCCGAGAGAGAGAGAAAGATAGGCTATGATGATGAGCGAGTAGACCTGGGTGGTTGAATAGTTGATGAATGTAGGATGTGCTGCTGGACTAGGAGCGAGTGGACGTCATGCATAAATGCAGAGATGCGGTCAACTCTCGGGACACTATAATGAAATGATGAGCAGTCGCCCATAAAATGCCTTCGAAAAGGTGCAAACAGACCTTTGCCCGTCAGTCGACAGTAGACAAAAGATCAGTTGTTCAATCGATTAAAAATTGAAGTCATGAACCATCACAGAGGCAGCAGATTAAGCGAGCAAGTGATGATGGCACATTATGATAATAACAGGAACGAGTCAGTGAAGTAATGTGGTCCAGGATGAAACGCAAGCTGTAGACCAAGGTGGAAAAGGCAACAATAGGGAATTCAGTGCTCCATCTCTACCTCTTTACAGCTGATCTGGCTGGAGTCTCTACTTGCATCCTTTCTCTCAAGAGTCATTCTTTTGCTGATGATACTCAATCTTACAGTCATTTGCTCTGTGTTCCAATCTCTTTCTGACTGGATGTCATCGAATTTACTGTCCCTAATGTCCCTAAACCCTTTGAAAACTCAACATATCTGGCTTAATACTCGTCAGCGGCTGGCTAAGCTGACCTGTTACTTTACTTTTGCCTCTATTCTTAATATTGTCATTGGCTGGATAGATTGACAATGTCACTCTATTCTTCAGATTTAAGTGACTTAATTCTATCAAATTCGGACATTAATGCTCAACCATCACTGGTTCTAATCAAAATAGAGCATCAAGTTCATTAGTTACTGACCGTTAGTTAGTCTGACTTAAAGCCAGCACCAGCTGCACCACTCTAGTTAAATATTTGTTTTTATGTCGTAACTAACATAAGATATTCTGTTGACTTTTTTGATTCATTTGCCTTGACATAATGTAACAATGAATAGTTTAAGATGTCCTTTCCCGGTCAACTTCTCCAACTAGCAATTCTCACATTTCAACAGTTCAGCAAACATCGTGTCTAAAGAAGAGTTCGCCTTTCGTTGTCAAATGCATGCCGAACCAACTTCATCCATTTCACCATAATTCTTTTCTTTAACAAAACGTCTGACTAATTCAGATGGGTTAAGCCACATAAATATAACGACAGCCCTTCAGACATTGTTGCATCTTGAACAAGTTGAACTAAGACTGCGCTACTCTTCTTTCATTCCAATCTTCAATCAGACGGATCCAATATAAACCGATGCATTAATCAAGTCATTACGATAGGATTAGCCGTGGACTTACTGCACCATCCTACGAAGCGATCCTCCTGTTACGACAGTCAACATCCAACTAAGATATTAATGCAGAGCTGCACTAAAGCGCAGTAAATTATCCGCATCGAGTCATTGGTTGAGTTTGAATTCGCACAGAACGTGGATCCGTGTTTTACATCAAATAATTAATCAGGGTTTAAAGTGGGTGGGAACGCATTGGAACGGCGTTCCCAATGCTCTTGAATTTCTTGGTTTGCGTTCCCACTGCTCACCATACATGGAACCCTTGAAACATGGGCGTTCCCAATAAAACTTCAGCAGCGTTCCCACTGCTCACAGTTGGTGTTCCCACTGCTCACAGTTGGTGTTCCCACTGCTCACCCAAACTGCTTTAACCACTGCGAATAATCCACAACGGTATCAGTCTTCTGAAACCCTATCTATGTAATATTAGCATAGCCCATGATGCTGGTTTCTTAGATGCTGGTAATGAAATAATTAATAATCACTAATCGCTAAGCCTCATCAGTTCTTATCCTGATGTCAGCCGTCAACGATGTACGAAAAAATTGTCTCCATCCATTTTGTTCGTCTTGTGTTTCATTTGATCAGATCGAGTGCTTTTTCATGTTTAGTCCAAGTCTTGTTATTTCTTGCATTTACGTTGTCAGACGAGTGTAGGTGAGATCCTCTTTTGTGTCTCCTACGATTGCATCTTGTCTTTTGTTCATTTTATGGGATTTAGCCAGCTGATATTCTTGCATCGTGAACAGACTATCACAGTCTTCACTGAATAACTTGATTCAACAGAGTTGTCAGCAGGGCTTAAAGTGTGGCAGGACGGTCATGGACGGCGTCCATGCACTTATTTTCAAATCTCTATGCCGTCCTGCCACTTATTTGGCCAGCACAATTGAAAAGGTAAGGGGCGTCCAGGCACTTCTTTTGGAAAAGGTAAGGGGCGTCCAGGTACTTCTTTTGGAAAAGTAAGGGGCGTCCAGGCACTTCTTTTTTTACACTTTAGCACTGGTTGTCAGTTATATGCCAGAACTGTCATATTTCATCTTTCTAATTTCTGTGTTCCTGATAGAAGATTCTTGACATTTTCTGTAGCTAACTGTTTCAGTTGTAAGGATTCTTTTCATGTCTATTGTAGAGCATCCTAATCCATTGAATCATTTCCTTGTATTCTCACCTATGCTTTCCTTTTTTTCTCAGCATCTCCATATCCAAATGCTTTGGAGATGTACCCAATGTACCTATATTCGTCTTTTATGCTGTTATCATAATTAAGTGCATTTCAGTACTCTAAAGCAGACAATAGTTAAGCTTGTAACCACCACTTTACTTTAATTTAATTAATCTGTTAACCAGATGATCATTTTCTTGCTTGTTCTAAGTATTTGTTATAATTTCAGTTATTCAATCATGAGTAGCCTACGAGTAAAGATGTAAGATTATGAAATATATTGTTATAATATATGTGAATAAAATTATGTTGATTTGTTAAATTTGAACTTGGATACGGGATAAAACAAAACAATGGAATATGGAATTTGGTTGATTTTAAGCCAGTGCTGTAAGCTTAAAATTTGGAAGAAAGATAAGAAAGAGAAGTCTCTTGCGTAAAGTGGAATAACCTCAAATATAAAAAACATACCTTTGGCAAATAAGACAGCCTGTCACCGTGCGGCCATTCAGCGTATTCAGGGCCAGAAAGAGCTGCTTCAGACAGCGACACGAGAGGACTTATCTTGGATCGGTGGCCATGTGCGTGCGATTCGATGGGCTTAAGCATGTTGCTGACAGCACGCAGTCCGCTGAGGAGGTGACGAGGCAGACTAGGATCGGCCATCATGTCCGTTAGAATTCCATCAGCCTCACGTAGCAAACCGGAATCAATGCTCACAGTGGTCGTCTGAAACACAAAGCATTGCGATAACCACCACAGCTGACATAATGAAACATAATGAGACATAATGAGACATAATGAGACATAATGAAACATTATGAGACATCTCTCTGCAGAGCCACTCTCACATCAACACTGGAATCAACCGTAAAACTTATCTACGACTGCAACGCACAACCACCTCAGCACGCACGTTGATGAATGCAAATCTCACTTACCACATGACTTTGCTGATAGATATAAATTCACAAACGCACAAATTTAAAGCGACAGATATAGGCAGAAATTCATGACATCTACTGTAACAGACGAGAGCACAAAACAACAGAGCACTTTACTATGTTTACAGCATGTCTGAATATAGACACTTATGGGTACTATAATATGCTTCCAGTACATCAAAGGTGCTTCCTGCTCCATTATACCCTAAAAAGTTTGCTTATCCTCCCTTCAGTCAGTTATGAACTCAGCAGCCAGACTCATTGATCGTCTACATCGCTGCTCCCACATTTCTACCAACATGACTGATGTTCTTCACTGGCTTCCTGTTGCCTCTCGTATTCAACTCAAGGTACTGCTCTTAGTTTCAAAAACTCAAACTAGACAAGCTCCTAAATACCTTTGTGACTTGATGCATAAACCCCTCTCTGCGGTCTCTTCCCGCCCTTTCCGGTCTGCTGATCGACTTGATCTCTTGGTTCCAAGGGCAGGGACTGCCATAGCCCAGCACCCTGCCTTTGCCATTGTAGGCCCTTCTATGTGGAATGACCTCCCTCTCACTATCCATAGTAAGATCTTATTGGGAGTGTCATCTTCAGTCCTTTGCTATTTGAAGTCTTTTTTATTTCCTCGGGGCTGTCACGCTGAGAGAACCTCTGGATAGCTAGTCTGTAAGAGGTGCTTTATAAATGCTTATATACAATACAATAAATGATGTTCAAGGCATAAGAGCATTAACAGCTGTTCAATAAGTGAACAGTGCTCGAATATAAACTAGACGAAGACTCCCACAAGGAAAGCACCAGCAGACAGATAGAGCCCAACCAATGAATTCCCATCCAAAGCCCGCAGTTCCTGAACTACATTGCATAGTAGAGGAGAAACAACAACAGATGACAAAGCCTGCGATGCACAAAGCCCAACACCAAGCAGTCTGTTGCAGATGGTAGAACAATCTGAGTCTGAGCATCACTTGGTCACCAGGTCTGTGGAGGACAACATTCTTCACAGTCACTGAATATCCTTTATGTATGCATTTGCATTTGTTATAGCACCCCTTCAAGATTTCTACTCAGAAGCACTCCAACTACAGTGCGGACACTGAATCAGAGTTTCACGCTGGAGAGTGTGAGCCATTGCGAGTGAAGGACTTGCTCAAGGTCCCTACAAGGCGACTTGAGGTGGATTCGAACCTGCAAACCTCTGGCTGCAGGTCAATGAACAATTGAACATACCCACTACACTACTGGAGCCTTTATAGTCAGTAACCTGAAACCCCTTCATCTGGACGAGTCTATAGTGCTGTGACCCCCAGCAAAGAACATCGAAACACCTTCCAAAATACACAGAAACACTAATGAAAGAGAGAAATAACTCCAAGAATACATACTGCACCAATTAGAACAAAATGAGAATGTTCAGCAAAGTCAACAAGTGACAAATTGATAAAAAAATCATCTGCTAGACAAACCAACAGTCATCATGGCCACAACGCATCCACTCAGCAATACAAAAAAGTGCTATAATTCTCGATAGAAAAAGTACCTTAATGAGTGAACGGTTCATCAAATGCAAGTAAACAATGGTTCATCAAATGCAAGTAAACAATGGTTCATCAAATGCAAGTAAACAATGGTTCATCAAATGCAAGTAAACAATGAATAAGTAAACAATGCAGTCAAGAACCTGCACAAGCGACTGACTGTCCATGTACTCCCGACTTTTGCGTTATACTTATTTTATGTATATATACAATACAATACAATACAATTAAACATTTATACCATGCTTTAGCAACACAAAGTCTTGCACAAGAGTGCACTTCACTACATATCTAGTTATAATGTAATGAAAATAAATGAGTTTTTGATCTAGATTTAAATTCTCATATACTCATCTTCAAAAATGCACAAATTCACAGCATCATGACTTAAGATGTATGGCAGAAATTCATCAAAAGACAAGAGCATATCACATCCAGCATAAGCAACTATCCAAGTTCTTTCAGTTTTGTGCAATACTTAATTCACTCATACTTATTTATTTATAAACAGATATATTTGGACATAATTCAAAATGATTGGCCACAACTGAATGTCCAATTGTAAACCACAAAGAGCTTAAATCTTATTTCTGCTTGAATAAAGAAAAACAAAAACAAGCATAAATATTACCAGAAGGATCACGGCCGTAGACAGGGGGGTGTTTGAACACCCCCCGAAATGGAAAATGTAAATAAATCTAATGCATTTGCTAGCACATGATGTAAAAACCAAGAAATAAAAACATGAAAACACCCTCCGAAATGCAATAATAGAATGCATTGACTATAGCACATAATGAAAAAACATGAAATTAGGCAAAATGACTAAAAAAAGGTAATCAGGTTTTTTGACGGGGAAAATGGAATATTTTCTTGAGATTCAAACCAAATGACTAAAAAAAAGGGTCATCACAAATTTTCCGGCGAAGAAACACACCCCGAAATCCAATCCTGGCTACGGCCTTGAGAAGGATACTGTATCATAATTTAAACTACGCTTCATTACACAAAAGTATTCTTGCTCTTGTTATGCTTAAAACTGCTGCATATTTAACGCAATTTGTGCTGCTTTTTAGTGTAACACCGCAAATGTACATTTACGTAATAATATTGCAAGTAAAGTGCATTTGTGTTCTGCAATGTTACGTTTGAAACAACTTCTTCAAAATATAAACATAACAACATATTACATGCGGCAACATTTAAAAAGCATGAGAATATGTTATGGCCAAAAAGGACCCCCTCCATCCAAACCTGTTTCTCAGCAGCTGAACTATGAAAGCCATATCTAATGAAACACCCGACATCGTGTTGCACAACAGCTAATCTCTGAAGTGCCTGCCACAGGTGTCACTGTGCAAATGAAAATATTAAAGTTTAAGTAAGAACCATTAGGCACCTAACTAATACGTGGCATGCCATACTGTCATTCTTGATCAGATACAGAGGCAGACATTGAGTGCCATTAAAAAATGCCGCAAAAGTGACAAGATGCCGAGTTCTCAAGTCAACACAGGTATAGAGGTGTACCCTGCTGGACATCCACTAACACCTGATCCATGATTACATTTCATCCGTGTGAATACAACCCAGAAAATGTGAGTGCACTATAATCATCAAGATGGACTCATTTATATTGCAGAAGCTGCTCTCAGTCCAAACTGTCACATGAGTCATTTCACTTATTTTTCGAAACCTAGGTCTAGATATGCAGGAATTATTTCCAATTAGTTTTTAAACCTTTGACAAGCTTTTGTCTCATTGCAGCTTAGTTGGGATTCGAGAGCTGCTTTTTTGTTTGCTAGTATAACATTATCTTCTCTGCAGTTGCCAGTTTGACTCATCCTATACCTGGTTATCTAGTTGGTCTATTAAGGTTGGTCTATGTTACTGTACTCTACTCAGTCAGTTTACTTTACTTCTGAGGACTTTCGAACAATTTCTGCATTTAATTCAGCTTAAATGCGCTACATACTGTTTAACGATGAGCTGTATTATTTTCTCATGCACTTTTATTGCCTTCTTGCTACTACAGGAACATGATGAAATGCTGTTTATTTAGTAATAAACTAGAACTGTAATACAAAGATAATTTCAATACCATCATCAGTAGCAAGTTCCCTCTAGGAGAAGCATGATTTAAATTTATCTTGGAGCAAGTCATCAACTAAAAACTCAAACATAAAATGTCAGCTGACCACAAATTTAATAAGAAATCAAGATAGCCTTAGACTCAGTACAGGAACTTATTATTCTGTTGTTTTATGCAGCAATCACTAGCATCCTTTCCATTTGTCATGATCCTTAAGTATCACTCTCCTGTCTTATAAAAATGATGCCAAAACCAATCACAGTTAAAGGTTGAAAATAATAGATATCAATGAATTGAAGAAGGCTTTTTAGGTCTGATCTGTGTACATGATCTGACCGCAGAAGCCTATGCTTTCAGACAAAAGTTGTGTCTTTAATTTATTGATGCACACAATTCATTTTCTTACTCATGAATAAAAATTCACTGATCAGACATGAAAACTTAAAATGAATAAAAACAAATTTTATCCATTTGATCAAAGGACCCTCTCCAGCCAAAACTGTTAATTTTAAATTGCTTCAATTGAAAATTTGTTAATTTGAAAATCTATCACATTATACTCGTGTGAACAGTCAGTTAAAAGCATCCAGTGTATCAAGAAGGAGTAAGGTACTTCGATTTCTAGGCAGAAAAGCAATTTAAGGTAAAAGTTTTTAGAAATCTTAAAGTGCGAATTTGCTAAATTGATGCTTTGCCAATGTTTCATTTTGTTTTCTTATTTCCAGAAATGACATTCAAGAGACAATAATTATACGGCTGTTTGAGATCACTAGCGGCATGCAAAATTTTTGCTCATAGGACTGAATAGCAGGACGACTGAAGGAAATTATGCTGGGTCAGTGAATTAATTCCATTTTTCCGCTTCTCTTGGCCTGCAGGGGGATTAAGACAATTGTTGGATAGAGAACACAATGAGCGTGCAGCTAATGATGAGTTATGATGAGCAGCCAATGGCGTTTCCAGGGTAATCTCTCCATCAAGGCACTTGTTTCAAAACAGAGACAATTACTGAGGTCATTTCTAAGCTGTTCATGACACCATCTCCCTTCCAACCACTCGATGTGCAAATGCAATAGTCCAGTGGTTAGTGGACTCGATTGTCGACTGAGACTAAGTCAGGGTTCGAATTCATTTCAGGGCACAGATATATTTCAAGATAATATATTTCCCTGGTACACTCATAGTCGATGAAAAGATTAGGCAGTGAGGGAGAGGACTGGTCTCATACATATGCCAAGTGCTGTCCCTACTCAGTAGTGCCAGTCCAAAGTGTGATTAGAGGAGGAGACTCATCACCATAATCATCTATGTTATGACACAGCACCCTGATACAGCCAGGGTTAAGAAAAATGAAGAAGTTAGTAATCATGGATGGTTCCCAGGGTTAGCATAACTAAAGAACTGATCCACTCGTTCTTTTCTTGTTCTGCAGCACGTGCTGTGGACATGCAGCGAATCTGTTCAACAAGAATAGAGTCTTGATAATTATTCACCGATTCATGTGGCATGTACAGTCCAATTATAGATCGTCTCAGGGCTTAAAGTGTGCCTGGATGGTGTCCATGCACTTGTTTTAAAATCTGAACGCCGTCCAGCCACTTATTGGCGAGCACAGACTGGAAAGGAAAGGAGCATCCAGGCACTTCTTTTGGAGAGGTAAGGGGCGTCCAGGCACTTCTTTTGGAGAGGTAAGGGGCGTCCAGGCACTTCTTTTGGAGAGGTAAGGGGCGTCCAGGCACTTCTTTTGGAGAGGTAAGGGGCGTCCAGGCACTTATTTGCCCACACATTAGGCACTGGATTGTCTCTTCTCGCCTCAATTTAAAAAATAGGCAACAAAAAGTTTCTATCAAGATTTGCATCAGAATATGCCAGTCGTCAGTGAGTTTATCGTACAACAGCACTTTGCTCTTCAACAAATGAATGTCTCTGCTCAAATAATTATTAAACTGCCTTTGGTTAATTTTAAATATTCAGACATAGGCTGCTAAACAGACAACATCATAGCTGTGATGAGTTAAATTGAATTTAAGGCTGCTTCTTTATGGGAAAATTTTGCTTCCATCCAACTCTGCTCAAATAACTGCCTTTGGTTAATTTTAAATATTCAGACATATAGGCTGTTAAACAGACAACATAGCTGTGATGAGTTTAATTGAATTTAAGTGAATCAGTTTCGTCTCATGGCAGACGCAATTAATTGTCAGGCCAGAAAAGACAGCACCAGACTTTTCATCACAACAATCTATCATCAATCAGATTGAACACACAAAAGGAGATACTAAATCAATCTGCTTTGTCAGAAATCTACTGCGCTACTGACAGCTGCAGCAGCAGAAAGATGATGCTTCATTGATTAGATAGCTACTCAGTTCCCCATAAAACAGATAAAACCTGCTTCTACTGTAACGAGGAGCTGAGAGTATAGCTTATCAGTTGCTCTGCCTCCCTTCTCTGCTCTCTTTGGTAACCTGATTCAGATCTCCACTGGGCAGTGCTCTCTCGACAACCCCTCTGATATGACTCAGCACTAACAAATATTAACGCAGGTGATGTGTGCCGAGTCTTAGCGCATAGATCTAGTGCGCATTAGATTTTGTAAGTTCACAAATTATGATTATAGTTAATCATCTGCTGGGTTAGACGTGATAGATGGTTCCCTACATCCACAAATATCAATTTCTCATGTTTCTTTGCGGTTATTTGAGAATTTGGGATACTGTATGGGGAGGATGGTTACTCGAGAATCGAGGATACTGGATGTCAGTAGAAAGAGAAGCGCAAATCTGACAATTCTTCTGCCAGCTAAATGTTTTCACGAACCGCCAGAGGACAATCAATGAAGTTGACATCTTTACAACACTGAACACAATGATTGATTTGATTTTATAGAGACACAAGGTTTCCAGTAGAACCGAATCAATGCAGATGAATCCAAAGACAGAAGAGTCGAGAAGAAAGATTTATGTCTCATCTGTCAAACAGTCTAGCAATCAATGACCTATCAATAACAATAACCTATCAATAACCATCATTACCAACTAATCCATCTGTTGCCAGTCAATGACTAGTCCACTCAAGAAGGCCACGACATTCAACAAATCAACAACAAATAAACAATGAGGTAGAGCAGGAACCTAGCTTCGTAGACTGAAATTCAGCTCCCCAAAAAATGTTGAGTCAACTTTTCTAGAACTTCGACTAGGATTCAAGACCCTAACATTAAAATTTGATGCTGTGACCCAGGTTTATCTTCACTTGTCTCTCTAGAAAGCTAAGTTTTATAAACTATTCTAAAATACGGCAGTTTTAAACTTTATTTTTTATTGTACCACCAAGTAAACATATCGAATTTTTATGTACGAACATCAAATTATGAGGCTGTGACATTTCAACATTAGGGCTGCCAACCGTCCCAGATTCGCTGGGACAGTCCCAGAATCAACCCTGTGTGTCCCGTGTCCCGGATTGATCTCAGATTGTCCCTAAATCTGTGGTAGAGATACACTTGGCAAAATGTTAGTTTGCACACTAAACTCGTCAAGCTGTGTGATGATTTTGCGTTCGGCGCTCTATTAAACCTAACGTTCTTGGCTGAACATCGAATGTTGGACAGCACTGGGTTCAGGTCTTGAAAACTTTACAGACCACAGACACTCAGTAGGATATTGTGTCCTATGAAGATCTACTGTTAGTCTGTTCTATTGTTTTTGAGAGATGACGTTTTGATTTCCACGACTTTGTGCCTATGCAATATACATGTATATGTGGACAGTGTAAATTGGTATAAATGTCATACCTAGTGACTGTGGGCATCCCGGAATGGCAAAATCAAGAGTTGGAAGCCCTATTCAACATAGAAAACCTTAGAATAGCAAATCAAAGAAAGATTTGCATAAACTCATAGAGCAGCCAAAGAAAAGCACATGGTGGACATAGAATAGCTAAGGAAAGAAAGATGGTCATAAATTCATAGAAATTTTAATTTTTTTAAAATTTCGCCTCCCACTAATTGAACCTGGTGTACCACTAGTGGTTGGCCTATGCATCCCACCATTTGAAACAGCTACTTTAAGAAGCGAGTTTTAGCATCAGCCCATGTTCTGAAGAAGTATGCATAAAGACAATAAAGACATCAACAGAAAGTGGATGCTTTCAGATCAGCTCTGACCAATTGCGAATACAAGTCAATCAATTCTACCACATCAGAACAATGAAGACAGCCAAGAAAATGAAGTAATATGACAAAGACACTTGGAAATTATATGTATGACACCAAATCCTTAACAGGTTTTATTGCTTAATTTTTACATTTATGACAATTCCAATATATTTAGTATGTAGCATGTAGCACTGCAGTACTGAACATTGTTGGACAAAATATTTGGCTATGGCCAACACCAGGCTAATATATAAACCCAGACTTGTTGACGCTATGGTCAACTTTAGCACAACAAGCAGTTGATAAGTTGATTCTAGCAGACGAGAAAGATATGAAATTTTAACAAGGTGCCCAAATGAAGTACAAAGAAAACAGAACTGAAATAGCGCAGAAATTGCACAGCAACTCCAAAATTAAATGCAAAGAGATCAATCACACAAAGCTATTGCTGACAATCAATTTTGAAGCCAATCTGAAGATAGACCCAACATTAATTCTGAATTTACTATTACACCTAAGGCTCAAGGTAGTATTCTAACAGACATGAGAGGTTGCTAAACTCATCCTATACACACGTTCGTCTTCCATAACCCAAAGGATAAATTGGCTAAATTCATTAATCTGCAAAACAAACAGAAAACCGTAATCAGCAAAGTTCGGCAAACGTGCACTATTGATGGATTCTGTCAGGGTACCTACTCATCACCTGTCTTATGGAAGGCCTAGTACAACACGCAATGCATGACAAGGCATGTGCTCAACCAAAATGTTCCCTACCATGCTAAGCAACTAGCATAATGTGCACCAGCTGCACTGTGGGATGCACACTTCCTCAACTGCACCACCACCACCACCACCACCACCACCACCACCACCAACAGCAACAACATGAAGGACAACAAGCAACGTCCATGCAGGGAAGAGGAAATTGTGCACCTGCAGCATAATCAAATGAACCCATAAAATGCATGAATAGTAAATGACAAGTAATACCTTTGGGAGGTAATTAAAAGGCATCACGTCAATTGACTTTATACATACAATACACACAATACTTACACATGCACACAATGCCACACATATACAACTACAGGTTCATCCTGTATGTAGTCTACATGATTATTCCCCTTTCTCCAAGCAGGTTAACATCGCTGCAACGAAAACCATATTTCCAGTAACAGGAATTTAAATGCACGACACCATGTTCTCCATCAAACTTTTTCAAGAAGAATATGAATTGGAGTGCCTGATTAATGCTCTTAAGTTCTAATGCCTACGTGAAGTGCACACAGTCATCACACCAAGCAATTGAAGCAGGTGCCTCAAATTCTGCATGACTTCAAAGATAGACATTTATTCCAGTGGAAAAGGCAGCTGGCAGTGAAAGAAACGGCGGCCATTTTCCTGAAAGAATCTGATCTAACTCATCAAGATTGAATTCAAAACAGTCTCTGAATTTGTCTAATTATCTGAAAGAGATTAACGAAACTGACAAATCTCCATTATGTAATCTGAGATTACAAGATGTGACCAGTGACAGTGTAAAACTTTTCCACTGCCTGTAACATAACAACATAGCATAACATGTAACGCCGTTGAACACTGGATACAACAATGGACTAGGAAGAAACTGGACCGAGCATTATTCAGCACCACCAAAAGTTCAATCCAATTGCTTAAACACCCCTATCATCGGACTCTGCTGCATTACTACACAATATACATGTAGATGAATGTTCTAGTGACATCAGTATCTGCTGCTTTCACACATCATCATCATCATCATCATCATCATCATCATCATCATCATCATCATCATCATCATCATCATCATCATCATCATCATCATCATCATCATCATCATCATCATCATCATCATCATCATCATCATCATCATCATCATCATCATCATCATCATCATCATCATCATCATCATCATCATCATCATCATCATCATCATCATCATCATCATCATCATCATCATCATCATCATCATCATCATCATCATCATCATCATCATCATCATCATCATCATCATCATCATCATCATCATCATCATCATCATCATCATCATCATCATCATCATCATCATCATCATCATCATCAATCATCATCATCATCATCATCATCATCATCATCATCATCATCATCATCATCATCATCATCATCATCATCATCATCATCATCATCATCATCATCATCATCATAAGAAGCATCATCATCATCATCATCATAAGAAGCATCATCATCATCATCATCATAAGAAGCATCATCATCATCATAAGAAGCATCTTCTATCTTCAGTTGAAGCATGTCATACCAGCAACGACTGTGTCACGCATCAAGGAAAGCAGATGAAACCACTGACAACATCCAACATAATACTATCATCACACTTCTGTCTTAAATTTCACATTCAGCCATTCAAGGAAAGACAATATCTCTGCTAAGACTGGAAGCAGTCGAACAAGATGGAGGCAACACATGGAAAACATGGAGCGTGTGTTATAATGTATTGCATGTCTTAGTCAAAACAAAGGTGGAAGTAAGTTTCAATTAACCGATTAGACACACATTGATACTTTACGCAAATACAACTGCGCCAAATAAATAGTTAACCTGCTAACTTACTTATTTCAGACAATCCAGGCAGACAAGTTGCCGAAATCATTTCTGTTCATATACTGCTTCAACATCAATAATCAATAATAATCTATCTATGGTAAAAATATGAAGAACATTATTGATTATCAATAGTAATCTGCTTAGGCCAAAAAAATAATGCTGTGTTTCCGGTAACAGAGCTCTAAAAAATTGGGTAGGTAGGTCGAAAAATATTTTTACTTTGGTAAAATATTTTTATGCAGTGACTATCCGAAAAATTATACCCAACTACTCTTTTTTGCAAAAAGGTACACGCTGCAACAAAGTACGTGTTCTAAGCAAGTATAAACCGCCTATTTCCCCGACTGTCTGTACCTAAAATTGCTCTAGAAAACAATTCTATTAATTTCATTTTGTTGATATCTTTTCTGGTAAGATAAAGTGGGAAGGGAAGGGGAAGATGAGTGCGAACAAAACATCACTGCTAGGAGTCGTTCCAGACTGGCCGAGCCAGTGGCTAGTTACACCTAGAGGTTGCTAGATTTATTTTCCCTAGTCACCGTTAGAGGTGGCTCAAGTGAAAATGATAAGGCTAGAGGTTTCTCAAGACTGGCAACCAGGAAGTACTTAAGGCAGGCGTGAAACTCTAAGTCACTGTAAATAAAAAAATTTGCACAAAATTTTCCGAGTCGCGACAATAAAAGTGAGTTGTCGGGTTACCGGAAACACAACATATTTTTGGCCTAAGATCCAATTATATACGGAAGGCAGTGTTGCCGTATTATGTCAATACAAATTTTGAAGAAAAACAAAATTTACTTAAGAAAATTTTTTTTTTGCTATAATTTTTTTTAAATAAAATTTTTTTACAAAATTATTTGAGTCGCGGCAATAAAAGAGGGTCGGTCGGGTTACCGGAAACACAACATTATTTTTTTTGGCCTTATGGTAAAAATAATTGAGTCCAATAACAATTATCAATAATAACCTACCTATGGTAATAATACATAATATGTCATTAGGCAGACTTTCAATAGAGCACCAAAATACCTATCCACCAATGCAATTACACACCTACTTACTCAATACTCATTTATTTATAGTATCCAACTAATTAGGTGATAGAGCTGCCATAAATCCAAGAGGCTGAATGACAGCAGTATTTGGCTTCGCATTAATATTGGCAAATGAAGCATGTCATTCACTGCACAGCAGTCAATATCTTTCTGCTTAGTTGGCAAAGAAAAAGCCTTATTTATTTAGCCCAACACGATCCAATTTCTCAGGTCATGCCCACAGGAAGCTAAACTTCCTTGTAAAGACTCGACCTCAAGTTATTCATCTGTATTTCTTTGCCACTGCAGCTCCATTTATAACGATGTCAGCATCCAATGAATAGCAGCAGTTTCATCTTCAGAACTGACAGTGTGTTGTCAATGTACTCATTATAGCTGAGTTGCATAGACATTGCAGAAATCTCGAATTAAATATCTGCGCTGGAGGAGATTTGAACTCCAACCTCTTGCAACCATATTGCACCATTGCAGGTTAATTCAAATTTTTAAAATTCAAAATTTCCAAAAGTTCCACATGAACCTGCAAACAAAGTCTCCAAGAAGTAAGACCTGCTATAACTGTCTGGAAAAGAGTTCTTTCGCCAAGAACGACCAAACTGCTAGCAAACTACCGCACAAGATTACAAACACAGACATCTCAAATGACAGAGAAGACCAATTTACACACAGCCACCATAGGAAATGCGACACATGTTGATCTGGAACAGCGATAGTCAACTGAGGGCATAATCGGTCCAATGTGTCATTGGTCAAAGATTTATTTATAAAATTATTTCAAAACAACCTTCTCATAATGCATTTACTAGCTGTGTTACTGCTTGTCTTTTTGTATACTGAAAAAATGAGCACAATTCAAACATTATAGAAAGAAAAGGTAAAACAAAATTCATGTTGTCCATTATTATTCATTTCCATCAATTTCTCATAATCATCAGTTTGTGATTTATGGTCACCTGAAGCATCCAATAGTCACAAACCATACAATTTCCAGGCAGTTAACAATTTTTCAATCAATGGTTTATTGATGAATGCCCCAGTAGTGAGTGATCTGATTCAAACAATAATGGTTCACCTCATCATTGGTCAGATTTCTTTTGCAAAAAAGATGCAATGTTTAGGCCTATATAAAACATTTAGCCTACCAGATGTGCTGTCAGAATCTATTCCTTATACAAACACTGCCACATATATGTCACACATTCATGCGCCTTGGCATGAAATTCTGATTCGGTGGCCGTGTTGAGTCGGGGAGCGCCTCTGAGTAGAAATCCTGAAGGGGTGCCATAACATGTGCTCATATTTACATACATACACACATAGATAAGACAAGACCTGATGTAAGAGGATCTACCTGAGGATACACTCGATTTAATGCAAACATTTCACCAGAGTGTTTGTTCTCGCTCAAGAGTCTCTCATGCAATAGACCTCTTCTCTTGGAAGTCATTAATTGAACTTACAAACTATTTAATTTGCAAACACCTCAAAAATGATTCTCAAGTCATCTTAAAAGGATCCTTTTTAAAATCTGCTAGATTGTCATCATAAGCACCCTCATGAAGTTCTTGTGAAGATACATAGGCCATCAAAAACAACCTTGACCTACACATGTAGACGAAAAGCCTACAGGTAAATAGCACAGAGCTGGTGTTAGAATAGATGATAGACCCCTAGCGGCAGAAAAGATAAACACAGACTGAACTTCCATTACATAATTATGTGCCAAGCACTAGCATCAGAGACAAGACATTAGAGATTGCCATAAAGATTAAGGTGTGGGTATTGTATAAGGTTAAGAAAATAAGCCAATAAATCTAGTATATTATATGACCCAAGGAATAGAAGCCATGATTTCATTTTGTCATATAAAAGCCTGCAGATGATTGGGAAGAGACCATCCCCCATTAGCAAATGATTCTGTCAAAGCCAGCCATCGCATCATCTTGCTGGCATCGCATCATCTTGCTGGCATCGATCTACTCAGCTTCGACAACAAACAGATGGCACCAGAAGACACGTCTGCTGCTGCTGCTGCTGCTGCAGCCTGAAATAAACAAGCGACCCTTGAAAAGAGCGATGAGATTTGGTCTGCATCTCAAACCATTAAATCTTTATAAAGGATTTCCATTCAGATGATACCATATCTGCCACCTCCGCTAAAGAGAATACATCCAACTGCGACATAAATAATGCGTTCTACTTGCACACATATTGTTCGGTTTTCAATATTGCATTAGCTGTAGATCTCTCGAGAAAAATTTACTATTTCGTCTGTCAATAAGCATAAGAGTCAGTCATCATGTCAGACTCTAATGTATTTCTTTGCACACAGCGTTTCTCTTGCCTTCTCTATTAGTGACTAATTGACCTGTCAATATAACCAATGCATATCAATATTGGAACCAACTTCTACAAACCACACGACCAATCGTCGACCATCATACTATGCAGACGCGCTTTGATAATTATCATAGCTGACTACTCTGTGCAAGCACATTAATTAAATTATTATTGTTATCCTGCACTCAATGCACTATTCTCCTTCTGAAAGTAACCCTCAGTCTTTCTATCTGTTGCTAAAATGGGCAAAGTGCACTAGATACAAACTATTCTATCTTCTCTATTTACTTTACTCTATAATTGTCTAACAAGCAAACCAGGCTGTATAATGATGTTAGATCACCACACAACCATCTGGCTCCTCAATTATACTACTTGCCCAATTAAGCCACTGGTTTCAGCCCATCCTTTTCTATGTGTTTGTAGAAAATATACAGCTATTTGCTCTTATACAGGTTGGTTCTTTTATGCCCACTAGCCAGGAAACCATCAGTAATTGTAAATGACTAAGGGTTTCCTTGATGAAGTCAAAAACTGGATAGAAATCTCACTTCACTGAGCCCAGAACTCTAAACTAAATAACTTGCCCATTTTTGAGCTTTTTCTTTTAACTCAGAACTGCATATAGGGTCCATCACTTTGAGTTTGGTTCCTCAATATATAGCAGTTTTCATGGTCACGAAATCAGGAATCTTTTCTCACAAATCGTAATCGTAATCTCGAGACTTCTACAGCGCCCACAAAGCGAAGTCACGGAAACCAGCTTATTCACAGGCGCTTAAGGCTTATTCAAAACAAAATCGATAGGCAGCAGGTCAAGTCTGGAGAGTCAGGCAGGCAGACAGATGGACAGCTAAGGTGGGTGATGTTTAGAGTTGAAATGACGAGAGATGTGCAAATGCAATCATCATGACAAACAGCAATTTTTAGTGCAACTGAGATGAGGTGATCGTTCAAATTTTAATTTTAAATATCACCACGTTTCAAACATGCTCCAAATCAATCTGTTTTGCAGCATGAAAGTTTGTGGTTTGGACCTTAAAATAAATAGTTTGATAAGTGGAAATACCTTGAAATCGTATATCAGTATATAGTCATATACAGATGGGTATTTAGTTCTTGGAAAAACACTTGCAACGTACTCCATGTGTATACACATCTACAGCCAATATGAGTTGCTCTGATTGCATAATAATCATAGCCATATTTATTTCAGAGACATGGCCTGCCTCTAATTAATCCGATCCTGAATACTAACATCAGTCTGAAGATACGCATGAAGCAAGACATCAATCAGAATATTTCTTTCTGCCTCTTCAGAAATGATGGCCTAGCTTATTTTCTGCTCCAAGGTATTAAAAGCATCGCACAAATGCAAGCAGGCAGGCACACAGACGGACAGAAAGACAGACAGGCAATGACGCAGAGCTTCGCTTCTCGTATGCATAAATAGAGAAAAGAAAGCCATAAAGATGGTGACGTGCTTTTATCCCGGATGCTCGTACATCGCATGATGCATGAATGAATACTGAAGAGCCGGCAAGAGGCAAAATGTATGAACAAATATCTCGGCGTAGCCTACGGTCATTTCCGAGTTCCTGCATTGAATAAGAAGCTAACACAGCAGCAGAAGCACAGCTGGTTTCGTGCTTCTGATGCTCAAAGAAAAGCTAAAGATGGAAAAATGTTTATATTCAGACAGTACATAATAAATAATCAAAGCGTGCATCTGCCCTTTGAATACTAACAGACGTTTGTTTATTTAGTTGATAAGTCGATTCTAGCAGATGAGAAAGATATGAAATTTTAACAAGGTGCCCAAATGAAGTGCAAAAAAACAGAACTGAAATAGTGCAGAAATTGCCCAGCAAATTTATAAAATTAAATGCAAAGAGATCAATCACATAAAGCTGATTAGAGTAAATTTGACTGAATTTAAATGCCCAATTTCAGAGTTTTGCTGATATATATTCAGTTGAAACAAAACGTTACTATATTACATGGAGCTCTAGGCCCATCACTCATGAGGATTTCTTATTAAACTGCACCTTATTTTACTCATTCTTACATTCAGAAAACCTCTTATACTGCAATTATTAAATAAGTTCATCACAGTTTGACAAAAGCATAGAAATTAAACTTATGGGGCGGCAAACAAATTTTAAAAATACAAGTTGTATGTCTGATACAGACACTTGATGAGTTTGTTTCCCTTGTAATTTAAGCAGAAGAGATTGTTGAAACGAAGACAAATAAGAAAATCTGAAAGAAAGCAGAGTGCATCATGTACCATTGTCTTCAACAGAAGGAAGGGAAATTATTAGTGCTGATTAGTAGACTGATTTGGATTCGGCATATGTCAATTTAATGCTGGTGGTGTCACACTGATCAGTAATTTAAATGATAAAGTAATTTGCTGATGTGGCTAAATATTTATGCCAATTAATTACTACATGCGACCAAGCCAACAGTCCCACAAGAAGAACCATAGGGAGACTAAAAGAGGTATTAAGTTTTCAGTTGACATCAAAAGATAATCTTGTGAAGAGGAGGAGAAGTTGGATAGTCTGAGATGGGAGGGACTGGAATGAATGAATGCCTGTCAACTCAGACAAGATGTGTGCCAGGAACAACACACTTCTTTCCAGCAGATGCTCATCGAAGAGAGCATGAGGATCAGCTATCACATGTATAAATTTGAATATCACCGATATATCAAACGGTGCCAGAGTAAGCACACACCTGACTTCCATGAGCAGTAAGCAAAGTAAGGATATCCCTCATATAGATGTATACATACGTATAAATACACTGGTACATGCATGCATACCCATATATACATAGCTGTTTGCACTGGTTGGTGCCAGTCAGTGGCCTTGCTCGGATGGCTGTCTGGGGAGATCTTCATATCCTTTGCTTCCATAAATCAGGATAAGAAAAAAGCCGAAAGCAGGGCACTGTTCTATTAAGGGCCTCCTCCTGACTCCTGTGACGGTCATCTTCACAGGATCTTTAAAAAGCACTGAAAAAAGTACAGAACATGTGTACGTGCATACACACACACATATCTCCCGGCTGCATCATATAAAATACTTCGGCAGCTACAGTAGACCAGTCTTTCTGCTGTCTACCAGAACTCTTCTTCCAGCCAGGATCAGGTGTTCAGATAGACAGCCTGTCCAGGAAGCCGTGTGAGACCGATCCATCTCCATCTCCACTGTCTCAAGCCTACTCAGGTCCTGCTCCATACTTCTTCTTCCGGTACACATCCTCCAAACAGGAACTGCTGTAACAGCAAGAGGTTAGCATTTTCCAGCACCACTTATCTACAATGACCTGACGTCCTTTCTCCACCCTGCTACCTGGCCGGATCTGCCTATGATGTAATATAAATTCGTTTACTATGGTTTTACTTAACTCTTGGCAAGCCACAGTTATCAACATGTTAATATTAGTGAAGAATTCACCATGATATCATTTCAACTAGGAAGAGGTATTTTACTGTTCACGAGTCAAAGTGAAAATGTGGAAATATTTAACTTCCGTGTGCAAAATTATATCTTTAATATCACTGCTCAATTGAATCATTTTCTCAATTGAACCAACTACATACACGAATATGATCTTTATTGAATTAATTTAATTTATAAAATGGCTGACAGAGTCCAACACTTGACTATAACTCGATCTCACCAGTGAATATAATTATTTACACAAAGAATTCAACAATTTCATGTAAAAAATTAGGCTTTCGTCAGAAAGTAAAACAGCAAAAATGGTTTTTTTTAAATTCTCTTCAAAGCAATGCTGTTCAACTTCTTAAACAGCTGAAAATTGAAAATTCTTGAAGCAAATTTATCTACAGCCAGGTAGAAGAAATCTGGCAACAAAGCAGAAAATTCAAAGACTTTGGAAGACTGCAAAGTAAAAAAAAGTTAAAGCATTTACATATTAACAATTGAATTATGTCTCAAGTGCTGCTATTGAGATAAGTAACTTCAGAATCCAAAGAAGTGGCAACCTAGCGTAACATTTAATGGAATATACTATTTCATATTATTTTGTTCTTATTATTATTACTTTGTTGATGAACCTGTCTGTATTTAAGTAGCTAAGGAAAGCAATGCTCGCTATGGTAAGTTTGATCTCACTGAATATCTATCTCTCAGACTATTGTATAATTATCAACACCTGACATTTCAAGTGCTGGCATGAATGATCCTGAAATGCTTGATTTATTTGTACCTTGGTCACGAACCTCATTAACCCAACATTTGGCTTTTGCTATTGTGCGTCCCTCAATGTGGAATGACCTTCTCTCTGGAATTCATAGCAGGATTGTGGTTGGAAATTCACCTGCATCTTTTTTGCTGCTTGAAGACCTCCCGCTTTCATGGGCCTGTCATGCTGAGAGTGCTTCTTAATAGCTCTGTTGTGAGAAGCGATTCACAAATATTAGATGAGATTAGATTAGATTAGAGAGTGACCCTACCCAGCAAACTATGGTCCATTTTGGGCTTCCCTTTTGTAGCCATTAGACTGTTTTAGGTCTGCTAATTTCGTGCACCATGCAGTTTGCTAAAATGTCCCACCCTGCTACCTGGCCAGATCTGCATCTTTTTGCTGAAATGTCAATGCACTTTTTCATTCTGTTACTTTGTTACATTCTGTGGTAATCGATAAAACAAATTGATTGATTTATTGATTGATATTAAAGACATCTCATCCGGCATTGAGTACAATGACTACACAATGAGAGGATCAGACGGTGTGGGAGAAGACTGGTCACCTGCCCTTGTATGCCCTAAGAAAATGAATTCAATAAAACTTTTTATCCAAGGTTGCCCTTCAAACTATAGCTGCTCATCCTCATCTTCCTCAACTTCCGCCAATGACAGATTTATCCATGCCTGGGGGATATTTCTCGGAAGGTTAAGGCCCGACTGTCTGGTCTTCCTCTACAACCTTCAAGCTGCCAAGCACAACATGCACTGTAAACCATAGTTTACGACCTACAATTTACTGCCTTGGTTTAATTAAGTGTCCACAGAGGCATAACATTCTGTTTTCTCAGTCAATAAGCTGTGCATAATGGTCTTCATGGCTTTGCCATATACAGTCCACAAATCAGTCACTACAGCATAAAGTTCTCCTTTACTGGTCAGCCTTAGCAGAGCAAAAACATCCACTACCAATAAGCTGCACAAGTTTCCATGGTTACCTTGGTCAGCTAGCAGGATCATGAGCGTGATCTTCTAGGTCCACCTGAGCTGGTTGTTTACCACACACCAACACTACCAGCATCCCATCTTCCTCATTCTCCTTTTCTCACAGTAGTTGTACCATGGATACCTTTCTGGATACAGAGGTATCAAGTTTTCGGAATATAATTCTAACCATGATGCAAATTGAGGATATCACGACTCGTTCTAGTTTTCCTGTTAAGTTGCATCATTCAATAACACATTAGAATAGTGCTCATAATCTCAAAGTCTTTCAAGAGCTACTTAAAAGCTAAGCACATGGATTCAGCTTATTCAAGAGCGTTGTGTCGTATCAGAAGGCTTGACCAATGATATCAAGTAGAGAGATACACAAGACGACCATCTGCAGAGATGACGCAGAAGAGCTGCTTTGTTTGGCAGGTGTTCCATTTAGAACGATAATGACTAGAAGGCTGGAGATATGGCGGAACAGCGTCTGATCGCATGGTATGATAGAATCTGATTGAAGAACTTCTAAGGCCTAACAGCAGTAACAGGAACTAGTGTTCCAATTCCTAGAAAGTCATCTCCTAGTGTCTTAAAATCACTGGTGATCATGAGGAGTATGGCTAGGCTAGTGTCTTCTGTACCTGTGCTAGTTTTAGGAGATCAATATGAATTAATTTATTCTGAACTTCTCTGGGGTCATTTAAATACCAAAATATGTACTGAATCAGAAATATAAAATATCAAATGCTCGTATCTTCAGCAGCTACAGGCGAACCGACTTGGTAATATCAGCATGTTGAATTGTGGTACTGATGAGGTACCATTTTCTTTCATGCCTGCATACTTTTACTCAGAAGCAATAACTGTAAATGTGGCCACAAAGTCCAATGGCTGACTGGAGTTTTAGGTGACCAGAGACTGAAGTCTGAATACTACTGAATACCATCATATCATAAGATCAGACTTTAAATAACAATTCCATTGAAATAGGCCAATGACACTTTAATGACACTTTAATGACAAGCTGCATTGGTTTCCCAGTCAGTTCTAGTACCTGCTCAATATTAAAGTGCCAAGCTGATCATTTCATCCACTTTAACCACATACATGAAAAATGACTGACCTCCATCTATTCTTATGCATTCTCTACAGAGCATACTCAAGATCTACTCAACATATACACATTAAAAGTAATGAATAGACATGGCAGACACTAAGCTGAAAAAGCTGTACAAAAAAATAATCGCAGCAACTCATGTCCACACTTATATTCATCTTGCTATATTTTACAGCCACAAGACATGAATATCAATGAATGTGAAACTGAATGCATCTTGCCAAGCTGGTGTTTGCTGTTAGGACATATTATTTTCAAATATATAGGATGCAAGATTCTCTAAAATAATGTTCTTCACTGGGAGTAGAGAGTAGATTGGTGTTTCAGAAATCTGACACATAAGTAATGACTGTTTGATAGATCGACCTGTGGGTCAATTCATCGCCTGATTTAGTAGGTTAACGTCTTGACAGCAAAAGTCTTCTGCAGCTGAAGCAAAGGAAACAACAATCGATCAAAGCACAAACACATCCAGACAGAGACACAATGACACACACAGACACAATGACACACACACAGAAACAATGACCTAGAGACACAGACAGATGACAGACTGAGATAACCATCCACAGATAGACTCTAACACACAGACAACGCAATCAGACAGAAGCAGAGACAAACAGCCACCATGCACGCACACATCACACGCGCACACACACACACACGTAGACAAAGGCATGAACATGCATGTATACATAATATTCCCGAATAAAGACTCTCGTCAGAAAGAGGTAGGGACAGACGCTTGGAAGCGGGCTACAGGTTAAAGGAAATCAATGGAAAGAGATGCAAATAAGAAAGGACGGAGACAAACACAAGCAGTGAGCAACTTATACACATAACAAAGACAGAGAGAGTGAGACAGACATATACACACACATACAGAGAGACATAGGAACAGCAAACAAGGAACCAGCAAAGGTAATAGCCGATGCAAGCCTTCAGATGTTTTTTCGTGAACAAAGCGCTACCTACGGATGATCACAAAGGCTACAGGAAGCTGCTATTGATAAATTCTGCCGCAAAATCAATGCTTTGGGTCAATCTCACTAAAAGCTTCAACGGCAGCGAACTCAGGCAGCAACATAGAGCCATACATATCATGCTTACTAATGACCTATAATGATGCAGCATGATATACTGTATCCTAATCATCATCATCATTATCACCATCTTCTCCTTCTTCTCTGATTAATTATTGGATTAAAATATCTGGAAGATTTTATTCTCAGCAACATTCTACCAGACAAAAAATTTCACAGACATAGCAAATTCTAAGCAAACCACTAGAAAGAAAAGACATTAAATAAATGTAACAATTTTTAAAGAATGTTGGCTCCATAGCCTTACAAAAAAAACACTTTTAGCAAGAGAATTCATAAATCAGAAACTAAGTCATCTCTGTTCAGCAATCTTATTATATGACATATAAATAGAAATAATATTTGAGAAGATCAAACTGCTCAGCACACTAATTACATGTCATATTCATATTAGCTGGTATTAAACCAGTAAATCTGCATTTTTTAACATGTAAACCTACAAAAAATTTGACAGACCAACCACCTGAGCAACGCTTATTGCAGAACGTTCGTTCCAAATTATTACCCTGGTACTTATACGCCAGTGAGGCACAGTGGCACACACAGTAACTTAATCCAATAGTTAAGAAACAATGTTCAGCATCTAGGCATCTACCTAACTAGAAAGCTAAAAGAAAAAAAACATAAGATGAACTTGCCCAGCAACTGTTCCTATTTTAGAAGAAGACAGTGATCCTGACTAAGGTTCATCAAGAAGTGTAACTGGGAATTGCATGTTTCAAATTCTTTCCTCAATCTTCATATCAAAGCAAGACAGCTGAGACACATATATTTGCTGCATTTAAATATTAATTAGAGATTTGTCTGGACATGATTAATATAAAGTCAGTTGAGAAACTCTCTAGTATAGCCTACTGCTAATGTAAAGTTTGTTGCATGACCTTAATGTCCAGTTTGAGAATCCATGAGATTGCTGTACTTTGGAAGTCTGGTCTGGAGAAGGAATGCAGCTGCCATTAAGCATATGGTGTATACAGGTGGAACTTGCATCCAACCACCAAAAAAATTCCCCCTTCAATGTCGTTAATAATTACCACAGCAAGTATAGCTCCTACTAAAATACTCCTCAGCAGAAGACTGTGGCTTGTACCATTGTGCAATGGAATGCACCATGTTGTGTTGAGGTGGTCTGACAGGGCTTCATCACCACTGACATACACAAAGCATTAAGGAATGAATTGATAGCATGGCCAAAAGATTTCAATATTGCTATGAGGTTCAGTTTCCTGTAGCTAGCAAGAACCGGTCTTTTGCAGTCTATGGAACAGAAGGTGGAATGCATCATCCAAAGAGCGCTGACAACATGTGGCCATGGGCTCCAATGGGACTTCCTGCAATTGTTAATAGATAAAATGGACTGCATAATGCACTTCTTCCACAGTGCCTGGGGACTAATGTGCAAGGCATTACCCGGCACTTGGTTCAGATTGCACTGGTCATTGAAATTGTCATTTAGCCACCTGGGGTTAGCTGGCTGACCACTGATGAAAATCTACGTGAACCTAACCATAGATATTTCCAGCCCTCATCCTTCAGTTGCTGTCATAGACCGACCGATCATCGAAAAAATGTTGCAAAGCCCCAATTCCAGCCTCTTTTTTATAACCTGTCATAAAGCAAACAGCAACTGACATGAAAGTGCTTTGATGACAGCTTTCAAAAAATATTACTCGCTCCTGCTGCTGCCTCACAGATGAGTCTTCAATCTTCTCATCCACTATGCACAGCTTATCAGGGCGGAAACGTCAAATAATTTAGGCTAGTGAAGAGGTAATTATTGCCCTGCATGTATAGCTGTTGCCTAATCTTACTTTCAGTTCAACTTGCCATCTGGTGAATGATGCACACGATTCAATTTCAATATTCTTGTACTTTTATGACACTATCAATATTCTCGTAGCAAAACCAATTTCCTGGCTTTTCTGTTATCGCAATAAACAAAAAGCTCAGCAGACAATTCATTTTGCACTTTTGCCAAAATCTCTGTCGTCCCAACCAAAAAAATTACAAAGTGTCAGTGAAATCTTGCACGCTTCATGACCGCACAGTTCACAGTCAAGTTTGGACGAGTCTTTCAAAAATTTTAACAATCCCAAAGATCTTGTTTGGAAGTAATGGACGATATTATCATCAACCAAAGCTTTAGCACATACGCCTTAAATATTACTGTTGACAGTGTAATTCAAAACCATTTTTTCAGCACACCGCATATTTAGAAACATTATAATTCACTATATGCAATCATAAGCAGACCTTAAAGGACAATGCTTTCCTTTTTCCACAAAATTTTCTCTCTGCAACTTATTTTCTTCAAACAATTAAAGTAAGCATCATCCCAAGATGTCAGTGTTCAGGTTGCCTATAGCAGTGGTTCTCAAACTTCCGAAGGCCACGGACCGGCAATAATTTTGTTGTAAGCTCGCGGACCACTAACTTTTATGGCATGCGCAAATAAAAACGAAATATATTGTAAAAAGACTATTAGAGGGTTATTCGTTATTAGGGATTTGTTTAATTAATTAGAACATATTCCTAATAGCATTTCAGTTATTCTCAATTTAAATGTCATTTAATTGTATTTTTAAAATTTGAACTCAAAGTTTCAAACAAGATTAGAATTAGTTTGTTAATGTTGGACTATAAGAGGATCTGCAAAAATAGACAATGACTCATTACTAGGATTTTGCGCTAATGATGGAAACACCTGCTCGAAATAAAACACATAAATCAGAATATCACCACATTTTAAAGTGGATCATATTTTTGTGTGAATGGTCCATTCCGTTTTAGCTTGGATGTTCGCATAGGAGACAAGTTCAGAATTATCGTTTTATGTGCTCAGAGTGTCTGAGCGGCCACGCTCTAGCAATGTTCTTTCATTAAAAATAAATTTAAAAAAATGCCCAGACAGGCTTGTTTACATATTGCAACTTTTTTTAATCACGCAAACACATTTGTTTATATTTATTATTTTATATCATGTCATAAAATTAAAAGACCTCGGTCTACATCCAGTAAGAAAAAACTTAATGATTGATCAGCGTTTACTTGACGATCGCGCACCGAAAAATAAAGCGAAACTATAGTAAATAGACGCAGAAAATTAATTTAAGAAATGCAAATTGTTTAAAAGCCAGTTAGCAACTTAAAATAAGGCACTGGCAACGCTTTTTTAACATCGAGGAAGAAGTTTCAATAAATTTTGAACAACAATGCAAATAACTTCACAATTTGAAACATATATAAATTAATGTTTATAATATATTTTCACTCTCAGATTTCTTCACGGACCGGTGATCAGGTCTCCGCGGACCGGCGCCGGTCCGCGGACCACCACTTTGAGAACCACTGCCCTATAGCAAGGCAGATTAGGGTACTTTATAAAAAATTATTTCTTTGAGCACTCAAGTGGCTAGGTGTTTAAATGATGAGGTTTGGTTTTCTAAGTAACTCCTTAAATTTTCAAGAGATTATTCCACTGTCCAATAATTAATTGAGTCCTTTCAATTTTTTCATGAGCAGAGATTACAACTTGTAAGAGATGATGATGTAAAATGCCACGTTCTGGAATCACAAGAATGCAGTGTTCGTGAATAAGCTGGTCTACAGTGCACGGCTTAGACTTTAGAGTAGCACTTAAGAAGTTTGGAGATTATGATTTATACGATTAATTCAGCTAGACTTTATATACATGACAGCAGTGATATAAACTCATAGCAGTCTGATTCCATCACTGATTTTTCAACATCTGTACAATTGATTTACAAGTAGGGTACATCCTTATCTTACCAACAATTCCTTCCTCTTTTTAACTCAATTATCCGATTAACTTTACTGAACACAGATTACAGAAAAGAAAAGCAATAATACGCAGCATATAAATAACATTTATACCGCATTTCAGCATGTTTCGCATAATAATTAGTGACAAGATTGGAGTTGCAGCCAGAAAACCAATTGTCTAAGTCAAGACCTACAGGCAGGAACAATAGATGAAAACCAATAGCCTATCGCTTTCAAGGTCACGTTCAGGGAAATGGGCTTGCCATCAGTTTCTTTTCTTAGATCCTGAGCATGCAAAAACAAAGAACCATACTTCCTAGTTCATGTTAAACCGGTAAAAACCGAGCAACTGAACTAATATATGCCATCAGCAACCAAGGATGATAGGCACTGAATTGTTGATAGTGTAATAACTAGATCACAATGCACAATCTTTACCACGTACTTAAAAATTATTATCATTTACTTTATTCAACCATAAGCAGACACTTGAAAGACCATTCATTCCTCTTTCCACAAACATTTTCTCTCTGCTACTCATTTTCTTCAGAAAAATGTAGGTTAGCATCATCCCGAGATGTCAGTGTTCCTACATGGCAAGTGCAGAGTTGCCCATTAAACTTAACCCCTTGCAGTCACTGTTAAGACAATAATCTAGAGAAGTTAACCAGCAGCCTGTCAAAAGCAGCAGATCATTAAAGCCTTTCTAGAGATCTGACTACACACAAAAGGTCTTCATGAACACTGATCTGAGGATACAAATCTATTGCCCAATGGCTTAAGACCTGACATCGCTATGCTTTAACCGTTTATACTCAAAACATCTGAGATGAGTTTTTCGAACATGTTTTCAATGTCTTATGCTTTTCTTGTCCCGAACACCATTACACAACTGCTATGCAATGTTCAAAGCAACATACATTGGAAAATCTCACATCTGAAGGCAAAAATAGACAATGACTATCATTAGGCCTACCACTGATCATCTAAGAAACCAGTCTGACCAAAATTGTTTCCAGCAGACTATCAAGCAAATGTAAAATGCAAATCTCCATTCATTTACGTCAGAAACCATGGTTCAGACCTGATCTCATTTCAGAAACCAGATTGACAATTAATCTGTAAATGTGCTGTCCCTTCAGTCAGCATTTCATCGTGTCAACTCAAATCACATTTAATTGGTCAATTTTCACCAATATATCTTCACCACTAGATTCTAGAGTACTGGTTTATGTAAGCTGGAAAAGCAGTGCACGGTGGAAACGTACAGTGGTGTAGCTAGCTATTTTGACGTCCGTGACAAGCAATCTTTAGCAAGTGGACTCCTCCCACCCACCCCCCCCCTCCCAAAGATTTTTTTTATTTGACACAGCAAGCTACAGTGAACTGAATGACAATAGATGATATAAATATGTGACCCTTGCCAAATTAACCTGTCGTAACTTACCATCAGAAGCTGTGGTACTTTGATGTGTGCTCAATGCCATCTGATGACAGCCTCCACCTCTAGTAACTGGTTGGTGGAACTGCTGTGTCTTTTAATTTGAAACAGATGCTAAAAGATCAGTTCCTCCAAAAAAAGGCTTACCTAGGCTATAGCAACTGGTTGATAAAACTGCTGTGTCTTTTAATTTGAAACAGAATAACAGATGCTAAAAGATCAGTTCCTCTAAAAAAGGCTGTCATAAACGCCACAGATCTTGCTGCAGCTGATCTGCACGTTTCTCTCGCAATTTTTAAACGAGACTCTGCCGAGTTTCTGAGCTTCATTTTCAATGATGACAAAACGCAAGAGCAAAGCAATCAGGTATGAAGAATACAAACAAAACCAGAATCTTTCAGTATCTCGACAGAGTTCCCAATGGTTTTCAAGCAATCTCTCGTCACTCCTCTTCTGAAAAAAGCAAATCTTGACAAGGAAAACCTATCAAATTACCGACCCATCTCCAACCTTTCTTTTCTATCGAAATTAACTGAACGAATTGTCCTTGCCCGCCTAAACGATTACCTCTCTTCTAACTCACTCCTCAATCCCCACCAATCTGGCTTTACTAAACACCACTCCACAGAAACTCTACTCGTCTCTCTCTACAATAAACTGGTCTCGGCCGTCAGTCATCAGCAAGTCTCCTGCCTCTGTCTCCTTGACATCTCCGCTGCATTCGACACCATCGATCACAGTCTCCTTCTTAATCGACTCTCTTCTTCTTTTGGCGTCTCTGGCACTGCTCTACTCTGGTTCGAGTCCTACTTGTCTTCCAGATCTTTCTCTGTTAAAGCCTCCAGTCACTGTTCGAAACCTCTTCCACTATCTTGCGGCGTTCCTCAAGGCTCCGTCCTGGGTCCACTCCTCTTCATTCTCTACACCACTCCTTTAAGTCATCTCATAAAATCTTCGTCTGTTGACCACCATCTCTATGCAGACGACACCCAACTCTTCATATCCTTTTCCCCAGGCTCTTTCTCCACCTCAATTGCTGAACTTCTCAATGTGGTCAATCTGATCTCTCAATGGATGTCGTCCAACCTCCTCTGCCTCAACCCCTCCAAAACAGAGTTCATTATTCTAGGCCTTCCTGACCAAATCAAGAAAATCCCTGACCCTTCAATACACCTATCGACTAACTCTTCATCTCTTACCTTCACCTCTGATGCTCCGGTCCGCAATCTTGGTGTAATGTTTGATTCACACCTCTCCTTCTCTAACCGCATCTCTAATCTATCGCGCTCCTGCTTCATGCACATCCGGGACCTCCGACGCATCCGACCCATGCTTGATTTCAAAACTGCTTCCACCATTGCTACGTCCATCGTCCACTCAAAACTTGACTATTGCAATTCCCTGTTCTTAAACCTTGATTCCACACAACTTAAGCGCCTCCAACTCATACAAAATTCTCTTGCTAGAGCCGTCACCAGAACACCCAGACATCATCACATCACCCCCATCCTCAAGTCTCTTCACTGGTTGAAAATCCCAGAGCGAATTCACTACAAAGTTCTCTCCTTAACATACAACTCCTTACAATGCTCCCAGCCCAGCTATCTTCGCGAACTGTTCACCATCCAGCCTACCCGTTCTACCCGATCATCCGCCTGCCTTACACTCTCTCGACCGCCGGTCACAAGTCATCTCAAGTTCTCCAACCGAGCCATATCCAACTCAGCACCACGCCTTTGGAATGATCTGCCTGCTGAGTTCCGATCCTTTTCAGTTCCTCCTCCATCATTACTAATCACACACCATCACCTTCCTCAGGCTCCTCTATCCATCACACCTCGGGCCTTTCACTCGAAACTAAAGACACTCCTGTTCAAGAACTCTTATCCTGCTTCACCTGATCCCCCACCCTCCAATTCCCGGCTCAGACGACACCCACCTTAGTAGCTGTTCCACACCTCTGATCATACGGTACCTCGACCCGGACCACCATGGACTACTCTTACGGACAACCCTTTTGACTCAACGCATTTGATCCTGATCCTATGGTAACTCGACCCTGACCACCACGGACTACTCTCACGGACAACCCTTCTAACTCAACGCAGCGCTCGTGAATAAGCCGGTGCCCTGCGCTTGGCTTTCCAGTGGCGCTTTAGAAATTAGGAGATTACGATTACGATTACGAGAGTTAGCTCCCAGCAGATAGATATTCCACAAAAGTGCAAAAAATGTCTGCCATTCCAACAAGAACAGTTGATTGAAATAAATAGCCAAAAACTAAAGTTGCCTAATTGATCGTCCACCATCAAGCATAAGTAACATCAAATTTATTGCGTACTGAAGGGTATTTAGTGCAAATGTCACTTGCACTCCTTTAAGGTTTGAACATCTTCATTTTCTTTGTCCCGGGTCAATTCAGAATGGTCAAAGTATATTACGTATTACGTCTGCTCTCTGAGGCGTTTAAGTCTGTAATCATTATAATCAACTGTAGAAAATCTGTGTAATTGATTTTTCTTTATATGGTGTATTAAGAATTGATTTCGCATTCTGTATTTATGATAGACACAGGAATCGTTGGCTAAACATGAATCTTTAATTTAACGTCACATAGATGAAAAAGACATGTCAGTCCGCTAAAAATTTCTTAGTCTCGCGAATGAAGCTCAACTGATCATTCGAACATCAATTATCTTTCATTGTTAGTAAAACTGTAGAATTAATGCCTCCAAAAACGTCACTTGAGGCTATAACCTATAGATCAAGTGCTATCTGGCAGATGATCAATACATTTTTTTTAGCGAAAATACAAGGCATAATTGCTTTCTATTGTTCCTGCACTCAGAAATAATAACAATGACTGCTAATGCTAACAATGGGCAATCCTGTTTTAAAGGACACACTCCCTATAAAGAAGCAGCCTTCACTGGGACCCAAATCATCAGAAATGATCAGATCCTGTCCTATATATTTGCTAAAAAAACTTTTTCAGCTTAAGCCTTACATCTGGACAAATAGGACAAATGATTTTAATTTCATTCATAATTACTTGTACCTCTAAACTGCTGACTCAACACATTAATTTTAATTATGTACAAAGTACATTCAACAATTAAAAGTCTGACAAACGTGCGGTTATAAATTGACCAAAATAAATTGATCTGTGGCTTCTGGCAGTGTCAAATTTCAGTTGTTGCCATGTATGCTAATTGTGCTGATTAAGATATCAACTGATGACACAGAAGAATGATTATTAGTAACAATGCTGAGGATTATGCCAGCAGATGCTGCTCCAGCTGGTGGTGGTGATGCAATGGTGATTAGAAAACTTCAACCCATAATGGTATCTAATAATCAGCACTTTTGTCATCATCACTGTCATCGTTGTCATCGTTGTCGTCATCATCGTCATCATCATCATCATCATCATCATCATCATTGTCACAACAATTGTTATAGTCACTGTTATCACTGTCCTCTACATCATCCACTCACTTTAAATCCTCCTTCTACTTGCCCTCTTCATCAACCTCATCATCATAGTCATCATCTTCGTGTGGCAATCACCATCTTCATCAATCAGATAATCATCTATTACCAAAACAATAGCTGCATTCTAAACATCACAGTCACATACATTTGCGCAGCCTTCTCCTCTCAGGCAGTAAGTACCAGGCGCATTAACCGCATACAGAGTGATAACAGCAGCCATTTAATATATTAGCCATATAATATATTAGCCATCAGTGTAGATGCAGTGTGAGAACCACATGCAGCTTCTCTCTCTCTCTAGGTGCACAAGCCATCATCAGGCAGATGAAGCTCAGGCCAGTGCCATCACCTGCCAGCCAAGCAACGACAACGAAGAAGCCTTTGAAGCCCTGAAGAAGAAGACAGGGATTTCTCTCACAAGCCTCTTCTTCATCAGCAAATTCTGCAGCTTAATGATTCAGAACTAACCAGGTCCATGTCAACAGTCCAGCGTCAGAGCATCCAATAAAGAGGCCCTGATTTATAAATCAAGTTTCAGATGGTACCACATTCTTCGCTCACTGTTCAAACCCTACCCTCCATACAATACAATACAAGGGAATCGATGGTTTATGCAGTTTTGGACTTGCTAACAAAGCCTTGCGGATAACAACACAATCAAAAGACACTTAAACATCCAATTTCACAAATAAATCATGCCTTTAGAATGTCCTTAATGCCAGCTCACAGAAATGCTTCCATCATTCAAGAACCATATGTCATACTATTTTTAATACCAGAACACATAAACATTGAATAAATTAGAGAGAAACAGGGCATTAATTTGTAAGAAACGCACGACTGAAAAGGAACGAAGACATAATAAAAATCAAATATAGCGTTGAATCTATTGGCACACAAATGCCACGAAATAATTGTAGATCATTGAGTTGAATAAACTGAAGTTGAAGGTCAATGTCATATACAGCACTTCAAAGGAAACCCTGTGAATAATTTTCTTGTTCGAAGAAAAAGTCTTTTGCTTTTGATTTGCAGCATAAATAATTAATTCACACACACAACAGTCCCTAAGTAACTGCAAATAATGACACGAGACAACATTACAATAGGGCCAAGTCCAGCTGATGCTGATCAATTCAAGCTACAGCAACCCCTTGCAGAGTGGAAACGAATGCTCAATGGCAGTTCATATCAAAAGCAAGTCAATCAGCCTGACTGAAACCTTGCAATATATACATGTATATATTAATATAACCTTTTGTTAGCCTACTATTCATTGTTTGCCTGATGAACAAATGGCATGTACGAGAACGTGTTCTTACTCATCTCTAGTAAAAACTTATCCACTTTTCAAAAAATTATTAAAGGTTTCATTCTTTCATGGATACTTTGGGCCAAATACGCACCTATCTTAGCAAGGTACACATTACATTTGTAGGCTATTTATACATGTATATGGGTCTGTATTATATTTCGATAACGCCTATGAAAAAGAATTCAAGGTGATAGAATTGTTAATTTCCTGAAGCAAAGTCTTAACCTCTGTCCAAATTTTCTTGGACTGTTATCCAGACTATATTCGTATTATACTCTGCGTCATCTAATGGTTCAAACTGCACTATGGCATTACTTGACTCATCAATTCCAGTATTATTATTATTACCGGTATTATCAAATGGCAACATACGATTTTAGCTGTGACAGTACTGTAGATCAGAGGTTCCCAAAATTCTCTGGCTCGGGACCCACTTGGGAATATTTTTTCTGTCTCGGGACCCACTAAAGTGACTAAACAAAATTAGGTACAGAGTACTAAACTAACACTAACTAAGGATTGCTTCATAAATCGGGATTAAGATATGCTGATTTACATCCAGCATTTAGAAATTACCACATTTAAAACAGTAAAATTTAACTTAAGAAAATTCGCAAGAATTTCCAAACAAATCACACACTGAGGTTTTGGTTCATCGCCTGAATCAGTTGAAATAAATCCGAATTTCATATATGAATCATAATATTTACGTTTCGGCGGACATGCCTTCTTCGTACTCGGAAGTCGATTATCAATCTTGAATTAACATCATCGTCCGACTCCGACTCTGAGCTATGACCACTCACACATGACAAAGATTCTCGTTTTCGTGTCAAAAATTTATCCATGTTTTTTCGCAAAGTTTTAAAAATTGAAAATAAAATTTGTGAAATTTAAATACACGTTGTTTATTTTTGAATGGCAGACTTTTTTATTAATCATGCCAAGTCTCGTTGCTAAGTCTCGTGCACTGTTTCCTGTTCACATACACGCACAAGTAGAAGCTAGTTATAGCCCAACTATAGTCAAATGTTGTTTCACTAGTTATAACGGAATAATAAAGTATGACGTTTGAGGGTTACTGGAATAAATACAGAAATTAACAGAGAAATAAGAAGAACTTTCGCGACCCACTTGCCAAAGCTCTGCGACCCACTTTTGGGTCGCGACCCACAGTTTGGGAAACGCTGCTGTAGATAGTTGAAATCAGGTGATAGCTATGACTTAATGCAGAAATCTGATCTGTATATGACACACTGTTAATGACTAAACGAGAAAATGATAAATCAAAGACAAAAGGAACACAGACGTTAGTATCAACCATCTGCTTAGAAAAACACCAAATAATTAAATAGTAAGTAAGATGGAATCAGTTTGAATCAGTGACAGGAAATGAAAGAGTTTTCTTCCAAGCAGACCATTGAACATCGTTAGGTCAGCGTACAACAAAAGTTAATCAACGTTCGGCATGTCGTCGTTGATCAAGTCGGTTCCCACAGGGTGGCAGCACACGCTTCTCAGCTGGCGACATTATAAGCCTCAGCTATACATCTCGTCATTTATTACCAAGCCCTGCAATCCGCTTTTCCGGTAACAACTTTCTTCCATTGAAGATCTCCAAAGCCCTCTTGGCGTGTTATGTTCATTTTACAATGGGGGCATCATGGTGCTATGGTGGAAATCATTGGTGATGGCAACTATATGATGGTGCAGGAGAAGAACCAGGATCATAGAAGAGCAAAAAAAATGGCTTTCAGTCTTGGGTGCATTCTGCAATAAAAGAATTAAGTGCTGGAGTGCTGCTGAGATTGATATGCAAGTGAGGGGATCTTTCTCAAGTCCGTTCGACAGAGCTGGTGCAGCGAGGGTTAAGGGTTAATTTTTCTCTAAGAATGAACTACCGGATGCAATAATTAGGAGATGCAGAGTTTTAGATGCATGGAACCAAGAAACAGAATGGCATAATAAAGAATGAGTAAACCCGGGAGGTTGTGGACTGAGCAGCTGGCGGATGGGTGAGAGGTCAATTTCAGGTCTTTCGTAATTAGATTGTTAGCATTAGAGACAATCGCTCAGGTATCATCCTTAAACATTTCAGACGTTTGCACCTATGAACACCTTACATAATTAATACTGTCAAATTGTCAATCTCTAAAGCACTCAGAAACTATCATCATTTTATATATGCAATTACGCATGCATAATTGCAGGCATGTCTGCATCAAGACACTTATATAGCTCTTTTAGGTATGGTACTACCTCGCCAAAGCATTCCACTCGTAGCCATATAATTGATATGAATAATTGCATTAAAAAATATTTGTTGCATATGCTTCATTTTAAACAGAAAGTAAATGCAATTGGAGATTTTTCCAAGGTGGTCGAATGCACGGAAAGGCGTAGTGGACTGGAATTTAAGTGCGGAAGCATGGCATCTGCATATCTCCACTGGTAGCAAAGCACACCCAGTGCTGATCCAGTTGACCTGAGACTGAATGGAGCTCCCCAATGTATGCCAGGGCGATGACAACAATTGAGGCACATATAAACAAAATGGATTTAAAGGGAACTTCACTTGGCAAAGTTTTTACAAGTTAATGTAGCTTTTCTCATATATTTTGACTTGTTATGACTCAGCTGGCATTGTTGTTAAGGACATATTGCAGCTGGTGCAAATGGAAATCTGGAAGGTCAGCAAAGATTGAATTGCAACAATCCATGCATTCATTCATTCATTCATTTCAAACACTTATATAGCGCTTCTTCAAGAGTATCTACTCAGAAGCGCTCCCGACCCAACCACGGTTAAAAAGAATAGTTTTAAGAGCAGAGTAGAACGTAGTCTCAAAGGCTCTAGGCACAAGACGTAGTTCAACAGGAAGCCCATTCCAGGTTATAGGGCCAACGACAGAAAAGGCACGGTTCTGTGTGATAGAAGTGCGTGACCGGGGGACAAGAAGCTGAGCCTGTTTAGAAGAGCGGAGAGAGCCACGGCGCTGGACGTTCAGGGTGGAGCAACAGAGCTCCTGCAAATAGACAGGGGCCACACCCGCGAGACAGCGCCAAACCAAGGAAGATATCCGGTAAGTGATTCTTTGTGAAAAAGGGAGCCAATGCAAGACATCCCGCATATAGTCAGTAACATGCATGCTAAAGATATAAGAGAATGAGAGATTCTGCAGCATAGAATGATAAAGATGGTGCAGCATGATACTGATATCATCACCTTGTGCTGTCAGCTCGTAGAGCTCTAGCGATTTCCTGACACACATTGTTGTGCATCATGAAAATTCTCTTGGCATGTTAACAGGGGTGGTTTGCCATTGCCTTCCCCTGGTTTTGCCTGCCGTGCCCGTTCGTTCGCCTTCCTAAGGAAGGGTACTAACAGTCCGCACCTCGAGAATGTGGGCACGGAGGTCTTTGGTTCATCAGCCCAGGCCGGGTCCGAGTCTACGCTCGTCAGAGACGTCGGTCAGATCACCTTCCTGCTTTACTCTGTCCCAGAGTGGCTGACAAACCTTTGCGGACTGATATCATACGACTGTTAAATGTAGAGAGCCTGCACCCGAGATACAACTGATCTGCCATCAAGAGTCTCCTTCCAGGAGCAAACGCATGTTGTAGATGATGAGCTGCTACTTCCAATCAGAGAATTGCAAAGCTATCACACTTTTACAATAGTTGACTGTGCCTCACATGCGCTCAGACAACACATCAGAATAAGTCTGTGTCTTTGTCAGGTTCAGCTGCATCGATTATTGTTAGAAGTCATCCATTTCTCTACTTCCATTATAGTGGTTCATGTAGAAGATGAACACGCAAGACAGTTAGATGGGCGGCCAGAGGGGAACTCGGGGGAATACACATGAATGTCATCAGCAAATCTGACCTTGTTCTGCCATACTTCCTTGTAATGGATCTTGGCTTGCCTAACTGTCCTGTACATCGCTATGCACTCAGAGTCAGACAATGGAGTGAGATAGATTGCTGTATCTGAAGCTAACAGATCAGGGCAGAAACATGCACTTTATGATGGTACTGTGGGTGGACTCGCACAGGTGGTTGAGCAGCTGTAGGCCTACACATGGGTAGGCCTCTGTAGTTTTCAACATCCATGAAATTCTGATTGGTAAAAATGATACATATGGCCAAAGATAAATGTTCTATTCTAGAATTAAACACATAATTAATAAACATTTTGGACCATGTGTGCCTAGGTGCAATCCCTATGGATATTCAGGTCAGCAGTAATGTTTCCAGGCTTCCTGACTCACAGATAGCAACAAGGCAAGAACATCATGCAACAAGAGACTACTTTCATTTATAAGGGGTTACACAGAGGGACCACCAGTTACAGCTCAGTGTGCAACTTCTGCAATAACATATCAGTTTTAAGACTTGGATAACATGATGAACTGAGAGTTAAGCAGCAACAGACCAGTCTCTACTGCTATACAATGCAGTGGTTTTTTAAAAAGATTATTCTGGTGAAGCATCCAATTAGACAGATGCTGTCGGAATGCAGTGCAAATCACTTCTAACCAACAAACCAACTTTTTAAAAAATAACTCTGGGACATTAGGCCAAAAAAATAATGTTGTGTTTCCGGTAACCCGACCGACCCTCTTTCATGGCCGCGACTCAAATAATTTTGTAAAAAAAATTCTTAAAAAAAATTCTTAAAAAAAACTTTAAAAAATTTTTTTTAACATTTTAAAACTTTTTTAAAAAAAATTTGTATTGACATAATACGGTGACATTGCCTTCCGTATAGATTGGATCTTAGGCCAAAAAATTTGGGTTTCCGTTAACCCGACCGACTCACTTTTATTGCCGAGACTCGAAAAATTTTGTGTAATTTTTTATTTACAGTGACATTGCCTTAGAGTTTCACGCCTGCCTAACTACTTCCTGGTTGCCAGTCTTGAGAAACCTCTAGCCTTATCATTCTCACTTGAGCCACCTCTAACGGTGACTAGGGAAAATAAGTCTAGCAACCTCTAGGTGTAACTAGTCACTGGCTCGGCCAGTCTGAAACGACCCCTAGCAGTGATGTTCTGTTCGCACTCGTCTTCCCCTTCTCTTCCCACTTTATCTTACCAGAAAAGATGTCAACAAAATGAAATTAATAGAATTATTTTCTAGAGCAATTTTAGGTACAGACAGTCGGGAAATAGGCAGTTTATACTTGCTTAGAACACGTACTTTGTTGCAGCGTGTACCTTTATGCAAAAAGAGTACTTGGGTATAATTTTTCGTATAGTCACTGTATAAAAATATTTTACCAAAATAAAAATATTTTTCGACCTACCTACCCAATTTTTTAGAGCTCTGTTACCGGAAACACAACATTATTTTTTTGGCCTAACCAATGCAATGGGTTTTTTTCAGGAGTTAGCAATTATTCTGGTGAAGAATCCAATTAGACAGGTGTTATCGGAATGCAGTTCAAATCACTTCTAACCAACAAACCAACTTTAAAAAAAATAACTCTGGGACATTACTAATGAACTCTTGAATTACAATGTTTCTACAGAGTGAAGAAAGGATTTCAGAGACAAGTCCACCTGTGACACAGCCTTTCTAGAACATATTATTCATGCATAATTATACTACCCATAGGAAGATCAAAGTAGCCACGATAAACAAAAGGTCTTTGTGTAATTAAAATAATAATTAGAGATGAAAACCGCAGAGACTGAATCGATAGACGAACCATGACTTATCTGTAAAGAAGTGGAACCACTGGAGCAAGGAAATAGCCAACAAACTCCCCAGCAGGCTTCTTGACTCAATGGAATGTCCCAGACAGCAACAAGGTCAGAGCATCATGCAGCAACAGACTACTGGCCTAATCGGTTGTACTTAGAAAGCAGCCAAACTATAAACGCCAAATATTGTCTTCCTATACTGAAAAAACCGGAACTTATAAAACAAAGAATGCATGCAATTATCTGATCAGACAGTTAGAAGTCTACCTTGCATAGGATGGTACAAGTGTTTGATCTACAGGTGGTTCAAAGCAAGGTGCAAGGAATACTCAGACAGCTCTCATTCAGCAGGTTTGAAGTGGATCTAAAAACAAACTCAACAGCCCAGGGAATTGCAATTCCCTGCTGATAATCTTGCTATTGAAGCAATTTACGCCAATCACCATGCAGCTGCCAAATTTGTACCTAGAATCCTAGATTGACACTAAACAATTTTTCATAGAGTCGAGAAGTGGTGCAAGATAAATATCCACTCAAAATGACTATTGACTATCTCTCACTTCTAACATCCACATTCCATCTCGATACAGTTGCCTCTTAACAAAAGGGTAGGCCTACAGGTGCCTGCATTCTCCATATCAATGACTCCTTTACTGCCCCTGGAATCACAATTGTAAACTTAACAGATCTATTCACTCCCCATTCTTTTTATCTCGGTCTCCTCTCTGAAATTTCGCAATCAGGTGCAGCTCTCTGGAATGGACTCCCAAAAATGTCAGTCAATTCGTTCATCCTTCTATCTCGTTTGCCCTAAAACCTCCCCTCCTCTTCAGCTTTCCACTCATGACTGGAAACTGAACCTTTCACATGGTATCTTATTCCAATTCGACTCCTGCACCACACTATGATCACCACCACAAATAATCTCCATCATAGCATGATGGTGTCTCATCATGTTGACCTCCACAGATTCTGACCTGGCATTGAAACAAATCAACCAACGAGGCTATTGTGGACTTGTTTTGATACAGTGCCATTGAATAACCTGGTCTCCAAGATTTTGCTTTGTGTGTGGAGAAATTTCAAAACATTCAAAACATTGGGTTACGTTACAACGGTTACATCAATTGAGATCCTGTTTGGTCAGGTCAGGAACATCTTTGACTGAGTGTATTCTTGAAGTGGCAGCACTGTACAAATGTGCATATACAAACAGCAAACACTCGATAGCCAGGATATGAATACCATTAAGTCATGCACTAGGAAACTGTTGTTTACAGTCAGGACATTAGACTGACTTCGGTGACAAAGGTCATCATCACCAATTCACTCATTTCGACCAGTTTGGTTCCAGCGGGAATTGATGCACAAGTCATAATCATGCAACGTGAGAAAGGTGCAAACAATGGACTATATCAGGTGGCCTGTTGTTTCCTTTGGAAAGTAGGTCATTGACCCAATAACTTCAATCTTCATGTTCTCACATCTAACATAGATAGAAACAAGCTACAGGGAGTCACGTTACACTTCAGAATTTAATATATTCCTATTCTATCACAATTTTATATATATAGAAAATCATATATATATATATATATATATTGTTTGTCTAAATAACATCATCTAAAAAAAGCATTCTCTGTATTTCTTCAGGAACCGCAGCTTCCAGTTCGTTGGCAGACTCAATGCAAACCAGGAAGTAAATGGCGGTCCTGCGAGTGTGTGACATTTGGACCAAAAATCTTCATTCTTACAATATCATGGCATCACTTTTATCACTCAGTTTAACCAAGCTTTGAACTAAAGCTATGAGCAAGTCATCACATAAATCGTAAATAAAAGCAACATCTTGGAGAAGCATGTCACTGCAAAAAGTCAATTTTTAAACACAATTCTGTTGAAAAAATACAAAAGCGCATTCAACATAAAGATAGAAGTTAGGAAATAATATTATGCTTCAGTTGTCAGTTTTATTGTGTAATGTCTTCTGAAGGCAAGCACTTACAAGATTGACTAAATTTCAACGAAGAATATGTTAAAGATTATTATTATAACATAACCTGTTTTTGCTCAATTTTATTTTGCTCCATTTTCATCTATCATACATTGCTTAGCATTAGAATAGCCATAGCATCTTCATTTTTCATTTATTTCAAGAAATTTCATACAATTATTTTTATTTTATTCATATGTTCCAGTATTGGAACACTGGGCACAAAACAATGGCAATCCATGTCGAAAAAAACAGGTACAGCAATGATTATTTCAAGTGAAGTAACCAGGTACAAATGTTTATGTCACAATCACAGTGCTGTGTAGAGAAAATTGAAGTTCAAGTTCATAGACTCTTACCTTAGTGCAAATGGAAAACAACAAAATATTTTTCAAATGCCTATTTTCCATGCAGACAAGCAGAGTACGTCATTGATCGTGGGACATTCTCCAGCAGGTTTCATGAAGGTTGACCTGGCATTCATCACGGCTGTTTACTGTGTTCTTGCAACATGGATGCAGGTGCCCTGCTAGACTGACTGCAGGTGCTCAAAAGTACCAAGTATGGCCAAACAGACCATGTGCCAGTAAATGATGAACCAGGTTTTGTGGTTCTTTGGTCAAGCAGAAAGAAGTCTTTGGGTCTTTTGTGTACTTCATCAGATGAATCCTCATAACTGCTTTTGGGAAAAAAAGACATTAACGAAATCCTTAGATTTCTCATTGGTTTCCCATATAGGTAGATTCCAAACATTATGTACATTGTACACTCGTCTCCATGCAGAGCGAAACTGGCTATACAAGTTTGTTTTTCTGATCGCCCAATGACTCCATGGTCACCTGGGTTCTGACGCATGTGATCAAGATCTGAGTTGACTACGTTGCTTTCACAACCGTTACACAACTGGTAACTGAAGAGAAGACTTTTATCTCAACTGTCACGCAGCGTGTACATCATCCATTAGAATTTTCAGTGGTGGATGTCATTGATGACGTGCATCGTCGACAGATTGTCATTCAATGTAACAACAGCCAAGCTCAACTTTCCATCTGGCTATAGCCAATGGAAATTTGTGGCTGCTTAGTCAATATCTTATTCGTGTTACTGGACAGTGTTCAAATTTGTCAGGCAATAACTATGTCTGTTTAGCCACAACCCCGGACATGCAATGACTGTCGCCAGGAAGTGCATCAAATCTAAGAGCACACTGGCCAGTGGCGTAGCAAGGTTTTTGGGGGCCCTTGTGCAGGGCTTCGGTGGTGGGCCCCTTTATTACTTGAACCTCCTCGATTTTAAAAAAAGGCTGTGCAAAAGCGCCTGGCTCTTTTTCTATAGACTCTATTTGCATTATTTCGATTCCGAAATTAAATAAAAATTAACTCATTGCAAATTTAATTATTTTCTCCCCTTTGTCTTTATAATCATTTTCTATTTCTTCTAAAAGAGAAAATTCAATTAGAGTAGGCTATTTAACAAAATTTATCCCAATAGATGCTTCATCTGTTGAAGTATGAATTAGGCTATCATCATGCACACTTAAATTCTGTCAAACAGTTGGGTTAGTTGACTAAAAAAGATACACTATAATAAATTGGTATAATGTGAAGTGACTCAAGTCTCGGTTGCTACGATAAGTCTAAAAGAAGACACAAAAAATTCCGAAATGTCAAAATGTTCACTTGGGCGATTTCCCTTGCGCAAAAATAATTGAGATGCCTTCGTTTCTGCATCCTTTGGTAAATGCATGAAGCTGTATACCACCATAGTTTCCTAAGCGCTTCTCTGCTCGGTGTCAATATCCACCACCACCTCAGCACTGATCACTGCAGTAGGCCCTACATGTAGACTTGATTACATTCTGAATATTCTGAATGTAGAAACTTGACTCTGACCACCAGGGGCCCCTAGAACTAGTGCAGTCTGCACAATCCATTGCAACGCCACCGCCGTAGCCTAGGCTACATGTAGGGCCTACTGCATTCTGAATAGTTCTTAAAATTTTAAATTAACTCTGACCGCCGGGGGGCCCTCGACAGCTGGGGGCCCTTGTGCACTGCACAAGCTGCACAACCTATTGCTACGCCACTGACACTGGCACCTTCATCCAAATCCTTGAAGACAGTCGCTCACTAAGATTGTTTGGGCTCCATCAGTGTCTTCATCATCAAGTGGCATCTTTTCACTCTGATGTGCATGTCATTAAAGGTTGATGAAAAATATGTCTGCACTGTCAAAATAGCCTCCCACTGTGCACTTTCACTTTCTGGTTAATACAAAATATAAAACTAATAATATTTACGTGTGAATAAATTCACTAAACCAAGCTAAATACACTGTGCAAGACATATGACAACATGCGGTAATGAGAATCGTTGCTACCATATGTGCCCAATGGTCCAATAATGCAACACAGGATACAATCGCAAAACATTATGTACAGACTAAAGTTCATGGCACCAACGATCAAAGTCATCATGAAATATATTGTTATTCAAGCATCAAAAACAGGACATTCTAAACAGATCTTTATTTAAATGATTTTGAAAATTAGACCAAAAAATAATGGTGTGTTTCCGGTAACAGAGGTTTAAAAAAATGGGTAGGTAGAATTTTTATTTTATTTTGGTAAAATATTTTTATACTGCGACTACTCAAAAATTTTTGCCGCTGCCCTATTTTGCACAAAGATACACGATGCAACGAAGTACGCATTCTAAGCGAGTATAAAATGCCTATTTGCACAATAACTGTTCCTACAAACTGCTCTAGAAAACAACGTTATTAATAATGGAACACTGGGCAAAAACAGGTTGAACATAATTTTGTCTATTATCAAAAATTCAAATTTAATTAATTAGCAGCTACCTTATTATAACAATCAAATAAATCAGAACAATCTACAATTTTTATGGCACAGTATGAGTTTGCAAGACAAAAACTGTTGGCCACATTTCACAGTTGCTTAACACCAGTTGCAAGTCATACCATAAACATGAAAGCAGTCAGCATGCACACTATAAAATATCTGTAGGATAACTTCAGGTGAAGTGTTGTTGATTTAGAGGTTGGAAGCAATAATTGCTTTGGCACAAGCTGTCTACTAGAGTCTCCTTCAACACACACATAATTAGGAAACATCATCAATCCTTCCAACAAGTATAGGGACTAATTGCCTAATGAAACAGAATGCTGAAGCCTAAGGACATGTTGACAAGGTACATGGACTGAAATCCTCATCAGATCATTCCTTATTCATAGTATGGCATCACCACATGCATCAGATTACATATAGTCAGAACAACAAGTAGGCCTATACAACCAATCCCTTGCACAGACAATGATAAGAAATGACCTGCAGCTTGGATGTCAGTCCTGATCAAGACAATAGGATGCTGGTAAACAGTGCGTGCAGTAAGGATGAACCTATAGTAAAGCACCAGCAGCAGCAGCAGCCTGATAAATTGTAGTCAACACCAGGCAACATCCTTTTTCAACAAAAGACTGCACATCCTGTTTATACGATGCAAGCTAGAAGCCAGAGGTTTTGATGAAAAGACAGAAGACTTATTCCTGAATCGTAGAGAAGAAGAAGCAACGGCTTCTAAATAAGCCACATATAAGTCGACAATCCCAGACAGGGTCTAATGATTTAAATTCATTGGGACTGGAATCTATGGTCAGACAGACATTTTCACTAGACACTGTAGTAGACAGACTTAATCAAACAGAAGAAATGAGATGAATGAATTCTTTTCTGCATACAAATCAAATTACGCTCTAATGTAATTGCAGCTGAAATTCACCCCCCCTCCGCCATCTCTCCACCCTTGCAGCACACACATTTACCTGTGTCTACCATCAATCTATCAGTGCATCTATCAGTGAACTACCCAGCAGAAGATAAAAGATCAGTACTACAGAGTGAAACAGGGAAAACGTCTGAAAAACCTCCAATGTCCATCCAATCCTTAGAGGCTAGTGTTCCAACACTATTCTAAATTATGCATGTTTAATGTGCATAAAACACGTCTGCTTAAACAATATCAGTACCACAGGACCAATAAAAGATGATAGGATGTTTCATATCCAGGACCCTGTGTAAACGAATTTCTCTGCTATGATAAGCCTACCATTTGCAATTAATTTTCCAAACTTTCTTTCTTTGCTGTCATTTATGGCACTGAGTGTTTGGGTGTGGGTGCCATCCATGCATGCATCTGATGTATAATAAAAACGAATATATATAAATAATTTACATACAGGGTGGCTCAAAAAAAGTACCACCAGCAAAAATGCAATTTCTGTGGGCAGCTGCAAGCTTTCTTTGTTCACACAGTATAATATAAATTACACAATATAACACACTACACTACAGCATATAGATGAGAGTTTTCAGCAGTCACTTGACACTATCTTAGCAAAAACAAAACCACCTCATCAGAAATATAAAATACTAGATATTATTCTATTTACAAACATTCTTACTTTACATTCATCTAGCACATTCAGACAGCAGTCTATGACAACTAGTAAGCCACGCTGCCAAAAGCATTTGCCGCATAAAATGACAAAAGCACCAAACCTCTTCAGCAGCACATTGCCGCCATTTGCTCTAGACCACACAGAGGACGATGGCCAAATATTTTCCGAGCCCTCAAAGTCTCTCAGATATGTCGAAACTGGGCATTATATATCAGCGGCAGAAGCAGCAAAAGCATAGACTGGGCGAGCGTAGATGCATCAGACATAATTCGAGGGAAGCAAAGAAGTTCGTATTTGGACAGCGATCATGAAATGCGCAGAAAAACACACCAAGCTATAAAAACAGTAACATGATTTAATATAATTGTTCTAAAATATTGACAAGACAAGCATGAAAGAAGCTGGTGAACTTCAAATATAGTAAAAGAAAAACACTGAGGACAGTATTTCTTCAACTGCACTTTCAATTAGAACCCCATCTCTAAGTGAATTCAGTTCAAACAAACTGGACATATAAACAAAGACACCTATACAACCATAATAATAATAGAGAAGTTCAAAATGGAGTTCCTTGGAATACTGATGCCGGTAGATCTCATTTCAAGGCTCCACTGGGACGGAGTATCTTGTGCTCAACACTGCACAAATCGGATATTATGCCATGACACTGGATCTTAGAATATCCATAATCATCTTTTTTTTACAGATCTTTGCTGATGAAGCAGTAATGTCTAATATATAACTGTTTGCTTTACTATAGAAATGAAGCGGCTAGCATGTAATATCTGCAAGAAGGCCAGATATGCAGTTATATGCATGGAGCATAAGAGCTCAAGGTAGCAGTGACAAGAAAATCCATCAAAGGCTGCACAAAGTAAAGGATGCAAAAGCAGAAAATTTAACGAATTAACAAGCTACTTATCCCTGTAGACAGAATTGAGCCATACACAAGAATCAAACAGTAAAAAGTTACAAATGAAAGGCTTCAACACTAAAAGCAATACGTCAGGAAGATCACACTTCAAACAACGTCTTTCTCAGAAGTTCTTCTCCCTTTAACCTCAGCATCGATTCTTCAGCTGCAATTTCCTTGAACTTCATCAATAGATAGATTATCCTAAGCTTCTGTGTAGGACTACCTGTATAAGATGCTGTCCATGTGTTATTGTTTAATGTTTGTGCAATTAAAAATCACAGAATCTCTTAAGCTTTAGCAGATGGCCTTTGAAACCCTGTATGGTTACTCAAATTGTGTGGCCATCTAACTGATCTGTTATTAGTGTCATTAAATGTTATAATTACAGAGCAAGTTGCAACGTTTATATATATATCGATTACAATTTTAGAAAGAGAAGAAAGATGATGATCATTGGCTAATTCAAGTGACTAATGAATCATGATGTCATGCTGAGTTTGGCAGCTGACCTGAAGCACTTTTTTTGGAAACTCAATTACTTCAATCTGAAGAGTTTTATTACGTGTCATCATGTCACAACACACCTGATCCCTAAGTGCATCTCAAAGTGCTCTTTGTCACGGAGTACCCACTTGTCAAAGAAATGTTTGAAAAGAACAACTTCTGAACCACTATACAATACAACGCTGCTTTTAAAACCATCTCTCCTAACAACTTCATGCATGTGACATCAACATGCCACAGGCTGCAGGTCTTTATTGAGCTTCTGTATATATGAGAACAAGTGCCAGTTAATCACCAGTGTTTGACGCCATTGTACCAAAAAACATCACTTCAACGGTGCTCAAAACACAACACACCCACTCACAAAAGCAACGCTTTAACCATGTCCCAAACTCGCATATATAATATAAATAAACATACATATATTTATATATACAGGGTGGGCCAGCATAAATGTCCCGACTTTGCAGGCGTATAACTTCGCCAATTTTTAACATTTATTTATACTTGATGCATCAAATTAAAGGTATTTCACTCTAGTATTAACTCTAAAAAAGTCGAACTGATACTAGTTTAGGTTTTAATTATATACTTGGATCAGCGCTAGCTACCGTTTTTTGTCATTACTGACGCATTATGACGCCGTTTCCCGGGAAAATTCTACCGTTTTTTGCTAAAACGCGCGTAGTCACGATCATTTTGAGTGTTTGTAGGGTCCCTACCATGAGTATATTCTAATCGCAAAACCGCGTCCTTTCAATTTTGCCAACAGCCGTGCACTGCCATGCGCTGCTTCAGACGCTTGCACGCTGCCAGTCGTTTCTTTGCGTAAGAGCTGGAGAGTTCGTGGGACTTCTCGTCGACAAATTACTTTAACTTTAGGTCTATAATCTTTTCCAATACGCTATTCAGTGCTTCTAAGACGGCCTGTTTTGCGCTGAATTTGCATGCAGGGCCTGCCCTGGTCATTGTCTTGACTGCAAATGTACGCGGACACACGAGCAATGTTAGCGGATGTGAGCGCTGTGCGCTCCGATTCCCATGGTTTGCAAGTAGAAAGTCCTGTTTTATTAATTTTCCGTAGCAGATAATACAAGGTATTGTTTATTCCATCCTCTGTTAGAATATTCATTAATCATTTCAAACGAATTAAATCCCTTACCAGTTCGTAAAATTAAGATCGAAACGCGATCATCGTCTGTCAACGGCGCCAGGTTGCGTCACAAATGACAGCAAAATATGGTAGCTAGCGCTGTTCCGGGCATATAATTAAAACCGAGACTAGTATCAGTTCGACTTTTTTAGAGATAATACTAGAGTGAAATACCTTTAATTTGATGCATCAAGTATAAATAAATGTTAAAAATTGGCGAAGTTATACGCGTGCAAAGTCGGGACATTTATGCTGGCCCACCCTGTATATAAAACAGTGTATATGAGAGTCATAATATGCAATTCCAAAACATAGCAGACATCTTCAGAGCTGTGAGAGCGTAAGGCTACAGTAAGAAGAAAGTTCTAAGAGTAATGGAGTCATTTGAATGTTTAAACCTCACCGGGTCAATGCTTCAGCACGCAGGATCTCACGGTTGTGCAAACGAGGACGGAACGAGTAAGTAACATTCTATTAGAGGAGGAAGCAGACGATATCATTAGATATGGCACGAGACCTGATGGGTTTGTGAAGCACAGGAGAAAAGCGAGGAATTAATACGGTGGTCAGGAGGCAGAAACTTCTTTCAAGCGGCACCATTTTCTCGATTATTGAGTTAACACGCGACCAATGACCAGCATTTACACAGACAGGTCTTGCTTAGGAAGTATACATATATGCAATATATGTAACATATAGTATATATAATATATATATATAGAATATACATACATATAAATAATGGCTCAGATTTTAACGAACAACTAATTGCCAAAAATAATCAATTGACTCTGGCTTGTTCAATTAATTCTGACTTACTTCAACAAGAGTCAGTGTTTTATTCTAATTTATGTAATGTTGTATAACAAATTAATCACATTTAATCGATTAATCGACATTAAGTATAGGAGGTCAATCTATTAATATATTTTTAATATCAGTACCAGCACTAATATATATATATATATATATATATATATATATATATATGTATGTGTGTGTGTGGATGTGTATGCTCTGTATATAAACAAAGTAAGTGTATGTGTGTATGCATGCAGTTACCTGAATATTTATATAGCCCATTATGCAACAGTCATACACACGTCAGAATTTTTAATATTGTAGACACAAACCAGTTAAATAATTAATGGCCACTTGAAGCCGTTTCAATGACATTCATCCAACATACTGCACGTTAAGCCCATCAACCAGTCCTTGAGACCCCATGACCCACATACCCTCCCCCACCCCACCACCACCCCCACGGCAGATAGCCAGCCATACTGCAACTTGGCATTATCTAACATTCTTCTTCGGAATCTCTTTGTATCAAGGAACAACTTAGCCACAGCCACTGCAAAATAAGTGCATCTCATTCATGATGATGATGCTTCGTTCAGCAGAATCCTTTTGAGAGCAGCAGCAGCAGCAGCAGCAGCAGCAGCAGCAGCAGCAATGCCTCTACATCAGGCACGGATTTAGCAAAGCTGTTTGAGTGGCAGGCACCTCATGGTCTGGCTAAGCTTCTCTGAAGAGGTCCACCAGAGAACGACTATAAAGGCTACATCTCACTGCCGTAACAGGCAGATGTTTCTTAGGTGTTTACTCAATTCCTCCTCCTCTCCTAGAAACTACTCTGTCTCCGACGATTACTTTATGTGCAGACTGGTAGAGGAGGAGGAGGAGAGGAGGAGGAGGAGGAGGAGGAGGAGAGGAGGAGGAGGAGGCAGCTGGTCAAATCAAAGAAAGAAGCAAGACACAGAACAGCAATCCAAATGGATACAAACCAAAAAGCATCTAGACTGTCGCAATGACGCAATGTAATGCTACCAAAACAATTAGTTACGCCTATATTAACACCAAAACCGAGACAAAGCTAGCAGAATATAGATGAACAAATTGTATCACCTATGATAATATGTCAAGCGTACCAGTTACTTACCGGCACTCAAGAAAACGTCATAGGTCACCTGACTACCCACTATCTAAAGCTAACAAAGGCATAACAGGATCCAAAACACACCACATTTGATGGATTAATTAAAGATAATCTTAAAGAGTCAGTAAGAAAAAGTAAGCTAAGGAAAGGTCAGCTAAGGTTAGGTGAGATAAGTTAATGCAACTTCAGGTAAGGCAAGGTAATAAGGTAAGGCAAGGTAGTAAGGTAAGGCAAGGTAGTAAGGTAAGTTAATGCAACTTAAGGTAAGGCAGGGTAATAAGGTAAGGCAAGGTAATAAGGTAAGGCAAGGTAGTAAGGTAAGGCAAGGTAGTAAGGTAAGTTAATGCAACTTAAGGTAAGGCAGGGTAATAAGGTAAGGCAAGGTAATAAGGTAAGGCAAGGTAGTAAGGTAAGGCAAGGTAGTAAGGTAAGTTAATGCAACTTAAGGTAAGGCAAGGTAGTAAGGTAAGTTAATGCAACTTAAGGTAAGGCAGGGTAGTATAAAGGTAGGTTAACTGCTCATATATCACACACCTTTTTCAAAAGTCTGGCTTCAACATATACTGGCTGAATGACAGTAATCTAAAAACTGTTATAACCTGACTTAACACACTCTTACGCACGCACGCATGCATAAACATACACACCCACTCAATGGATTTTTCTGCTCACTTGACAGTCATGTCTAACATAAATCTCCTAATGTCATGATTATAGGCAAATGCATTACCGATCTGTCACGCTGTCACCCAAGATCATAACATGAGTCAAAATGATACTTCACGTGTTAATCAGACACCTCTGTGAAAAAAATCGATATTTGGAAGACCTGATAAATTTTCTCATGCAGAATGGAGCACTGGCAACACAGACCATGTTACCTACTAAAAATCTCAAAGGATCTACACATATACTATTACTTAACTGACAAAGAACACCTTCTTCTTTATATTTATGCAAATTGTATTTTATAACATGAACTTAAAATATAACTAAAAGAAACTACTAAAATAATTTTAATGGAAAAGCAGACCATCCCAGTGATTTTCATAACAGAATTGGGTCCAAGACTCTGAAAAAATATTCAAACATCATCGAAATCTGAGCAAACATCAATAAATTAGAAACAATTCTTCTGTCTTGTTTGTATGCATATCTGTCTGTCTATGTGTGTGTATCCATCTTGTTTGTATGCATATCTGTCTGTCTATGTGTATGTATCCATCTTGTTTGTATGCATATCTGTCTTGTTTGTATGCATATCTGTCTGTCTATGTGTATGTATCCATCTTGTTTGTAGGCATATCTGTCTGTATAAATGTCAGAACTTCATTTAGGCCACTAGCTTAATTTTGTAACTTTTCTCACAATTAATGACATCTAAATAGATGCAACAATCAACAAGAGACAGCATTTAATTCACAAGGTTCAAAAGTCACTAGCCTAGATAATAATTATGTTATGTATGAAGATGAAAAGCAAACTTATATAGGTTATATTAACTGGAAAGAACTAGACTTGAAGGCAAACAATTACAAGAGCTCCACTCTCAAATAAACACTCTGGAGAAAGCATTTTGACTCATGTTATGATCATTGGAGAAAAGTGATCAAGCAGAAGTAGCAATATTCTTCTATAGAATTACTTCCATACTAGGATTAATAATTAATCTGCAGCAGAAGATTCCGTCGACTAGACAATAGACATGCTTTCATGGTGAAAACCTCTGCGCATGTGCATTGTGCAGACCTTCAGCTGCATATTTGCATTCAAAACAGCATTAGCATTGTTCAGAGCATGCTTGAAATGGCTGGAACAATATTCTTAAGACAAACCTTTACAGTCAACAGCTTGCAACTTCTATCTACTGGCTTTGCAAGTGCAGGTTAGGGTCAGATTAGGTGTTCTTAATTAAGGTTGGTTTTGGTCCGGGTTAGGGTTATTGTTATCATTAGAGAACATAGCAAATTGCCTTCTGCAGCATTAGTAGTTTCTGAATGCATTGTGTGGGGGATCTCTATGCGACAGAAGCAACAAGCTTAAAAAAACTCCGATACTACTCTTAAGTCTACTAATTCAGAATTAAAGAATAACTGAACAATAACAATAATTATTAGTATGGCCCATACTACCCCTAACCAGGGCCGGCCTTAGCCCAAGTGGCGCCCTAGGCAAGGCATACATTTGGCGCCTCAGGCATAGGCCTGCATTAGAATTTTATTTCGGGGTATGTTTTCTCGACCGTGAATTTTGAGGTGCGTACACGCTGCGGGAGACTTTTTTGGTCGAAATTTTCTGACGACTTTTGTTAGTCGTCGAATTTTCTGACGTCCAAAAAACGCTATTTTCCGCGATTTTCGGCTATTTTCTGCTCAAAATTACATTACACACTGTCAGGTGCTAGCAAATGCATAATTATTTCATTTTTACATTATTTCATTTAGGGGAGGGGGCGGTGTTCAAACACCCAAAACATCCCCCTAGCTACGGTCTTGTAGGCCTATACGCTCAACTGAGCAATTCATTATAATTTTTTATTAGTGCACTGAAGGCTGGATATAATATTCAATTTTGTGAAGAATGGTATAAGTTTAAAATTATTAAAATACACTCTTGTGGAAATGGCGCCCTCTAGAACTTGCAATGGCGCCCCATGCAACTGCCTGCTTTGCCTATGCCTTAGATCGGTCCTGCCTCAGCTACTGCCCTTTCTTCATCGTCGTCCCTACTAGACTATTTTATTTCAATCTGAATAAAGGGCAGGCTGTAATGTTGTACTCTCATCTTCATACTCAGCAAGGCCCACTCCCATTTCATACATTTCATTTCTTGCAACATCTTCACTCTCGAAATTGAGCGTCGCGTATTTTAACCTGTCTCCTAAAGCAAAGAGTATAGCCTACGGAATGTCTTTAAAAATCGAATTTTATTTGTCGATTTAAAATTTATACAGTCCTTGAAATTGAATTAGGCCTGCCTGAACAGTGAACAGCTGCAAAGAATCCATAATTATTTTAAATTCTTTCCATTAGCAAAAGTTTTGAGTTTAAAAGAATTATAGTGTAAAAAATAAATTCGCCGGTGCCGCGGCGCCCCCCAAAGACTGCGGCGCCCTAGGCAACTGCCTACTTTGCCTATAGGTAAGGCCGGCCCTGCCCCTAACCCTGAGATATAGAGCATGCAATTAAATTCAAATGATCTTCATTGAACAGTCCTAAAACCCTGCCGCTTTGCTAAGACATTAAATCCTATCAGTGACAAATTCTAAAATTAAATATGGTTTTTCCATAAAGGACCTCAATAACAGCCTGCATCATCCTCACAACCCTAAACCTTGCAATCATATCACAGCATTCTTTACACTCACATCTTCCATTATGTAAGTTTAAACTCCAGTGGAGTAGAAATGCCTGGATATACAGGTCACCCTGTTGACCTTGCGTGATTAACACATTAGCTACTATATAATATTACAGAAGTCCTTCGTTAACTGCGCCATAGGGTGGGTGGTGTGACGTGCTTGATACTAGGGGGTCCAGCAAAGGAACTTTGATAATATTATTAGTGGTGGCGGCACAATACAGATTGTTGTCTGCAGACTGAATTAAGTGGTTATAAACCACAGTTGCACTGAAATAACTGCATTACCCCGACCTAATTCAGTCATTGACCTCTGACCTCTTGGTGTAACCCACCTTCTTCCTTTACGTATTTGGTTGCCCCAGCTCTCACATCTCACAGATGTTCATTACTTAAGGAAAGTCTGCAAGAAATGGCATTTAAGGAAGCATTGGTTGCTTACAATGACCAGTTAATAGTTACACAGAGGGTCTCATATTTGAACGCAATTCTCAAAGCATCAATTTCAATCAAATGTTGCGCGTCCAACATTGATTAACATCTCCGTAAAATGTATTCAGTGAATTCTAATGCCCTATTCCTTCACATAATAGAGCCCTAGGGCCTCTTACAAGGTTCTGTTTTAATTACAATAATTCATTTAATAATTTTCGTAAACAAGAATTTTATATTAAACAAGCCTTAAACCAACAAGAAAATTAAATGCTGGATGTTGTCATTCTCTGCTAAATTATATGATCAAAGTATTTCATACAGGTTATGATTCAAGTCAATCAGAAGATCATTCTGCAAAACCAGTTTAGAATAAAAGCATCATCACTTCATTATTCAGCAATTAAATTAATCCGATTGTCTGTATCTGGTCCTGGAAAAAATGCAACTTCTGAATTAACCTTTGAGCCGATTTTAAAATACCAATATCAAGCGATCAATATCACTGGTTATTCAAAGAAAATTGTTCTTTGCAGACAAGATTTTCACATTAAAGGAAACTGTTCTTTGAGGATGTCCAAGATTTTGAGGTCAGTACAATTTGATCAAAAATTTTCATTCTTCCTATCAGTGGCGTAGGCAAGGGGGGAGTTTCGGGGGTTAAAACCCCCCCCATTGGCTCCGGAAAAAAGGTTTTTTAAGGTTATTTTCCCATTTAACTAAGAAAAAATAGCAAAAAACAGGGTTTCCGGCCATAAAACCCCCCCATCAAAAATTCCTGGCTACGCTACTGCTTCCTATACCAATGCATCTATTAGGGCCCCCAGAATTTCGCGATCTTGCGCAGCGCAAATTTTGCGCAAATTTCCAGGTTTAGCGCAACAGCGCAAAAATTGGCAATCCGCCCGATTTTAGCGCAAATTTTGACAAAATCTTGCTAATTTATCTAAATTGGGCTTTGATTGACTTAAAATCACCGCGGCCCATGACAGTTCAACATAGCAACGACGACCGATGTGCGATAATCAAAATGGCGGCCGCCGAATGGGATGAAATTATAGATGAATTTTTACTTAAAGATCGATATTTTTAGTAGTAACGCACAAACTTGTAGCATAAAAATTCCAGAACTTCACGGCCACACAATAAAATGTGTTAGACGAAGTTTCTCAAAGCGGTCACACAGTAGCGTCGCGTGCTGTCTTGGCTTAAGACAGAACGAACGCATTTAATCTATAGGCGTCAGGCGTGCACACAAAGACGGAAGGCTAGTACTCAGCACGTTGTGTAACTTGGTGATTCATTATAATATAGGCATATATGATACTATTTTGAAGTTACATTTGTAATGAGTTTAGATTTCGGTGGGCGAAAATTTTGCAAAATTAAAATTATTTGCGATCGTCTGAATACATTAATTTCATGGTTTTAGGAACTTTATAACTTCATTTTTGGCTTGATTGTCTACTCTAATTTCTAGAATGCCAAAGCTTTACACTAAATGACAAAAACACTGTTAGACACTTTGGTACACTGATTCAATGAAAAAATAATGAACATTTTGATTTTTTAACTTGCGCAAAATTCGCGCAAATTTATCGTTTTTGGTGCGCAATTTTTTCAATTTTTTGGCGCAAATTTCTGGGGGCCCTAATCTATAGTATTCCTTTCAGTGAAGTATCACTAGTAGTGGTAGTTCATTAGCATATTACTGCTAACCTTTTGCATTTCACATGTACAAAATTGCAACATCACAAAATATTATTGTCCAGGCAAGTCATAGGTGCAAACTGAAAAATTAAAAACATGTGACCTTACTAATTTGGTAAGAAGCTAGGGAATCAATGTTAGTCAGGACCATGGAAAACAGTTACCCATAACCTGGTGTCAATAAGCCACAATTTTCTCATTCTTCATTTACATGAAAATGAGACAGTGGCAAATATAAATAATTATTAGATGTAAAGGTAGGCCGTCTGCTTTGCTTGACAATCACGTTTTACGCAGACGATGGCTACCGTTGACGTCATCAACAGCACAGCCGTTTCTGGATGGCCAAAGGACTTTGAATCAAAATCTGCATTCAAGTCATCAATCAATCGAAATCTATATAGCTCCCCTCAGGATCTCGACTCAGTGGCCATTCAGAGCATTTTACTGTGCTAACAACTCAAAACCTGCCTCAGTGGTGACACAAAAGTCAACATTCTATCATGTCAAACAAGCTCTTCAAAGATAAAGCATATAAAAATGAATGCAGCTAGGACTGGTTCTATTTTAATGGTGCATACAGCAAGCTCAAGTACATTGCAGACCAACTCCACTAGCACCCTTTTAACATAACTTCTTAATTTACCCCACCAAGTCTGAGCATATATGTAAGGCAAAGATCAACCAGTTCTGGAACTGTATCCATACACTACAAAAACAATTGTATGAACGTCGAACAATCTTTTTTTAATAAGGTGAAATAGACCGTTAAAAAAACCCATTACTCATCTCACACACAGATCCCAATGACTAGCTAATCAGGTTCAACCAGCACTGCAGGCTTTCGTGTGTCTGGTTGAGTGAATGAATGGAATGATTGAGTGCATTTTAAGAAGTACCTCTCAGAAGCACTGTGAACATGGCCGTCCACAGCATTGATGACATAATTATTATGTCATGTCATGTCAAAGTATCATTTTTAGAAATTGCTGCTGAAATTGTGGTCACTTAAAAAAAACGCAGATAAATGGATAAGAAAAACTTCTTAAAATTGAAGCAATCCAACAGAAGTCTTTGAGACATGCAGCACATGCTCTCCATTGCTATTTAGTTTAATGCATGATTGCTCACATCCTTAGTAAAATCATTAGCGTTGGAATGAGTTGTATTACAATTACGGTATAATTATTACGACAACATCGACAAATAAGAGCATTTAAGATAATTATACTCTCTCAGAATGCCATGGTAAATCCTGCACAAAACTTTAATGAAGATGTCCATGCTATTTAAGCATACGTGTATGTGATTGTATAGATACACACATATTATACCGTAATTGGTCCAGCAGGTGAACCCTTTGAAAGGCAAATAAATTTTTCATCCACTCAGTAGGTACAGGTAGCCTATTACTCGGACTACACTATTTTTCATTTCAACATAACTTGAAGAGGCAACTACTCCGATAATTAATGCACATTGTCACAATTTGTCATGTGCAATGTTCAATTATACCATCATGTTCAAAGTCTTTGAACGAATTTTGTATCTTTCTTCTACAGCACATGAAACAAATATTTTTGCGATTGACCCAGCCTGGTCTTATTTGCCCTGGCTTAATCACCAGTTTTGTTCCACCATGTAATGTGCATGTGAGCGGTACCCCGTCAAAAGCGCGCAGGACAAAAGCGCGCCGACAAAAGCGCGCCGACATAAGCGCGACCCGTCAAAAGCGCGCTGGACAAATGCGCGCCGACATAAGCGCGCATTCAACAAGATAAAGACTAAACATACACAGACAAAAAACGAAAAAACTCACGAACAAACTTATGTTTAATTAAAAGAAAATTCTAATGTCCAAAAATTAAGTAAAAGTTCAGAAAAAATAATATTAGGCCTAATGCTAAGTGTTTAATCTAATTAATCTAATGCTAAGAGTTTAATCTAATTAAGGCAAATTTGCAAACAACGTGAGCTACGGACGAAAAATGTAATGTCCACAAATTTGCGAATATAGTCTACTCTAATCAATGTTTTTGAAGGATATATCTTTCGGTTTCTTCAATCTGCGTTATGCAGTCGCTTTGCTTTACATTATTTGCCGCAGTTTACGCTGAGCAAATATGCAACCAGTAGGGATCGAGTGAACCTCCTTGAATCTTTCGGTTTCCTTTGAAGTCTCATCAATCGGCAATTAAAATTACAAAGCAGTGGTTAATTTAATTTCTTATTTGTGGACAAACAACTTTCATCAAAATAGGTGGTTGAAACATTGCCTCGAAGAAAGGCCTTGAATATTGGCCACATGTAGGTGAGAAGTATAGGTGGGTATTGCTTTAATTTACGTTACACGAAGTGAAAGCACAGCCTTTGGTCCATGCCGCGCGCTTATGTCGGCGCGCTTTTGTCGGCGCGCATTTGTCGGCGCGCTTTTGTCCTGCGCGCTTTTGACGGGACACCCATGTGAGCACTTGTAATAGTGCCCCTTCAAGATTTATACTCAGAGGCACTCCTGACTACAACGCAGGCACTGTTTGCAGTTCATTAAGCTCAAAAACAGAAAGGCAGCAGCAGATGTAAATAAAACCACCAAAAGAGACATAAAATGCATCAAAATCCTTACAAATTCTTTCGCTACATAGTTTAAAATGAAACATCTGTCAAATATAAAAAAATGTCATCAATCTGTAAAAAACAGTTGCACCATTTGGAATGACCTCTCCCATCGGAGCTGTGTTGCGCATACATTTCCTATGATCAGTAAAACTCTGTTTCCTAAATCACAAAAGATTCCCTATTGGGCGACCCCTAATTAAGTTTCTCGAAGGAGTGCTTAAAGTCAATCTAATGAATGAATGAATGAATGAATGAATGACTAGTGAATGAAAGAATGAATGAATGAGTGAATGAATGAATGAGTGAGCAAATGAATGAGTGAATTAATTAATGACTAGTGAATGAAAGAATGAGTGAGCAAATGAATGAGTGAATTAATTAATGACTAGTGAATGAAGAATGAATGAATGAATGAATGAATGAATGAGTGAATGAATGAATGAATGAATGAGTGAATGAATGGAATGAATGAACAACTGAGGTGTTATGGGTTGAGTTCACTTACAAATGCACAGTCAAGATGAATTTTTAAGGTTAACCACCAAGATATACCATTAGTATAACCAACATGTATCAACAGATGTCAGAAATAAGAAGTTGTAAAACCTTAATAGGCCTAGTACTAATAGAATACTAAAAACCTTTTACTGACAGTGATAGAAGCAATTTCAAGCAGGCATGAATATTATGCCATAATTTTATAACATTGAGCTGATGATCCAAATGAGCAACAGGGTGGGCATGTGTATGGGTGAGCATACAAGGGCATTCTGGTGTTTTTAAGTGAATCCAACAATCAACGTCTGCAACAACAGCACAAGAATTTATCTACTGTGAATCAAGTGAATCTGCAGCAACTAAATAACTTAAGATTACCTTCTCCTCAGGTAATCAACCGGTAAAAGAAAAGTCCACGCAATCATCATCTGAATGGTCCAATACGTCACAAACTCAGCAGCTATAGCGCACAATACTTAGTTAAGTGGAATAGAATTTTATCTGTACTGGCACCTCCAGCTGTTTTTCCTTCAGCAGCTAAAGTGTTCATTCCTCTCCAGCAACCATTTAACTGCTGTGGCTGCTTTATGGATGTAGTGGGATTTTATGGCCACAGAACCTTACAGATGCTTTAATTGTTTAGTGAACAGTTTATCTCATATACATCCAGCCAGCCAGCAAGACACATGGACCACCCATGCACCTGAAGCACAGATATAATTCTAATCTAATCTACGATTGATAAATTCCTCAGCACCGCATTGTACCATGCATCATTGATTTGCGTCAGCTATTTCTTCAAGCGCTCGCTCGTCACGGCTGGGACTATAGACTCCAGGAAATTCATTCAAGATCATCATCGTCTGTACTTAGTGCTCACAGTCGGTCGGTACATTGTCCTGATGAGTGATGACGGCTTCATTTGTGGTGAACCATTGATTGATGCCAAGTGCACCCAACTCCACTGTGACATACGCTGCCAATCACATTTAGGCCTACAATCACTTAACCCTTTCGTTCCCAATTTAATTCTGATCATTAAAAAAATATATTGTTCAGTTATTTATAATCAATGACATAGTATAAAACATAAAAAATAAAATTTTAATAAAAAATTAATTTTTTTATACATTTTTTGGTATGACTCCATTTGGCGTCTATGGTACTCAATGTCTCAATTTCGAAAACGAACATATAATTCGCTTGACATAACACGCGCTCCCACACATACACAACGCACACACAAACACACCCAAACATACAAACACACATATACAGTACACGCATACACACACAACGCACATACACACACAACGCACACACAACGCACACACACAACACACATACAGTGCACACACACAGACACAAAATGCACACACAAAACACATACAACACACACATACACACAACACACACATACACACACAAACCCACCCACACATACAAACACACATATACAGTACACGCATACACACCACACACACACACAGCACATACAGACACAAAATGCACACACAACACACATACAGTGCACACATACAGACACAAAATGCACACACAAAACACACACACAACACACACACATACACACAATGCACACACAAACCCACCCACACATACAAACACACATATACAGTACACGCATACACACAACGCACACACACAGCACATACACACATACAGTACACACACAAAACACACACAACACACACATACAACATACACACATACACACAACATGCACGCCATACCCACACAATGCACACACAAACACACACAAACACACACACATACACACAATGCACTCAGCACACACATACACACACACATGGCACACATACACACACACACAATGTACACGTTCTGTGTAAATGTCATATGTGAGGCCATGGCCGGTTTGGCCCCTTGGATCCGCCCACTGGGTACTGCTACAGACTAGACTGTCAGACTTCGTTGTCTTAGTTTGGTGTGAGGGGTGGGGGCTGGTGGAAGTCCTCTCACTAGTCTCTGCCTCCTGCTCTCCTACTGCCCCACATTAGGCTACCATTTGCCGGACTCTTGGAAGTCCTTATTGATGCAGGGTCAAGTCTGTGGGTTCTTGGGGAGCTTAGCCCCCAAAGCTCCCCCCGTCCATGAACTAATCCCATGGTTTGGGTTGATGAAAGCTGTAGCCTACAGAGGAGTTTGCAAGCCATCGTACCACAACTAGACCAGAATTAGCATCAACACGTATACGTCAGCTGATCCTCATTGCTCTTCCTCCAACACTCAGACTCTTCCCTTCATACACAAAGAAGTCATGTGTGAGGCCAATTACACCACTCACACCACATCAAACTAGAACTTTGAAGCCCTATGTCTCTGGTTCCTTTGGAATGTATTGCCTTAGTGTGTTCTTGCCCTTGTATAGAATCATTTGCTCATCAACGCTCATCTTTTCTTTGGGTTCAAGCTGTAGGAAGTAGGAACGCATCTCTCACCATGTTGAGAAGTGGTCGCACTTTGTAGTATCGGTCATAGCTTGGGTCATCTTGGTTCGTTTTACTCTCCTATTGTCATTGAAGTTGTATATGTTGAAGTCATCGAATCAGTTGAGTAAAAATAGTAAAGGAAAAGAGAAGCAGCAACAAAAATGTAATGCCGTACATATTTTGAACCTTTGAGACCCATTGACTCCAAATGGAGTCATGTACAAAACTCACTTTTTCTCTGTGGTTTTTAACTAAAAACCATAATACATCCTCTGTTAGCTAAAACATATACATAAAAGCATCAAAATGATTTTCTTACCACTGGATATCTTTTATTTCATAGAAAAAAATATTACCAAAGGTATCATAAAAAATTGTTGCTCAAGGCCAATGTTGAGCCTATTATTGTGGCGCCACCTAGGATGATAATGTCATGCTACCCTGTTTGAAAAAATTCAGCATTATATGAATGTTGATAATGAATTAATTCTGATTACCAGAATATGAAATAACTAATGGAAAAAAATTATTTGTACTAATGACTCCAATTGGAGTCACTGGGGACGAAAGGGTTAAAGCCAACATCTGATTGACACAATCACAGACACACTTATTCATACATTGTCAGTGGCTGCAATGCAAAGGCAAGCGCAAGTAGTTAGGCTTAAAGGCTATAGTATAGGTAGGTTAAAAATTAATTTTCAATGCCTAGATGAGAAACTCCATTGAAAAGCACTGACCACTGATTTCTGCATAAGCAGCGGTAGAGATATGCGCCGTCCAACCAGATGGCTGCTGAAGCTATTTGGAACGGCAGAGCTGGACCTCCTTCTCTTGATCATCTCCACCTTGCCGTGGGCCACAAAGTTCGGCGTGCAGCTGCCCTCTATCGACGTCACAGCCACCGCCGGTGACGTCACACTGTGCATGAACGCCATTTCCGTGAACCTGGCGCCGAAGACGCCGACGACAGCGCTGGCGTATGCCACCAGGGGTCGCATTCCCTCGGGCAGGTCCGTCAGCATGGCGCCTGCCAAGAAACGGACGAAGCTGACAACGACGATGACCAGGGTGCTGTGACCAGTCTCCAGCGACGAGAACATGCTGGCCACGCCGACTGCCGTGAGGACGCCCGTCGTCAGGGTGGGACCCCGAAGGTAATCCAGGCAACTCAGAGGGTCCTCGTCCTCCGCCGCCGCCGTCGATGACAGCCAGCGTCCTAGAAGAACGTCACCACCGAAGCATGCCAGGAAGAGGACGTAGATGCTGGTGTTCGTCCAAGCGTTACGAAGGTAGATGGTCAGCAGGTAGAACAAGCAGCCCATAGCGAAGACAGTTACCAGAACGGCGCACAGGCGCTGGACGAACGCCCCGAAATAGTCTCCGCCTGCTGCCACTTGAATGAAGAGAAAGATGCAGAGACCGAGCAGAAGGTAGCGCCCGCTGACGCCGCCGAACATCGCGACAGGTAAATCCGTTAAAAAACGCAGACCATCGATGCCGCCACAGCGCGGTTGTTCGCCTCGACTCCGAACGACACAGCCGTTCTTATCCTTCTTGGCGGCGGAGGCGGCGGCGTTGGCCTGCTCGAGCAGCATGTTTTCCGGAAACGTAACTGTCGCCGCTGCCCCGTAATTCAGAGACCGACTCCGAGTCTCCCTCAGCAACCGCGCCCCCACCGCCGTCGACGCCATTAGCCGAGGTAGTCCGTCTGATGCCAACCAGAAAACTGAACAGACGAACGTCACGAACCGCGCACCATAGCCGCCGCGCACTCCGCTCTAACAGTCGCCAGATGGCAAACATTTCCCACGCTGGTTTCCTGCTCTTCCTTATCTGACGCAACTCATTTAGCGCATTTTCTTTTTCTGCGGTCGAAATATCGATTGCAACGCATGTGAACATTTTGTTACTCTAATCGCCAGATGGAGACTCATTCTATAAAAGTGATCGGCTCGCCATAACTCCGCCACTGGTTGCACTCTACTAGTGCCAGTCCCAAGCCTGGTAAAGGAGGGCGACACTAGAGGCCTCGGCAGAGTGGTGGTTAACACGCTGGCGTAGATTGCAAGAGGTAGCGAGTTCGAGCCTACGTTTGGCGGATTTGCTTTGTAGGCTGCTATTAGCGCCATATATGGAGGCTGTATGCTCAGTTAGCATAGTTAAGATTTGTGTATTCTGTGATCTCCGCTCTTGTGAATTGTTTAAACTGCATAATTGTACACTGTAACTGGTTGCGGTGTGTCAACCGGATTGTTAATAAAGAGAATATTATTTTATTTATTTTTTAATCATCTTTGTTATGGCAGCGTCGTTTAACAGTATAGATATTCGTTTAATTCGTGAAAAACGTCCAGGTTGACACACCGCAGCCTGGTTACATGGTGACATCAAGAGAGACAAACATCATAAAATGAAATTAAAACGTCTTCCTAAAAAGATCATTGTTAATGAGATTGAATGATTTAATGGTTGTAAGCGTTCTTGTAGAGGACTCTGGAAATAAAGTTTATGTTGCCCTTGTGCGGGAGCTGGAAATTATTACGTCGGGGTCGAAGGTTGTAAACCGTAGGCTACTGGTCATTTGGGGAAATTGGTCGCGAAGGACATATGGCAACTGTTCCATATGACGGCGCGGAGCAAGCGCTCGTCAGATTCCTCAACCATCTCAGCAGCAGAGGGCGAGGTAAAAGGTTTGCCCATACTCGCTTGCGAGCGTTGGGCCCGGTGCTGATCCCCGGTGTTAAGCCATCAGCCCTTAGGTGGCAATTGCCATACATCGGCGGTAGGTGGCCAGGTCTTTCCGCCGAACCCAAGGTTACCTGCGCAGTGACACTGCTACTCATTTTCACACTCCCATCTGGCGAGTGGCGGCTGAGTCAACCTTAAGGGGCCACCGGGATTAGATCCCGGTTCCTTCTGTTCTTCGTGCCAGCGTGTTACCTACCAGAGGGCGAGGCATCAGGTAGAAATCCCATCCGCTGGATTCGGCGCAAGAAACGATCCAAGCGCGACCGATCTCCTTCCGTAGTAGACCCCCACCAGGCAGAGGCGGCGTACATGAGGCGGGCAACAGTTGTGGCCTTCGTTACCACGTGTAAGGCGTCAGCAGGACTCATGGCTTGCCAGGCCGGCAAGCCATGAGTCCTCAAAACCCTCAGGGCGTAGAGTGAGCGAGAGCATGCCTCAAGCACCTCGTCGACATGCCCCGAAGCTCGTAGATCACTCCGGAAGATCACACCCAAGATTTTCATCGAATTGACCCTCTGAACTCCGGAGATCAGATCAGGTGTACTGGATGCGACTGCGAGTAACCAGCATCTTTCGCGACTTGGTTGGGTTAAGCTGCAGGTTGTTTCGTTGCGCCCATTCCGCTATCTGGGCCAGCTCGGCGGTAATTGTAAGTCGCTTTTTGGCTCCAACCAATAAGTAGGTATCGTCGGCATACTTGACAATCTTGTTTTCGGTGAGTACTGGTCTCAGGTCTGAGGCTGTCACGACATAGGAGGAAGGTCCTATGTCACAGTAGGCCTAACAAGCAGGACTAATCATAAACTTCAATTGTAAAAGAATGCCGATTACTCAAACCTTCCAGCCAGATGGCCACCAGAACCGCAGGGCGAACAGAAATTTCTCTTGGGAACGCCAGGTAGGCCAATTTGACCACTTATTTCAAAATTCCAATTGGCCCCCCACTAGTGGTCTATTTTACATGTGCAGGACAAACAAGGTGCATAATCTTGTATCTCTGTCGAGTGTCGACCGTCTTTGAACAACCGAATTGATTGATTGATCTGGCATATCAAAACAGATCTTGTAAATTTTGACGATATAAGCTATATCCGAATGTCTCGTAGGCCGATTTTGTCAACCAGAAAGTATTAATAATTTTTTACAATATGACTTAGTTTTCATCATTGCTAGTATGAAAAAATTGGTATCCATTCATTCATTCACTCATTCAGACCATTTAAATAGTGCTATAATTTCCAAGATAAATACCGAGCAGCACTCCCATCTCATACTCGGCAGTCAAGGCTATAGCCAGGATTGTGTTTGGGATGTTTACTTGATCTTGTGCATTAAAGTGTTCTGTTACTAGTTAAAATGTGTCTTTTGTAATTTGCATTCCTGTGAATTGTTTAAATTGCATAAATTTACGCTGTAACAGGTTTCAGTTTGTCAATCGGCTTGTTTCAATAAAGAAAATATTATTATTATTATTATTATTGTTAATCCTCTTCCACCACCGTCTAAAAATATTTGTTTTTGTTCAAGAATGTTCTCAAATCTCCCAATGTAAACATTAAGTTGAAATCATTATTCAAAACTCAGCTTCCACATCATCATCATTAGATCATCATCGTAATCTAATCTATTGTAAATTTTCACTTCGAAATAAGAGCTTAAAAATTTAATTCCTCTTAATTCAAATATTGTGCTATTAAATGCATTAATATTTCATTTTTACATTATTTCATGGGGGGGGGGTGTTCAAACACCCCAAACACCCACTAGATACAGCCTTATCCACAGTCAAAAGGTAGCCTAATTGGGAGGTCCTGTTGGCATTTCTAGAATTTTAATCAGCCTAGGTCTCTTTCTACATGCTACACCTACATGATGGAGAGAATCAGCAACTAAAATGCTTTCAAATAAAAACAAACCATTATGTTTCAAAATTATACTAAACTTAAAATGCGATGCAGTTTTCTCACAATTATAATTGTAACAATTGAACCATATTTTTACAAATAACTTTCTACACTAGCATGATACAACAATAAAATACGTCATTTTCAAGGACAGACTTTAATATATTTCTCGGTGTTTCTAAGATTTTAAAATCTGGCAGAAGACATTCAAATTGTAAAAAATTCGAGTCAAGTCTGGTTTTGGTCAGATGAGTTAAGAGCATTGAAGCTCTTGTACATGACATTGAAAATCGATTACTCCGTAGAGTTATCCGGCTTGACGCACACGTCCTGGTTAATATTTTTCCACTGAAAGCCCAGAGACTGTACAATCTTCGTCCTCACAGTTTTGAACTACCAATTAAGGACGAAAGAAATTTCATTTCTCGAGTACTTTACAGAAACTCGACGATTGCCTCTTTTTCTGACTTCCACCCAGTTGATTGAATTGTTATGTTTGTCTTAATCATTTTTTTATTTTTAACTGGCTGCAGTGTGTCAGCGAGAATCTCAATTAAACGAATATCTATTAGAGTCATATATACATTATACAGGTAAGAGCAGAACTGCATCGCTCACACTTTTTAATAATCAGACAACTCTGATTGGTTCAAAAAGTACAAAGAAGAAGATATAGTCATTTGTCGAACATCAATCATACCATTACACCGAGGATCGTCGTGATTCACAGATATTCTTGCTTCAGGTCTTCACAAAACCAAACAGCAACGCTAATCCTTCTTTGAAGACAAGTCTGATGAAAAATACTTCAGCTGTGAATGTTTATATCTGCAATGGATCCAGAATGCCAGAGACTTGACGTTGACTTCAGAGCGATGCCATTCTTCTGCAGTGATGGAAATTCCGCTAAGCTGTGACCATTGGATAAATGGCCAGACAAGTCTTAACGGTCGGCAATGTTCATTTCGGAGGCAGAATCACCAGCACAGATCTTCTCCAGCTGACAGACATAATCTAGTTCTTCCTGGCAGAAAACAGAACATGAAAACTGACATGACCACGTTAAAAACAGTGATTAGTGAAGAATAGCAGTGTTCACTGCAAGAGGAGAAATCGTCATAATCACCACTACCACCATCATCACCGCCAGGGCAGATACAGAAATTTTTCGAAGGAGGGAGCCAAAATGTTGGGTTTTTTATCCGCCAAACTAGTTGATGACCTTTTTTTTAAAGTCATTTGGTCAAAATCTCGGGCAAAAAGACACCATTTCCCAGATAACCACACCATTTCCCCGCCAAAATAGCTGACGACTTGCGCTCATGTATGCTACTTTTTCCCTTTTACTCTCTGTCTTCTCCGTCACCTTTCCCACTGTATTGTTGAAAGCCTGTATGAACCTCATGGGAGGCCTACAAAACTGATGGAAGCCACGTCCACTTTCCCCGCCAGAATAGCTGGTGAGAAATGAGGAAATTTCTAAATGGGGGGTCATGACCGGATTTGCCCCTGGATCCGCCCCAGACCACCACCACCACAGTATTTTCCTCTTAATTCAGTCCTATTCTTACTCGTATTTCTAATCCTCTTGTGGTACTGCTGAATCCTTTCATAACTTTACCAGTCTGTTGTCACCTTCTTTAATTCTCTTGTTTTTAAGCACTAACACCATTTGAATTTCACCCCAGATTTGCAAATGTTTTAACGATGACATCACAAGTACTAACTTCGAATTCCGATTTTCCGTTGAGTAATTGCCGACGCTGCTGCAACAATTGCGTCAACTGAAGTTCTGGTCGTAGACATTCTGCTCGAGCCGTGTTGCAGTCGGTTACAATGTTACACAACGCCCTCATGAGATGCTCATGAAATGGAACATGCTCTTTATGAAGCAAGCCAACAATTTGTTCCACTAACCCCATAGTGCATAGCATTTCTGAAACAGCAGAACATAAATTAATTAATAAATTGTTTTACGGAAAAGACACTAAAGAAGTAACCAGACAAACTGCCTCGACTAATGCGTAGACATTGTTCAGGATGCACCTCTTTTAGTGAGTACCTGGACCTCTGTTGATTTTATAGACAGTCCTAATTGCAAACAATGAAACTGAAATCACCAAATTCAGTTTTTAAATTCTTCAACAGGAGAATACAAAAATTATTTTAAAATGTGCAACATCACATATGGCAAAACTGTGCCAAATATTAAGGAACACTTTTCGTAATATTCACCATCTCTCAAATAATTCATAAGACTTAATTTTACAAATCGTTAATATCTAACCTACTCCTGAAACATTTCCTACAACTGTTTGTAAGAGATCAACAAAATATTCTAGTTTTCTTACCCTTGAACTTGGGTTGTTCTTCACATAGTGCAGCCATCATAAAGGCAGACTTGATCTGCAGCTTTTCTATGTCAGTCTGCATAGCACGCAGCAGAACGGAAAAGCCATCACACTTGACAAACACATCCTGCGCAGCGACAGAATCCCGAACAAGACCTACGAACAGACAAGCCATGGTTAAGATCTACTGATAATTTAAAATCAAGTAAACCAAGCGTAAAATACGTTAATGTAGAATATGAAACAACCAAAACAAACTATTCTGCACTGTCTACTCAAACAGTTACATCTGAATGTAAGAAGAAAATACTTGCTTCACTTAACAACACATGAAACTGAACTTTGCCTCCCTTTGAGAGTTCAGATGTGTAAGTTGAATCCTGGCAACAGGAAGCATCACAAGACAAACAAGATATCAACCTGTACTACAACTTGTAATATTTTTGCTTAAGGCAGAAGAATAGACCAAATAAAGAGTCAATACGTAAACAAGTAGAGAGATACGGAAATGCAATTTGTCGTACAATTAACATACAAATAACATACATAAGGGACAACAGCTTCCATCCTTGAATTGTTCGAGCACTGATAATTAATTTGCAAAGCATTAGTGAAAAGACTGTCCTCTGTCAGATTGACATCTTCTGGAAGTTGCTGCTTATTCACAAACCCACAATGCAGTGCATCTGTAGGTGGCTAATGGCTAAAGTACATATTGGCTTAAACTTACTTAACTGAACCACAAAATAAATTGAATGAACTTATAGTAACAGGTTACAGATGATATATACATACACGAAATGGCAAGAAGAGACTTGATTCGGACCAATTCAGATTCGGCAGAATTGTCTAATAATTGTAGAAGGATTGGAAGAAGACCAATTTCAAGAACCTCCTTCTGACAGTAGGGATTGTTCTGTGTCAGAGTACCAACAAGTTCGGCTGTTCCACTTCTCAGAACCTCATGTTCACTCCTCAACAGGGTCGGCAACATGTGAAGTCCACCAATTTTGTGAAAATCTAAAAATCCAATTGATGTTAAATTTTAAACAAATTCTAAACTCAAAACTTGAGAGAGCTAACTGATGTACTCAGCACTCAAAACACAATGGCAGGCAAATCAAAAGAGCCACTTTCATACCAGTCTTCCTAAATGTTCATGCACTTCATAAATTTAAACAACAAAATATAATATAATATTAATGCTAGATCCAATCCCTATATCCATATAACAATTTATCTTAGTTCTGAGCAAGGTATATCTTTCATTGTTTAATGAAAGGTCCGTAAGTGTCTTTCTACATGCATATACATACACAGCTCTTTAAAATCTCAACCACCTTGCCACTTGGTCAAGCCATCACATAAGTTGACCTACAGACTCTGGACGATTAAAACTTAAGTTTTTTTTACTAATAAGCAAGTATTTAAGGAATACACCAGTGATCATTCATTCATTCCTTCTCAGCAATCAAATAGTATCCTGTAATGAGGTCTACTGTGAGATACTCCCAGCCGCTGCAAACAAGAAGAGTTTAAAAGCATCGCATATCATTCAACGCCAAAGATACATGGGAATCCCCAGGTAGGCCTGCATACTTGAACATTTAGTATTCAAAGACATAATGCCACTAAGAATGGAGATAAACTGGTAATAATATTGAAGATTAAAAGCTACATAATCTGTCAAGTACTTGTCTTGTCCAACATACCATTGGCAAGGTCGATGTCTTCACAATGCATCTGAAGATCTTCAAGAGCAGCTTGTCGCCTCTCAACATCATTTTCAGCATCATTGATCAAGATCTTTACATCCTCAAGCATCACTTTCACAGGATCAACACCCCGCATGCCAGCCAGGGCTTCCTCAAGCCATCCTCTCCTCTACATATTTTAAAAACACAGTAAAGTAACAGGAAAAAATCAGACTCATCCTATGTAACATAGAAAAAATTTAATGCCAAATATTCGTCTAAGATCACATTAACAAAGCAATCGGAATGGACTTTGTATGACAAATATAGGATATGCATCTAGACTTCCAACATTCCAGCCATCAAGATAACTACTTGGCCACCATTATTATAGCAACACCAGATACAGAAAAACTATGAATGAACAAACATAGACCTACAGCAAGCAAAGAAGAATAAAATATAACATACCAATTGGGTATCCGGTCAATACCGCGCACACAATACCGCGATTTTCAATACCGCGCACGACCGTTACCGCGTTTGTTTGCGAATTTGTTCAATTTCCGTATTTTATCGTACGAGGGTGTTCGGTTCAAACTTCTATTTCTCGCTAGTTATTCTCGTCAATCCAGCTTCTATCTCATATATAAAAATACCCTCATCCAGCTTCCATTTCTCATGCTTTATTTTCGGCAATCCAGCTTCTGTTTCATATATAAAAATACCCTCATCCAGTTTCCATTTCTCATGCTTTATTTTCGTCAATCTAGCTTCTATTTCATATATAAAAATACCTTCATCCAGCTTTTATTTCTCATGCGTTATTTTCGTCAATCCGATTGTGGTGCATTGAAAAAAGGAAGCTGGATGATGGTTTTTTACAGGTGAATTAGAAGCTCGAATGACGAAAATAAAGCATGAGAAATAAGAGCTGGATGAAGGTATTTCTATGTCTGAAATAGAAGCTAGATTGACGAAAATAACGAGCGAGAAATAGAAGCTGGATAAAGGTATTTATAGGTATGAAATAGAAGCTGGATTGAACAAATTCGCAAACAAACGCGGTGACGATCGTGCGCGGTAACGGTCGTGCACGGTATTGAAGGTGCGCGGTATTGAAAATCGCGGTATTGTGTGCGCGGTATTGACAGTAAACCTATCAATTGCATGGTCAAACCATAGAAATACCTAAGTTCATCGGAGTAAAGTTAACAAACCTCATCTGACATTGGTCCGAATGTTGACGGTCCTGTTGCATCCTCTGCCTTGGTATTCTCTGTACAGAAATTGAGAATACCCTGCAGGCTTAAAGGGTATCGTCTGTTGTTTTCTGCCATCTAAATAGGTCAGAAACATTCAGTTTATTTGAATGTGACATTATAACAGCATATTACCATATGTTTAATAAAGTTATCAGCAATCCACCACATGCTGGATGAGATTTTTAACTGAGTTTTAAAACACAAATGTAAACCTAAATTTAAATCAATACGGCTACAGATTAGTTTGCCATATATAATACTAGCAAAAAGATGCATAAAAATTGTGCTTTATTGGTGCCTCCTAGAAAACTCTGCCATAAATTGAATACAATTATTCCAATGCCTCCCTGTTCAACAAAAGAACACATGGAGGTATGGTGCATTAACAATGCATTTCTGACACAGTTAGACTCTGATGGTGGTGACAGAACTGGGTAACTGACGTCACAAATCAAAGATAAGAAAAGGATGTCACCATCACTTCACATAAATGGCTGCATATCCAGGTTAACCTAACAAGTTAAATGGTCTGTCCTTCTTTATTTTGAAGCTAATTTAATTAAAATAGTCACTGCACCACCTAATCACCCTCCTATCTCACTTTCCTCTGTTTCCCAGTCACTGCTCGCCTCAATTTCTCCAATTGATTCATGTGCTACAATGCAGTCTGACAATGGAACTATTTTCCTCAATTCCTTACCCACAAGCCTTGCAGACATTCACACACTATTATTATGTCTCAGATCCCTCTACTAATCACCTACAGGATTCCCACTCAAGCTGCAAATCACAATCCAATGCAGTAGAAAGAAGCTTAATGAGCGGTAAAAATATTTCCAGTACTAGTAAAATTTGGATGAGGAATGAAAATATGTCACAGAAGATGTATAAGCTGGATGAAGATGAACTCGTGGATAAAATGTCCTAAACCATGGGTTTTCCGAATCTTGCACAAATGCGCGTAATAAGAAAGTCTAATCATAACAAATCTTGAACAAATAAGTCTCAGGCTATTATATTTTGAAGAGCGATAATGCAAAATTTGCGTGTAAACATTGGAAGTAGATTACCTTTGAAGTAACAGTCAAATGACAAAATTAATACCAGTGTTAAATTTATATAACTGGAAACATTAAGCGTAGAAGTCACCTCACCGTATATGATTATCTCTTTCTCCTTGTAATATCCAGTCTTCCGAAGCTTTTATTCTAATACATGACTAACGCCGAAATTCTCGACCATTCCACGCCATTCTAGAATCGGCGCACGTTTAGGCGACATTCTAAGATGTAACGGTGTGCGCTCGGAGTAACAGCACCGAGTATAAGTAAGTAAGTATTCTTTTCACGATGTGCAAAATTGCATGCGTAAAGAACAATGCGTACAATAGCGATATATATATATATATATATATATATCAGTGTTGTGCACAAGACCAAAAATCCAAGACCAAGACCAAGACCGAGTGTTCCAAGACCAAGACCAAGACCAAGACCGAGTGTTCCAAGACCAAGACCAAGACCGAGTGTACCAAGACCAAGACCGGTCGAAAAAAGGCTAGATTGATGATTTCTCTGAAAAATACATGGATTTTTCCAATTTTCCGGCTTGAAATTTCTGACGAACCTTTTTTTAGTCACCCGATGATTAAAATTTTAAAATTTGCTGTCTTTTCCTTCACGAAAAATTCTTATGACATTACTTTTTTGCCTTCAAGACCAAGACCAAGACCGTACCTTCAAGACCAAGACCAAGACCAAGACCGCCTCATTCAAGACCAAGACCAAGACCAAGACCGCAATTTTCTGGTCTCGAGACCGTCTCGAGACCAAGACCGCGGTCTCGAGACCACGTCACTGATATATATATATATATATATATATATATATATATATATATATATATAATAAAGGATGTGGCTATGTATGTATGGGACCATGTGCGCGGGCGAAAACCAAAAAAATTCGGTAAAACGCAACTATTGATCTGAAACTTTGTACCTAGACAGAGGGCCATAAGACCCACCCAGTGGAGGGGTTGACGAATATCTCCCCCCATGGGGGCCAAGGTGGGGGCGGAAACCCATACTTTGCAATTTCCATTCTGTCGCCATGGTTTCACAGCTATTCAGCTGAAACGTTGTAGCTAGACAGAATGCTACCAGGGTTACCCCGCCCCCACCCAACACACACTTTGCCATGCAGGGGCCGGGTGAGGACAGGGTATTATTGGGGTGCGGGAGAAAAAATTACCCAGGAAAACAAAATTTCACGGGTGGCATACCCGTTACAAACCCCAGAGGAGTTGGCACCCAGTGGAGGTTGCAGTTTGATGGGGTTGGGTGGTGTGGGATTGGGAAGCGCCGTTGGGTGGGGTGGGGTTGAGGAGCGGGCGGATGGGCCAAAACCGAAATTTACCAGGCAATGCTGAGTACCATAAAGAAGTGGAGACAAGATGAGCAGGTAATTGGTTAGAGGTCGGTGGGTGAGTGGACGGGGAAATAAGTGGAATGGGGAGTAGGAGTGGCGGGATGGGGTGAAGAGAGGGTGGGGAAGTAGGAGATTGGCCTGGAGCGGAACGAATCCTGTATTTCTCGGGAAACGCCGGGTACACAGCTAGTAGCCTATAAGGATTGACGACAACAATAACAATTAAGCAGACCATTATTATAGGTGAACGACTACAATTATTTAGACCTACTTTTAGATAACTTTCCTATATTTACTAGCTGTTCTGTCTGTTCTTCTTTTCTCTCTTCCATCAAAAGTGCATTGACGATGAGGCCTTTAAAATGGTCATCAGAATTTTCGGACGGGAAATTGTGGACATTTTCTAATGATTTTCCGGTCAGCGTGTACTCACCTCAAAATTTACCAGTACAGTTCTGCGCCTCACATACTATACTAAAGAGACTGTGACTCATCACCGCTTGTTGTTAAAAATTACTCCATCCTCCCTAACACTGTAGAGACCTACTGCAAGAAACTGCTTATTTATTAATTATTCCTTCAACAAAATGTTCACATAATCTTAAGTTTGGCAAGAGAGAAATCCACTACCTGGACAATTGCTCACTCGTTATGATTTGCAGGATTCAGTAGTAAGAAACAAGATATTTGATTCACCGTATTTAATTCACAAACATGTCATAGCAATCAGCCACCATGCTGTTAACAATTTAAAATAGCATAGAATGCAAAAGCAGTCTTCTAATTCATTTTACTTCTACTAATATGCATTTGACCTCTACATTCATGTTGAAAGAATATGTTTAAAGCCAAATTAAAACTAATTTTGAAATTTCTAGATTCTATATTCGGCAATTATGCTTTTCTACAGATCATATCACAACATGATTCATAGAGATATAAAACAAACTGAAATTTAGAAAATAAAACAGCTGATTAAGTTCAACAAAAGTAAATGACCTAAAATCCAAATATCCACCTAAAAACACTGAAAAACTAAAAAAAATCTATAGCAAACGAAACTGGTTGCAATATGAATATTCAGCATAACCATGAATATCAATCTTCACAATGTATGTCTTATAAAAACACAATTCAGCCTAACTTTCTTCACCTGGAAATAACCAATATCACACACATATTGCAGATGATGGCAAAGAACACCAATATGCTTTTATAATTCCTATATGGTCAAAACAATGCAAAAATATCCAAACATTTATTAATTCATAACTTTCAGTAACTGAACTATAGCACAATTGTTGAATTCCTGTATTAGACACCTTACATCTTCATCCACAATGTATAGACCTACATCTCGAGTATATAGAGCAGCAGCTATAATACATGCATGTGCAATGTGCATTGCAAAACAGAAGTTAACCATGGCATGATACACAGTACATCACTGTGGGCATGATATAGCATCATTCTTCACGTAACCTAAATGCCTACAATGTTAGCCCAATATTCTACAAGCCTACAAAGGTTGATGGCTTATTATGGCTCAAATAAGAAAAGGGCTTAAAAAGTTACATCAGTTCAGCGTTCATTCAGCTGCTTTACTCTGCGAACTCACAAGTAAAAATGTTCTGGCAATAAAAGTAAAGAGACAGCAGCAAAACCAGATGACTGCAAGTGCAAAATTCATCTTAACACTATAACGACAAGACTGAACTAAAAGCAACTGATAAATCAATGCAGCTCATCATTAATGTGCTAAAATAAATAATATGAAGCAAAAACTCTCTCATCTGCCACGACTAACTGCTAGGCTTGATGTTGTTGCTCGGCAGTTGGCATCCTTGACAATTCTCTTGTAAACTTAAGCAGCTCGTTGGTTAGTCAGCTCAATGTTTTGTAAATCTCAATCGGTTAGTTACTTAGACAACACCATATAAATTCCTCACAAAAGCACTACCTATGCTAACCGAAATAGCTTAGAATTCACTACGAAATAAAATATTCACCAGGAAGCAAACACAACCGTACTCAGATAACTAGATAAATTACCACTTCAGGCAGCCCTGTGCGATCAACATATCACTTTGCATAACAACAGTATTGGAATGATCTCTAACATTTGCATCAACACAAGCATTAAAAATGTCAACGTTCTCAGATGTCCGTAGAAGGCCAAATCATTTCCAACTTTGGAGGTTTAAAATAGTGTTGTGATTGTTCAACCATTTCTGCCACAGCCCCCTTCAATAATCAAGGAATAAAGTTCATGGATGAAGTTATGATGTGTCAACTGAATTCATATTTGTATAATCATGTCTGTTATGCTGTACTTAATTATTTAGAGATTGATTTTGTATTAAACAGCAGAATTATTCATAGTTTGATTGTGTATTAAACAGCAGAATGTGCTGCACACTTTAGCAGATTAAGTAATTATTAGAACTTTGAGAAGTCTTCATCACAGTATGCACAATCGCACATGTCAGAATGTCATGGATAGAGTCAAGTCATAGCAGAATTTAAAATCACATAGAAGAAAAAATATCCAAAACAGACTTTGGCCAGCATACGTATTTGTCATGAGCACCAATTCAAAATCAATTCAAACAACAATGGAATGTATTGAACATCATAAAAAGATTAATATCTAACATTAACAACTTGCTTCCAAAACTTCCAGGCACATGAATGTTGGATTCCAAATACAACTGTTAATCCTTTACCCGTTTGCCTCGAGAATATCCGCTGAAAACGGGTTTAAAATTTTAAAATGAACCGGTAAAGGGTTAATGCTGTAGTTTGATTTTAGCAAATTAGAAAACATTTATAATTACAAAAAGCCTACTTCACATCAAACACATGAGAGTCATTTTTATTATTTTCATGAAAGCGGTTGTTTTAGCCAACAAGTATCTAGAAATTTCAGGCACTAGACAAGTCCTTCATTCCCTGAGGACTCAGTTATGCACAAATTTCTTAATAGTCATAGATTAGATGCGCAGTAAGGTTTCACTTAGGTCTGTTGTTCCTGTGGCCAGTTCAGGAGAATTCCATTTCCACCATTCTTGCGGAACAACGGACCTCTGTCAGCCATCTGCACAGAGACAACTCTGGGCTTCTGGCCAAGAGTGCAGTTGACCTCTCTTCCAACATTCAACTTCAGCGCACTTTTCTGATGCCTGAAACAAATCAACACAACAAAATTACCTTAGTAGGACATGGAACCTGTATCAATCTAGAACCAGATATTTTCTTACATATCATACTTATCTAGCTATATCTATTAAGTTTTTTACTTAGAAGCATTCTGTTTCAAACTTCCTTAACTTTTGACAAGTTGACAGCTTGTTATTGACCCTGCCAAAATGATCAACAAGCGTCACCAGCATCACAAGACCTATACATGTATCTGCATTCTGCAAGTTAACATTTCATGTCAATGCGCTGTATTTCCTAAACTAATTATTTTCTAAAACTCCTCAACTTCTAATCAGCATCATGTAAATAAGGAAAACCAGTTTATCATATTTAATTTACATCGTGGGAGGAGGTGGAGCAGTTGGCAATAAACAGAGACGAATGGCGATGCAATGTCCAATGTGCAAGCCTAGGTACTAAGTATCCTAAAACTAGCATTCTCTATATTATCTCACCATTACACAACATCAACGGGTAATGTTTTCAACAAATACAAATACTGGTTACTGCTATACAGTTGGCTCAAATGACGTTTGATTCTTTTTCCTCACACAATTTAGGAAGTGAATTGGACTTAGCACAGATTTGTTCTCATCTTATCTAACTTAACCTTGTAACTTCCAAAGCACAACCACAACATTGTCAATGATAGTTCCATCAGTGCGAATGAAACGCAGTAACGGGCAGTTGAATTTTAATAGAAATTTGATCTAGAAGGGCAATGAAGACTGTCTTTCAATTACCATGACTCCAATGCAGGAATGTGTCAGAGGAAACCACGCAGAATAAGGAAGTAAGGAGATAGGGCAAGATAATTAATTATCCATTGACTACATTCCTGCATTAATAATAGTTTTATACACTGCAGCAATAAAATCACAGGAACAGTTTTCATTGTGAAATTACAGCAAAACATCATCTGAAATATAAATTCCTGAACAAAGCGTGTTCATAACACATCCGCAAGTCACCCATAGATGCCAAGTGCAATGCCAAGTAACTGGAAACTTACAGACTCCAGTGTCGGGTTAATGTTCCGATAACTTCTCCGATGAAATCAGAATTATGCTGACCCGGAAGAAGACACAGAACAAGGTCATTTCCATCAAGAAGATGAATGCAGAGCAGCTGGTCAGGACCAGGACTTACGCTCAATCCCGTCACCTACAATCATCACACTCATCTGCTAGAAAATTAGAATAAATTCTTTTCCATCTTGCGTCGGACATTGGAATTCATTATTTAAAAAAAATTCAATTCCTTTTACTCTAATGTGTCTTCTCACAATTTTCCTTTTGACTTCAGTCTCAAAGTTTCTGCATTTCGCTTAGACTCTAAACAGAATTTCTGCATCATTCATAAGATTCACAAAGTTACAACAGCCATGAATCGCATCAAGAAGATCAGCCTATCAGCATACAATAATCAAGTTGTTCTATCGATTTCAGTGCCAGGCTTAACAACCGTTTACCTCTGTCACAGGAATGCCAGGTCTCATGTCTTTGAACTTCTTCTTTGGATCCATTTTATAAATGAAAGAGTCGGTGATGCAGATTGCACGATCTGCTGACTTACTGTAGCGATTTGTCTGAAATTGATCAACATAAACACCATACATTGATTGTGAAGAAATGAAATCAATATATGTGACCGTGCATGAGAAAACCCTCCCAAAGTCGGAAATTCCATAAAATGAGTTTAAGTTTGTTTTAAATAGTACAGATATAGTTGATCAATTTGGTGAAAACCGTATATTTGCATCTTTTGAAATGAAATTTTTATGATTTTTTAGCATCTTGAGAAATCGTTTTAGGGAGAAATCGCCAGTTGAAAATTACATCCATTACATGAACCACACAAAAGTCAATAGATTTTTCATCAGAATTTAGTAATATGTTCTAAACGTAAAATTTTCTGCTCTTTCCAATGGTGTCAACGGCTTTTCTTGGAAAAATAAATTGAAGGAATGGCACAGATTTAAATAGGAGTCTCCGCACAGTAGCGTGCATTTCGTTGAGAACTGGGTGTAGACCTTTCCGCTCGATTTACTCGGTTTCAATATTTTCACCTTTGGCCGGGTTTTCTCATGCACGGTCACATATAATAAACAATACTCAAATTTCTCATTCAAATTTCTCAATCATGAAAACTTGTTATTCAAAGAAACCATCTTATTCACTGACACCAAGTAAAATCATATCCATGCCCAAAGACTTGACTCATGCTCAAATTCTTGGCTATGTAATTGTACAAAGTACATGAAATTTAGCTACTGGAAAGAACCAGTGCAAGCTCTATAAAGAAATAACATAGTATTTGTGTAATTTCAGATGAATTTACCTGTCTACTGGTACACACCAACTAGCACTAACATCAGCACATAGCATCTTGAGAAATCGTTTTAGGGAGAAATCGCCAGTTGAAAATTACATCCATTACATGAACCACACAAAAGTCAATAGATTTTTCATCAGAATTTAGTAATATGTTCTAAACGTAAAATTTTCTGCTCTTTCCAATGGTGTCAACGGCTTTTCTTGGAAAAATAAATTGAAGGAATGGCACAGATTTAAATAGGAGTCTCCGCACAGTAGCGTGCATTTCGTTGAGAACTGGGTGTAGACCTTTCCGCTCGATTTACTCGGTTTCAATATTTTCACCTTTGGCCGGGTTTTCTCATGCACGGTCACATATAATAAACAATACTCAAATTTCTCATTCAAATTTCTCAATCATGAAAACTTGTTATTCAAAGAAACCATCTTATTCACTGACACCAAGTAAAATCATATCCATGCCCAAAGACTTGACTCATGCTCAAATTCTTGGCTATGTAATTGTACAAAGTACATGAAATTTAGCTACTGGAAAGAACCAGTGCAAGCTCTATAAAGAAATAACATAGTATTTGTGTAATTTCAGATGAATTTACCTGTCTACTGGTACACACCAACTAGCACTAACAGCATGAACAAGTAGATGTCATAGATCTATAGAATCAGCAATTAATTTTGTTGACTGAACTACTGCAGAATTAAACAAACTTCAGCAGTCGCCACCTGTATTTTAAAAAAAAATTATTTCAAAGATATTCAAATCTGGTCGAGAGAAGTTCATCAAGCACCATTAACATCCATCAGCCTCTACTAGTTCCAGATTGAATTTGTTTCTAGAAGGGAGATTCTAGTTTAAAACAAGAGTTGATGACTTGATTCAAACCTTTTTCACAAAGCCAGCAAACAGAACCTGTTTGAACTGATCTCGATCTTTTAGAAGATTCAGTGAATGCTGTGCATCCATCGCACGAGGATTCTCATCAACCTATGCAGATTGCAACACAAAGCAATCCAGTCAGGACCCAAGACAACAAATACAAGATATTTGAAAGAATTTTCTCGGAGAAATTTTAAGCTAAGATAATCAGAACATAGTTTAAATGAAACCCTGCAAGACCTTAATTTACCATAACAATAATCCAACAGTATTCTAACAACAACACAAGAAAATTCTTCACATAGAAAAGGTCTTCCAACAATGCTCTTGCTCATAAAAATACTGTATCCTCCCATATCCTCCAGTAAGATGAAGAAATTCACTTATCTTATTCCCTTCATTAAGTAGAACCACAAACACTATCAAGATGCGAAACTAATAAACTTGGTTACATTTCATGAAAATCTAACCTATTTGACACTACAACCATGTTGAGTACAACAGAAGCGCTAAACATCAATCAATAAGAAATAATCTGCAATCAACGCATCAATCCACTTACATTAAGCAAGTAGTTGCCCTCCCACTTCCTCTGGTAGCCCCACTGCTGTCGTCTGCCCTTCAGAACATCCGCCGCTGTGACCTTCAAACGCAATGAAGGTCGTTCTGCAAGTGGGTAAGGTTTCAGGATCATGAAGGCTCGCCATCTGACAACCAAACGGGAAAATTTTCATCAAAGGTCAATCCACAAATGCAGTGCAGACAAAAGCACCAAATAAACACTTTGGTAAGATAAGGAACTAAATGTAAAAAGTAAGTCAATCAGACTGTTGATTACGACAACAACTCACGACAACTGATTATATTAACCTACAATTTTTTTTAATGAATTGTCAACTCTAACAGAATTTCTGCTTTGTCGGATTCGCAAAGACATTAGTTTCGATAAAAGAATTGTGATACAACAGTCACAAGTCGCATGATCATTGTTTCCATCATGTGATTTTTCACTCACCTTCTGTGGACATTCTTCAACAATACAACAAGGTTGCCCAAAACTGGTGGAGGCACAGGCCAGGACACGTTCTTTCCAAAATTCGGAGAACTTTTCACATTCCTTCAAAAAATTTAAAATTAAACAATTTATGTAAAATTTCTTCTACATGCATAGTCTATGATGCAAGCTATATATGCATAAACTATCTGTCAAAAGTTATATGAATAATATATAAGATATATATATATATCTGACTTGTATGCAAGTAACTGCAAGACCAAGACAGTGGATTACAAGACCGAGACAAAAGGTTCCGAGACTGAGACACACGGTCTGAGACAGTTCAAGAATCAAGACTGAGGTTTTCGGTATTTATTCCACAGGGCAGGACACATTTAAGAATAAACAATAAAAGCAACTCATGAGCTAGTTTCCCAGTTTTCTAACTAATACCATAGTCTATTAGCACACATGCCTAAATTGCCTGTTAGCTTCCTATTTACCACACTCGCACACGACGACTTTATAACGCAATAAGTTCAGAACTAAAGACAGTTTGCATGAGAATCATGGAAACAGCATCGAACAGAACAAGACTTTCACCAGTTTTCCAAAAAGTCGAAACAGTGACTTCGAGACAAGACAAAAGTTTCCAAGACAACAAATAACTAATCTCGAGACCGAAACACTGCCTTGAGCCCATAGAACTCTGACATAAAAATAAATACAATATATGTAATATACAACTATATACAATTATGCATTTAAAAACTATAGTTGAACCATAGCCATCAATAGTGTTATAAAACATAATTTTTGTGTATATATAATATAATATTATATTTATACATACAGTTCAAATTAAATAAGTCATCAGCTGCTAAAGAAATACCTCAAGGCAAATTTCAAGAAATTAAACAGACTACGAAATAAATCAATCACTTCGCATCATTGACAGCATGAAAAAAATTGGAAATGCATTAACAGTCACATCAAAGTAACAGCGATTTATGAAAGCCACCAAAACTTACTTGAAAGTATCCTGAAGTTTGGCCATGTAATCACGCAGTTTGTAGGCACGGAAACAGCGAATAATTTTGTACACAGCGACCATCTGCTTGAAAAGTCTGCGAGCTTTTACTCCTCTCCACATCTGGAATTAACACATAAGGTTGATGTCCATATAATTACGTGCAAATGGAGGGGAGGGTTACGGGATTTAGACTATATATGCATACGGGAGGGGAAGGTTTGTCTCGGCAAAATGTAATATGCAAAATAAATGTCTAATTGTCTGACATCCACGTTAGAATATTTGTTTATAACTCTGTTATTATCCTATAACAGTTAGCAAATTGTAGGTAGTAAATATAATGTTTAACAAAAAATAAATAGTAGCCTACATGTGGTAAAATACATGTTTAATAGATGACTTTAGCTAAATAGACTTTGTAAGGTGTGGGAGCAGAGAAGCTTATTTGTAGGTATGCATGGGGTCAACAAAATGTACAGGTGCACATGGGGTGGGGGAGTCGAAAATGTTTTTACGTAATAAATGAATGGCACATTTATAAGGGAACGCTTCAAACAAATTCAGCAAGTCACTACGGTTTTCTGAGACATCTTCATAATATTATGAAGACTAGTTATTACTTGAATTTAATTAATTTAATTTAGCGTATTCAAACAAAATGCAATCCACAAAATAACTATGGCAGCATAGTTATAATACATAAGGCACCAAATGATGTCACTCAAAGGTAAAGTGTTTCGATAGCACCATCAAATTAGGCAAAACTAGTCAAGATCCACAAGGAACACTTAATCTAACTATGAACTGTGATAAGAATTGAATAAGAAAAATCAACAAGCACTTCATGACTCCAGAGTATATATTTCAAAAAGCCATAAATTGAACTTGCACCTTCTGTATAAAAACGGCAATGTTGTTCAAGGCAATCGTGCGTTTGTTTTCCAGTGCAAAGACGGTTCTCGGTGACCGGATGAAAACTTTCGTGTTTCCGTACTGAACGTCGTCGCTTAATCGCAGTTCGTTGATTATCAATTTTGTTCCATCCTTCTCGGAACCTCTCTTGAAATTTGGCCACGTCTGTTTGCATAGCATCTTGTATCTTTACAGAAATGAAACACAACTCTATCAAGTCAATCTTCAAGGGTAATTGCCGTAGTTTTAATGGGCACATTATGATAAAAAATATGATAAAAATATGATAGTTCATTAAAAGTTTTGAAACCCAGTATGATAATAGAAATATAGCTCTCCTATAAAGATCAACCAGCACATATCTCAAGCTAAACTTCACTGTAGGTATAGCAGGTGCCCATGTAATACTGCATTTTCCTTAGATACAGCTCGACTGTATGAAAATGAAAAGGCATATTTAGCGAGTCTATTACAGTTCCCTAGACTCACATCTTCAGACACAAGGACCAATGCAAGCATGCACTCACTCGCACCCAACAATACACACCTTTCAAAATACCTATCAAAACATCCATTCATCATCCATCAACCTGTGCAATCACCCCACCTACCTCACATACACAGCAATAGCAGACACCATCTTCACATCACACTAACATGTATACAACTCATCATTGTCCATTATATTCCTATGAAAAAAATATTAAATGAAGTCTCAAAATACTGGCAATTTGCCAAAAATGAAACAATTTGACGCTAGCAAATACCTGAGTATGAAGCGATCGTATGGCATGCGGAAGGCAAAACCGGCTCGTCTAACTCGGACGTTCTCCAAAAGACCCAAATACATCACCTGATGCTTGCAGCGCTCGTAGTTAAATGACGACGCAGATTTGTCTTCATTTGGTTTGATACAACGCACATAGTACGGTTCCTACAAAATATTTCATAGCATCTGTCATAAAATAAAAGTTTCACGCCTAAATATCATTTAGCACTATAACATTCTGCTGGATACTCATGTCAAAAAAATCACTTCATATTAATGCAGAAATTTGCCTGAAACACTAATTGATATCACTGCATTTTCCTTTTAAATGAATGAAATGCAAGCCTAAAACAACATGTGACACACGACCAAGTCTCATACTCACATTCAATGTACTGTCAGTAAAAACCTTCTCACCTTCATTGCCAGATTCTTTTCAACCAGTTGAATAATTGAGGTTTTGAAGAGAACTCCTGCTGTCACTGGTCGTTTGGTGATACTGTTGACACTCTGAGCGCCCTCTGGCCACATCTGAGATATTAATTCATTTCGACTGCAAATAAAGATAACAAATAATCCCTTAGTGATCTCTAGTCATTCGCGGTTCTTCGCTCATACAATTCTCGCACTAATTATGCAAAACTGTAAAGTAACGAATTCTAGTTTTCTTTAAATCTTTTATTTTAACAGCAAACATGAATCTTTTAGCTATGGAGACTTGTTAGACATTCACTCAGTCTACATGACCACAGACCCATGGGAGTATTGAGTAAGTTAGTAATTTTTCATGCAAATAAAAGCGCTGAATGATTCATCCTACTAGAGGTGCCTTACAATGCTAAAATACAATACAATAAAATGTACAATAAAACATCAGTTGTAGATCACTAATAAAGAGTAGAATGAGTCATTGACTAAATGCAGCCGGAGCATGTGCACAAGACCCACTATTAACCGTGACATTCTTTGGAGCATGACTCACAAGGAACTAGCTGTACTTAAATTATCCAGATCAACACACCTGCCATACAACAGCCGTTTGAAATCCTGGAACAGTGTATCCTTGTTCTTTTCTATGAATCCCAGCACATTGTACAGCACCTCACCAGCATAATGCAGTATCATGAAGTTCTTTCCCAACACCAGGCTTTTGTTAGATTGGTTCATCTAGAACAGAAACAATTCAATTTCAATACAATTTGCCAACAAACATAATTTATCACACAATAGAAAAGAAGCATTTTTCTTGAGAAACCAAAGAAGGTACACAGGAATCTAGTTCAAAACTTGAAGTTTCAAACAATCAACTTGGTTTTATTCATATTTCTAATTTCAATTAGTCAATAAATGCAGGTGAGTTTGCATAGCTTTCCAATGCTTTTCAGTCATGTGTAAGAGGTCTGAATTGCTGGAGCTTGGAGTCATAGAGAATGATCTGATTTCCCAGGGATTCCAAGATCAAAGTGAATATTTTCATGTGGATCTATAAAAGCCACAAAGTGATGAAATGTAATCATGTTTTTATATTTGTTTATTTCATTCCCTTACACCTCTTGTTGGCTCCAATTATTCTACATTTTAAACAAAAGTGACCTAAGAAAATCCTTCTTCATGTACCACATGCTTGCACATGCAGGCAGGTCGATGAAAAAAATGCAACTCCCACATTTCCTCGGATCTGTGACAATATGAGAATAGCAGTAAAATCTGAAAGAGACAAATTTATTCAAAAGTACATAACTATTGCATGACTGTATGTCTTCATTTCTATGGATCGCAGAACTAAGACCAAGAAAATGTTCTTAGAAACTCAAGGATATGATAAAAAAAGCAGAGAGATCTGATAAAACTAACCTTTTTACAAGTGAAGTGTTTATGTGATGACAGTTTATTACACATTGCATCCAAGAACATCGGATCTGTGACCTTGCCTGCTGTAAGGCAGGCATCGTCAAGAATGGCGAGAATTCCAACGTGCTGTGCCTCGACCAGGTCACAGATGACTTTGTTGTTGAAGTAATCAATCTAAAGATGAACACAAACTCAACATCTACATCACATTCAGGAAGTAACATTCTAAAAAACAAAATGGATTACATGTGAATAAATACTGAAAAAAAATTATGTGTCAGATCAGACAAGCAATCACATAAGCAACACTTGATTAAATTGAAATCCAGTCAACACCCATTACTTGTCAAAAAAATTAATCTGAATAATTCAAATATTAATGTGATTTTCAAATACACTGCACAATTAATTGATTCAAAAGGCCTCTGTCGAAGAGTAGAATAATTTTTTCAGACAACAGAATAAAATAAAATTTATTTTAATATAAACAAGGTAAGTGTTGCTGTTTGTAATAGGTAGACGAATAATTTTCAGATGGTGTACAGTAGAATTGTAATCTCACATGCTCCCAGGTGATGCCTTCTCTCAGGTACTCTTCCTGCTCTTGCTTTAGAACCAAGTCAATGAAAAGCTGCTGCAATTTTTCATTGCAGTAGTTGATGCAAAACTGCTCAAAACTACAATCATAACATAGAACACTCTGATTATATATACATCCAAAGTTCACCATATAAGTCAGTGGCCCGCCTGGCCCAAAAAAAGGCCCGCAGCATCTCAATGAATTAAAAAAAATATATGTAAAATTGTCAATTTGGACATGATAGAATATATAATTCTTTTCTATTACAAATTATTTTATTTGGACGTTAATAAATCACACCAAACATTATATTTTGATTCAATTATAACAATTTTATAAGCCTTTAGTTAATTAAATTTTAGCCTTGTGGTCCCTTAATGTCCTTCAACTAAAAAAAAGTGGCCCTCGTGTCCTGCAACTTATAAAAAGTGGCCCGACAGTCAAAAAAGGTTGGGAGCCACTTATCGTAATCTCCTTATATAAGTACTCCAAAACAGTTTAATTTGCAAACTTGTAGAAAAAATCCAATTTCATTCCAATCAGTAATTGCAACTATAAAAAAACTAAAAATTTGTAAAGTTAACCAAAAAAGGTATCATGCAAATTTCCATAAGCAAATTTACAATGAATGGAACCGTGTTCTCCATTCAACAAATATGACCAAACGTAAACAATTGCAAACAACACTCCACTCCATTAGGAAACTAAAATAACGAACCCAAAGTGTTTGTATAGTATCCCATAGTGCAGGGGAGCACAACTTTTTTCTTTTTTCAGCTGCATCAAAGGCTCATAATCTCAACATGGCCACCAAGATACCAAATACTATTAGACCTTTATTTCAAAAACACATGTGTTTTAGCTCAAATAATAAGTTAAAGTTTGAATGTTGTCACCTGTTATTTTCGAAGACTTCAAACCCATAAATATCGAGCACTCCAATAACTGTATTTCGATTGCGTGACTTTGATTCCTTCGAGACTTCGATTGCTTCATTGATGAACTTCACAATCCATGAGAACATTCGGTCGTAAATAGCCTAAGTCAAAAGCATCAACATCAGAACAGCGTAAAAAAGTTGCAGACAATTGCTAGAACCTTTACATCAATTGGTCCCTCTCTTTGGAATACTTTATCTCCATCTACTCGGTCTCAACTTCTAACTGGTAATCCCTCCTCCTACTCATTTTCTTGCCTCAAAACCTATTTCTTCTCTCGTGGCCTTCCGCACTGGGAGCACCTCTGAACGGTTCATCCTAGTAGAGGCGCTTCATAAATGTTTTAATATATACAATGCAAAAGATAAACTCAACAGAGGTCATATCAAGAGGAAGCCTTCTCAAAAACAAAATCTAAAAATTTCAACATGAGTCAGCAGTGGTTAGGAAGTTCCTTGTAAGTAGACACATCTTAACACATTCACCGCCTACACGCCATGTTAAATGACTGACTGTACTACGAGTTAACTCGTAGTAGGCGGCCAATGTTTTAAGTCAATACAGAAAATATTTTCTACCTTAGCAAAGGCATCACGACCAAACTGAGCTTGTTCAATCGTATGACCCTTCTCCATAACTTCTCCCTTCGTAGCAACTACTCGTGAGCATAGCGTCTTCTCCGCCTCAACCACGTCCACTTCCAGCAAGTCGGCAATGTTGTTCAATGGATCAGAGTCCTTGATCTTGGCCACTTCAACACCAGCTTCCTCAAACTCCAGAGTTCCCTTCAAACAAATTGATACAGACATGAACAATTAAATATCTGTAATTGGCCTTACAGATATAATCAGTGCACTTGTTCTCTTATAAGCCGTACTGCGTCATAGTTCATAGCCGGGTGAAAAAATTACATCTCACATTGTCCATTCATTATAATGACACAGTAATTTTCTAAGTAAATTCTTGTTTTGATAGAATTAATGCTTTCATGCACAAATGCATGGTCCTGCTTTGAGCATTTGTTCACCTTCCATTGATATGATTATATTTGTTGCAAAGTTTGACCTGATATTATATCAACCAATTGACTTTTGCACCATTCTCATTTATTGCACATGTATGTACGTAATCCAAGCATTATAAAATTCTAGTAAATTACAAGTAAATTGAGAAGAAATTAATTACAGCCTACAGGTCTACTGGTCTCATTATGCTTAACTAAACAATGGTCATTGTGATTAAGGATACATCACAAAATTAAGAACTGCGTTAGTGTCAATAATCAAGTCATCGTTGCACAGCTGCAGTGCTGCACTTATCTCAGAAATGCTGTTAGAAATTCAAGAGAAGAACTGACCAAATGAACAATGGCAGCCACAACTTTCCAGAACGTTTCTGAATGCTGACCAAACCCAATGATTCTCATCGCATCATTCACATTCTTGTAGTCTGCTCCATCATCAATAGATTTCACCTAAGTAATCGTAACATAAACGAAATGCAGATGATATTCATCATAATCATCATTATGGTCATCTCAGTCATCACCATAACCAGTTAACCGCCACCTTTCTTATTCATCATAAGTCAGAATGTCAATTTCACAAATGCTGCACGCAGCAAATGACACAGCATTACAGGAGAAAAGGACTTCCTACTTAATTATCGCAATCTTTAAGATTGCGATAATTTAGTAGGAAGTCCTTTTCTCCTGTAATGCTGTGTCATTTGCTGTGTACAGCATTTGTGAAAGTGACATTTTGACTTATGATGAATAAGCAGATGAGAGATTGCCTTCAATATCTTAACATCGTGATATAACAAATATAAATGCATTAATACGTAAACACAGGTTAAACTGAGGCAAAAAACAAACAAATTTGCTCAAACAATGAGTTTCTGAGAATTTATTAAAATTTACATCCATGACAAGCAATTCAGACTGCTAGAAATTTTCAGTTTTAAAGAAACCGAACACAACCAATGAACTGCAAAGTGAAAATGAAAGAGTTGCAACAGATCAGTCATGTAACTAAATAACAGATCAGCTAATGAATCGTACCCGCGGTGCTCCACCTTGGTTGAGAAAGAAGTACGATGATGGGTTCTGTTCCAGTCCATATTCAGACAGCTTTCCGGCTGCCATCAACTGCATTCACCAAACAGACCAACCACTTAAGACCAAACTTCTTAAATATCAAATGACTTGCAGATTTGTAACTTAAGTACAGTAAACTTTTCGGTCTTGGCCTTATTACAGCACTGTACAAGTTTTTATGATTAATATTTCCATCGATAGTTATAATTATTATTAGTATTATCATAAAAATGCAAGTAAATAAACAAATAAAATAAATAAAAACATATTTTTTGTTTCTTATACAAAGATAAAATTCTCGAGTGAAAAATATTTTTCATTATTCAAAATAAAAATGAATGCCACGAGTCGAAGAATAGTAGAAACTTGAACATAAATTTTCATGTTTATTAATTCTATCACATAAATTTTTGGGATTATAATTTCTATCATTAACAATGCTGGAGGACATCTATAACTGGCACGAAAATTTTCAGCAGCACTGCACTGACAAACCCTCTAGAAGCTGCTTAATGATTTGGTCGGTTTTCAGACGGAGAGAACTGCTGTACAATTAGCAAATTTATGCAAAGTCAGTCATGTAAGCGATGACAGCGTAAGGTACCTGGTAAAATGAATGAAAGTTGCGTTCTCCAGGTTGCTGAAAGACAATCCGAGACTGCAAAATACAAAACAATTATTTATATCAATATTGCATAAAATAAACTCCTACACAGACTCACCAAGCCTCCATTTTTAAAAATTCAGATTCAATTTCACAACAACAAGGATTTGCTTACTTTTAAGTCTAGAAGTCGAAAATTAATGTTTAGGTGGATGGGTGATGACTTTGTTCAATACACCTAAGAGGCAAGTTGGTTGACGAATGAGCAAGCATAACCTGGTGATTGAGAGTGTGAAAAAATCAAATGCAATTGCATTCCAACCTTATACCAACCACAAAGTCAGAGTGCGTCAGAGTGCAACTGAAGCAGTATGTAACTTAGAGAAGTAAATAAAAAAGAACATTAACAGAATAGACCGCAAAGTAAATACTGAAAAACTACCACATTGAAAATATTCTGTATACGTATTTATTTTAAACTCATTTACCTTTTCCAGCAAGTAGTTGTTGATATGACCCCCCACAGGGTCACCTTTAAAATCAAAGTTAATGTCCATGTATTTTCCAAATCTACTGGAGTTGTCGTTTCGATTGGTTTTTGCGTTTCCAAAAGCCTCCAGAATACAGTTTGATTGAAGCAAGATGCTTTTTACCCTACAAAAAATTATCTTTTTTCATTATTGTAAAGTTGTATATCCCGCAATATCAAGGTCTTGAAGACATGATTTTGAGATGATCCAACCTTGCATCATGAAATCGATAGTCACATTTTTATTTAAGTAAAATGCACCCTTTGAAATATTTGCTTTCCAAATATTTACATACAATTGACAGACTTCTGTCAACGTTTATACCAGCGTTTCCCAAATTTTTTGGGCCACGGAACCCTTCGTATCCTAATATTTTCTTGTGGAACCCTAATCTCAACTAAATGCATTAAAACAAGTATAGCGACTGAGAAGCATATACTAAACACGCACTATTGTAGAAAGTTTATTTTTCTTATAGGAAAAATTAAATTGCACTGACATTTTGAAAATGACTCGTGGATCGCAATAGGTCTACTGGGAGCAGGCCCTACATGAGATTAGAATGTCAACTGCATTTGTTTTTTCTAATACATTTTGATTATAACTGGCTTGATGTTAGAAAGTTGGATTCTTATTGTCAAGCTCTGCATCATTTCGTCGATTTTTATATTTGCTTCTGCTCCAGTAAAATATGAGAATGCAGTTTTGTACAATTTTTACGTGTGAAATGGCAAAAGCATGTTAACTGCAGTTACTGGGAGTATTTTTTAAGCTTTCACATTCCAGACACTGATCAGAAAAGGTTGATTGGAATTCTGCTTCTTTTGCGTTTTGTCAATAAGATGTTCGTAGTCATCATTAGAAAAGTTAGATGGCTTTTCGTCTACTTTGAATGGCTTCCTATCCAATTATTATTATCGTCAATAAGTAAGAAAGTATTTAACCATCTTTCACGGAACCCCTGCGCCACCACGCGGAACCCACTTTGGGAAATGCCGGTTTATTCAATGAGCATTTAATTAATGTAGCTACTTATTTGCACTACTATATACATATTTATGAACACAACTACAACAGCCTCAAAAGTGATGTACAGTTGTACACTATACAGAAGTGTCACATAGCCTAACATTAATAAGAAAATTACAATACATCACATAATCACTAATATGCATGACACAATTTCTAGATCAGTTCAGATCAATGTGATGTTCACATCTTCTTCACATGCCGCACTGTTGAACAGCGTGGTATTAAAGTCATGTCAGGATGGCCAGAATAATTTCAGAGCAATGGTCTACTGTTGAGAAAGAAATCCAAAATCAATTTCTGTGTTGGCTGTACACACCTGATGCTCAGAATCTCTACTGTAGAATTATAATATTTATATACCATAATTAATTCCTTGTATTTCCAACTCACTTTCATCATCACACAGCTATCGTCAAAATTAATATAATTGATGAAATACACAGGTAGCACCTTTCATGTTCAGTATCCGAGAATTCCTGGGGCTCCATACAACTTTATATTTATATGCATATAAAACATAACCACCAAAAATTACAATCACTGACCAAAATAAATATAAATCATTCAAAACATTTTTATTATCATGAAGTGCATAATTGCCTACATCAATAAACATGAGTCATTTTGTGTTCAGACAGAGAAAACAGTGAGGCCTGAAGGGAAACAATCCCACAGTAGGGACACCAAATTTTTATCTAATTACACTGCGAATAACAATATATTCTTAACTAGTTAATTAAACAGAGTTGTCAAGATAGACAGTACGTTAATGAAGCCAAAGTTTTAGGGTAACATTAGAAATTTCGGTCAAAAGGTATAGGAATGCAAAATGGAAAGAAAACAAGAGCAACAATTACGATTTTATACATCATGCATATATAAACATCATATCAAATCTTACTGTAAACAAAATAAATACATTGAACTTGAATATTGGAACCTGTAAGCAATAAATAAACTGTCAAATCTCTGATCACAAAATTTAACATTCTAAGTCTAAGCAATGTGGTAACACTTCATACCTTTCCACTTCTTTCTGTCCACCAACATTTGTCACAGAAGCAATATACTTCATAATGATCTTCGACGCTTCTGTCTTTCCAGCTCCACTCTCGCCTAAAATCAAACAAGATTTCAGAGTCAACCAAGCACCGATTTAATTTTAGGATCTTTCATTGTGATCATCTCGACCTTGTCAGATGTTAGGACTTAGATTATAACTGGAGAAGAAAATGCAGACCACTGCATAATGTTAAACTGGGCAGCAGATTCTTTTAAAAAGTCTTAAGATTAAATAGTACAGAACTCACAGCTAAGAACTGATCAGATTAATTCCATATTAGCACAAGGAAGTTTCTAATAAATGAGACAAGATAAATTAAAATAAACAATTGCCATGCGCACTAGATTGGGATGCGTGAGGTGTCTGAAACAAATTGCTTTAGACAAGCTTTGTACTGGCAATGCCTGAAACTGGCAGTGGGGGAGTTGGGTGCATATCCATGCATGTAAATGTGGTAGTATGAGTATCAGTATGTAATACTATGCATGGTAATGAATGATTGGTAGACTATGTGAGTGTGTACTCCATGCTTTAGCTCATGCACCCCTACAACAGATTCCAACAACACATTCATCAAAGTCAACTGTCTTGCAAGGTATGTTAATGATTTGCATTCAGCAGATGGTTATAACATGTGTCACAATATGTTCATTGAAACTGCATAAAATCACCATAAGTACACAATTCGAACAAACGTGGCAAAAAAGTATACATATCTATCCTTTATAATATTGCATGGTTTCAATGTAAAAAACCGACTGCTATCATCTGCTATTAATAGCTGTAAGCTTAGTATACTTTGATCCACTCTACCAGCTGTACACGTTCACAAACTGTCATCACAGCTGAGCACAGAATGTAACGTTAATTAATATTCAAGATCGTGCATTCTAAATTCTAGCATTGATTAACTCTCACTCAACTCAATTGTGCATAGGACGCAAAAGAGAAAAATTAAAGCTCTGCAGAACCCAACTTTCATCTATCAGCAGCAGCATCTATGCTTTCATCTCTCAGCAGCAGCATCTATGCTTTCATCTATCCCTTTGGTTCCCAACCTTCTTTGGCTTTAGGGCCACTTTTTCTAAGTTGGAGGATACGAGGGCCACTTTTTCTTAGTCGAAGGGCATTAGGGGGCCACAAGGCTAAAATTTAATTAACTAAAAGCATGCATAATACGATTGTTGTAATTGATTCAAAATAGAATGTTTGATCTTATTTATAGACGTCAAAATAAAATAAGTTGTACTAGAAAACAATAATGTGTTCTATCCTGTCCAAATTATCATTTTTTCATATATTTTTGTTAATTCTTTGAGAGATGAGGGGCCATTTTCTCTGGCCTGGCGAGCCACTTTTGGCCCGCGGGCCACGGGTTGGGAACCGCTGATCTATCCATTTGTGCATCATTAGACTTAATCTAAAATGGATAAATGACCACTGAATTTTTCAACGCTGCTCAATTGACAATGCAATCATAGGTTTTAGAAAAGAAGAAAATTTGCAATATGTTATACTTCAACACAATCATTCATTGATCTCTTATGCAATGTGATATTGGTAATATATAGGTAATCAGATTAGACTTCCATAGAAGATCTTCCAAATCAGACACAACTGCCACACGATGTGGCATAAAACAGTTGCATACATGCTATATAATTGTTATTTCCACAGGTAAACCTTTCAGCAGCAGTACTGCGGATGACTCAAAAACAGGTAAAACAAGTAATAAATAGGCAATAGCAAGATGCCGCAAGATCCCACTCAATGTTTGATAAATGATTATTTTTGCTGTCGGACACACAGGTTGTAAAGTCATCCAAATCTACAGACATGCATTCAGTTATGACTCAAAACATAATTATCATTCCAAACCATCGAAATGATTTCACGTTTTCCATGCACTCATGCACAAAATGAAATTCTGTCCAAAAGGGTATTATAAATTGTTTATCATAATTATATCAGAAAATCATTGACTTAGCAAATATATATATAAACACAAAAGAGATGTCACGTCTCGTCACTTTCTACAGAGACAAAAGAATTCTTATCAAACTATTTCGAATTCAACATCATGAAGAGACCACACCCATTTTCTTAAGCAGCATCACTTTCAGTTGGAGTGTGGAGCAATTAATCTTACTCTTCAGCAGCAAATATTATACCATACTTATCCGGAAGTTAGGTAGCTAGATATTCAGTTAAGAACAAGCTTACTGTTGTTTCATTTGACCAGCTATTGCTTTTGCGCCAAAAGAAAGTTACTTAACGTTCTGAGCTGTCAAGATTGCTCAATCAAAACTAAGAAAATCCTACAGAAATTAAAAAAATCAAGACTAAAATGCCAAGGCATAATTAATATCTGCAAGATGGACTGGATATACAAGATTCCCTACAAACACCAACCCAATGGTTAGTTAACACCATACCAGGAAGTAAGATGAAGTTGAGTCAAAAATCAACATTTATTTATGATTTCAGACTTATTTATGGTTTCATAAATCCTAATAGTAAAGCAAACTGTATAAAAAAACTAAAAACTTTTTATGCAAAGTTAACACTTAATATGGATGTTTTATTATTAGCTAACTTTGAACAGTGTTATATATGCACTAGTTCACAGCACTGGTCATAGAGCAAACACATAGAAAAAACAATCTGTGCTTTATATACCAGTGAGTAATGGTGAGGAACTCGTACAGACCTTCATTTGTCTATTTTGGGACCAAAGTAACTGGGCAGCAGAGTTGCAAAAGTTTCCCTTAAACATAATTACCTTCATTGCTAACAAATTCGAAATCAACTTGCTAAACTTAAGGAATCATGGCCCAGTTTGGCTCCCACCAAAATCGAAGACCAATTAGAACTCTTACAACTGACTTAAAAATGATTCACTACCCCACCCTCAATGGTTAGGTCCAACATTAGTCAACATGATTCATATCATCAACCATTAATCATAATGAATCGGTGATCAGTTTAATACCCATCATGATTTAATAAACACGATTTTAATTACCATAACAATGTGGGGAACAATTGGGTGACAATGGGTTGATTTTCGACCCCAGAATGAAAACAGAGCTCAGCACACCCCAACACAACCTACAAGCAATGCGGGCGTATCAGCCTTGCAAAAACCTGTTGGGTTGGGCAGGTGCACGAAACGGACCTACGTCATTGTGGCAACAATAAACTGTCAGACGGTGGCCAATGAAATGAATGCTGTACAGCAGTCTGCCGCATACCCCCCCACCAGTGAATCATCACCATGTCTGACAACTCAGATGGGGTGCACAATTCGTACCATACCAAAAAAAACTATAAACAGCCACACACCTATTACAGACACACCATTATTGCTCTGCTGTAACAGTCAAGGCTTAGTCACAGCCAATGCACCATGTCACAACCCCACAAGACAACTCATCTCAATAGGTTGGTCCACATATTAGCTAATGGAAACTTTACATTGGTGATGGGTGGATATTGAAGAGGCATTTATTAAGAACCCATATATGTTTGTACAGCTTACCTAGGGTTGATTAGGAGTTTCTTAAATGTGCTAAACTACCACAACAACAAACTGGTATATGAAACAATCATAAGAAATTGGACAATTTACAAATTAAAAAAACTTTTCCAACTTTACATACAGATTACAGAGTACCAAACTACTCATTATACAAAAGAATGCTTTTATTGCATCAAAAACACAAAAACACTTGGCCAAAATCACTGTCTGACCCTTTTTCATGCATCTGAATACTTTCTGTTAACACTGTTCTCAACTTATCACAACCCTGCATCATCTGAAACATGCTTTAGTTTAGACACCATTTTCACTCATAAAACTTAACACATCTATAAAAAAAGTATCTCCCTAACGTACACTGCCATTCAGAATTCTCACCCTTATATGGTCAACATTTATCCCCCAAATCTGTCACAAAATCTTTCCATCTGTTCCTTTGCATCTTCATCCAATCACTTAAATCTTAAGTTCTGTAATGTCAGTGTATGCCACACTGTACCATCCGTTCGGAAAACTTGCAAAGCTTTATGACAGTTCACTCTGATCCATAACCTGCCAATGCTCTAGGCCTACACTCTTTCCTTTTCCTGTTATTTAAACACTTCACTTCATGCTCAAAGTGATCACCTTGCGCCATTTAACCTTTAGAATTCTTATCTTTCACCATAACGTAAATATATTTTTCAGAACACAATAAACATAAAACACTGAATGAATTTGCTTCTTTTGCTTGATTACTCTAGATTTCATACTTGCACAAGAACCCTGATTGCTGATGACAATGTAAATTTGCTTTCACTGGGTACAATTAATTGACGCACTGCACTGGTGAATGACGCACCAGTGATGACTTGAAAAGACCAAAGAGACACCAGCGGATATCGCAATCTGGGGCGAGGCTACTGAACAATTAGAATAATTCATCAATTAGGATGGCTAATAAGCACAAAAGGCAGCAGCAAAAGAGACGTACGAAGGTGAACTGGACACAATTCATATAAAGCAAGTCTTAGAATAATGAACAGGATACGGAAAACCAGAGAATTAGGAAAGAAAACTATGACACAAAAAAATATACAAGTAGATGAGATGATACAACCAATTTTTATATACTCATACAGGATTACAGAAAATACGAAATGATAACATAATACAATCGCTAGATATCCAAACAACTATGCTAGACGGAGTTGTTAGAAGAAGACCCACATGGTTTGAAGATGTAGAGAGAACATGGCAGTTGACTGAATTCCACACAATGCGCAACACAAAAGGTTCGAAAGAAAAAGAAACAAAGGAAGATCAAGACAAACGATATCAATGAGGACAAAAACTCACTTGGACTAACACCAGGGAGAGCCACGGACTTGACATTTATGACCGAGAACAATGGAGAATTTTTATTCATACCCATCACCATCAAATGACTGGCAACAGGAACTGATGATGATGATGATGATGATGATGATGATGATGGAGTAAGTACTGGTAAAATATGCTTGACTCCGTAATGCAGTTTACCATGGCACCGAGTACTTACCACAATAATAATAATCAGCTTACAGTACATTGTCACAACATAACAAAAGTTGGCCAAATCACCAGAACTGATCTATGAAATCAATCACAACAACAATCAACATCTCTGCACACGTCTATTGTTGTCCATCGTTCTCACCTGAGATAACAATACACGTGTCTTTTGATCTTCGTTTCATCGCCTTGTAGGCAGCATCAGCAACTGCAAAGATGTGCGGCGGCCGTTCGTAGATTTCTCTTCCTCTGTAGAGTTCGACATGTTCCTTGTCGTAGATGTTCAGTGGTTTGTATGGGTTGACAGACACAACGACCTCGCCAATGTACGTGTAGATTTTGCCAGCTGAAAATCTAAAATGATAAATCACAATTTATCATTATATTAAAACAAAGCTGTGAAGAAATAATATTTCAAAAGCGGCATGATCACAAGGTGGAATTATATTAATGTAGCACATAATGAATGAACTGAACTTCAAAACACTGGATACCAACTGAAACTGTATTACATGTTAAGTGTGCTGTGTATATTTGGGAAATAGCTCTCTGTCAATACGTTCACAATCCAAGATTTCCCACATAACACACCGTTGAACATATTTGTTATAACATATCAGGACAACACATCACATAAGACCTGCTCTTACCAGAGACATATCACAGAACAAAACATGCTCTCGTAAGTAAGTAAGTAAGTATATGATTTATTACTATGCCACTCGCAAATGCACAATGGGACATTTAACATAAAACAATAACACATCAAAACAATCAAAATAGTAATTAACGATGTAAATGACATGAGAAATTGAGTGAAGTCACTGAAGTGACTGAACTATTAGTTCTAAACAAGTCTTGAGTGCTCTTGCCATGATTATGCCAATCTTGTATACAGACATGTATATGTCAGATCTAGAAGCCAACAGGTTTCAAACCACACAAAATTTCATGGTTCGCATGATGTTGCATGCAACTTCTCATTTAAGCTCGGGACCTACCTCCGCTCTGTTAGCTGCATTGGCTTCATGCTGAATTCAGAATAAGATTTAACTGACCCTTCTGACCTATAAACTCTCACCACTACTTTCTCCATACATCTCGTCCGCACTCTGTGATCTTCAGTTAACACATTCACCGCCTACACGCCATGTTAAATGACTGGCTGTACTACGAGTTAACTCGTAGTAGGCGGCCAATGTGTTAAGAGTCTTTTAGCTGAGCATAAAATGCATTGAAGGGCTCACATGCACACTGTGATGCTACCCAAGGGACAAAATCAACAAACAATGTTTATCCACTGCTTGAACTTTTTTCTTTCTTTCAAGAAATACTTCAAATCATCGCTTCTCATTTGTCTTTAAATATCTGGATATTAAACTTAATTTGGAAGCATCTCTTATTCACATGCTTGTGACTTAACATACATTTTAAATGTTCATAACAATACTACTAACATACTAATACTAATAAGAAAATGCATGTAACCAGTATATTTAAGCCCGATTGCACAGCAGAGCAGAAATGCAACAAGAATAGCAAACTGTGTAGATTCGTAATCATCGATGAAACAAGGAAGATGCAAAAATTGTTCAGCATTAGCATCTCATACCAGCAGACTTTCTTGTAACTCGAATACTCATCAGCATGATTTATCTGTTAGGACGGACAGTCATAGTATGGTGACTGACATTCAAAAACTTTTCTGGTTTTCAAAACAAGTTCAGAAATTCTCTGACCACAGGCCACAAAGATAATGCTGCACTGCCAAACACAAGTGAGACACATGAATGATTAATGTTAACACAATCGACCTTAGAAATCTGTCAAGAAACAAGAGTCAACAGCATGTCAAATAGTGATGTAGCTTTTCCGGAAATTTATTTTGACGGAAAGTTTCCGGAAAGTTTCCGGAAACTTTCCGAAGAGCCGGAAAATACATTAAACTCAGAAAATATCAGAATTTCGCTCTCATAAATTTTTTTATGGTTTAAACTCCTTTTATTTACAGTACTTTTATTGATGCAAACAATGTTGAACTTTAAAATAATTAATATGAGCAATAAACACTGTTCATCAGTAAAACTTCAGACTAGAGTAGCCTATAGAAAACTAGTTGCTTGCATGTCTGCAATGACTGCAGACATGCAAGCAACTAGTTTCCTCTGTTGCAGGAAATTGGTAAAAAACTGATATAAACATGAAATAATACAGCATCATTTTCTGTTTCTGTCTTATATTTTCATAACTCACAAATATGAAGGTGACTGAATGATAAAAAATATTTTCTCTAAATTTACAGCAAAGTGTAATTGCATTTAATTCCTAAATGTACGGGTATTTTTGGGCTGTGTGAACAATTATCACTAACACTAGCAGTGCCATCTATTGAATAAACTATTACTTATAACCACCTAAGACTGCTTATAGTGATGGATGTATTTAGTAACATTACATTGAAAGAAAATTCGGACTCCTTAGAATTGAGTATGTATCTAATAATATTTTATTGGTGGAAAAATACGTCAGAAAGTTTCCGGAAAAATATGAAACTTTCAGGACAATTTTTCCACCTCACAACACTAACTTCTGATAGTGATTGATGTATTTAGTAACATTATATTGAAAGAAAACTTCGGACTCCTTAGAATTGAGTATGTATTTAATAATATTTTATTGGTGGAAAAATATGTCGGAAAGTTTCCGGAAAGATTCGTCGGAAAGTTTCCGAAACTTTCCGGAAAGATATGAAACTTTCCGAGGAAAGTTTCCGCCTCACAACACTAATGTCAAATAAAAATAATCTTCTTTGAAAGTCATTTAATCAAGATTGGAGACTGGAAAAAAACAACCTGCATAAACAAGGCAGAGGTAATGTCAACAGGTATTAACTTCCATGCACTTATAATAAATGCTTAAGTCTTCCACAGTCAATATGATTGAATTTGACAAAAGTGTGTCCACTTTGGCATATGATTAGCTAAATTTGTTTCCTAGAGGAAATACCGTAGATTCAGAAAATACCACGAGCTGGTTTTCCAATGATTTGATGAATGCAAAACTAAAAACTATGGCCTCAATTTTTTTTAATTTACATCCAGCCATTTTACTCTGTAGAGTCACGTTCACATCTAGGCCATTGGTCGCTTCTCTGTAATATGTTTTTCATTACTCAAATACAAACAAATAAATTCTATTGTTCAACAAATGCTGTAAATTAATTTATCAACAACTAACTGTCAATTATTCCACAAAATCAACAGAATGATGGTCAGATTTAGACATGTAGCAGGGTGGTTGATTGGTTACAGTACTTGGGGTATAGCGCAGACAGTAGTACAGACTCGAGACCCATTCGTATCAAATTTCTTAGTAACGCACTTTCATGCAAGATTTCTATTTTACTAAGGTCCACTGTAAATGACATTGACAGTCTAATAATAATAATTTAATAATAATAGGTACCATAAAATAAATCCGATGTCTGAAGTTGTCTACATTCATTGCAATGCCATTTATATTTTTTCTCACAATAAAGCACAGACAAGAGGTTTTCAAACAATGTGACATATCAATATTTAGTTAATGAGCAAACTAATCACTAGTTAGTTAATAAACATTGAGGTAATTATTTGCTGCAATATATTCAGAAGGTGGTAGGATGTATCTTTGTGTGAAGGAGATCAGTAATCATGCAACCACAAAAATGCCCTCAAGCGTGCTTTTCTGTCCCATGAAGCTTGTCAAAGTCATGCCTCTGAGTTTCTGAAATACCATTCATCCAACTGCCAACCTGAAACGCACTCTCACGAGACAGGTATTTCCTTAACTGCAGGCAAGCTCTTGCCTCACAAATCACAATACTGCTAAGTTTTTGTGACAAAAGAGTCAGTCATCCAGTCTACCTGTTTGTCAGCTGACAGCAATAATTGTGCAGAACTTTGCATCGTATGAAAATGGTTTTATTGAGAAATCAAGGGTAGTATTGCTAGCAACCAAGAAGCAAAGTTCAGGTGGCATACATAAATTAGATGAGGCAACAGGATCCTTAACTCAGAAATAAGAACATGATAGCCCTGAATGTGACCACGAGACTGATAACACAAAAGCGAAAAAACGAAGCCATAGCACGAAGCACAGCTTCTCGAATTTCACACCGCACTATGTTAACATTGCTCATGCTTAACCTAAAGCTAAAGCATTCACTGAGAATGAAGTTAAGCTAGAAGCTGTCTATTAGTGCATCCAGATTTTAGTGCAACCAAAATTCACTAACTCACAATGGTGATGCATGTATTTTCTCTCAAGCAAGCTCCTTAATCCTGCATTGGCTTCCATATATCTCACAATAAGACTTAAACTGACCTGTTACCTTAAATTGACCTGTGACCTTAAACTGACCTGTGACCAAATGAATTTTACAATGATCACCAATGTCTGCCTTAAAACAAATATTATTATCTTTTCACCAACCCTTAGTTCCTACCTACTCCAATGAGCCAAAAGTCCATTTCAATTCAACAGTTGAGAGTCAGAATTAGAAAGGGTTAAAGTTGGAAAGGTTAATGAGAATTTATGTTGATTAATTCTGCCGTTCATTGCACTGAGGATAATAATAGGATAAAAAGTGAAAGTAAAATGTCCAATTGTCTAACATCAGGAAGATAAAGTACTTGGCTTCACTGGAAACTGAGCACACGGAAAGTAGAATGCCAAAAATTATTATATGTATTATATGCTGTCCAACGTTTCCAAGTTGGAAGGTTCAAGATGCCTCACAGATTTTCCTAACACCTGCGATTCATGAGAATTTACAGTATGTATTAATTCTGCCATTCATTGCACTGAAGTGTAGGATACAAGTGAAAGTAAAATGTAAAGTACTTTTATCTTCCTGATATTAGACAATCCATTGCAATACTTCAGCTTTCAATTATTTTATGCTTCAAGCTTCAGTTTATATTAAATTAGCGGTTCAAATCAACTCATCACCTTTGGCAAGTAATTTTCTTCTTGGCCGAAAAGAGAAGCCATCTCCACTGAAGTACTTTAATGAGAAACCGCAATTTTTTTCCCAGTCATTATCAGTACACACTTGTCGCAAAAGTGCTAAAGCTGTTCTGATGCCTTGGAAGTCATTAAGATATCACTATGGTGAAACCATGCTTGTCTTGTACTCTAGCAGAACTGCAAATATTGGCAGATACTGCATAAACCATCCATGTCTCAAATGTAAGAACATTATAGGACATGTGGTGTGGGGTATGTTCGTGGAGCCAGAAGACTGGGTTCAAATCCGCCTGAAGCCGCCACTAAGCAAGTCCTCCACTCGCAATTGTGCATGCGCTTTGGTGTGAAACTCTGATTCAGTGTCTGCGCTGCAGTCGGTATTGCCTCTAAGTAGAAATCTTGAAGGGGCGCTACAACATGTGTTCATACCTACAATACATATTACATACATCATATGAAACTGAGAATTTGCTGTCAAATCACGTAACCAACATGAAAGTCAGTTCTGACCTTCAGTAAAATTGCTTTTATAAGTTGTGCACGTCTTCTTAAAGATCCTTCAGCCTAAAGTTGCACCATTTAGAAGACTACTGGTGAAGATATATGAAAAATAATTCATTATCTCATCTGACCTTAGGTAAGCTTAAGCACTCACTTCAAATTGTACCTGCAGCCAGACAACAATGTGGCATTATTATTATTATATTAAACAAGAGTTATTGAAGGTTGCGTCAATTGATCTATTTATAGATCATTTATGAGAATTATTGATATTTAGAGTTTAATACAAATGAAAACACAAGACATCAAATAAAAGATCAATTTCATCTGATGCATTTTGAGATATGACAATTCATCAGATATGAATCGATTCCAAATGATATTCCTGCTTTGACAGCCTAAATCATAATCATATTCCATATTGTAACTTTTAAAGTTTCATCCTTGAGTCATGCTCCATTTAGCTGGGGTTTTCTGTCATGAACTAGATAAGAGCATTGATAACAATTGGCACTTTAACTGTTTTAAAGCATAGTAAATTCTTGAAATATCAAACTGCATATACAGCCCAGTGATAAGGAGATTGAGCTTGCAGGCTTCAAATGCAAATGACAATTAGAATATCATAAGCACAGTAGAACACATTATAAGCACTGAGTTTGTTTATTTTACCACTTGACATTCTCAGTGACTTGAGTAACATTCAATCCTTAATTACATACAGAATGTTAATTATGAACAGATAACAATAGCAATTGTTTATCTATATTCACAGTTTATTATAGTATCTTGATAGCTAAAGACAAATGCATATACTTCCGCAACCAGCAACATGTTCAATCAATAAATTATGCTGCAAACAATCGTTTTGTTTACAGAAATTTGTAAAACATATTATGCTGCAAACAATCTTTTTTATTTACTTAAATCAGTAAACAATTCGCAGTCTTGCAAATGAAATGTTGCTAAATGGAAGAACGAAGGTTTGGAAAAAACTAAAGATCATCATCTGTGAGAAGTATGCAAAGACCTACAAAGCAGGACGATAACAAAAAACGTTGAAAGAAATCAAAAGCAATGTAAAGAAATTCGACAACAAGCAGCAAAATCTCAAAAATCAAATCTGCAAGAGATTGACAAAAACAAAAATAGTTGCGACGATCATCAAGAACTGGATTCACGTAATTTAGTGCAGAAACCCATATACAGAGGTTACTATGTTAAAGTCCCCAAAAAGTAATGAACCCTTACCCTCACCTTACCTTGGTACTTCAAAATTATACCAAAAAACAGCATGTGTCAAATTCAGTGGCAAATAAGAGAAGATTGGAAGTAGCACATCGTAAATGGCTGAGAAAATTTTACATGTATCAAGGCGTGTGACAAATTTACATATGGAACATATGGCTCCACTAAACAGAGTGTCCTCTATTTCATCAGCAATTACATTAAAGGGTCAATTCCGTCTCAAATCAACAAATTTTAAAAAAGTTTCCCACTTGACCATCTCAGATGTTGATGAAATTTGCACAGAATGTGCATATATGTATTAGAACATGCTGTGCAAAAGTTTAGAGCAATATTCACAGTAGTTTTTTTATACGAAATTTTAAAGACACCTGGGGTGACCCCGTTTATTGCGATTCGAAAATTGCGTCTGAATTTGCTGTCATATTCAGGAGGCCATAAGTCAACTATCATTGCAGATAAGTAGATGAAATTTTCAGGATACATAGTCATCGTGGTGCTAATCAAGGATACTGAAAGAACCATGGGCGCCCGCAGAAATTTTTGCAGGGGGGGCAAAAAAAATTCGATAGTCACGGTCAAATTTTTCATTGCTTAGTAGGAGCTTGAAAAAAATGCAAAGCTGGAAATTAAGAATACGGGCATACTTTTCAAAGAGGTTTCTTATGCAAATTTCTCAATTTCATTTTGTGTATAATTTTTAATATGAATAGTTTCCTTAGAATTTGTTAAAAATCAAAAAGTAGATGTTAAAAGTAGTTTCCTCAAGGTGCGCTATAAAAGTCCATAGAATGAACGAATGAATAAATGAACGAAAAAAGGTGCCAGTTTTCAAGGTGTAAATCCAGAAGCACGATAATCAGAATATCTTTTCCAAGTTTATCTACAGTTTGACCTCCTGGATTCTGTACTGGCAGCTTGCAAAATGGACAAAATGGAGCCTGGCTCATAGCAGACTTGGTTTATATAATTACAATGCTGATGAATAAGCAGATCTCCCTGATGTAATTTCAGTGTACTTTGAGAAATCTTGAAATTTTTGCATTAGCATTTAATTTTTTGCAGTTGCGATTATTTGCATTACAGCTAGATTCCACTCAAATAGGCCATAGTCGATAATCCTGCTGTTTGCAAGGGCGCCCGCAGGAGGGTTGAAAGCCAATGGTCATTGTTACAGTTTTTAGAAAGAGCTTGAACAATGAACATGCAAGGCAGAAAGTTATAAGAGCATGTTTATTTCTATGGAGATCTCTATACGTAGATTTCTGACCTTCACTGTCTGTATCATTCGTATCATTGGTGCATTCATGCAAAGAAATTCGTTAAAAACCCAAAAGTAGTAGTTGAAAACATGGGTGCCAATTTTCCAGGGGGGTGCCAATTTTCCAGGGGGGGGCAAGTGCCCCCCTTGCCCCTATGTGCGGGCGCCCATGGAAAGAACTTGATATCTGATGGATAGTTTTTTCTAGCTAAACATTGAAAATCGAAGAAAAAACAACGACTCTGTCTGGCACAAGTAGGCTACTTTACTGCTCTACTATGACCAAATGGGTTCATTATCAGAGAAAGTGTGAACCACTTGCCATCATAGTCCACATTGTGTGCACAGAAAAGCAATTAGGTCAGCTTTATCATGTGGACCTGTTGCAATACAGCCTTCTGAAAATCAAAGAAACCACTTTTTGCCTTTTGACGACAGTGTTCAAGGCCTGATATGGATATGTGGGATAGGTGATACATCTATGAAATTAACACCATTGGAAAGAGCAGCTCAAATACTACTAAATACAAGAAGAATTGCTTGAGAGACTCCTGTGATTCAATGATTACAGCTATTTCCATTATAGTGTTTTAAGCATTCGCGAACTGATACGATGCCGATATTACGAGCTTAGTACTTTCCTGCTCTACTATGACTACCAGTAAATGGGTTCATTATCAGAGAAAGTGTGAACCATTTGCCATCATAGTCCACATTGTGTGCACAGAAAAGCAATTAGGTCAGCTTTATCATGTGTACTTGTTGCAATATGGCCTTCTGAAAATGAAAGAAACCACTTTTTGCCTTTTGATAACAATGTTCAAGGCCTGATATGAAAATGTGGGATAGGTGATAGCATTTGTTGAACTGAGGCGGAATGACCCATAAGTAATTAATACATCATTATGTGTTAATGGTCACCATTTAATAATAAATCTTCATACAGTAATTTTATAAAGTGTCAACAGTTGATTTTATTGGGATCTTAAGGCTCCTCAAAAGATTGATAAAAGCACACTAAACGTAAACAATCATAGACAATTCATGCAGTGTACGAACATAGCAGTGCAGTGCACGCTCTTGTGCAAGACTTGTTTTGTTAAAGCGCAGTATAAATGACTAATTGTATGTATGTATGTATGTATGCATGGCAGCACAGGTGCATTGTACAGGCAACCATAATTTCCGCTTTCTTCGTTCGTCTGAACAAAGTCTGCTCAGTCCCTTTTGCTCATATTTCCTCTACTCAGAACCGTGATTTCCGGTGGTAGGACCCTCAACCTGGAATGGTCTTTCTCTGACACTCTGCTCTCTTTCTAAAAATCCTTCTCAGGCTTTCCTCGCTCATCCTAAGATAGTTATATTTGGCCACACCAGGGCCTAAAGTGTGGCTGGACGGTCGTGGATGGCATCCATGCACTTATTTTAAAATCTGAACGCCCTCCTGCCACTTATTCGCCAGCACAGACTGGAAAGGTAAGGGGCGTCCAGGCACTTCTTTTGGAAAGGTAAGGGGCGTCCAGGCACTTATTTTCCCACACTTTAGCACTGGGCCACACTGAGGTTGGGAGCGAATCTGAGTAACCACTTGCAGAGGCACTATATAAATGCATTTAATGAATGAATGAATTAACTTAAACAAGTGCAGTCAAAAGGTAAGCTTTCAATTTGCATTTGAAATGATAAATAGTGAGTATGGGGTTTAAAGTCATTAGGTAGAGAGTTCCATAGTAGTGGACCATATATTCCAATATTGTGTTGCCTAGTAGCTGTGCGACAGGTAGCTCTGCGTACCCTTCGCTGATGTTATTTCATGGCTGAATATAGTGAGCATGCACATCCGAGTTTTCTAAATTTCAAAATGAGTAGTCAAAATTAGCAGGTATCTGATGCACTTGAAGTTTGTACATACACAAGCCTACCTGAAATTTTTTGCACTCGAAAGGTAATATTTTTAAGTTGTAGAATAGAGATATAGTGTGAGCTCCGTAAGGTACATCACTTATCATTCTCACAACTCGCTTTTGCATGGTCGTAAAAAATGGTTAGTCGAGCTCGGTAGACTATGTAGAGGCCCAAACTAGATTGCATGTAAGCCTGTAAGCGTATATTAAAGTATTCATGTACACAGTTGACCAACTATATGCACCACCTTGAGCAAGTCAAAGTCTGCAGAGTCCTAATCAAAGATCATTCAATTCAACCTGACAAACTCAGGTGCCTAACTGATTGTCAGTTAAGCATTTACAATTCAAAAAACTCAAGCACACAGAAACAATTAACATATGCTTATCCGCAGAGTGAACTGATGAAATAAAACATCAAGAAAATGTAATGTGAAGTAGAAAAATTAAAATCTCATATTATTTAACGAAAAGACTTCAGTTATTGATAGAAAAGCTCATGATTCAGTAAATATGGCAAGAATGAATAGCAAATCAGAAGAAATTTTATGTAAAGTAGGACTAAATCATGAAACATATCTTTAGCGCTACCTTAAAACTCCAAAATTCATGAAATAGATTAATTTCATAAGCTTTATGCATCACTACATCATCAATAAACAGCCTAAAAAAGAATTCCTTTAACATTCCTGCATGATTTGCATTTCAATCAGGCCCAAAACAAAAGAAATTCCAGGTCCTTGGGCAGAGCAGTCACAGACCTTTAAACTATCTTAAGGCTTCATAAGAACAATTTTTTAAGAAACCAAAAATTTAGAAATAATAAACGTGCAAGTGCAACCTAAGATTAACTGATTATAGTTAATATATCTGTAATATTATATTTTAAAAGGTTTTAATCATAAATTTTGTCCATATAATACAACCATCTAGCTCAACCACTAAAGGTCGCCGAGCCCCTACGCATTTGCCCACCCTCTCGGCGGCCCCGATTTCAATTCTTACAAAAACTTCAAGGACAAAAACTGTCTGTCAACAGGTAATATGACACAAGTTGTGCAACTAACAGTTCTACCATGAGTCTTGTATTGTAAGCTTAACAGTAAATTTAACTCTCACAATATATTTTTTTAAATTTCTATTTTCCCAGGAAATTCACACCCAATATATCAGGACTTTCTCGCTATTTTTCTTAACTTAAATGGCAAAATTTTTTGATTCCCAATTCCCAAATTCATTACCACCAACATTTGCCGCTTCTTGCTCTTCTGTCTCAATTTCACTAGAAAATACTGACAGAAATTCTCTTCATTCACAAATTTGGTCATCTCACTCCCATAAGTCGTAAACAACTGACTGGTTTTCTCATTTCCAAATTCAACAGCATGTTCAGGTTGCTACGTTTAACATAAAATGTATGTGAGCTGCAAATGGTGACTTGTCTAGTATTTGTGTGTCATTTTGCTCACTGTAGGAAATTCTGTTCTTAATCACATATGTATTGTTTACATCACTCTGGTTAGTTTCGAAACATCATTTAGGTTGCAATTCTGTATTGAAGATGTTCAAAAGTAAAGTGCTTCTGATTGGTTCTTCTCTTTAAGTAGTCCTGTATAAATTTCTAATTACATTGCAATTTTACTACTGGCTTATATGTAGATCTCACTGTGACCACTACTTCAGATTTCTCTTTTCCAAATTTTCATGGTCTTTTGCCAACAGTGTTTGCTTTTCTCCTAAGAAAATTGACCTAAGAAAATGTACCTGTGCCAGACCATTGGTCTGTCTCAGGTACAATTACATCCACGATTAAAACCATCTTCTTCCAATAATCCTTCGAACAGTTTAAATGCACCTTCCTGTATATTTAGACTTTGACCTAGACACAAACATTACGAATGGATTGAACTTCCGAATTCAAGGGAAGTTAATATTTACTTAGCGCCTATAATAAGGCAGATCATTGGACAGCTCCACTATCTGAAAAGATACGACAACATGTCGTCTCCTTGATGTGTGTAAATATTTTCACACGTAACATAGCACTAATAGTACCTCATTCAAGCACCACTTTGCCTGTCCAAATGAAATCAAAGTTCATGTAGCAAGCAGTGCTCAGATTAACAAGAGTAACAATTTTATTGGAGCGCTCTCGCTGAGCCCTACAAACGAAATCGCACAGGATGAATACCAAAATCTTTCCAAAATAATACTGACAAATGCAGGATGAATGCCAGTTGTTTCCAAAATGCTTAGTAGGCCAGAGACGTACGCACAATCGCACACATCCATGCTGTATAAAAAAAAACCCGATTGCCAACCGTTTCTTATTCACACAATTTAAAGCCGATATTAAATCTAGCGCCACCATTAGAGCTAAGTACAGAACACAAACCTGAGCTCCAAATTCTGCATGAAACTATCCATGTCAAGAGATTCCAGCAGTACAAAATCTCCGACCCCATACTCGGGGCCTTCGTGTATCGCTCCAGCCATCGTCTCTTAGCAGTCTTAAGACGAAGACTTCGCCGTGGTCAATGTATTACCGATGAACCAAACACGTGTGCTTGCACGAACAAGACTTTGCTATTACATAAAAACAGCTTCTACAAATAAACAACAGCAACGTGTGGTTTCCTTGTGGTACAGCGGCTTTCCGATCTGAAACTAAGTAAGTGATTTCATCGGAGCTTTCTAATTTCCTCCAATAATTAAGGGCGATGTCACACACTTCCGAGGCCTCCGCCCGTTTGCGTGAAACAGTCGGCGACACCACACCTTAAAGTCATCGATATCTATATTTAGACCTGGATTGCGCTAGTAAACTCGAAAGTGAGGTCGGCGACCTGCCATCTTGGAACTACAAGTGTGTTGATATCGATAAACTTATCAAAATGCCTTATTGCGCGGCTATAAATTGTTGTAAGCAGCAAATTAAAGGAACAACACAGTCGTTTCATCGGTGAGTAACATGTTCACTGATTATTTTATTGTCTAGTGAACGTGATTGTTATTAAAATGTAAATTAATACGACTTGTGTTCGAGGACGCATGCCTTCCCCTGCCAAACTATTGATAGCGGGAACATTATTTTGCATGTTAACTAACAAACCTACCCGGCTCTGCTCCTACCAATTCGTTTGCGTGATTTGTAACTGTTGCGTCTAGGACTACTAATTTGAATGAATTAACTTGAATACGCACTTGTGTATTGCTCCTAAAACGGCCCAAGCCATCCTAAAATAGAGCTGCCAACCCAACCGTCCCGGATTGGCGTTGTTCGTCCCGGATCGACCTTGCTACACGGCCACGTGCAAATAAGCATATCATAACGAAATCTATATCATCCTATGTAAATTTACGCTGGCCAAGAGTGCGAGAGGTAGCAGGTTCGAGCCCCCGTTGGGCGGATTTGCTTTGTAGGCTGCCATCGGCGCCGTGTAATTGCAAAGCTGTCTGTTCAGTTGGTAGTTAAGTTTAATTAAGATTACTGCATAACTTGTAAATGTAAAGCGCAGTGCTTTTGCAGGCGGTCAATTAAAGAAAAGATATTATTATTATTATTATTTATGATAGGGTCTTTATGGTAGCTGCACTTTTAATTAATGTTTTCTTACACTTATTTATTTTACAAAAGCTTTAGACCTAAGTTACACTGAGACTCGCATAAGACATTTTGGCCAATAGCAACAAAACTCTCGGCTCGGGCCTCAGGGCATTCGGTGCACACACCGAATGGACCTATGTTAAACACGGCCCTGATATTCATCTTACTTACAATTCCTCAAACCAATTAATTACGTAGATGTCTAATAAATTTTTGCAATTTGTAACAATGCCTATTTATGAATTGATATTTTTGAATATGTTGCATACATGTGTCAACAGATTTCCATATTCACAGCCAGAAGTGCTGAAACAATGGGTGCATAATATGCACAGAGAAAGATTTACACCATCAAAGAACTCGGTCGTTTGCTCTGATCATTTTGAGCCAAGCTGCTTCGATCGAACTGGACAAACCGTCAGACTTCGTCCTGGATCTGTGCCAACCATCTTTACCTTACCTGATCATCTTGTTAAGGTATCTTTCAATATTTTGTGATTTTTCTTGCAACAGTTTCATATCCATCTGTCATCTAATGTTTATGTAAACTGGTGAACTGAGGATAATGATATTAATCAGTTTAATATGTAAAGCTATTCCGCATTTATGCTGCTTTTGAGGAATATGGAGAATAATTGTCCTGGGTTATGAATGCTGCTGGAACAGTCTGCCTACCACAGTACGTTCTGCCAACTCAGTTGAGGCTTTCAAAACTCGACTGAAGACATAATTATATGTTTTCTAAGGCGTATCTTTGACTGAATATTTTGTGTTTGTAGAGGCACCTTTGTAACGGCATGTGCTATGTTACGGCACCATAGAAATTGTCGTCATTATTATTATTATTATTGAATACACTTCACATGGTTCAGACCTTAATAAGTAATAATATAATCACCTGCATGACCCCATTTTGCTTTAGAGACCAAGATGAGGATTTTGAATTTAATGCGCGCAGTTAGAGAAAGCCAGTGGTGCTGCTCAAACATGAAAGTAGAAATACGAGAGTAGCGAGGAAGGTGTGCCATTACCCTGGCGGCGGCATTTAGAACCGAGTGTAAAGGTGAAAGACGAACCTTGGGTAGATCAATGGGGCACGATGGTGTAGTGGTGGCGTCATTGCATTGAAGGTTCTAGGTTCGAATCCACCTCAAGTCGCTGCGTAGGTACCTTGGGCAAGCCCTTCACTCGCAATTGCTCAGTGCTTTGGCGTGAAACTCAGATGCAGTGTCCGCTCTGCAGTCGGGAGCACCTCTGAGTAGCGTGCTTGAAGGGGCGCTATAACAAGTGTACATACAAAACAAACAAACAATGAGAAGAGAATTACAGTAGTCAATTCGGGAGCAAGTGAAAGCATGAACCAAAGTGTTCAAACAGAAAACAAAACAGAACGCCAAACAGCCCTAAAACGTCTTAAATGAAAATGTATACGGTATGAACTGTATTTTTATTGTTTTGCTATTTGCTGTTTTAGATTGTGAAGACTCGTAAACTCCCAAAGGAGCGATGTCAGCAAGTCGAACACACACCATCAGCATCGTCTACAATCACCATCACCACAGAGAAGCACACCTCGTCGACATCACCTGTAATTGCCGTCACAGAGAATCCTATCCCGTCAACATCAACTGTAATTGCCGTCACAGAGAATCGCATCAAATCAACGCCGTCTACAATTACGATCACAGAGAGGGATCACTCTTACTCAATAAATGTGAGCCCAAAGACTTTGAAAAGGAAACTGGATGCTGTCGTGGATCGTGGTGTTGCTTTGCAGAAACGCCTCAAGAACACCAATGCGAAAGTTCAACGTCTCAGGCGAAGAGTCAGGTCACTCGCAGATATTGTGTCGGCACTGAGGAAGAATGATATGATCTCTTCGGGTTGTGAGAAATTACTTGAAAGCACTTTCTCAGGGGTATCTCGCCTAATAATGAAACGTATCATGAATCAGAAATCTTCAAGACCGACACGTTTATCCTACCCTGATGAACTGAAATCGTTTGCATTGACGCTGTCCTTCTACTCCCTGAAGGCATACAACTATGTGCGCCGTACTTTCCACCTTGCACTCCCTCATCCGTCCACACTTCGTCATTGGTACCAAGGGGTAAATGGTCAACCCGGTTTCACCGAGGAAGCATTAAAAGCTCTGTCAGTTCGTGTTGAGGCTGCCCATAATCAAGGAAAAGAAATCATATGTGCTTTAATGTTTGATGAGATGGCCATCAAGAAGCATATTGAATGGGATGGTAAGAAATTCCTTGGGTATGTTGATGTTTGTTCTTCAGTTGATGATGATTCAACACCTGTTGCAACTGAGGCCCTTGTATTAATGTTAGTGTGTTTAAATGACAACTGGAAAGTGCCATGCGGCTACTTCTTGATTGATGGCATGACTGGTGATGAACGAGCCAACATAATTAATCAGTGTCTGTTGAAGTTGCATGATGTTGGTATTTATGTCACATCAGTTACTTGTGATGGTCCCTCTTGCAATTTTTCCATGATGAAAGCACTTGGAGTTAGGCTTGACCCCTGTAATATGAAGTCTTGGTTTATACACCCTTCTGATCCTCAGCTTCGTGTTCATGTGATTCTTGATGTTTGTCACATGTTGAAGTTGATGCGAAATTGTTTTGCATGTTATGGAATTCTTAAGGATCAACATGGTCGTAAAATTAACTGGAATTATATTGAGCAGCTGCACAAATTACAGGAGGTTGAGGGTTTGCGAATTGGCACTAAGTTAAAAACTGCTCACATGATGTGGAATAGGCAGAAGATGAAGGTCAATTTAGCTGCTCAAACACTGAGTGCCAGTGTAGCTGATGCCATTGATTTTTGTCGTGAGAATTTGAAACTTGTTCAGTTTATTGGGTCTGAGGCTACGGTTCACTTTTTACGTGTAATTGATCATTTGTTTGATATTCTTAATTCCCGCAATCCTTTGGCCAAGGGTTTCAAAGCTCCAATGAGGTCTTCTAATGAAGCAATTTGGAAACCTTTCCTTGAGGAAGCAAAGCTTTATTTGGCTGGTTTAACAAATGACAAAGGGGTTCCAATGTATCAGACAAAACGACGAACTCCATTTCTTGGCTTAATTTGCTCTGTGGAATCAACTGTTGCAATATTCAGTGAACTGGTTGGAAAACCCAACTCTCCTCTTAAATATCTTTTGACATACAAATTAAGCCAGGACCACTTGGAACTTTTCTTTGGTGCAGTTAGATCTTCTTGCGGTTCCAATAATAATCCTACAGTGCGCCAGTTTACTGCAGCATACAAGAGATTATTGATGCGTCATAATGTAGAAGGTGGCTTGGGAAACTGTACAGTACAGGACACAACTACCATATTGAGTGTAACATTGGACTCCATCCCAGTTCAGGGTTTACAAGAGGATACTCTAGACATGTCAGTGGCCCGCATGTATGATCTACAGCCTCGTGTACCACTAGCCAGCGACCATGATTATGTGAACATTCCAAATAAAGCAATTCTGTCTCAGTACAAGAAGGCTGTAGTGTCATACATTGCTGGTTATGTTGTAAGAATGGTGAAGAGGAAGATTAAGTGTGCAGATTGTCATTTAGCTTTAACTGCAGAGGATGAAATGGTAGCAAATGTTGGGAGCCAGTTCATTTCGCTGAAAAATCGGGGTGGGTTAATTAAGCCGTCGGGGAGTGTGACAATGATTTGTGAAGAAACTGAGAAGTGTTTTATGCGAATGCATACTGCTCTTGGCGATAAACTACCACGGGCCAAGCATTTTGTACCTACTGTTTGCACTGTTGTCCTGGCAGAGGTTGGGTTGCATTGTTTTGCTTGTTTGAATGACCACATGTTTGACAGTACACCAGACAACAACCATGTTTTTAATTTAATCAAGTGCATTAGCAGCTGCTATTGCACTATCCGAATGCATCATCTGGCCAAGCAGAAAACTGTCCAAATAACTGGACCTATGATTCGTAAACAGCTGACAAAGCTCGTTCTGTTTAAACATCAGTGAGAGATAATTATTGTTTGGTCATCTCTGCTTATAGAATTGTGTAAAAAAAAATTCTCATGGAACAATTAGTGTGTTAAGCTTATGTTTTGCTAAGCTTCTGCTACTTTATTTGTGCGAGTGTCCTTGAATTAGGAAATGAATATTGTAATATGATGCTAATATTATTGCAATGACATAATTTAGTTGATGTTGAGATTTATGTGTCTTTAAGTGACCATTGTAATATTTCAAATTGTTAATTAGCAATTTGTTGATTTAATTAAAGAGCACTTTGTTTTACATGCAAAGAGAGCAGTTTAATCAATTGTAAGCAATGTTTTTGTATGTTAATTATATCCTGTAATAAATTCACGAGTTATTGGCTAAGCCGATTTAATGTGTGTGTTGCTACATGCCTGATAACCAGATAGCTGATATAGGAAACAGTCACCTGGGTGATCCTGGCACTCCTCAGCAGATTATATCCCCTACAAAGGAAAAGAACCGTGATTCGCAAGGTATGCGGGTTAATTTCCCCCCATAAGTCCATGGATCTACGTCCTGTCACCTTACACTCTGGTGCATCCCTGGTGCTGCTGAGGAGTAGTGGTGAGGACTTTGACTTCCTCAGGGATAATCTGACTCGGAGCCCACTTTTGATTTAGGTGCATAATCATGTTGAGGTTTCTGTGTATGTTTTCCAGGTGGTGACCATTCCTCTCTCTTATTGTTAAACCCCCATCCTATTGCTACGGCCTTGGGTATCCTTCCAGCACCTGCTTTTTGCGTTTGCCAGCTGTTTGTCAGGGTTTCCGGTGAGCCTGTCCACCCCGTGAATCACTTCAGTCAGTTTTTCGCCACTGTTTTTGCCACTAGGCAATTTTCTACTTAGCTGTTCACCCATCACTGTGAGACGCAGGTTAGGACTTTGGGGGTAGGAAGAACTATAGCCCATGCTTTGCTATATTTAGGAGTACCATGACAGTAACATTTGATGTCTAAGTTTTTAGAAGGGCTTTGAAACAATGAGGCACAATGGCCTGGCCTTGCAGTCCATACAAATAGCCTCCACACCAAATTTCTACCATGGCGGAGATTTGTTCCCCACTTCCATAATTAGGCAAACTGCAACCATGCAGAATTTAGCCTTTTCCATGGTGGACTGTTGTCTGGAATGTGCTCCACAGGAGCTACGTCTGTTTCCTGGGGCTCTTACCGAGACATTTTTTACTGAGCCATAACACTATGCTAGAGTCGGTAGCACGGGTTGCAGGTTCGAATCCGCTTCAAGTCGCCGTGTAGGGATCTTGGGCAATTCCTTCACTCGTAATTGCTCAGCGCTTTGGCGTGAAACTCCAATGCAGTGTCCGCGCTGTAGTCGGGAGCGCCTCCGAGTAGTGAGCTTGAAGGGGCGCTATAACAAGTGTGCATACAAACTTCTGAGCAGTCCCTCGAAGAAGCGTTATATAAATTCTGGAGTGAATGAATGCATATTCGGACAACTCAGCGTCCACAGAAATTGTGCCAGAGAGACCAGCTGAAATATCGATGCTATAATAATAAGCTTCTTAAATGAAGTCCGCACTGGCCAGGTCGCTGTTTTTGGAGTCTTGCAAAAAGCCTACGGGGTAACAACACATAATAATTTTTTCAAGTCGTAGTATGATAACTAAGCAACAACTAAAGGTTGGTCAGTTTGCAATGAATTTGGAAATGTTCTGTAACCGAAGGTTTTAATCGAGACATCAGGATATCAAGCGCACATCTGAACACTTGTAGCTTTAAGATGGCGGCATGATCTAAAAATAGATCTCGATTGTCTGTCCGTCGACCGCACATTTTTGTGCAGCGAACATAGACTAAGCGCAATCCAGGTCTATTAATATCGATGCTTAAAGTGCTTTCAACCAATTTTATCAAAACAATGACGTCACTTTGCAGGTAGAAACAAATTATATAGCGCCTATATACGCGTAGCCACAGAAATGAAGCACACTCACGCAGTAAGTCCAAAGATCTTTGCAAGTCTTTGCCGATATTCATGGAGAATAAAAACGTATTTAACAATTTTAAGACATTGAATTGAATTTTATTTCTAAACGCCTTCTATGCAGAATTAGCTCTTCTAATAATCTGCCTTACGTTCTTTGAAATTCCGTCGATGTTTATTACACTACATGCGCTTTGTGTTGCCAACGGATTTGAAACAGAGTTTAAGTCCTTTTCGATTATACGATACAATAATATAATTATGTTTACAAGCACAGTATAAGCAAAAGTCTTTGGTATAAACAAAGATCGTAGAGTCTTCGACTTGAACATCCGTCTTTGATATGAAGGCTCACAAACAGGTTCACTCTCCTGGAAAAAATTCTATCACCTTTACTCTTAAAATGTTACACAAAAACATGAATCCAGTAAGCCCATTCCACTGGGCATTATAGTAATCGTAATCGTACACTCGGAACTTTTACAGCGCCCACAAAAGCGAAGTCGCGGGAACCAGCTTATTCACAGGCGCTCATTCAACGCAAACTCGATAGAAAATTATGTGGTCGTGATTAAGTTCACAGCTGACCCACACCACACACTCTGCGACATGCAACATGGTCCACCGTCTTACCAGCTGTCTATTGCGAGTGAAACGAATGACCCGATGAAATTTGTGTTATCGATTAGGGCTTTCTGCTTCATTAAATGAAGGCGCTAAATGAACAGCCATCTTATTGTACGGAAGTGCATATTTGAAAGTTTAAAAACCAGCAGCTTATTACATTAATTTAGAATTAAATGTAACTTTAAATTCTGGGATTTCAAATAGTAAAAATGTTTATTTATCAGCAACTGAAAAGTTATAACTTTTCGTTGTAGGATCCAAGGGTAATTACGAACTTGCCTTCTGAAAAAATGTGTTGTAGACTAATGGTCACTTATAATGAGATTTTTTGTAATTGCAATTGTAATCGTACATTTATATAGATTTGAGATTTGGTCTACTAACAAAATTGTGTAATTTGCCGATCAAGAATAAAAAATTGCGCAAACAAGGTTTTTTAGTTAAAAGTGCAGTTTAAGATTTAACAAAGTTAAATTATTTTCATTTTCCTTTTTTGGTGTTTTTTCTTTCTTTTTTGATTTTTCGAATAAAACGACGTTTTTCCGTTTTTTTATTCCGTTTCCGTCGTTATTTTATACTAGCTGGGGTACCCGGCGTTGCCCGGGAAATTTAGGATTCGACCCGGCCTCAGCCCCACCACACCACGCCCCACCCCTTCAACCCCCACCCCACAACACCCCACAGCACTCCGACCTCCACCGGTACGCCACCCGTGAAATTACGGTTTTCGGGAAAAATTCCCCCCTGACCCCATCCTTCTCACCCGCACCCAACCCTCCCCACCCGCACCCAACCCTCCCCACCCCCACCCCACCAAACCGACCCACCCCTACCTTCGCCTCCCCACCCCACCATCCTCCACCCCACAACGCCCCACCGCACTCCGACCTCCACAGGCACGCCACCCGTGAAATTAGGGTTTTCGGGAAAAATTCCCCCTGACCCCACCCCTCTCACCCCAACACAACCCTCCCCCACCTACCCCACCCTCTCCCCCACCCACCCACCCCACCGATCCACCCCTACCTTCGCCTCCCCACCCCACCATCCCCCACCCCACAACGCCCCGCTGCACGCACTCCGACCTCCTCAGGTACGCCACCCGTGAAATTTGGGTTTCGGGGAAAATTCCTCCTCACCTCATCCCTCCCCTCTCCTTCCCTCCACCCAACCCTCCCCCACCACCACCCCCACCCTCTCCCCACCTCATCCCACCACACCGACCTGCACCAGTACGCCACCCGTGAGGATCTTCGTGAAAAATACATCATTTGCGCTGGCCTTTTATATAATGACCATGTAAGCGTTTAAAAAGGTGTTTAAGAAACTGCCGTCTCAGTGTTTTCGGCCCCCACCCTGGCCCTCTTGGTGGTAGAGATTCGCCAACCACTGATCCGGGTGGTTCTGATGGCCCTCTATCTGGGTAAAAAAAATCATATAAATGGCTGCGTTTTTTTGAAAAACAATTTGGGGGTTTCGCCCCCCATCCTGACCCCCATGGTGGCAGAGAATCGCCAACCCCTCGACTTTGTGTCTCCTGCCGAGACCTACACAGTAGTGAAGGTTTGGAGTGAAAAGCTCAAAAACTGTGGAAATGCATCCCGGACAAACAGACAGACAGACAGACAGACAGACAGACACACGTTACAGAATCTTCTCTTTATTTATATAGATCTATGATTTGCTCGATTGCATTCATGCATATCGTTTTATTGGAGATCTGATATCAGGCATTCAACCATTACTACTTGCTTAGAACTGGGTCTTCGTACTTCGTAGTGCTCATTAGGACATCTGTGTGACTGTGTCCCAGCTGTTAGATATCACGTACAATTCGAGGAATGAAGGAATTAAATTATTTGTGCTGATAACAATTTTAGTGCGTGGCACGATCAGAGCAGCTGCGCGCACACGTGCGCAACTTACAGGGAATGTTGATTAATAAATATATGTAGAAGAAAGATGATGGGCAGTTTGTGGGAAAAGAAGATTGCTGAATTAAGACTGTCATAGTGTAGAAGTTTTAGTTGATGTTTTATTCTCCCAAGACTTTAGACAAGCATTTAAAGCCACTGTGCAGCAATTTAGTTTCTTGAAAGTGTTTTTTAATTTTGTGACTATTTGCAAATCTTTTAAAATTTATGTTGAGCCGTTAGTATAACATACTCAGTAAATCAGCCGTATGAAATTCCTGAATGTTGGGAAATTATGATGGTGACGTACTTCAAACACAATCATTTCTAATTTAATTCCTTCGAAATGCTTTAAAGGCATTGAGCAGCTTAAAATGCATGTGTTCTCCCTGCCTTTTTCGCTTACAGACATAACGTGCAGTTGATATATTCAGGAGCATTACAAATGTAGACTTTGTTAAGCTATATCTGTAATCAAAGCTTCCTGCTGCATAGTCACAGCCTGTAAAATTTCTGACAAAGTTTTGGATTGCATCATCATATTTAAATTTGGATATTGGTATGTAATTTGTCAATGTTCTAGGTTTGTGGGATGGACGCGACTGCAAATCTTCATCAACCACTGCGTGGAAAAGTTATTTACATTGATATAGTTGGGCATAATGAACGATGCAAATCCTTGGAGGGAAAATTACTGTTTCTTGGGGCGGTAAGTTACATTATCTGCATAGGCTAGTTGTATTCTTTTGTATAGATAATGGATTGATTGCAATTTTTTTAGGTGTGCACTGCTCGCACATTTTTGTAGAAGTTTGTCTAGCAAACAACAATTGCATTCATATCTATCAATATAGCTTTAAAATATATCACTAATATTGAATATTTATGTGATTTTCAAATATTTAATTGAGGCCATTTGGGTGTGTAGATTTGTTTTTAATAGTTTTCCATTGAATTTCAAGCATGCAGGTTTTTGCCGTTAATATATATTATTGAATATTATTTAATATTTGGATATGCTGTAGGACAGTGTAGGTAATTAGAGGCTTTAGAACACTGTCAGTTGAGTCTGTTTCCTCCATTGAGGCTATTTAAGAATCTCAGTCAAAATATACCATAAACATGGAGGCATGTCCATAAATATTGTATTATCTGGACAAGAGTGAATTAGCGTATTATAGATAGTCTTGTGGAAAGTCATTCCTAATATCTTGCACTTGTTGCCTACCATGTTCAGGGGTTAAAGTGGCATCATTGGTCGTGTTTTTATGTTTTATGATGCTTGCTGATATCAGTGTTCTGTGTTAAGATGAGCAAGCCTTATATAATGGTGACGGATGAAAAAACCGTGAAAAAGAGCCAGACTATAGTCATCAGACTATTGCATGCAAAGAATTGAGCATTACAGTTGGATGCAACGTCAGAGACTTGAGAGGTTTGTCCAAATATTGGCAGTTGGAATGAAAAAGTTTTGAAAAGTGTATTTTTTTAAGATGCCCAGATTTAGACATGAATTAAAAAACTGAACAGTGATTCTGTTCACTCGGTAGAACTGACAATTTTGTGAGTTGCTTCAATTTGGATAGAATTATGGACAGCGATGATGAACATCTGACTACTTTCAGTTCGTTTCATTTTCAATGTATAGACAGTGGAAAAGTGCTTCAGCAAGGATATCAGCCATGTTGTTACTGCACTGGGTGTTCAACCAAATACTAATTTCGAATCCAGGAGGAGACCCTTCGGGATGTTGAATGAGGTCAGCCCCAGTGGACCATTCTCCGTGAAGTGTGGCTTAGGGTCATCAGCCTCAAATGGCGGCTCAAATTCCCTGCCAAAACAGGTAGCGTAACATTCTCGTCTAATTTTCTCTTTCTCTCCTGCTGACCTAAATTGTTGATATGTGATTTGCTGCAACCAGGGGTGTCTTGATGACCCCAGGAAGATAGGCTTATTACTGACATTGAATTTTCTTTTTTTACGCTCCAGAGCACTGAAGCTGAATTACACTACACCATCATTGATCAGTTTTCCATAAAGTTCTTGGATAAAACTCAAGGCATTCAGAATTTTGATTCTACTTTTTCAAGTTTTGTTTGTTTCAGTCAGACATACAGAAATTGCTGCAAAAAGCAAAGTTATGTTTGATTTCTTTGAACTCCACAATTCAAGTGTTACTGATTTAGGTGTTTTATGTATTTTAAGACATTACTGATTATTAACAACTCATGCAGTTGCATGAATGGCCAAATGAAGTTAATCTCTAACACTTATATTTTGCCCATGTGCACATATGGTTTGTGAAAAGTTGTTCCAAAATCTAAAGCATACTTTTGGCTGAGTCTCTCATTGTGCATATTCTGTTTCGTACATTTAGGAAGTTCTTGACAGATTATGAATTTAAGTTCAGTTATGTTTATGATTAATTAAAGACAAAATTGTTCATACTTTCTAGATGAGTCGTGGTCAAATTATTGCTGACAAAGTTGACTTGACAAAGGTCAGTCCATTATATTTTAATTATTATCAATTCTTGTAATAACATATTTTGAATTCCATTATCACAATGCAGAGGTGGATTCCAATGCCCAGAATGCTAAAGGTTTCAGAGTTAATTACTAATATAGTTCGCTTCGCTATAGTAGGACAGGTTTTTCAGTATCGACTAAATTCTGCATTCAGTCTTGTCTTTCGTTCTTGTATCTGAGCCATGGTTTTGATGATGCTTAATTTTACATAAATGTTATATACAGTGAAATGCAATGACTTGACAAGTATTCAATGCAGCAGACACGGAAATTGCAGCTTTGGCATCCCAGACTGGGTCAACAACTTTAGAGCTGGTTTTTCTACTGTGGTAAATGCTTTTTTTTATCATTGTGCACGCCTTAGCAGTTAGGATAGAATTTTAATTTGTGCTCGAATTGCTTTTAGACATATGGAACAACGGATGTCATTGAATGTGCACATAAATGGGGCATGAAAATCATTTCGTTAACTAGTAAGTAGTATGTTTTTCTATTAGTTTCTGTTCAGCTAATCTTCAGTTTATATAGTAGTTTTTTATTTAGTAAATTTTATTTCAGTATGCATGTATGAAAATATGTGAACATAGTGGATCCATTCTTTTCTCAATGTTGCCATGCCATTCATTATGTTGGCATAAGACACAGCCTATATCTAGTATACATGATGCATAACTGTATATTCTTGTATACATGTGCCTATATCTAAAAAACACATGTGCCTAAAACCGTCGTGTCTTCAGTTGTCGTAAACTTGTGTACCTTTGACAAGGAGCGAAACAGAAATTGTGATACATGTCAGAAATTATACACAAAAATAGTCTTTTTGAACATATATGCTTCATCTACTATTTTGAATCATGTTATATTTTTTACCTAATACGTTGTCTGATATTAACATAGAAAGAGCTAGAGCCATAAATTACAAATTAGCATCAACAATTCAACATGTTATTATGTTTCATTAAATTTTCTCAGCTTGACATTTATTACAAAAGCAGATGGGTGAAGCCAGCTATTAATAGTCTTTGTTGACTGTTTTTCACTCTAATCAAAAGTTGACATAAAATCAAGATAAGTCAGTTGAGAAAGATCCTAGTCAGTTTCTAGAGTTCTGGTGACATGGTATTAGGAATTCAAACTATGAAGGACAAGAATCTTAGTGAAATGTTACTGTTCCTCTCTACTTTGCTGACCATACATACAGTAGCTTCATTCAGTTGTGTTCTCTAAATTAACTTGTGGAAAATTTAAATTCAAGACTGATATACTTTAAAAAAAATCACATGAATTGCAAATTTATGACCTGGGCTGCACTAAATACAAGTGGCTAGTATGGACATTCTGAGCTGTGTACCATGTTTGTCACTTTATTTTAACTGTCAATTCAGCCATCTAATTTAGCAACATGTGATCCTCCTGTTTATCATTACTCTTAGTGCTTTGTTCTGGTGCAAGGTATTCATTAATTTTAAATAAAATGCTGTGAAAATGCAAAGCTGAATGTTCACTTGCTAATTTTGTTTTTTAAAGAGTTAACATATTTTTATATGCACGGATATTAAACATATGCAGGAAATGCTGTATGGTGATCAATTGGTGATTGTGGTTTGTCTTTAGAGGTGGAGAAATGGGTGCAGGCAGAGCTGAATAAAGTTCCTGTCGAGACACTGGCAAGACTCAATCCTTCTGAACAGGTGCCAATAAAATTATTTATCAAATCTCGTAATTACAAACCAACAGATGTTGAACATACCTTGATATTATCATGATTAACATGCTGTTATAATTCTAGCAGATGTGTCTATTTGTCCCTTTGAATAAATCAGTTTTAGCAGCTTTGTTTTTGAGGCATCGTGGAAAGCTTGCCAAAAAAGACTTGGACATGAGAATGGTGTTGGATACTATCAGAGACAGTTCTAAGGAAATGGAACCATCTTATTAAGCCCCATCGTTGGCACACATCGGGTGGTAGATAGAAAAGAAAATTAGAAGATTTGTTTACCAGTCTCTCAAAGCCTTTTAAAGATGTTGTTCTTGGGCAAAAGGGTCTGTAACATTAAATGTAGAATAGCTATTAGACTATGACAGCAATTACTGGTAAACACCTTTTAATTCATGCTTTTAATTTTGTGGATTGTCAATATGAAAACATTGCTTTCTTTCTTTACATAATAGCTGATGCTTTCTATTTTAGCAAATGATGCAAGGCTTCAGTGAAGGTAAAGGACATGTAGAAAACTTCTCATTTATGATTTTGTTAAAAAAAATTTGACTTTGTCCCTTATGTTAAAATCACTGACCCACATTTGCTGAGATGTGGCAGAATTTGAGTTGGTCTTTATCATTATAAATGCATAATGGGAATTACGACTCTATCATTATCATTTTGTCAGTTCACATCTCAAAGTAATTATAGCCATGTATAAATTCGTGAATAGACAGCCAGATGAAATTTGTTTGTCCAAGTCAAGGAGCAAGTTGGTTGTAGGCACAATTCTTTGAATTGTGATTGTGATAGACAGTTTGAATCCTTGGCCTATTGTCGAGGTGGAAGTTAAATGTCATCATCCCATTGCCTTGGTCATTGTTTTCGGGGCATGAATTTGCATAGATCTATGGGATCATAGATTTTACTCATATTTAAAAACAATTTAGAAGTATGAATGTGCATCGTACTCGGAAGTTACTGTATGTCATGTGAAGTTGGCAGTTATTTGCAAGTGTTGTAATTTCCGACAAGAGATAGGCCGATGTTAACTTGGTGCTGCTGCTGCCCTCTGTTCCTGCTTCTGTCGGATTCTTCACAAATTTCATACAGTGTAGCAAACCAAACCGTTTGCTTAAAACTTGAGTTGTCTTTTGACATTTTCAGTTCTTTTTGACAAGATATTTTGTTGCACATATTTTGTAGGTAAAAAAACTTGTAGACTTACAAGTCCTTTTATAAAAGTTGATGCTGTTGACAATCACTACAGACCAATGTGCAAGACACTTGATGATTTTGCTCGAGTTGACTTTACACTTCCACTGGGCACTTGCCCTTTCAGCAAAGCTGAGAAGGAGTCTGGGGAGCAAAAAATGACTGATAGACTCTGGAAGCACCAGAAGAAGAAGAAGCACAGGTCAGTGTATTTAAAACTGACCATGATCTGAACTCTTTCAAAGTTCAGATGATTTTCCCTCATATTCTTCAGGGTTCCAGCTTTGTTTGTAGTTTATATTAGGACTAACTGTTTGCTTGTCGTAAGAAAGAAAATAATTTTTTCCTGCTAACTGTGCACTCTTCTGTTCTCTCAGCTCTCTTCTGCTCACTCTGCTGTTTTCCGCTCACTGTTCAGTCTTTTGATCACTGTGCTCTCTTATACTCAGTGCTCTCTTAGACTGCTAACTATGCTTTGTTTTAAACTGAGCATCCTACCCTGACCAGAGATTTAATGTACTGAGAAACAAAAGAAATCTGCAAATGTTAGCAGTTACTACTTGCAGGTTTGCAGTGTATATTAACCCTTGGCGGTGTTGTTCTCGTGCGAGTAACCTCTAACAGCGACTACTCGCAAGCTACATAGTCTGTCTATGACCCATTGCGTTGGTGTTATTGCTGATGAGTAGACTTGTGGCAGTGTGGTCTAGTAATGGCTGTTTAATATTATTGTTAATTTAATTAGAACTTTTAGTTGTTTTGGGGTAAATCCTGGGTGATTCCAAATAAGAACAATGGGAAGGTAGCTCTTAGCTTTTAGTTCTTCTAGACACCCTTTATGGTGACCCCCCAAGAATGTTCAAATGCAATAAAAAGTTTATTCGATCAATGTTTTCAACAGGACACTTCATCTGAGGAAAAGCTGCATTAAGCAGACGCCTGATGCTGTTATGCTTGAACGTGATGACGCTAAGAAAAGCTTTGAAGGTCAATGCGAACGCCATCTTCACTGTGAAATATGTCGAGAAAACTTTGAGGATCTTTCAAAGGTGGTAGCTTTCGTTCGCTCATTCTATGGACATTTATAGTGCTCCTTCAAGAAACCTGCTCAGGACCGCTCCCAGCCCAGCCATGGCTAAAGAAAAAGATTTGAGTGATTTTTGAAACAAAGTTTGATTGATCATAGGTGCAAGTTGGATATTGCAGGGCTTTTTTAACATGCATTTGTACACAAAATGTGCAGTTCTAAATAAATTTGTGCAGCTGTAGAAGCACTTCTGTACAGTTAAAACCTGCAAAAAAGGTCATTGTCCTCCGATTGGAAGCAATTTACCATGGAAGATGGGAAATGAAAAGAATTGTGCAGTTCTAAAAATTCCTTAAGAACAGCCCTGGGATATTGTCCCTACCTTTATCATTCAAGAACTCATTAACGACTTTCTGCCCTTCCTCACTACGCTCTGCAACCGGTCTATCTAGGAAATCCATCTTCCATCTTCTCAAAAACAGTTAACCTGCTTCCTGTTCTCAAACGAGATGGTCTGGACCCAAGTGATCCAGCCAACTACGGCCAATTGCAAATGTTGCATTCTTGTCTAAAATTTTAGAATGCATTGTTGCAAACCAATTAATTGCATATTTAGACATGCGCGGGCTAATTTCCTTTCAGCAATCTGATTTCCGTAGAAATCATTCTACCGAAACTCTTTTGGTACGTCTATTGTCTGATTTCTATGGCGCCATAGACCATTGTAAGGTTACTCTTTCACTGGATGGTATCAAAATGTTGGACTATGTCTAGTTGAATAGACAATTAACTGGTGCAAGCTGGACAATGGACATGGCAGAAATATTATTTTGAATCCTCAAACATGCATATCTTGCAAAAGTTTTGAGGTCTAATGTAGTACTAGAGTTAACAATGATTATTGTTTAGGGTTAATAGTGATATTGAAGCCAAAATCAAAGGATTAGCTTACATCCATTTTATGTTTACTAAATAATAACTAGGATGGACTTTGTAGTAGTTGCCATTTATTACCAATTTAATTTTGTTTTAATTTTGATTTTTTAAAATTTATTTCTATTTATTTTTTCAGCATCTTGCAACTGTACGACACAAAAAATTTCTTCATAACATCAACAACTACATTTCACTGGACTCGGTCATTGCTGAAGTTTCTCATCGAAATCAACACTTGTGGCCTGGCTAATAAATGTTATGATATTAGGACTATATCTTTTAACTAATTATGGGCAGTATTGCTGTCTTTATGTCTGTAATATAATAAAATAATTGTATGTGTACAGTTTTTAGCTCTATTTATTTGGTAGGAAAGACTTAATTGTTCTGAGCATGGTCCTACTTTACCTGTTCATGACACACCACTGACACATATGCAGAACATGCCTGCTCAGGAGCCTGAGGACAGGAGGTTCTTTTAACAGTTTCGTGTCAGCAGTTGACCCAAAAGATTCAATTTTGGTTTGTAAAATTTGTCATAGTATTTAGAACACATGTACATTTTTAAGGCCTTATTTGAACTACCACATATGCATAATTTGGAAAATACAGAAATGTATGCTAAGGGACAGAGGGAGCCATGGCATGTAACCTTGCATGTTCTTTACTCTTTAGGACCGATGCATGCATAATCTTGATTGATGGTATAGGGAGAGGGAGGTCATGACCTAATGTGCACAGATAGGAAGTAACGTGTTGGCCTTACCACTGTTTTGCCTATAGTGCTCAGTATAACTGCCTGTAAATAATGACAATCCATGATTGTACGATGCACAGCTCTTTAGACTTTAACTTGCCACTGAATGATCTGATATCGGGTATATCTAGAAGAAAACATGGCTAAAGAAATCTGATTAGTGTGTGGTTTACTTTTATATGGATGCTGGTAAGTCTCTGGCTTAATCTGCATATCTTGTGAGGCCAGAATTTCTAGCAATAAATTTCATCTAGAAGATCTCAGTTATGCTGTTTAAAGCAGCGGTTCCCAACCCGTGGCCCGCGGGCCAAAAGTGGCCCGCCAGGCCTCAGAAAATGGCCCGCCTGGCCTCAGAAAATGGCCCTCATCTCTCAAAGAATTATCAAAAATATGTGAAAAATTAACAATTTGGACAGGATAGAACACATTATCATTTTCTATTACAAATTATTTTATTTTAACGTTGATAACTAACATCAAACACTATATTTTGATTCAATTATAACAGTTTTATGCTTTTAGTTAATACAATTTTAACCTTGTGGCCCCCTAATGTCGTTCAACTAAGAAAGAGTGGCCCTCGTGTAATCCGACTTAGAAAAAGTGGCCCTCAAGTCAAAAAAGGTTGGGAACCACTGGTTTAAAGAGAATACACCTCTGACTTGTAGGCTGTTGCATGCTTTGACAATAAAACACTGAATTGACCTGTTGGAGTCGATCGTGAGTCTTGCCAAATTGAGTCGATCGTTATTTCATCGACTTGATTATTTTGACTTAAAAATATTTTACTTAGGCCTACTGTTTCTTGAAGTCTCAAAGTGACCCACGTGATATAATGATGTAATTTAGTTTTTGCACACAAATTCAGCTAATGAACCTTTTGGCACCTGGCGATTTCGTGTTTAATAGTGGAGCTGAAAGTTGACTACAGACATACGTTTTTGATTTGAGTTGAACGATTATAGGGGCGGATACAAAAATTTGGAAGGGGGGACAAAATTTGTGGTCTTGGGCTGACCAAAAATATCGTTCGTCTTCCGCCGAAACAATTTTTTAGTCTTTCGCCCAAAAAACTGTTAAAACCCCATGGCAACCAGGGCAGTACTGGTAAATTTTGAGGTGAGTACACGCTGACCGGGAGAAAAACCGACTTTCGGGCAGAAAATTTCTGACGGCTGTCACCCGCTCAAAAAATTTCCCCATTTTCCCGTCAAAAAATCTGACGACCTCTTTTTTGTCGTCCGGCCAAAAATTCCCCATTTTCAACTTTCACCGTCCGAGAAAAGCTGATGACCTTTTTTAGTCATTCGCTCCGGATTTTGTCAAAAATACACCTATGCATTTTTTTAGTCATCCTGCCAAAAATTCCCCATTTTTCATTTTCACCGTCTGAGAAAAACTGATTCGCTCCAGATTTCGTAAAAAATACACCTAAATATCCTTTTTTTCGTGCGTATACCCACACGCTCTTTGTGAGGTGAGTATATGCTCATTATGCTGTATACCCGCGTATGCTTTTTTCCCGGAGGTGAGTATTTGCCGTATACCCGGCGCGTATGCCCTTGATTATAGCCCTGATGGTTGTTTAAATCTGATGACTTTTAGTCATGTGCTACTTTCTCTCACCTTCCTGTTCCCGTTGCGTTGATTTACAGCTTCTTGAAACCTAATGGGGGAGGGACCACGTCCTATGCAAATCTCTGAATGGGGTGGGGGGGCATGGGCTGAATGCTCCCCTTGGATCCGCTGCTGAATGAGCATGATACAGATCTACTATTATAGGCCTGTATACAAGCCATGTAGATGTTAATTTTGAGATTGAGAATATAAAACGGGCCTGGGTCTTTTATGACGTCACTTCGATTATGATACAATTCTATAGTTAAACTATAGCTGTACCCGCGCGCGGCCACGCGTTGCTGTGGCTGAAAAGACCGTACGTCCAACCCTCCCTCCCTACCTCCCTTCCCCTGCCTCACTCCCTCCCTTCCGCTGTCCCTCCCTACCTCCATTACCCTCCCCCTCACTCCACAAAAGTGGGAGAAATGAAGTATGGTGTCTCGCTTATTGTTAGCTTTTCGATGTTTGATATAGAGTATAGATTTCTGATAATAGGTGGAAAGTGTGACAGCAGAATGTTTTACGATAATATACTCCGTTATAATTATTACTCCAGGATCAAAAGACCAAATTTGGAAACTGTATATCAAGCATCCAAGGAGTCCTTGTCAAGCATCGAAACCGCAACGAGCACCATAACAGACTTAGGCCTACTGAAAACTGAAATTTCTGGAGATGAAGTTGAAATATTGGCAAACCTGGTAGCCTAATGGCGGTCCCAAATTATAGCATTAAGGAAATCGATACATACAGTGGCGGCGCCAGGATTTTCGTTTTGGGGGGGCTAGATTTTCAGAAAAAATTTCCGTTCTCAGTCTGAAAAATTTCTGACGACCTTTTTTTTTTTTTTTTTTTTTTTAGTCATCGACCAAAATCCGGAGAAAAATTTCCATTTCAGCCGCCAAAAAAGCTGATGACTTTTTTTTTTTTTTTTTTTTTAGTCGACCAAAATCCGGAGAAAAATGGTCCTCTTTTCCGTGACCACCGAGCTGTCTGCCAAACTTCGTGCGTACCTTGCGCTTATTTTTGGGGGGGCTAAAGGGGGTAAATCGTCCAAATATTTTATTTTTACATGGGGAAAAAAATGGATGGCCTTTTTTAGGGGGCTTAGCCCCCCCCCAGTCCCCCCCTAGCGCCGCTACTGTCCACTGTCCAGTTCGCATTCGGACGGGTGGCTCTGGGCGTGGCCTATTGATGCACGATGACCATTAACCTATAGCTATCTAGGTTGATCCGTCACATCTCCCTTTCTTTACGAAGAGTCCATTTTATCTATTTTGCTAATCCCCAATCTGTATGGCTATATATGTTATATGTCATAATCATAAATATCTATAGTGTCACTACTCCCAGTCAGTTATATAATGTCACCCCAAACAATAGCCTATCCTCACACCTTCCCTTTTTAAACGTCAATGAAATCTAGGCCTACTCCATGTATTTATTTAATCTACACGGTGTTCGAAAAAACCGAACCTCTACTATTGCTGCAATACTTGATGTAATAATTTGCACATTTTAATAAAACATGAAAAACTTCAGTTTACACAACATGAATCATAACCATTATTTGTTAGTCGTAATGTGTATTCAAAATTTCCTCTTTCGGCCTCAACAAAGATGAGTTTGTGGCCTGTCTTCTTGACTCAACGCAAGATCGTGCACCTGTTGGATGTCTTCGTTACTTATTGCAGTACGAGGTCTACCGCTGCCCGCTTGACGCTTCCACAAACCAGTTCCATCAATCTTACGCAGAAGTTCGCTTAGTCCACCAAGTTTCCACACTTTATCAGGAAATTCTCAAGGAAAACGTTTTACGCTGTAATTCTTATTCTGGCGTAAATATTGTATTACTATCCTGTCTTCTTCACTGAACTCCATTTTGTAACGGATTTCTTATTACAAATGACGTCACGGTGACGTCAGTTTTTAACTGGTATAGTGCATAATTACGAAAAATAGTTAAGTCTAATGCTGTGAATAAAATAGTTTTATTCTCCTTGATATTTTTGCATTTTAGTGTTAATTTCTCTATTTATTATAGAGGTTCGGTTTTTTCCGAACACCGTGTACAAAGTCCGTTAAAGTCTCTAGTGAAAGTCCCTTGCAGGGGCCTCTTTGGGTTTCGATATCCCGCTTCTGACACCATGTAAAGGAAGTGTATCTGACGCGTATTGTATTGTTACACTACGTTTGCCATTGCACAAGCTATAAAACTACGGCACAAGATATGCATAAGATAGTAAGTTCATCATGACTGCACGTGGCCTATGCTCTCAGTGACTAGATACAGAAATAACCGAATGCCTGAATTTTCGTGTCCACTGTCCATTTCCCATTCGGATGAGTGGCTATAGGCGTGTCCTATTGATGTACGATGCCCAATAGCCTAGCCATGGGCGGAGTTTATCAGGGGTTAGGGGGGCTAATTCCCCAAGAAGGCTTTAGCCCCTCCAAGAACAGAAACCAAACTCCGCACATGATCCTACATGTAGCTATCTAGGTTGACCCGTCACACGGGTTAAAAAAGAGATGTGAATCAAACGTAACACCAATATTGCGGAAAGGAGCATCAGAGGTAAAGGTAAGAGATGCAGAGTTAGTCGGAAGGCGTATTGAGATTTTCAGAGATTTTCTTCATTTGGTCAGGACGACCTTGAACAGGCTAGTGAACTGTTTGGGGGGGGACTGAGGACGTGAGGCATAGAAAGATCTCTTGAGCATCGACTCGATCAGTATATTAATTATATGCATATTGCCATTGCAAAACAATCTATTTCGGTTGCATTTATTATGCGCTATTAATTAGCAAAAAACCTTTTAAGCATTAAAAAATTATCATAGGTCTATCCATGGACCTATGTTAGGCCTAGAGCCTATAGATTGATAGGACAACGTAGTTACGTAGGGTCCACGCGAGTGCTCATCATCATCAGACAACAGACTGTTGGCTATACAATCCTACACAGCCGACGTTTGATCGTCAAACTATACATAGCCTATTGTAAACATATATTAGGCCCACATTACTACTAATGCTTGTGTTTCCGCTGATAATGTAGACATGTTAAATCGTAAAACCCAATCGTTGCCGTTGCCATGGAAACCATCCGACGTATGCACTATACAGAAGCAAATACAGATCGAGCGACTTCGACAAATGCACGAATCGCGCAGCAGCGCAAATGGATCTTTAATTTAGCAAGCCATTGTTGCAGAAACAATTGCCATCAATTAGGCTATATAGACCTATAGACCCTGTAGCGGCAAACATAGCCTACATATCATTGCTATGTTTATAGGAAAACTGCAGCAGCATGCATTCTGTTGGCATTTTATTCAGGCTTTACGGCACTGTCTGGTCTACCAGTAGCCTAATATTCAACTCATTGAATAGAAGAAGTATTTGCGTTTAGGAGATTTAGCAAGTTAATTGGGATCGCAGACGTCATTATAAGCAGTAAAATAGAATCAACGTTGAAGACATGAGTAGGTTGAGAATAATTATTGATCCACACGGAAATAAGATCGCTGACGAGCAAGCAGCAAAAGAAAGTTCCATCGTTAATGAAAATTCAGTTGGAGATATTGGACAAGGAGCCATTCAGAAAGCTCTCTTGCCTCTTACTGTCAGTATGCGTATACTCGGCTTATACTTTGAAAAGACGAATAAACAGGGAACTGCAATACATTACTCACGCTTCTATAGCTTATTAGTCGTAGTAATAATGTGGTTGAACGCTATCAGAGTATTCACTATTTTTACCGGAAATGATACATTGGAGGCTGTTTTGGGCAAAGTTAATAACGTTGCTTGGGTCGAAGTTAGTACAGTCATACGCACATCTTGCTACAGGGCAATCCATAAAGGAAGAATACTAGAAGTGTTGCAAACCTTCAGCAAAGACATGAGCCCTCGCTGGGTTAAGAGCCTCAGAGTTAAAGTGATTTTATATGTTATTATTGCTTGGATTTACACCGCGTTTTCTGTCGTTTCTAGCGCTTATCTCTCCTTCAGTAATTCTATGTTTCTTAATATTATGATCGCTCCAATTAACACGATCATTCTCAATTCAAGCCATCTTACTATACAAATTGTAAGCAGCCTGTGTCTCGTTTTCGAATTTTATGTAACGGGCACAATCGTCGTTTCCATAATATGCATCTACGTACTGTCGTCAATTATGAGCCAAGAGTTTAATAAGTGCACAGAGATGCTGCATGACATTGTTAAGGATCCTGAGACTGCTAAGAAGAATTTGGGAATGATACGACGCCGTCATCAAGAACTCTGTCGAATGGTAGACGAAATAGATGGCTTCATATGTGTGGACAACGCAGCATACGTGGTCGGATTCATTGGTGTAGTTATTCTAAGCCTCTATAGCCTGATAGCCTATCCGGATGTACAAAGCACTCCTTACTTCATGTTTCTCACCGTTTTCTGGATGTTGTCTTCCGCATTGGGACTGATCGTAGTTGCAACCGGCGGAATAATGATCAACCAGTCTGTAAGAGTTCTATAATAAGTTCATTTATCGAGGACTAGTTCAATTCCTTCTTTTTATAGCTAGATGTTCAGTCATTCTTATGCTCTTAGTTTTGATATAGGCTTTGTGTCTTAGAGTAGCCTATACGAACTACATACACCAGGCACAAGGAAGCAGGGCAGTTTTGTCCATGAGGCTCAGTATAGGCACTGTGCCTATATTGACCCTACGAAGTTTTCAGTAGCTAACGAAAGTCTGAAATGGTACTATAGACGAAATAAGTTTAACGATTGAATTTGGTGCGAAAAGGTGAAATTGAAATTTCAAATTATTATTTAAAAAATAAAATTATAGCCTATAGGCCTATATTCGTTTTATTAAGATTCTCGCTGACACACCGCAGCCAGTTAAAATTAAGAGTTTAATGACAGCTTATGACTGTGCCTATATTGACCCTACGAAGTTTTCAGTAGCTAACGAAAGTCTGAAATGGTACTATAGACGAAATAAGTTTAACGATTGAATTTGGTGCGAAAAGGTGAAATTGAAATTTCAAATTATTATTTAAAAAATAAAATTATAGCCAATAGGCCTATATTCGTTTTATTAAGATTCTCGCTGACACACCGCGGCCAGTTAAAATTAAGAGTTTAATGACAGCTTATGACTAAAAGAATTGCCGTTGTCGTCTGTACAGATAATTATTGCATTTTTGCTTCTTTAATCGATTTTCTTATTTTTTTCTTTCAAAATATTTGGAAATTCAAGTTGTGTTTCTGTTCTTAAAGGCACACAAGATCTATGAGAGGCTTCATGATATCGATTCAACCAATCTGAAGGCAGAAACAATTGGACAGGTAGGCCTACGCCCCTATAGGCCAATATAGTTCAAACCACCTTAGAAATGCTAGTTTAGGAATTAGGATGAACTAATTTAAGAGCACGTAGGGTGTCCATGTGCGGTACCTGTTCACCCCCTTAACGCTTTTTGCAGTTTCATCAAGCTTACCACCGTAGGTATGTTTTTAGTCATTCCTTCTAAGTTCCAATAACTTTCCTTCTCAGTGCACACCTCTTTAACTTGGTCTTAGTTCACAGTGTAAGAATTGCAGAAAAATATTGGGGGCTGTCCCGATCCACAAGGGGTTTGGATGTGCAATGACGAACAAAGGCATCTTGAAAAATCCAAGAGGGTGGCAAACTTGCAACCTCACAACCCCAACAATTCTCCTTCCCCCATAAGCTATGCACAAGTTTTATATCGGATCCGTTCAAACAAAGCAGGACCCTCCCTGAATCTATCTAGTTTGTGTCTTTCACATCCAAACTAATAAACTTGAGTTAAGATCGGAACATTATTTGCAAGAGATGCTTTACTTAGTACAAAATAATTGCTAATGAAGAGGCTTAATAACTGCATGGCGCTTGCAAAGATTTAAATTTGGCCTATGAACACTTTCCTAATAACTGTGTATTTTGCAGATAAATACATTTCTCAACCGCGTATGCGGGGAGCCGATTGGTCTTACGGTCTTAAGAATCTTTGTCATTGATCGAAACACGATTCTTACGGTAAGTCATTAGGCCTATAGGCCTCATAAGGTCTATAAGTTCTATAGCCATATGTCCGCGCATCTATGATCCATTTTATGTATATTCGTATATGTATATTCGTTTTATTCAATAAACAACAGACAGAACGCTGTAGGTGTAAAAAAATTGCCAATAAAAGAAGCACGAGTGCTATTTTACTGTTGCATTAATATAAACAAAAACCGGTTTAAAATTTGGATACGTTTTTGCCGATATTCCACCCCAAACTCTAGGCCGAGGCTACTTTCCGCCAATGAGCCGTCATTTCTAAAACTCAGTCTGCATTTCCAGCTAGAGTTAGCCTAAGCCCATGTGCATTTGATATTAAAAGTTAAACTTCTGATGGTTCTTTTAGATTCTTGGTCTACTGATCACATACTTCCTCCTGATCATCCAGTTGTCGCCCCCATCGTCTGACAATCGTTGGAACAATTCAACAACGCAAGAAATGTCAACGAATGAACCACCGCACACTGGCGCCATCAACAATATTACGGCTAATTACTTCTAAGAGCATCACATAAAACTTATTAAAGCTTGTGTTTCCTAAACGTTCCTATATAGGCTACATGACCTAAAAAAATTATTCTGGTATGTATAGGTCTTCGTAAGTAGGCTACGTGACGCTTGTGAAGCAGACGAAAGTTTAACTAAGTTAATGAGAAGTCATGAATTTCTGAATGATCTTATAACGTAGTAGTGTATACAGGGTGCGCCAAAAAAGTAATCCCCTACGGTTTTTAGCCCATATCTTGGCCAAAAGTACGAATTTTTAAATGAAACTTTACAGTCTTAAAGGCAATTCATATTTACGTACAATGGTCACATTGTACGTAAATATTGTACCAAATATTGTACCAAAATATTTCAAACAGAACAAAAGTTATATCACTTTTAGTGAGGCCACCCACAGTTTTTTGACGATTCAAAAGCGAAACGCAAAAAAATAGGTTTTTTGCTAATATCATGGCCAGAAGTAAGAATTTCAAAATTAATCTTTACAGGTTTAAAGACAATTCGTATTTACGTACAATGGCCAGATTTCATCAAAATATTTCAAACACAATAAAAGTTATACCACTTTTAGTGAGGCCACCCACCGTTTTTGACGATTAAAAAACGTAACGCAACAAAAAGTAACAAAACCTTGATTTTATCAAGTCATATCTCAAATAACTGTTTGGAACTGAACTTGATAGTGATTCACAACTTGTGTTCGATGTGCCCTCCACCAGTGCCAAAACTTCTTTTGAGTCTTTTTGCAAAGTTCTTGATTGACCTGTTGATTAATCTGACAGATTTCTTATTTACCAATTTTGATTGTCATCTTGCTAAGTGACTTCTCAGTGACGTGCAGCTACGCTGGTACCCTGTTCCTTTTTAAATAGTAATAATAATGATCATCTGGCATTATCAAAGCCTATTTTGATAACAATTATTATTTTGAGATGAGACTAAATAAAATCGTGGTTTTGCTACTTTTTGTTGAAAGTGCCATAACTTTCATTCTGTTTGAAATATTTTTGCTGAAATCTGGCCATCATGTGTAGATATGAATTGTCTTTAAGCCTGTGAAATTTCATTTCGAAATTCTTACCTCCGGCCAAGATATTGGCCAGAATAATTAAATTGGTTTTTTGTTTGTTCCTTTTTGTTCTAATGAATAAAAATATTGACACAGAATGCATTTTTATTTCTAGTGATTCCAAGATTCTAAATTCCACCGACCTAAATCTACGATTTTGTGGCTCTACGTTTATTGTTTGGCCTAACATTTAGGCCTAATGTAATTTTTGCTCCTGCATTTTCTTTGGATAGTAAGACGTCGAGCGAGAGTCGACAGCTTTCATGAGTGCAATACCGGTATATAGGCTACATATAGGCTACAGTTCCAACTTAGTTAGGGGTCCCTGGACACTTTAAGCTGATGACCTTACCCATTAACGAGACTAGCGAATGAACATGATAGATTGCAATATATTTTAGGCTAATAGCCTAAGCATGAAAGTTATTATGGCTATGCTATTATATCTTAGGTTTAGATCAGCAAGAAAGTTATCATCAATTATTCACATAGTCCAAGCCACCCTTATAGTTAAAAGCAAAGTGTGAAAACATGCTATGGGATAGATCGAGAACGCTCTAAACACTGACGAAACTAACGATGCCACTCAAAACGTCCAGTTAGGCCTATTGTCACGAAAAACTGGAGAAGCCTACAGGAATTTTAAGTTAAAAAAGTTCAGGACCATTGGGACCTGGGGCTCCTGGACTTTGTCCACCTACGTTTATTATGGTTGTTTGGTTCTGAATACGCAAACATGCATGCTGAGAGAGCATATTTCCTGGTCATTCGTAAAATTTCCGTTTCTTAGATACAATTTTTCCAGAAAACGCTATTCAAATAGTCACAAAAAGACTGCAAAACTGACCGCTTACAGGCTTACACAGTAAAAATGTTGATCATCTGCATTTTTAAATTTATAGTATCAAATGTTACGAAATTGATCCAAAATTTGCTTAGGATATCGATATCGTAATCTTGCTCGTCCTTCTCTGTCCTAATGTTAATGCCAGCGTCTCAACAACCTCTGGACCATGATCAACTCTGCAGGCAGTTGCAGTAGGACGCTTTATATTACTATCTTAAACGGATTTGTTTTAGTCAATTTTAACTGCATACGACATTCAATTGAAACATTTTTCAATCCTTGCAATTTCTTCTTTCTGCCCATCAGCGGTATGAAGCATCGGCTTCATAGCTTTGTAAGCACAACAATCGATAATTTCTTGGAACAACCGTAATGTATCCTTCAGTATGCTTGTAGGCTAGTGTGGTCCACAAAAATTATTTCTCAAATTTCCTTGACGGTACCCTCTCATTATGTTACCTTGCCTTATTAGTGAATAAGTGTAAAATTCCAGCCTGATTGATTGATATTTAGTGGTCGCGCAATGCTCCTGACTTTTCACCATTCGTGACAATGCCGAAAATGACAGCATTAAAAGCATATGGACAAGGGCTCTTTTAGAATTTAGATTTTTAAAAATAAACTGATCATTGTAGACTGCATAAGAGATTGAGTGACACATAGATGTACTGAATGCTGATATAAAGTTAATAATTTAGTCATAAAATATTATGTTAAATCATAGCAATGGCAGCCTTATGCTGAACATAGGGTTTTCGATTGTTGGAGTCTCAGCAGAATGCCTAACGCATACTTCGTTGCGTCAAGGAACTGAGCTCTGTGCTCAGACACAACCTGCATTAGATATTTCTCCCCTTCATTTTTAGTGATGGATGATTTTTTTCTTGAATGAGTTTAACAACCCCTCTCGGCATTGACATTTACAACCCTGACACTCTTTGTGCACTGTTTTGCCTTCTGACAATCCTGATTTTGTTTCCATTGCTCATTATCAATCTCAGTTAGGAACTCACATGGCGGTTCTACCACATGTACCTGTAGGAAGTTCAAAGGTTTCACCGTCCCAAGATCTTTCCACCTGTAACTACATGGCTCACCTGCAACTTGAATGTGTGTTTAAGGCGCTCGTTTCGTTCTTGAATTTGAGATGCCATGACTATCTTTTGCTGGACATATTCCATGGTTGATGGCTGGGTCTAAAAAGGCCAAGGCTACTGACTCCTCACACACATGATTATTACAAATCCTTAGAAATCTTGAGCTTTGGTGGTTGCTGCAGAAATGAGACAATTTGTTTTTGAACGCTTTGTACCTGCAGACAGACTTCAGAATTCGAAGGTCGCTGGATGGTGTACAGTTTTTATCGGGTTTGGACAAGACATCATGCTTCTGTGCATACCAGACTAGGAAACAGGTTGATGTCTCTAACTGACATTTCTTCTGGTCTGTAAGAAGGAATTATTCTTTGAACATCAAGACTGATGAAATACAATATCTTTGCCATCCATCGTGGGGCAGAGAACATGAAGAAAAAATACTCTATAGCCACAATCGTTCAACAGAATCACAACAGTTTGTCTTGTTTTCACCTGTGCCATGACCTAAAATTTGCACTCCGAGTAATTAATTCACTTCATACATGCATCTTTGATACCAGTAGCCATAGGCGTAGACTTGGTCCAGAAGTTGAGGTGTGGGACGAATGAGCGTCCGAAGGACGATCGCCGAGAGACAGCTGAGTCATCGACGACATTTTCATCGACCACAATTATTTTTTACGCCCTTTTTAGTCGTTTTGTCGAAATCTAATGAAAATATACTATTTTCGCAACCAAAATGGCTGATGACCTTTTTTCTACCCTATTTATATTTTAACAGATTTACCGATATCATCCTAACACTCTCGAAATTTCCGATTCTATTTTTGGTATATTTCTGAACTGTTGGGAGATATGAACATGTGTTTGTGGTGAGGGGGAATGGTCCCCCACCGCAAACATTGGTGGACCGTCCCCATAAGTCTCCGCCCATGCCAGTAGCATGCTGGCAATCTATCAAATAGCTGCTTTGCAGTATTATACTGTCGCGAAGTCCCCCACTCGTCCGAAAGTAACCTGTACTTCCGGCCTCATGGGTGACTCGCCTCGCTGTAGAGCCCTAGGGTCTTTCCCACGATTAAAGCCACCTTTTAGCGCCGGGTCCATAATCCGTGCGATCTCGTAAGACCGGTTTCCCCTTTTATCATATTCATGATAATTAACCCGGGGCTGTGTAACCAATCGTTCACTTCTTCTTAGTCCGCTCGTATCTGCATTCTGTGGTACCAAAGGATGGCTCGAGTGTATCGGCACGGCAACTGTATTAGTTGCAACTACAGTCCTACTGTAGTCAGGGTTCGTTGCGGACTCTACAGCGAGTTGTCCTTCAAACGTAGGGGAAGTTTCGAGTCGGTCAAGGCGATACATAATTTCCCCTACTTGCGACTCAATCTGTCCTTGAAGGGCTCCTACTTGTGATTTGACTTCTCCTTTGAGTGCACCCACCTGGGACTTCACCTCTGAGAATTTATTATCTAACCGGTCCATCATCAACTCGAGGACTGAACTGACTCGGGACCTATCTGAGGCATGTGACCTTCGACCCTCGTCCTCGTTCGAGCGCTCCATAAATACCGGAGAGGTAGGTCGACTCACGCTCATGATCAGAATGACAACTCACTTTATTTCTTAATTAATCTAATTTATTCACAACTAAGGTACAGATCTAAACTACCGAAGTATTAGCTCTAACAACCGACAATCGTTCACAACTTGGAAAATTACCACAAAGTCCCAAATTCACTTAATGGCGATTAATTCCCGTTTTCCCCATTTTACCTTAATTTCCACATACCTTAACTTGGGCACGGAAGCTGGGAAGACAAGGTTTTAATCCACCGGAATGACGCAAGTATATGTGTAATCCACGCGATGATTTGCTGACGGTGCAACTTATACTCCACGATTGCGCTAAGATAATTTCTCGGTAATCCAGTGAAATAGGTATTCCAAATGATATATCCAAGCTTCGCGTAGTTGCCGCAATCGAATTAATCCAATTTGACTTAATATTCCACGATTCAGACCGATTTTCTTACACAAATTCTGCCTACGATCGAACTCTTGTCAAACACAACCTCTCGCGTCGACGACCAGGACAAGACTGAATTTCAGACACGCGCTGACGCGAGATTGGCGCCGAAACCCGCGATCCAGACAAAGGCCTGCTTAAGGTATAGGGCTTGGGTTTTTCCGCTAACGTTAAGGTATACAAATCACTTTATCATTAAGCCTCGCTTTGGTCTAGAAAGCCAGACGACCTATGTTTTAACATGGACCACTTTATCATACAGCCTCATTTCAATTCAGACTAGGCGGCAAATTTTAGTGCTTACGTCAGCCTGTCCGGGCAGGACTGTCGTAACCCACGGGCCTATGTCTAAATGTCCTACTGCGTATCGCTGCGTATCTCTGCGTATTATTAAATATTACTGCGTGTTTAACGTCAACAGGTCCTTGAGTGCTTTTCACGGCGAAAACATTATATTAATAAATTTAGCGTTGCAGGCCTTCCCCGTGTATTTTAACCAGTATAATCGCCATTAATATTAATATAAAATCGCAATTAAATCGTAAAATGTAACATTCGTTACAATACCAGGATGGATGTTCCCATCCATCGAAAGCATTGCTATCAACTTAGCAACAGGTACATCCGTAAATTTATCCCTTCCCTCTTATTATTTAAAAAATTACCCAAAGGCCATGTATACCCTTGTTTTAAAACGGTATTTGATTAAAAGAATAATAACATCAGCTTCTCTCTACAGATCGAAGTAAGCAATGCGTGTATGACAACCTTTATCACTAAATCACAAATGAATGTTGACATAATGTACAGTTGGGGGTGCTGCAATATATCTCACCTTGTCGCGCGACCTCTAAACTTTGAGCAATTTCAATAAAATTTTGTAGGAATCATTGACACATAATGCATAACAGAATAAAAGGGTACCGTCACGAATTTTTCAAACTTTATTTTTTTCTATAGCTTTGTGGACCACACTATTGTAGGCCTATTGCTCACAAATAACCATCCTTTCAACTTGTTCTATACTTGACATGTGCGTCTGCCCGTTCGTTGAACGCTGCACTGTAGGCCCCTAAATTTAAATTTACCTCAACGCAATTTTTGGAGATAAATGGAGGGGCTAAAATGTAAATGAGATTTCAACGAAACCCAAATACCGGCAATTCAATAACTGTCCATATGAGATATGGCTCCCATTTGGGATATTTTTGTCGTATGAATATGGACACCCCTCCCCCCCCCATTAGAATGTCCTTCGAACCACGTTACTGTTCGGTTTGAAAAGACCGCTTTCAAAGGTTTAGGTATAGGCTCTACATGCATATGCGCCCATTAGCTCCCATAAAGGTCCATTATCCAATAGGCCTATGGGCCAATTAGCCCTAGCCTATATGGAGTTTAGCTATTACCGTGCAAATGGTCGATTTAAATTGCAATTACGCTGCCCCTTTATTTAAATGCGAGCTTTTAAGTATTCCAAAAGTATATTATTATTTATTTATTTCTTCATTTCTAAAGCGCGCCCCTTCAAGTTCTCTCCTCAGACGCGCTCCAGACTAGGCCACAGCACGGACACTGCTTCGGAGTTTCACGCCGAGGCGTCCGAGCAATTGCGAGTGAAGGACTAGCTCAAGGTCCCTAAGCGGCCAGGGAGGTGAATTCGAACCTGCAACCCTCCGGCTGCAAGGTAACAAACATACCTACTACACCACCGCGCCCCACGATAGACCTATATAGTAAATCTATCTTAAGTAGATTTTTAGTACAATTTAGAGTCCACGCATGCGCTTGCCCGTAGCAAAGTGGATGTGTTGTGTACGTATTACAGTCAAGTCGAAATTCGATCACCAAACTACGTTGCATTCTGCTAATGTGTGTGTCTTTTCACGGTTAATGTAATCATGTTCCAACGCGATATCCAATCATTAACGTGACCGTGGAAACCACGTGTGTGTTGTGTGCAGAAGATATAGTGCACATTGATCGCAAAAATTACAAAGCAGCGACAACGAGCACATATCTTAGTTAGCAAAGTCAAGCAATAATAACCGAAGACACGATTGCCATCAATAGTGCGGTGCGAACATTTACATTTTAATCTTTCTAGGAAGATTGCTGATGCAGTTGTCAGTGCAGCACTTCATGATCTACCAGTTAAATTCAAATCATTGAAGGAGGAATTCGCTTTTAGCATATGTAGTAGATTCAGATTGAGATCGCAAACGTCTTTCTTAACAGTCAAATAGAATTAACGTTGAGCAGTATGTCGAGTAGATCGAAAATTCATCCACAAGAAAATAAGATCATCCATGTGCAAGCAGCACAAGAAAGTTCGACCGTTAAAGAAAATTCAGTTGAACATGATCGAGCGATTCACAAAGTTCTTTTGCCTCTTACTGTCAGTATGCGAATACTCGGTTTATACTTTGAAAAGACAGACAAACTCAGAGCGACAAAGCAATACTCGCGCTTCTATAGCTTAATTATGGTAATAATAATGTGGTTGAACGCTATCAGATTATTCACCACTTTTACCAAAAGCGACACGTTGCAGAATGTTTTGGGCAAAATTAATACTGTTGCTTGGGTTGAAGTTAGTACAGTCATACGCACATCTTGCTACAGAGCGAGCCATACAGGAAGAATACTAGAAGTGTTGCAAACTTTCAACAAAGACATACGCCCTAGCTGGGCTAAGAATCTCAGAGTTAAAGTGATTTTATATGTTGTTATTGCTTGGCTTTCCATAGCGTTTTCTGTCGCTACTTCAACTTACCTATGCTTCAGCACTGACGCGTATTTTAATACTATGATTGCTCCAATTAACACGTTAATTATCATTTCAAACCCTCTTACTTTAAGAATTTTAAGCGGCCTGTATCTCGTGTTCGAAGTCTACGTAACAGGCGCAGTCATGATTTCTATACTATGGATTTACGTACTGTCGGCAATTATGAGCCACGAGTTTAATAAGTGCACAGAGATGCTACATGACATTGTTAAGAATCCTGAGACTGCTAAGAAGAATTTGGAAACGATACGATGCCGTCATCAAAGTCTCTGCCGAATGGTAGACGAAATCGATGGCTGCATTTGCATCAACAACGCAACCCACGTTGTCGGATATATTGTTGGAGTTATATTGTGCTTGTATAATCTGACAGCCTACCCAGATATACAAAGCACTCCTTACTTTCTGTTTCTCTACATTTACTGGCTATCATCTTCCGTAGTGGGACTGGTTATATTTGCATACGCCGGGATAATGCTCAACCTGTCTGTAAGAGTTCCATAATAAGCTCATCCACTTACCGTACTTTATTGTCGCTTTTGGTTTGGTAACCAGTCATTCATTTGGCTTTAACTTTGATGAAAGCAGGCAGGCCGGCAGGTATACATAGGTGGCCCTGCTTAGCGGGACTCTGGTCCCTTTAGGTCCTCCGTTTGTATCCCAACTTAGCACTGATTTGAAATTGTATCTTGTTTTGTTTTGGAGGATTACAAAAAAACTATGTTATCAGAGGCGGATCCAGGATTTCTGGTTAGGGGGGGCGTAAATACTACCAATCCAATCCCGTAATATTATATATATATATATATATATATATGTGTGTGTGTGTGTGTGTGTGTGTGTGTGTGTGTGTGTGTGTGTGTGTGTGTGTGTGTGTGTGTGTGTGTGTGTGTGTGTGTGTGTGTGTGTGAAATTAGATCATGCAAAACTATAATGATCCTTTTTATAGAAAATGTTATGGAACTTTAAAAAAATATATAGTTTCCCATATAAAACCACTGGTCTCCACTGAAGGTTAACAGTGAAACGATTATAAATCAGTTATCGGTTTTGATCATGCAACCCTTGATCCAAAAAGGAAATAATTAAGTGTCACATGACAGTGGATTAAGCAGTGCCATTCTCCTTGGATGCTTTCTGGCGTAGGCATTGATAATGTCTGCATTAGACTTGGGTGACTGACGCATATTACTGGCTGCTTGTGCAAGTGGTATTGGCTGAGTGGCAGATGCTTCCTGCTCCAATGGCGGAGTTCGAATTGTGCCACCAACAAGGCTCACGTAATGGTCTCCTTTGCCTTCTGCAATATGTCCAAGTAGCAACATTGGCAAGTCAGGCATGATGGTGCTACTCTCATTAGGAGCCACAACAGCTGTGGCATTGTCGCCAAGTGAAGACAATATTGTGAACTGAACAAGGTACAGGCAGCAGGCTCCTAGTATCATTATGTGGTCACCAAAAGTACCTGGCAGAGCCATTTCATGAAGGTAAGACTCAACATCACCATGTGAAACTTTTTCAGACAGATGTACTGTAGTGCCATCCAACAAGGTAAGACTATCACGTCCGTCCCAAAGATACTGAACGATGTCACTTCTTATTGTAGCTGGACTTATTTTTTGCAGAGACATAGCTTCATTTGGTCAGAAATTGATGAAAATAGACAATTGCCATCTTCTTTGGGATTTAATGACACTAGGCCTATATATATATATATGTTGTTCTGAAATGGTAAATGTTCTGGTGCAAATGCTGAAATATTGCAATATCATTGATAAATGTATAATAATAATAATTTTCAAACTTGCAATTCTACATGCAGAATGTCTTCGTATTTGTTAAACTTGTTACATTGTTTACTTTTTCCCCGGGCACCCCTCACACCGCCGGGCCCCTGGGAATTTGCCCCTCCCCCTTTCTGCCCCCAAATAAAAATAATATAGTCGATGCCAATTTATCATACGATAATTAACATAGTAATGATAGAAATTGAATACACTAGTATTTGTATAAAAATAGATTCAATAAGCAAGGGATGTGCCTCATCCATGGACCGCACGCCACTGAGCGTTAAGAGAATGATTATATGAGTAGGCCTAATTCTATATCCTTGATTTACTTTTGTCCATAATATCGGCAGCTGAACGCTTTCGGCGGCTATAATCAGCACGACGAATTTCAAAATTATAATGATAATCATATGCCATCTTTTGAGATTTAGGCCTAAGATAGGCTTATGTCTTACCAACGGCAGTCGGCTTATTCGCGAATGATAAAACTGCTTGTTTAAGCCGTTTTGACGGCGGACCACTCGACATATTTTTAAATTGACCAATTTCTATTTATATAAATTTTGTCTGTACATGAACTTTGTGAATGATGTCACGGCAAAAGTCATTGGTCACGTGGGCAACGTCTGCTAGCAACTCAGGTAAGTAGGTATACGAGAGCTCCGGTAAGAGAGCTCCATTCTGCCGGTCCAGCTACTTCAAACATCCTATTCCCAAACTGCAATTATATTAGTTTTAGGTCAGTTTAGTTTGAGAACATTTGCTGCAGGTTTAGGGGGGGCGTACGCCGGCTCCGCCCCCCTCTAAATCCGCGCCTGGTTATATTGTATGTAGAAAATGTGAAGCCCTTAACAAAACATTCTTTTCATTAATTCATTTCAGACATTTATATAGCGCCTCTTCAAGAGTATCTACTCAGAAGCGCTACCAACCCAACCACGGCTAAGGAGAACAGTCTTAAGAGCAGAATAGAACGCAGTCTCAAAGGCTCTATATAGGCAATATCTATAGACGTAGTTCCACAGGAAGCCCATTCCAGGTTGCAGGGCCAACGACAGAAAAGGCACGCGCTGCGTAATAGAAGTGCGTGACCGGGGAATAAGATAATAGGCCATGTTAAATGTTCTCACCATGTGCTTAATATTATGACGTTGCTTTTGGGTTTAGCTATTGACGACCCATTGACCTACTCAAAGCGATATTTTTGTCTGAGATGCAGCTAGGTCTGGGGAAAGCGAGTGTGTGGGATTGGCACTCTATGTTAAATGACAGCTGTTGCCGCGCTCTTTTGGAAACGCCTGTCAAATGTCTGCAAAATATTTGGAATTTCAAGTTGTATTTCTGTTCTTTAAGGCCCACGAGATCTATGAGAGGCTTCATGACATAGATTCAACCAACTTGAACGCAGAAACAATTGGACAGGTAGGCTATAGACTAGCTATAGGACTTGTCATCGGCAGCGTCACCATACCCACCATAGGTCGTGGCATGCCATTTGGCATACTGGCTATTTTGCTCGACCTGCCTTAATTCTCACCTGCTAAGAATTCTTTAGAATTTCTAATATCTTCTTTACGGCTAATTTTTTCGACCTGCTGAATATCTCGCATGACCCTGACGCGACCTGCTGTGCTGAAATTGTAGGCTATAGGTGGTACCGCCACTGACAGATGTGCCTCTGTAATTATATTGTTCATATCAATTTAAAAAGTCAATCCATGATTAGATAACTTGTACGGAAGTAGGCATACAGCGCTCATTGCAGTTCCTGAACAAAACTGTAGCGCCTTTTTGCGGTTTCTAATCATACTCGATCGTGCTGTCGACACCATCATATAATTATAGCCTTTTAAAAGCCCTATATATTATATAATATTGCGGTGCGAACAAACTTTTAATGTTTCTCGGAAGATTGCTGATGCAGTTGCCATTGTAGCACTTCATGCTCTAAGTCTACCAGTTAAATTCAAATCATTACCCCTTAAACTTCGTCATAGTTCAATATATGACACATTCGCAAGTAGGCTATAGAAAACTAAACAGACTAAGCAGAACCATTCTTGAACTTATGTCTGTATGTGTCTTCCACATTTAAACACTTGATCAATTCGAATTCAGATCAGAACATATTTTTAGGATATGCTTTTGGTTAATGGCTAGTTTGACGAAGCAGGACGTTTTGGCGCCGCCGTTTTGGCGCGGGACGTTTTGGCGCGGGACGTTTTGGCGCCGGATGTTTTGGCGCCGGACGTTTTGGGGCCAAGTTTATTGACGAAAATAAATGTTTGCCTAAATGGAAGTTGGATTGATAAAAACCAATTCTTGGCGTAGGTGGTAGTTGGATTTATGGAAATAACTGTTCCTGTCAATGGAAGTTGGATGAAACTAAGTCTTTGCAGCAATAGAAGCTGGATAGATAGAATCCTCTTCTGCCTAAGTAGAAGTTGGTTACAGAGAAAATGCATGTATAAATGGAAGCTGGATTGATGAAAAACTTCTTGGTTAAATCGAAGTCGGAATAAAGAAAATTATTTTACCTTAAATAGAAGTGGGGCTGATAAGGAGTCTCGATTAAATCGGACTTGCCTTGATTATATATGATTATTGTTTAAATAGAAGTTGGATTGATAAAAATAACTGTTGCTCCAGTAGAATCTGGATTGATGAAAATGATTCTCGCTAAAACAGAAGTCGGATTACTGTGTACGGACCTTGAACATGAAAAAACCGCCCGCGCCAAAACAGCGGCGCCAAAACGGCGGTGCCAAAACAGCGGCGCCAAAATGTTCTGTACCCCTAGTTTGAAGAGACCAATAAATAATTTAGTTGCGGTTGCACATAAGCCATTTAAATTTAGCCTATAAACACTATATAATAACTGTGCATTTTGCAGATCAATACATTTCTCAACCGCTTATGTGGAGAACCGATCGGTTTTACGGTCTTAAGAATCTTTGTCATTGATCGAAACACCATTCTTACGGTAAGCATAGCATTCAAGACTGAATCTGTTATACTAGTCACTCGTTCACTTAGGCTATCTTTTGCTCAGCGACCCGTTTAGCCTATTAAAGAAGCACTATATAGTGTTATTTTGCTGCAACGTTTACAAATTAACAAAATAATAGCCTACCGGTTTGGCTACTTCTTGCATTGTCAACATAAGTAGGGCCTACTGATATTCTACATTAACTTCTCTTCTGTAGGCTACTCTTCCGTAAGTGAGAAGTAACTTGTTTTCTACTCTCCATTTAATGAAGTGTTGTCGTTTTAAACTCAGCCTGCTTTTCCGCTGAAGTTCTGAGCGTTGATATAATTATAGGATTATGCGAAAATTTCAATGCGGTTTCTTTTTAGATTCTTGGTCTACTGATCACATACTTTCTCCTGATTATCCAGTTGTCTCCACCATCGTCTGACAATCGTTGGAACAATTCACCAACGCAAGAAATGTCAACGAATGAACCACCGCACACTGGCGCCATCAACAATATTACGGCTAATTACTTCTAGGATTCTGAACATAACATAACACTCATTTAGGCAATGTTTTCCCAGAGTTTTTTTTCGTAGGCTACAGGATCCGTAAATATGTTCGCAATTAGTTACATTGCAAGGGTCTTTTATAACTATTCAACTGCTACATCTATCCTAAACTCCTATCCCGTACGTCCTGCTGCGAATATGAGAGTGACATTTGCTAGGATTAATTAATTTTCGGATTTTTTTTATTAAAATGCTCTGCCCCCGCATCTGGAACAACCTCTCACCTTACGTAATACCATCTCGCTCTATAAAATTAGACTCAGGTTTCATATTATTGCTCAGATTGTGTAGTGCTCGCTAAGTAATTAATTAGACTTAGTTAACTAGTTAAAAATTATACTCTATTGTACACTTATATTATTGCCAACAACTCTGACTTAATTTATTTAATTGTTAGGTATAGATCTATAGATGGCTCACTAGCGAACCTAGATTCCTCAGGATTGTAGTTCTTTGATCCCTTGCTGTCAGTCTTTTTTCTACTAAAAGCTTCCTCGATGTCATATAAGCTTACTGTTGCTTGGAGTCAATAAAAATGTTGGTTATGGTTATCGTTATGGTTACCCTGTTGATTAGAAAATTCTTTGACGTAGTCACGTAACCCCGACCAAAGCAACACATATTCTGGTAGGCCTAGCGCTAATTGTGCGGCAGATGAATAGCATATGCATGGTTTAATTATTGACAAGTATTGAATAACTTAATTCTCTATTATAAAAATAATAATTATAATGAGTTATTCTAAATGAATGTTTCCCACATAACACTTAAGACTTCACCTCAGAGTTTGATTCGTGATGTAGCAAACCATTCAAACAGCACTCTTTTCCAATTTCCTCACGAATCCCTTGTCTTCTCCTAACGGAACCCCTGTGTCCCGTGGAGTAGGATACACTTTTGGAAGCGCTGCGCATTAAGCCATGATTTGAAATTTCATTCTCGAATTGTGTAGTGTTTACGCAATTATAGGCAGGATTTCGTCGGTTACAAGGCATATATCGTCGGCAGACCAGTAACTTCGCTGCTTATGCATGTTCTTATTTTCCTAGGTCCCTCTATTGCCAATCGGACGGAAGCTTTACAATATTATTGGTCAAAGGCGACTGGGTATAAAGAGTGAATAAAAATTGGGGGTGGTCAAAAATGGGTCTACCACATGGTGATTATAAAATGAACGACCCTTGATAATTTGTTAAAGATTGCATTCATTTATTTGTTATTTATTGACGCAAAATATATATATATATATATATATATATATATAGAGAGAGAGAGAGAGAGAGAGAGAGAGAGAGAGAGAGAGAGAGAGAGAGAGAGAGCCTATAGCTTTAACAGAGCCAATTCCGGACCGTCAGACCTACCACCGAGAAAGCTCGGTTTTGCATGGTAGCTGAGCGAGGGAGCGGAGTTAGAGTAGGCCCTACTCAGGGCCGGATTAAGAAACGTGGGGCTCTTTTCGGAAATTTTTGAGGGGATCTTCGACCAAACTAGCTGACGACCTTTTTAGCCGTTTCGTCGAAATTAAATTTTCTTAGAACATACCAAATTTATCCTCAAAATGTTTTCCCCCGCATGTGTGGGGTCCTTAAAGTGCGGGGCCCCTGTTCGGCCAAACATGTTGAACATGCCTTAATCCGGATCTGGTCCTAGTGCTGCCAGCGGAGCGGAGGGAGCGACTATTCTGCGTCCCACACAGATAGAGGTCCCGCCGACAGATTGGGACAACTCTATAGGGCCTACCAAGGAGGCAGTCCCATGCATGTAAGTCCTATATTGAACTTCTCGTTTCCTCTGTCTTAACATAGCATCCCATCATCTTGGTGTTCAATGCTGTTCTGTGAAGGGGATTTTAGAATCAACTATTAGCTTGCGAAAGCGGATAGACCTACAAATATGGCTCGAGTTACAGAACCTAGGCTATCTATTTCAAGCAAATATATATATATATATATATATATATATATATAGTCCTAATATTATGTGTCAGAAAATTATATTTGCTTAGATTGATTAGTTCTGTCGTGAGTACATACATGCCATAATTATCAGCAATTAAAAACGGAAATTCCGCATTTGATTGCTAGTAAATATGTACCAGGGTTCATGGGCATACTTGTGAATGTACGCACTCAGAGATGGATGTAAAAAGTACAATATCGTACATGCATAGTATGTTGTGTGTAGGCTATGCAAGTATGCATTCTGACCTCTGTATTATAAGTGAGAAATCGCACGATGCAGTGAAGGTGGTGAGTATAGGCATTAATTAAGCAGGCACTGATGAAGCTTTCGGTTGTTTAGATCAGATGATCCATGAACCAATTAGTGGCAATACTATTCTGCCGTACCTCTATAGGCCTTATAGTGTATTTTAAATGCTGATTTATATAGGCCTGCCATTACATGGTAGGCCTATACCAGTAAAGTAGTAAATATGACTAATTGTCTAATAATAGGCCTATATAATTATTATGTATACAAGTTTAGATATATATTGGCCTACGTAGGCCTATATGTGTGTGTGTGTGTGTGTGTGTGTGTGCATGTTTGTGTGCGTGCGGCAGCACGTGTATGAAATTGGGAGAGGCTGTTTTACTGATGCGACGAAACATGGATTTCACATAATTATATCCTATATGTTAACATTCTCTCATGCTATAAGCTTACTTTACAAAATAATAGTCAAACGTTTCAAATTTCAATCACAAATGCCAACATAGTAGGCCTAAATGCTAACGTTTGATGACAAGCATTCATCGAGCCAAAATTGCGCGTAAATCATCTCTTTTTAAAACATTATTTTGATCTTCACTTATTCATGTTTTTCCTCTTCATAGCCCATGCACTTACATTTTCAATATAATTGTACCAATTAATATTGCGATTGTTGTTGAAGAAATAATCTTAAAATGAATGAACTGACTGCGAAAGAAGTTGTAGGGCATGACGAAATGCAAATGCGGTGTTGTCGGTCGTTGGCCTACTCGATCTCGGCGCCTTTTTCCTGCTTTTCGCTCATTAGAAAATTTATCAGATTAGGCCTTTCAGATTTATTAAATTTACATGTAGGCTGCTATTTATATGTAGGCTAAGCCTACGGCTGTATAGGACTTAGGCTATAGGCTATCTCTCGTTGGCCAACGTTATCTCATCACTAATATTTGTCACTAGCAGAGATAGTTTACCTGTCTGTCTGTCTGTCTGTCTGTCTGTCTGTCTGTCTCTCTGCTTTTCTGGGTGACACAACTATGATGATAGCAATTGTCTCATAATAATGTCGGTATCTTCGTTTAAGTTTCGAGTCAGTATATAGCGCTCATATATATCAGTACTAGCTTGGGCACCCAGCATTTTCCGGGAAATTTAGACCTTCCCATCCTCCCGCCCCACCCCACCCCACCCCACCTCATTCCGACCTCCACCGGTACACCACCCGTGAAATTTGGGTTTTGGGAAACATTCCCCCTAACCCCCACCCCTAACCTACCCCACCACACCAACCTCCACCGGTACGCCGCCCGTGAAATTTGGATTTTCGGGAAAATTCCAACCACCCCACCTCCCACCCCTACCCCTCACCCTAACCCCACCCCACCCCCACCACACTCCGACCTTCACCGGTACGCCACCCGCGAAATTTGGGCTTTCGAAAAAAGTTTTCCCTCTCCCACACCCTCACCCTGCCCACCCGGCCCCTGCGGACCGAGGCGTGTGCTGGGTGGAGGCGAGGTGGCCCGTGTAAAAATCTGTTTAGCTGTAATATAACGTTTCAGGTGAATAAGTGCGAAAATATGCATGGCAACGGCTGAAAAAGTAGCGAAAATGAGGGGGTTTGCCCCCCCACCCTGACCCCCATGGTGGCAGAGATTCGCGAACCCCTCCACTGGGTGTCCCATGCCGAGACGGACACAGTGAAGCTAAAAGAGTTTCGTAGCCATCTGAAGCTATAACGACGTTTTTGCCTTGTATCAATGTATCTGACACGGGTGACTCAATGCCGCATTATTATTAATAGGCATTCATGATACGGTTCATGTGTATCATTATGTGGTCGAACTCCAGAGAGTCTTGCTTGCCAAGTTTGTTTATTTATCTGCGTGGATATGTTTGTCCCTGCATGAATTTCATATCGCTAATATAATGGCTTCCCCACATCCCTTGGGTCATTTTGGAAGTGCCTCTGTTCGAATGGATCCTCCTCCTCACTGCAGACTGTGGCAGCGCATTCGCAAATGCACTTCGGTTTTTTAGACGGGTCTGCACGCGCGTTGCTTGCGGTGCAATCGGATGCGGCGGCTTCAGGGACAATTGGCAACAACAGCAAATGACATTTATGATTGATTGGTCTCGAAGAATAAGAGTCCATCTAATATCGGCTATTTAGACACCGCTTGTGATTTATATAGCTTTGGTTTGCTGTTGCTACAGGGTATGTTTTCACAGAGCAGACAGATTTGTCTGTTCTGTAAGCTAGACAATAATATTGGCCATTGTTTTCTTCTGTTAGCAATGCAACGTCAATGCGATAACATTAACGTATCCCACGGGCCACGGTCGTAGGCCTATATCGTGATGTTACTGTGATGTTATTTTGGCAAAACAATTACAGTTGTTAAAATACTGGAAAAAACCTATGGCCAGTGGATATAAAATCTGTGATGAAAGAAAGGGGTTTTGATGTTTGTCTAATTCTTCTGAGGTGTGAAAAAGAGTATAGAGCCTATATATACTTTATATAGCATACTATAGCGCTATATATGTAAAACAACGTCAGTCTGATGACAGACACCTCGAGCGGTTCTGCGCTACTTCTGTCGCGTTCATGTCGTTTTCTCTCGTCTGCGTTTCTGCCCCTTCAGTCGCTGCCGTTTCTGGAGTCTTTGGTCTTCCGTCTATTCTTCCGTCCCTAGTTTTTCCAAGTCCGCGTCCTGTCGAGTTGACGTCATGTATACGTCACATATATGATGTTGACTTTCATATATATATATATATCATCATCATCATCATCATCGAAATCCTTGGGCTAAACGCCCGTAGGTGTCCGGCGCCACTCTCTGTTTGAGTCTGTCTCGCATCATGCTGCCCATCTTCAACCTGTCCGGTCTGCAGGTCCATAACATTAACATCTTGAACCAGCTAGACCACCTTGTCTGATGAAGAGAATATTGGGCGAGAGGCACGAAGGACAACCTGGGTCAAAGCCCGTATGTGTCCCACGTTCTCTCCCCCGACTCTTTCCACTGGTCTGCACTGACCGGCCTGTGCATGTCAGCTCCACATCATGACACCTTGAAGCATCTGGGTCGCTATGTCACTTGTGCCGTGGTTTTTGCGGATTTCAATGGTCTTGGTCTTTTACTGCCAGTGTATCTCCACCCATCTGGCAAACCTTCCTCATTTTATCCGGGCTTAGGACCGGCACAGGGAAGTTGCTGGTTCCCTGTGGCAGAGGATGGATGCAGTTTAACGTCGTGCCCAGGACCAATATATATATATATATATATATATATATATATATATATATATTATGCAATCATGAATTTTCCTATCGGTTGCGTCAACCTTTGGAATCAGTGCTGTACTCAGAACTTTTGAGGTGAGTACACGCTGCCGCCGTGTTTGACTTGGTTTTACTGAGGTGGGTATACGCGCTGTATACCCGCGTGTAGGCCTACCCTCGTTTTTTAGGTGAGTATACGCTGTCATTTTTTTCCCGGAGGCGAGTATACGCCGTATACCCGCGTATACCCTTGAGTACAGCCCTGTTTGGAATGCTTGTTTTCTGCCAATAATTTCCCCCACAATATTCGTGTGTTATTGGATCCAGAAAACGGACACCAAAACGGATTATATAAATGTTGCCAAAAGCTGTTTATGAAACCAAAAGTGACTTATCTGTCTTCTTGAATCCGATTGCTGGTTGCCGCCTTTTCTTCTTCACTCGCGTTTACTTTATCGCCCAATTCCTGTTGTAGGAGACACAAAAAAAGATTCGAGCGGAAAAGAATTCGATTCGATTAGAAAATGAAGTCACGATTTAAAAAAAATGATTTGCCAAAATGCCCCGCTTACTTAATTAGGCCTACTACAACTGTTTGTAAGTAAAATCCTTCAGAATTATGTTGACACCGATTGGTATCTTATAGCCTAAGGCGCCGTCACAAAAGCGCGCAGGACAAAAGCGCGCAGACAAATGCGCGCAGACAAATGTATACATATACATGTATATATGTATGCATGAATGTACATACATATATATATACATACATACACACACATACATATGCATATATATATACATACATACATACATACATACATACATACATACATACATACATACATACATACATACATACATACATACATACATACATACATACATACATACATGCGCATACATACACACATACATACACACTATGTATACTTAAGCTTTTTCCTGTTGCGCGCATTTGTCTGCGCGCTTTTGTCCAGCGCGCTTTTGACCGTGCACCATAGCCTAACACTGTCCTTGACCTTTTATGCACCATAGAAAAGAGATATAGTCTACAGTCTTATTTCCTCGAAGATGTCACGCTTACACCGCCTATGAATAACTGTTACTGTAAAAGGCTCTCTATAAGTTCTTAATAAATAATAATATGATACGACTATCTTGCAATACTATATTTAACCCATTAAATGTCCCGCAATTCGGTTCAAAGCCACTTGGAAATACACAGATTGTTTGTGATCGTTGGTATCTTTAGATTTCTGGGACTCACAGTATTATAACGCCCTTAACTCGACCCTGGGTTTCATCACACTGCTTAGATGAGCAGTTGCTACCTCGTGGCGATCACGCGCATATAGGCTACAGACAGAAAACAATAATTGCTCAGATGGGGAAATTTTAAGTGAGCACTTATTGTAGGGCTACAATTTGATTGTTTGTGATTTATTACAAGTCCGGGTTCAGTATTATTGGAAGCATTTTTCAGCGCCAGGAGAAAGCTACAAGCATTTGTTCGCGTGATATTATAGCCCGATAAGCTGATCCACCGGCTGCTATGGCCTAATAGTCGTGTGCAAATATGTATTTGGTTTTTATCCACCGCTTCCACAAGTGTCGCGCTTGGACATAATGACAACGTGATGACAGAATGATGCCAAGCCTTTGCAATAACTCTATGCGCTTGTTTACTGTCCTACAATGACTTTGTGCGCGGTTCGAATGTGGACCTAGCACAATGGATATTAAATGATAACAGCGCGATTGCAATGTAAACTTCCCACAATCGCCAAAGGTTTGTACATCTATTCATCGCGAGCGGTAATGTGCGTCGCGGGTCCCTCTACGACCAGCGCCTTTGTGTGCGGGGGGAAGCAAGTGCCTGCCAACAGCACACACGTGCATTATCACGTACAATTGCATCAATAGAACGCATGCGAGTGTTTACATGTGATGCATATGAATTGCATATAAAGCCAGGCGTAATGCGAGTGAGTTTTAGTTACATGTACAAGCAGAACAAAAGATGAGTAGAATATTCGATGTCTGTCAGATTAGTGCAGTGAACTAATTCTTCGCAGCATTGAATTAATCATGAAAAACGATTTGGACGAGGGCGAACAAGCGGATGACAAAGTCGTCGTTCCTAGATGGCGCAAGCGTCTCTCCGGAATCCTATCGAAATTTCATACGAGGAAGACGTGGGTGGTGATCATGTTCCTTCTCGGCACTGGCGACATGATGATGAACTTGGCGAACTTCATACAGTTGTCCGACGATGGACTTAGTTACGGACTCGTTATTGGGCCTCCGAGTCGCGACCTATGGATCTCAATGTGTGTCTTCACCATAGTTGGAACGTTGTTCTATTTTCCGGAAACAGTGAACACATTTTCGGCTCTCTACACTGCGGACGGAGACACGCTTGTGGCCATTCATCTGGAACTTCTTATCACTTTGCTATTTGAACACATTCCTCTCGCAATCGTCGACTATTTTGTGGCGCGATGTCGACGTCAGTTTACGACTAAAGTGGCGTCGTGGTGTCACATTGTTCGTCTCGTCTTCATTTTCCTTCGACTAGTCTGGTACGCCCATATTGAGGGTAAAAAGATTAGAAAGAACGACAAATACCAGATCAAGCAAGTGCTTGTCCTGATGTGTTGCCTTTTCTATTGCGTCACCATTGCCTTCAACATAGTGAATTGGCGCTGGGAGCCAGATACAAAAGTAAAGGTCTACCACCTTGAGAAGGTCTCGGTATATCTTCTGAAGTATCCTGCACCTCCAGAGCAGTTGACGTTTGTTATTCCGCTGACTGATGTGCTGCGTAGACAAAGTGGTCCTGACCTCGATAACGCCCAGTTGACAGACTCTCTGAGTGCGTTCTTTATCTCCAAAGGAAAGCTAAATTTTACCACATCGATTATATCACGCTATATGTGCAACGTATCAGATGAGTCGCCATGGGAGTGCGAAGGAACTAAGTGGCTGACTTTCCGGTTCATTTACGCCCTGTCTGCGTGGTCACCCTATGGTGAGATCGACTACAACTTTGCACGTGTCTGTGGAGAAACCTGCGTTGATTCCCAGGCTATGCTGAAGAATGGCTGGAGACTCTTCTTCTACGAAGCTCACAAAGTCATGGATGCAAATAGTAACATGACTGTGGAGGTCAATGTATCAGCGCCTTTCCGGAAAGCCTACACTCACCCGATGCCAAGATACAATTCAAAAGTAGATGTCTGTTCACACCTACAACTTGGCAACGTCACTTGCAACAGTGCGCCTTAATGATGATTACGGTGGTCTCTGAAGGTATTGGCCTACACGTACAGTATGTTCATTCTATTTCGTCACGCATGGTCACCAAGGCGACAGTTGTGGAGAGCCTTTTGGGAAGCTATCCATTTGACACGTCCCGATTCTAGTGGATGATAGACACAGCAACGGTAACGTTGGGAAAACTGTGCTTGAAAATGGTAGGCTGAGGGATAGCTGATATAGCCTAGGCATAATATATCCTAAACCTGATAGAGGATTGCGATCGAAACTCTGTTCGGTGTTCGATTTTAGTTATTGTTAAACTTTATTTAGCGACGTTTTAGTAATATGGATTTCATGTGCAAATGTGAGCAATTAAGAACATCTAATTTTTTAGCAAGCGATAGTGTAGTGTTTGATTATATCATATGAAAAATTCAGATCTGTGCTTGTAAATTGCAATTTGAAATGTTGCACGCACGTGCACCCTCGATTGCACCCTTAATCTGTTCTTTGCAAGTTAGGCTGTGTCTGATTCTTGCATGACGAGGGTATGTTGCTTCTTCAAAAGGATAATTCTCGTAACCGGTTCAGAGTAGGCCTATAGACCTATATGCTTCTAACGTGAAACAATAGGCTCTAGTTGGCAGGCTTTTGTCGTCCAATCTCCTTCGTTGCCTCTATAGTCACAAAATGCACGTTTCGCAAATGGATGCCAAGAGAAACAAAATGCGCTGATTTCGCTGCCGTCGAGTAGGCTACACTAAGTCTTGTTTGTCTCTAAGCCAGAATCAGCCAGGGAACGCGATCCGTATTCATTTCCTAAATCCCTCGGAAGCTAATAGTTATGTTTGTGCTGGAAGGTAGGATATGCATAACAGATAGGCCTAACACAAGTAACGAATTATAGATCGAAGGTACAAATAAATAGGACAAAATTAAGATTTGAATGAAGAATCAGAGTCACGCAACAAACTGATTTTAAACTGTTTTAGGTCTATTAAAACAGACAGACTTGTCACTTCCTGAATAGGCAGGCCTACTTGAAGACCGCTCCAGATTACGCCAAGTAGGCATAGGCTACGATTTTTACCAAATTTGGGGCCAACTTTAGTATCAACGTTTCGGTCTTTTCAGCAAGGCATCTGTCAAGATTTAGGTCCTAGGCCTATAGGCCTAAGTTCGTTGCTAAACCGCAAATATATATAGTTTAGCTACCAGTTGTCAGATAAATGTAAGAATTTGTGATTTATTGATGTTTGTGGACATTGTAAAAAATTTGATTTCTTTGGCGTGCGCCTAGGCCTATACTCTTCGGCTCTACCGGCAATAGCTTGGAAACGCTTTGAGTTTTTCTAATTAAATTAAATAGGCCTATGCATGACAATAAGCCAGAATTTTAGCGTCATTTTCTATTCTCTCCCGGTTTACACAATCTGCGGCACATTATTTGTGTATAGTGTTGAGCAAGACTTGATTTATAGCAGGGCTAACTCAACTGCCCGAACAGGGTGTAATTTAGACCCTCTTCTGGGGGTGGGGTGATGATATTTCTGGGGGGAACGAGCGTTCGGTGGAATAATAATATTTTTGATTGAACAATCCGGTTGACAGACCGCAACCGGTTACAGTGCACAATTATGCAATTGAAACAATTCACAAGAACGCAAATGACAAGACATAAATCTTAACTAGGCCTACTAACAGAACAGACAGCCTGCAATACACGGCACTAATAGCAGCTAGCCTACAAAGCACTCCGCCTTACGGGGCCCGAACTCGGGTCCGCTTATCTTCATGTCAGTGTGTTATCCAATGCGCTACAGCCGCCCCCTAACATAATCAATTTTGGAAGAATCTTCGCGCATACGCTCAGAGGGGGGAGGGTGTGCCCTCTCCTCTTCAGACATTAAAAAATTTCCACGTTGCAATGGCAGTATTTCAAGCTGCTATATTAACAAAGCTGCTCTACACTTTCAGTATTGTAGGGCGCGGTGGTGTAGTGGTGACGTCGTTGCCTTGAAGCCGGAAGGTTCGAGGCTCGAATCCACCTCAAGTCGCCGCGTAGGGACCTTGGGCAAGTCCTTCACTCGCAATTGCTCAGCGCTTCGGCGTGAAACTCCGATGCAGTGTCCGCGCTGTAGTCGGGAGCGCCTCTGAGTAGCGGTTGAGGGCTGGAAGAGGCGCTATAACAAGTGCGCATACAAAAGAGTGGTCTAAGACTTCAATGATGATACTTTCAATATGAAATATTTGTTTTTTATTTCCTCACTGTAAAGATATCACTTGAAGATGCCATCTTAACAAAATTGGTCTATTAATTTAGTGTTGATAAAAAGAATGGTCTAAGTCTCTAAGATCTGAATAACTATGGTTGTTATTACATTAATAATTTCTTCATGTATCAAGTTCAGCAACTCATTTCTGCTGCTGTTGGACCATCATAGTAAACAACTGCAGACGGGAGTAGGCTATAATTATAGCCTATAGGCCTAAGTGTAATTTGCAGCACTGGAATCAGGCTCAGCTTAGGCCTATCTCTTTGTCCCAGACGATCCTGGATTGCTGACCAAGACACGATCTGCAAAAATTGTTACAAATGGTACGCAACCCAAGCAAGAAGTACCAAACAGCCAAACTTGTGAAGCTATGTTATTTTACTAAGAGTTCATGGAACAAAACATCTTGAAATATGACAGTTTGAAATTTGAAAGGTAACAATGGAGAGGTCATTTAGTTGAACAGAAATAGTATTTTGTACAAATATTAACAGAAAATAATGCTCATTATAGGCCTAATAATTATATCATTATAATCATATAATAGTATTATAGTAAATAGTCTATATTATCACGGTTCAGTATAAGAGTTATTGTAATACAATAATGTAAACAGCAACAGCAATAATCATTCTGCCCAAAAATTCTGCGGAATTTCATTTCTGGAGGAACAATCCCTCTGGAGGCGCGCCTAGATTAAACATTGCTGTCCAAACACTTTTCTTCCACCGAAACGAAAATCACTCAGCTGAAAAGGGAGCAGTTGTCGTTACTTCCTAGAATCTACTGAGCCGAAGGAAGACCATCCTTCCTATATAGTGCAGTCTTGCAGTCTAAGACTTAGGTCTAAGGTGGCTTGTAAAACAAAATAGGCATACCGTCAAAAGTAGAAATTATGAATTCCGCTACAGAAACGAAGAATAGGCCTAGGTCCTATACTGAAACTTTGGCAACAGAAAAGAACAACATGTAATAAATCTCTAAAAAATTATGGATTTAGAAAAATAATACGCCGAAATGAAACACAAGTCGACCAGCGTTGCCACTCTTAAAAAAATGAAAAAAACGCAAGTTGGAGGGGCGAAAAAACCAAGAAAACCCAAGTTCGGCAAATCTTCCAAAAATTCCAAAATTTAAGAATTTCCGGCCGAAAATTCTGGACTTTTTTAGTCATCCGACACAAATCTTCCTAAAATGTCAAAAATTTCACGAAAATGTCAAAAATTACCCTTATTGGGTCGGAAAACCCCAAGCAAAAAACCCAAGTTCGTTTTTAAAAAAAACCAAGTTTGGATCGAAAAACCCAAGATCTTGGAAAAAAACCAAGGAGTGGCAACGCTGAAGTTGACTCGAATTACTACGACCGACGTCATCATTCACCGATGACATGCGCAAGATGCAAGAAACTATAAAGTAAGCAAGCAGCTAAAAAAATTGTGATTGTAATTGAATAATATAATTATAGCACCACTTCGGAGCAGACTAAACAAATGCGCTCTCGGTGCTATGGTCTAATGATGTTAATTAAATACGATTGAAAAACGGAATTTTTAGGTCAACCAGTTAAGCAAACAATGCATAGAATGGAATAAAAATTGTCAGTTTCGATTTGAACGCGCGCATTCGTCGCGCGCATGTCCAGTCGTTAACACCACCAGTGACTGACGGTCGAGGTAGGGTAAGGTACCCTATTATGGGCACCTTAAGGACTTTTGCCTGTATTTGATGGTCAAATGAAGGTCAAGTAAAACAATGTTTGTCAAACTAATTTTCAACACTTTAGCAACTAGAAACTCACTGAAATGACATCAAAATGTTGAGATTAACCTACAAAATATTGAAAATACAAAGAGTCCTGGGGTGCCCATATTAAGCACTGGTGTCCTAATGATGGGCACCCATGCCCATATTAAGTTCACGCATATGTAGTCAAAGGCACATGTAAATGTCATATGGTTGCTCTTAACAATAAAATTCCAAATGAAATCTGTTATACACAGTTGTGGTGTACCACTAGCAACAACAGAAACTGTATACCACTAGAAACAACAGAAACTTAATTAAAGACACTTAAACCTATAAACCTAGAAAGAACCCTCATATGGTCATATGGTTTCACTTAACAATAAAATTCCAAAATAAATCTGTTATCCACAGTTGTAGTCTACCACTAGAAACAACAGGAACCTTATACCAATAGAAACAACAGAAACTTTATTAAAGACACTAAAAAAACTTAAACCTATAAACCTAGAAGGAACCCCAAAGTTGTTTATTCCACACATGATCGACAAGTGAAGTTGTCGTCATCCAAAATGCCAAATCCTTCAGCACAGGTAAAGTGAAACCAAGAGTAGCACTTGCAGCAGCGTAACCATTCTTCATCTGCCTTGGGGTCATTTGGTTGTTCATATGTGAATTTACACAACATGCAGGGTTCAACTGAAACGTCCACAAACGCTTTTGCACGACCTCTTTTGTTTTCTGCCTTTGCTGATTTCTTTCTTGTGTGTACCACTTTGTCTTTAGCTGTACTTTTTTTCTGCTTGATTGTCTTCTGTAAATCACGAGTTAGAGGGGCAGATGCTTTCATTTGTTTTTCAAGTCGACGTTTTTTATTCATTTCTTTATACTCTGCTTCCTCAATATTTTTGGCTTTAATTGTTCTCAAATCATTCTTGTATGGAAATGTTGTTATGATTTTTGCATGTGCACATTTTCTTTTACGTTTTCCTGAATGAAAGCTATTTTTGGGAGTCGGATACATGTCCTGAAATGTAAACATCGTTGGAGAAGTAGTTGTGGCTGTTGGCTCATCAGGGACAGCACTTGAACCAGCAGGTGTTGGTTTCTCAGACGAGGTTCCTGGATCAGAAACTGTTGGTTCAGTAGATGAAGTGGTTTGTGCAGCAACTATTGATTCACCAAATGAAGTGGTTTGAGCAGAAACTGTTGGTTCAGTAGAAGAAGTGGTTTGAGCAGAAACTATTGATTCACCAAATGAAGTGGTTTGAGCAGAAACTGTTGGTTCAGTAGAAGAAGTGGTTTGAGCAGAAACTGTTGGTTCAGTAGATGAAGTGGTTTGTGCAGCAGCTGTTGATTCACCAGATGAAGTGGTTTGAGCAGAAACTGTTGGTTCACCAGATGAAGTGGTTTGAGCAGAAACTGTTGGTTCACCAGATGAAATGCCTGGATCAGAAACTGTTGCTCGATCAGTCATTTCAGCCGCTATGAAATCTTCCTCAGAGAATACTGACGGATTGAATGGATTGATTCCAGATTTGCGAAATCCATTTACAGCATTGCCGACAGTGGCTGATCGTGCATAAGCAGAATAAAAAATTCCACCTATATCAAGTTCTGTTACCGCACGTCCAGGATGTTCTCTGAGCCAGATGTTGACAGCTTGGTCATAGTAGAGGTTTGTGCTTTTGAATACCGAAACATCGAGCGGCTGTAGTTTATGCGTGCAGTGAGAGGGAAATACAAGAAGTATCACATTATTCTCACGTGCAAGTTCAATTATCTCCAAGTTGTTCGTGTGGCTTGCATGGCCATCTGTTAGCAACAATGTTGGCTCTGCTCTTGCTTTAGGTTGGACTGTCAGTAGAAAGTGTTGAAACCATTGTGTAAACAGATTTTCATTGATCCATCCTGACTTTGTAGCAGCACCAATCGATCCTGGAGGCGTTCCGCCCATCAGTTCAGGCTTCATACGAACTCTAGGAAAGATGAACATTGGTGGCACGTAAGTACCATATGCTGACACACAACAAACCACAGTTACATTTTTACCTCGTTCTGCACTGGTAAGAACTCCCACATTCTTCTTCCCTTTTTTGGCAATGATGTGTTGAGGTTTCTGACAAATTGTGAAGCCCGACTCATCGACATTGTATATATTTGTTGCTGGAATAACACGCACTCCGCTGGTATTAAACAGAGTTTTTTGAAGAATGTCAAAGAACAGATCCACTTTGGCTTTGTTGAAACCAATGGCTCTTTGTATCGATGTTCTTTCTGGCATTCGAATTGACAGTTCTCGGTGTCTTTTCATAAACAACCCCAGCCACTTCTTTCCAGCCGATTTTGTTTCTTCACTAAAATTGTGAAGGACATGATTTTTTTCACAAAAGGTATAAACAATGCGTCGAACATCTGCCGTCGACAGACCGTACAGTCTTGACTCCATGTTCAGAATAAGAGTACTAAGGTCCTCTTCCTGCTTTGGTGTTAGAAGTGTGGGACGTCCCAATGCTTTAAAGACTCCTAATCCTGCTTCTGCCTTCTTCACATGCCGCTGCAGGGTTCCCCGTGGAATTCCATGCTGCTTAGCTGCTTTCTTCTTGCTGACTCCTGTCTGAAGAACAGCTGCCACGGCCACTTTAAGCGAATATTCTGACCATTTCCCTCTCTTCTTTGCCTTGTTCTGAATTTATATAACACAAAATGACTTGTAGTATAAGTATGAATGACAATAAGTATTTATTTCCTCAAGTATACTGGCCGAAAAATAGCAATGGACTTAATATGGGCACCTGCCCATATTCGGGCACCAAGAATATGTCCTTATTAGGCCGGCACCTATGACACGCTTCCACGTCGGCTATAGAAATATGCATTACATGAATCACCTATTAACGCCCATCAGCGCGATCACAAAACAATTGTCAAAACAGAAAAATTTACCTTTGAAGAATCCATTAGATACACGTCATCTAGTACACGAAAACAGAATTATGGAAATCGTTAACGTTTTCGTGAAATTGAACTTTAATCTTCATTAAATTATGTAAAAAACTACACAATCACAATCCCGATGATTTTTTTGGTAAATTCAACGATGCACTGCAGTTCTACTGGAATTCTAGAGATGGCGCGACAATAACATTTCATATATACTTTTCGTCGGAGGTGCTCGTATTAGGAGGGTGCCCATAATGGGCTACCTTACCCTAAATCCAAAGACCCTCCTCAGATTGGACCACGGATCAGAAGGAATAGGCCAACCCAGAGACTTCTATTGCAGTAATAGAATTAAGGCTCTGGGCCAACCTGATGTAGGCCTAGTCACGTGGACCAAGTCAAATTGTGAAATAGAACACCTTCTATAGCCTACACTCACAAATCCGTAGCATGCACACGAATATAGGCCTGACCGAGCAAATTCATCATTTTGTAGCCTACAAACGCACTGCTCTGTAGGCTAGTATGGTTACAACCTTCTTTCAACAGTGATTCCACGTTCTTCTACACTCGAGCGAAATACATGCAGGCCTAATTGCTGGCCGTTAAATCGACCGGGCACAATTAAGTTGGTTACCAGAAAGATCTGTTTGGCTGTGTGCCAACCGAAACCTTGGCCCAACGAGCAAAATAATGTCAAGTAGCCTACGGTATCAGTTAGCCTATCGTTATTCAGTTAATGAGTCAAAGATGAAACACCATCGGTATATTTTACCCTCGACGTCACCCTCTGCTTACAGACAGATTAACTTTCATCTCTATAGAATCTCTTTGGTTTGAAGGCTAAACAGTGAATCCTAGAAGAGAAAGATCCGGTTGCCATCAGACAAGAGGGAAAAGGAGATATAATAGAGGAGCTGTGAAAGTTGGAATCTTTAGTGCTAGCATATTATGGCGCTCAGACCTTATCATAGGCCTATTATTTATGAGGTCGCTGGCGCAGTGGCGCTGCCTCCTGGTACGCACGAGTCAACACGGGCAGTTAACAATTATTGCTGAGCTGAGATGGGGAATTTGAAGCGAACGTTTATAGTAGGCTTACAATTGATTATTGCTTGAGATTTATTGCCAGCACTTGTCCAATAATATTGGAAGCATTTTTCCAGCACCAGAGTATCGTTACAAGCATTTATTTATGTGCTGTTATAGCTCTATAAACTGCGTCCATCGGTTTGCACGGTTTAACAGTCGTGTGCAAATAATAGGCTATGCCACCGATTCCACATTCCACAAGTATTGAGGTTTAGCAGATACCAGACTTCTGCAATAACCCTATGCACCGTGTTTACTGTCCTGCAATGACTTTGTGTGTTCAGCTCGATTGTTGACCTAGCACAATGGATATTAAATGATGATTGTGGGATTGCAGTATAAACTTTCGACAATCGACGACCGTTTCCATAGGCCTATCAATTCATCGGGGCGATATTGAACCAGAGGAGAGCCGCAAATTAGGTTCCTCAGCGCATAGCGCCACAGTCAGCGGGGGCTGCGGGTGTCTGCCACACACGCACACACGTGCATGCACCCACACAGTTGCATCAACAACGCATTCAAGTATTTGCATGCAGTGTGCATATAAAACGAGATGCTTTGTCGAATTTTATTCGCTCGAACTTATTCAACAAGCGTGTTAGTCATAGGCAGAGCAAGCGACGATAGAGCAGTGTAAGGTACCGGTATACGTCTGTCAGATTATTGCAGTGAATTAAGCATCAATCATGAAAAACGATTTGGACGAGGGCGAACAAGCGGATGACAAAGTCGTCGTTCCTAGATGGCGCAAGCGTCTCTCCGAAATCCTATCGAAATTTCACACGAGGAAGACGTGGGTGGTGATCATGTTCCTTCTCGGCACTGGCGACATGATGATGAACTTGGCGAACTTCATACAGTTGTCCGACGATGGACTTAGTTACGGCCTCGTTATTGGGCCTCCGAGCCGCGACCTATGGATCTCAATGTGCGTCTTCACCATAGTTGGGATGCTGCTCTATTTCCCGGAGACAGTGAACACATTTTCGGCTCTCTACACTGCGGACGGTGACACGCTTGTGGCCATTCATCTGGAACTGGGAATTTCCTTGATGATCGAACACATTCCTCTCGCAATCGTCGACTATTTTGTGGCGCGATGTCGACGTCAGTTCACGACTAAAGTGGCGTCATGGTGTCACAGTGTTCGCCTCGTCTTCATTTTCCTTCGACTTGTCTGGTACGCCCATATTGAGGGTAGAAAACTGCGAAAGAACGATAAGTACCAGATCAAGCAAGTGCTTGTCTTGATGTGTTGCCTTTTCTATTGCGTCACCATTGCCTTCAACATAATGAACTGGCGCTGGGAGCCAGATACGCAAGTAAAGTCCTACCACCTTCAGAATGTCTCGGTATACCTTCTAAAGTATCCTGCACCTCCAGAGCAGTTGACGTTTGTTCTTCCGCTGACTGATGTGCTGCGTAGACAAAGTGGTCCTGACCTCGATAACGCCCAGTTGACAGACTCTCTGAGTAAATTCTATATCACCAAGGGAAAACTAAATTTTACCACATCGATTATATCACGCTACATGTGCAACGTATCAGATGAGTCGCCGTGGGAATGCGAAGGAACTAAGTGGCTGACTTTCCGGTTCATTTACGCCCTGTCTGCGTGGTCACCCTATGGTGAGATCGACTACAACTTTGCACGTGTCAGTGGAGAAAGTTCAACCTGCGTTGATTCCCAGGCTATGCTGAAGAATGGCTGGAGACTCTTCTTCTACGAAGCTCACAAAGCCATCGATGCAAATAGTAGCATGACTGTGGAGGTCAACGTATCAGCGCCTTTCCGGAAAGCCTACACTCACCCGATGCCTAGATACAATTCAAAAGTAGACGTTTGTTCACACCTACAGCTGGGCAACATCACTTGCAACAGTACGTCTTAATGATGATTGCGGTATTTTTGGAGGTATACATGTAGGCTTACGCAGAGCATGTTCGTTCTCTATACCGTCTGGGTAATCAAAGCGCCAGTCGTGAAGAACCTCGTAGAAAACGCATCCATTTGAAAAATCCCGTTAGTCTCCAATCCATCGAGTCATAGACTTTTCGGTTGTAAAGGCTGGACTTTGAATGGGAGAGTGAGGGTATCTATTTTTTTCCTAAAAGGAAATGTGAAGCGCTGTTCGATAACCAGCTATTTAGATTTTTTGTATATCGTATGCCACTGTAATTAAGAACAATTCTTGTATTTAAAGCAAGTTTTTATTTGAACTGTTTCTGGACAGAATTCTAATCTCATCTTCTAGAATGTGGTGTGCTTAATTTAATCAGATCTGTGTGATTTTTTTAATTTCTCGTGTCGCTTTGTAGAAATGAAATCAAAGGCCTATATTATTGTCGCATAATATACATCGTGTATATATATATATATATATATATATATATATATATATATATCAGTTTGACATTTTCAGTTTTTATTATAAAGTATCTTTAGTAGGCCTATGCCATTCCAATTAAAAATGATAATACAACAGATGGTCGCGGCACCTGGTTTTGTGTAGAACTCATAATTATAGGCTATAAGTACAATGTAGCTTGTAGACTCATATTCAGGATTGATCCTTGTTTGAACATTTCGATTCCAGTCATTTAAATGTTAATTTTAAACGCTTCATTTTGTGGCTGTCTAATGTTTTTAAATCTTCAACCTAACTTCCCTAAGAATTGATTTTTATTGCCGCAGAAGAAAATGCATTCTATTTGGAGGAGGTTATCGTACATTATGACTGTATCTCTAGGCTGGACAGGCATACACTGCACTCACATAATATAGTACCGGGTATGTCGGTTGTGACTAAATAGACATGTATATATAGACCTACAATACGTACTATGCATATTATTATAATAATTATATGCCCTGCATAGATGCGACTTTGCTATAAATTTTACTCTTATAGTATCAGCTTTTCGGCCTTATCAGCAGGGTCATGTGCACGGTCAAGATTTATTTTTCTTGTTGCATTCTCTTGCTGTCGCATAAATTTAAGAATTTATGATTTATAGATGTTTGTGGGATTTGTACAAACTTTGACTTTACGAGCTTGCTCCTCTGTTTTCCCAGCAGCAGCAGCAGCAGCAGCAGCAAGGAAATGCTCAACTTTGCTGGTTTGATTGAATAATCTACAGCAATTAGCTATCTTATCCACGGTTCTTGTTATCCACTTCCTATTCTAATCTGTCCGTTACTACACCGTGCATGGTTCAGTAAAAAGTAAGCCAAACTATTTTTCATATACATGTATCTCTAATGCCTGATGAATGATTAACCATACTAAGAAATTTCCTATATAGGCCTATATTTAGAGAATTGAACCAAGAATTTGATTCCAACATATCATGTCATAAATTTGAACGGGTAGAAAGATATGAATCTTTCAACTTCATCTGCCGAAATATAGGTTTTCAACAAACCTGTTATGGTGCTTGTTGTGGTTTCGACGATGGTCGTTAAACTCGTTCCCATTTTGGTCTTCAGTGATCCAGGAGTAAAAATTAACGGAGTCTATTATCGCAACGTTCTGCTGTAACAACATCTTCTACCTCTTATCAGAAACCTATAACCTCAGAGGGCTATTTTCTTTTTAAACAGAACACTCCCAGCCCACAGAGCCAGGGAAATCAACCAAATGCTAACAAGAGAGACGCCAGGCTTCATTTCTCTCACATTGTGGCCTCCGAAAAAGTTCAGATTAAAATCCTGTCGCCTGTAACATCTTCTTTATTTAAATATTCAACCAATGCTACTTAGAGTTACTTCACAAAAATATTAAAGACTGTTTTCATGTTTGAAGTACTTTGTTGCAAAATCCAAAAGAAAATGCTCGTAAGGTTAAATTTCGGCAGTTGAAGTTGAAAGATTCATGTCTTTCTATCCGTTCAAATTTATGACGTGATACAATTAGGCCGGAATCGTATTCTTGGTTAAATTCTCTAAATATCGGGAAAATCTTATAGTATGGTTAATTATCAGGCATTAGAGATATATATGAAAAGCAGTTTGGCTCACTTTTTTTATTGAACCACGGTGTAATGTCTACGGTAGTACGGTAAATTGCTTGTTTATAGCGTTGCTCAACACCTTATAATTACATGTAGCCTATAGGCTATAGAGAGACTGGCATTGTCATTTCATTTTCAGGCTTTTGCCTTCGCAGAAGGTAACTTCCTCTTTGCTCCAGCTCTTACGCTGTTATCTTCCAGACTTGCTTTGTGCGCACTTGCCGTCAGCACTGTTGACCTTTCATGCAGGGGCTTCTATCCCTATACATGGCGGGCGCAGCTTGCGCCCAGTGAAAAATAGGGGGGGAATCAGAAGACAGCCAAAATTCACGTCGGTTGGGGGGGAAGGTCGGGCATGGAGGGCAGCGTTCAATATAGGCATCACTAGGAGGAAGATCCCCCCCCGAAAATACTTCCCTCCATATAAATTTGGACAAAATGATATGCCTAATAGTTTTTAGCAAAATGTATACACTTTATAGCCTACACTTTGAGTTTTTAGTTAGGCTACTATCTGCATTTTCGAATTACATGAACTGCCATAACAGCTATAATATGCTATAAAAAATTTCCTATTACATGATTATAATTTTTTTTTACTATTTTAATAAATAATACAATCATATTATAATTGAAAAAAGTAATGTTAATACAAATACTATTTTGCACAACTAAATGGCTTCTCTCCAATGTTATCGTTCAAATTTTAGACAGTCAAATTTGGTCCTTGAACACTTAGTAAAGCAACATGATTATTACGTGGGCTTACAATGTAGGACCTACATTGTATTTTATTGTATTGCATTGTGCTCTAAAAATTTATGTAACGCCTCTCGAGTGCACACTGATCACAGGCGCAAAACATATGGCTGCCCAATTTTGGCAGCAATTCCTCCACTGAAACAGTAGAGTAATTTTGCTAAGAGAACAGCCTAAAATGCTGAAATTGCAATGCGCAAATCGAAAAAATTCTTTATGGGGAGGGGTACATTCCCTCCCCATATCAGGTCTTTTCTCGGCGCTACACATGCTTCGGCGATCGTCTGCTGGATGCTCATTTGTCCCTCTCCAAACAAACCTTCATTCCCACACTAGAGGAGGGCATGCGTTAGATTGCATTATAATTTGCATACATGTATAGAGGAAGGCCGGTCCAGAAAAGGGGGGGGGGAAGAAAATGGCTTGCGCCCGGTTGCTTAGGGGGGATAGAAGCCCCTGCTTTCATGCTTCAGCAATCAGCACGTTATAAAAAAAAACTAACGTAAGCGCACCGTAGTATACATTATCGTAGCCTATAGGCTACGCGTAGCGTACGCTTAGGCCTATGGCATGCGTTTAAAACAAAGATATTAGAATAGACTATAAGGTCTTTGTTTAAAATGTAGGGTAAGCTTAATTGCAGTTGCACTGTTGCAGAGTGAAACAAATATATTTATGGAAAATCTGTGTAGGCCACATCCATGCAAATGATCGTCCTTTGAACAAAATTAATTATGTGTATTATCTACGCATAACAGCTAAATTTCACTTAAATATTTCAAACATAACTAAAGTACCGTAATATAAATTTTAGCAAATCACCCACTGTTTGTTGCGATCCAAAAGTATAGCGCAATAAGAAGTCATGAAATACCATTTTATTAGTTCATTAAGTTAGGGTATTTTTTGGCCCACCCTGTAGACCTATACTTGCTATGACTCCGAACGTCTTCAGTCGGCCAGTCAGTCACCATACTTACAGACTTATAGTCATGTATATTTAATCAGACTAGAAAGTTCTTTGAGTATTTATCGCCATATATATTCCATCGTCCATAATAATACATGTATTTACCTCTCCAAGTCGTCCTTTTCCAATGGAATCGTGCACCATGGAATGGCTTGGACGACAGTACTGTTGTCTCAGTCGAAACTGTCACTCTTTTAAAAGGAAAATTTAGGAACTGGCATATTGGGCGATCCAGGTCAATTTTCAGTGGTTCCAGCACAGACTATAATTGTCTTCTGATTCATTTAAAAACTTTGCACTGTCATAATTAATAATGTTAATCACTGTGTAAATATGAAAGATTCGTCAGCACGGCCGCATCAAGTCCAAAATGGACTCGTTTTCTTGCATATAGAACCCTCATGAACCCCATCAATAATAGGCATTATACACTCTATCGTACGAACTCGAAAAGTCTTATTTATCGTTATCTTTCTTTCTTAGACCTTTGAATTCACTCAAAAATGAAAATGTATCCACATAATTATACGCTACCGAGTCCTCCTCCACCCTTTTCCTCCCTCGATCGTCGTTTCAACCATGTCCACCACCCACCAAAGCCGCCTATGGTCGGTCTTCCTGCAGTCTGATCCATTGGATCTTGACAACGCCATTAAGCCATGCATCTCATGGAATCCTCCCCTAATGACCACCATCTCTATGTAGACGACGCCTAACTCAACTCTACATATCCTTCAGCAAGGCTCTTTTCACAGTGCCACCCCTATCACACAATAACTCAACGTGGTTAACGTTATAGGCATATCTCTCAAATTCTCAATGGATGTCGTCCAACTTCCTCTGCCTGAATCCTTCAAAAATAGAATTCATCAGCCTGTAGGCCTTCCTGCCCATAATTTAATCAAGAAGGAACTCTTCGACCTTTCAATACACCTATCCACTAACTCTTCATCTCTCACCTTCACCTCTGACGCCCTGGGCCACAATCTTGCTGTTACTTTTGATTCACATCTCTCCTCTAACCTCTCGTGCTCCTGCTTCATGCACACACGTGACCTCCGCGACATACGTCGTATATAGGCCTACACGCAACTTCAAAATTACCTTCATCATTGCTTATGACTACCAACAGACCTCCGCTTGTTCGCTCATCCTCATATCTCCACAATCTCCCCTCCTAATTCAACCTCTCCTCCGCTTGCACTCTCTTCTGCTGCTTTCCATTCACGACTGAAAACCGACTCGTCAAGCTATCATAATCATATCCAGATTCTAATCAGGTTCCATCCAACTACCACCATCACCAACAACCACCGTAGCACCACGCTGTCTCCTCGGCTTGACCTCCCGGATTTTGACCTGGCACCGGAACGAAAAAGGCAGCTGTGGATATTGCGGATTTGATTTGATATAGCGCCGGTGAATAAGCTGGTCTCCTTGACGTGACTTTGTGGGCGCTGAGAAATTCTCGAAGATTTACCTTACCTTACATTACATTACATTATGATTACTGCCTCCACTGCCCACTTTAAGTTCGATGATTGCAGTTGCCTTTTCCTCAACCTTGAATCCACACAACTCACGCATCTGTAACTTATCCAAAACTCTCTAACCCAGGCTGTTAGCCACCTAAACCACCAGGCATAAATGTATAGGCTAACTCAATCCTAACCTGCATGACTGACTCAACTGGCTAAATATCCCTGAGCGAATTCACTTCATAGTTCTCTCTCTAACCTACGATCACCTACAATACTCACTGCCAATAATCTTCGAGAACTCTTCGGTCATCAAGTCAATTAACCCGCTCTAACCCAAATCTCTTCAGTTCACTCTCTCTCTCTCTCTCTCTCTCTTTCTCTCTCTCTCTCTCTCTCTCTCTCTCTCTCTCTCTCTCTCTCTCTCTCTCTCTCTCTCTCTCTCTCTCTCTCTCTCTCTCTCTCTCTCTCTCTCTCTCTCTCTCTCTCTCTCTCTCTCTCTCTCTCTCTCTCTCTCTCTCTCTCTCTCTCTCTCTCTCTCTCTCTCTCTCTCTCTCTCTCTCTCTCTCTCAACTCCCGGTCAGTATAGGCTACTCATCTCAAGTTCTCCAATCGAGCTAAAGATATCCAAAACTATACTATAGGTACGGTACCTGGAACTGTCTGCCTTCTCCGTGCACTTTTTCGGCTCTTCCATTATCATTGCCAATCACCCACTCTCACCTTCCTCAGACTGATCCATCCATCACCTCTCGGGCTTTCAATTCGAAATTAAAGTTCAACCTCTTCAAGAACTCTTACCCAAACTCTTGTGATCCTCCACGCTCCAATTCTCGACCTAAACGACACAAACTTTAACCTCTGCGCTGCCCCTCTGCATGACTCTCTGGAACCAGACTTCTTAGGACCACACTTTGGACAACTCCTCTGACTCGATAAAGCGCTCGTAAAGAAGCTAGTTCCCTGCACTTGGCTTTCGAGTGACGCTTTAGAAGTTTGGAGATAGACTATATTATTACGATTGCCCTTTGCCCTTTGATTCTGTTTTGACTAAGCGCCTGTGAATAAGCTGGCTCCCGTGACTTCGCTTTTTAGGTGATGGAGAAGTTTCGAGATTAAAATTTAGATTATCGACGGAGAGATACTAGCAATTAACAGAGACTATAGAGTGGAATTCGTTAGTTATTATGGAGTCGTTTCAAGCACAGACCAAACCGAAGCATCGACACAGTTCAAGCAGTCTTCGTTAGTCTTCATAAAAAAGCATCAACATCTAAGCAAAGTAGGCCTATATATTGTTACTTTCGTTCGAACTGCATTATAGGCCTATAATTAATATGATCTAAGTGCAGTTACGGTACTTTTAGGAAGAATATTTGAAATATGGAAATAAGCTGATGAGTCAGTGATGACAAATGCGAAGCTTGAGCATCCGTCATCGCTCATTTACACAAAATGTTTCTACATAATTTAATCTCTCAGAACACCGACGTCAAGGCTAATTGTTGATCTACCATAATGCATATGCTGCGGATAATCGTGATTAGAAACGCATAAAATTTCTGCAGCTGCGCATGTCATCTAATTGCACAACTTCTCAGCTAAGTGATATTACTTCTATCGCCAACACAATGATCGATCCTCATGTTTCACCAGATTACACCACAGCACATATGTAACACAAAGTGAATTGTTTTGTGGCCTGTGATGTATGCTGCAGCTATGGACAATCGTTTCAAGTCTCCTATAAAGAGAGGCAGTGTTCTGCTGCCTCGAGTCTTTCGAATAAGTCAGATATGTTGATAAGCACGGTTAAACAGTGAGCGACGAATCGACTGTCGTTTGGATTAAGGTTCTGCATTGCTGTATCGTTTGCAAAATGGCTATTGACATGAACGGTGAAAATAACGATACAGGTAGTAGAATATCGTTCACCACGAAATGGCGAGGTCGTCTCTTCAAAATCGTTTCAAGGTTTCAGACAAGGAGGTCGTTGGTGGCGATCATGTTCCTTCTCGGAACAACCGATGTCGTCATAAACCTATGCTACTTTGCCGAGATGTCCGACGAAAGACTTAGTTACGGCCTCGTTATTGGGCCTCCGAGCCGCGACCTATGGATCTCAATGTGCGTCTTCACCATAGTCGGAACGTTGTTCTATTTCCCGGAGACAGCGAACACATTTTCAACTCTCTACTCTGCGGACGGTGACACGCTTGTACCCATTCATTTCGAACTTCTGTCCACTTTGTTATTCGAACATATTCCTCTGGCGGTCGTCGACTACTTTGTAGCGCGATGCCGTCGCTACTTCACTCCTGCTGTCGCTTCATGGTGTCACATTATTCGTCTCGTCTTCATTTTCCTTCGACTTGTCTGGTACGCTCATATTGAGGGTAGGAAACTGCGAAGGAATGACAAATACGAGATAAAGCAATTGCTCGTCCTGATCTGTTTGTTCCTCTATTCTGTCACTGTCGCCTTCAATGTACTGAATTGGCGCTGGGAGCCAGATACAAAATTAAAGGACTACCACCTCCAGAATGTTTCGATATATCTTCTTAAGTATCCTGCACCTCCAGAGCAGTTGAAGTTTGTTATTCCGCTGACTGATGTGCTGCGTAGACAAAGCGGTCCTGACCTCGATAACGCACAGTTGACGGCCTCTCTGAGTAAATTCTTAACAAAAGAAAATGAGATTAACTACAATGCTTCAATCGTATCGCAATACAAGTGTCAGGAATCTGAAGAGTGGCCGCCAGAATGTGACACAGCCAAGATCCTGAGATTCAGGTTCACTTACTCTCAGTCAGACTGGTCACCGTACGGAGAAGTCCGCTATAACTTCGCTCGCATCTGTCCACAAGATTCGACCGAGCGATGCGTTGACTCTTCAGCAACTCTGAAGGGTGGATGGAAGCTCTTTTTCTACGAAGCTCACAAAGATGTCGATGCTTACAACAAGATGACTGTAGAGGTGAATGTATCAGCGCCCTTTCGGAAAGCTTATACTCACCCGATGCCAAAGTACAGCTCTCAAGAAGCCGTATGTTTGCACATGAATCCCAGCGATGTAAAATGCAGTTATTAGTCCTAGACATGGTAATTAAAATTGGAACTATTTTCATAATTGTGCGCATCCATGTAGGCTACGTGCTACATTGAAGTGTGTAAAAAAACTTTAAGCCTTCGTCTTAAGAAAACCAATCGCTTGCACTTCGTGCTGATATATCAGCGGAACTCGATCCTAATTATTCAATCTTCACATTTCATCGCCGATCTTTCCGCTACAGTTACAACGATCGAGCTGCCTGCACAGAACGCAGAGTCCTATATATGCTATTCTAGGCTTACGCTTAATCATATACTTAATCAACGCAGTGTCACGTCTTTGACTCTTACCACGAAATTGTAGAAGTGTGCAACATAGCTATGTGAATGCGTTTGCGCGTAATTAGGCCTAGGCCTGTAACCTGTTTGGTTAGACTAGAACTACACGTAGGCCTACATATATAGGCGTTATTAGGCCGAATGCCAAAGAAATTAGAGCACGTGCATGGGTTCAGCGCAGAATCTGATAAGTATAGTAAAGACATGCTATCTCAGTGAATATTCTTGGTTTCCGCTCTGAAACAACCCGGTTAGACAGAACCGGTTTAATAGAAATTTCATGATTTGTGGAGAGAGAGAGAGTCATGCAGTTGACGGAATGCCGCATTCTGCAAGATATAGGCTGCATGAAATGAAGGTTTGAAGGAGAGACAAAGGCCGACGACGGTTGAGCTGACAGGCAATGCAACTGATAACATATAACAATGCCTGGACAAACAATGAGAAGAGCTCTGGACTTGACAAATGATCGTGGAGCAGAACATCATTTACTCACACCCGCATATAGCCGTCAAATGGTTGGCGTCAAGAACTGATCAAGACGATCAAGATGAATGTGACGCAGACGATCAAGATTCTCATCGAGGCATGTACTACTAATAGGACTATATATAGGTAGTGGCGGCGCCAAGATGTCAGGTTTGGGGGTTGAAACCCTTAACCTTTCTTTTATAATAATAATAATAATAATAATAATAATAATAATAATATTATTATTATTATTATTATTACTATTATTATTAATATTATTATTATTATTGTTAGTAGTAGTAGTAGTAGTAGTAGTAGTAGTAGTAGTAGTAGTAGTAGTAGTAGTAGTAGTAGTAGTAGTAGTAGTAGTAGTAGTAGTAGTAGTAGTAGTAGTAGTAGTGGTAGTGGTAGTGGTAGTGGTAGTGGTAGTGGCAGTGGCAGTGGCAGTGGCAGTGGCAGTGGCAGTGGCAGTGGCAGTGGCAGTGGCAGTAGTAGTAGTAGTAGTAGTAGTAGTAGTAGTAGTAGTAGTAGTAGTAGTAGTAGTAGTAGTAGTAGTAGTAGTAGTAGTAGTAGTAGTAGTAGTAGTAGTAGCAGTATAATGTTGTGTAATGTAAATCCTCGAGAATTTCTCAGCGCCCACAAAAGCCACGTCAGGGAGACCAGCTTATTCACCGACGCTAGACTTAATCATAATTACACTTAATCAAAGCAATATGTCAATCACGCCTTTGACTCTTAAGACGAAATATTAGAAGTGTTCAACGTATGCTATAGGGGAATGCGTTTGCACGCAATAATTAGGCCTAGGCCTGTTACCGGTTTGGGTAGACTAGGGCTACACGTACGGTACATGTAGGCGTAAGGACTTAATGTAGTAGTAGTATAGTAGTAGCAATGCTAAGCCGAGGCTATATACCCAGCCTGCGTTTGATTTCATTCTGCGACTTTTCCATACGCAAAAACTCGCGATCCGACCTCGAAAGGATAGTGTCTATATCATTGCACTAGCTAGGGTACCCGACGTTGCGCGGGAAACTCAGGATGTGCCCTGCTCCCGGCCAATTCCTTACTTCCCCACCTCACTGCCGGCTGCCCAACCGTTCGCTCCCAATCCACCGAGCCCCACCCCACCCGACCCCACCCAACACCACCGCACTCCACCACAACCCACCACACTCCACCACAAACACCCCACCCTGCCCACATACCCACACCTCATCCCGTGCACCCTATCACACCCCGGCCACCACACCCAACCACAGCCCACCACACCCCACCCCACTCAGGTGAGAAACTGTGAAACTATGGCAACGGAATGGAAGTTCCCCCTCCACCCTGGCCTCATGGTGGTAAAGATTTGACAACCCATCCACCGGGTGTGCCATGCCCAAGCCGACACAAATGAAGGTTTGGAGTAAAAAGGTAAAAACAAGTGGAAATGCATGCAGGTGAAACAACGAACATGAGAGTTTTCGCCCCCCCGCCCTCGCCCCCATCATGGGCGCCCGCACATAGGGGCAAGGGGGGCACTTGCCCCCCCCCCTGGAAAATTGAAACCTCTTTTTTTTAACTACTACTTTTGGGTTTTTAATAAATTTATTTGCATTAATGCACCATTGATGCGAATGATACAGACAGTGAAAGTCAGAAATCCACATTTAGAGATCTCTATAGTAATAAACGTGCTTTTATAACTTTCTGTCTTGCATGTTCAAGCTCTTTCTAAAAACTCTTACAATGACCATTGGCTTTCAACCTTTCTGTGGGCACCCATGCAAACAGCAGGCCTATCGATTATGGCCTACTTAATTTTTTAGTGGAATCCTGCTGTAATGCAATTAATCACAACTGCAAAAAATTAAATACTAACGCAAACATTTGAAAATTTCTCAAAGTAGGCTTACACTGAAATTTCATCAGGGAGATCTGCTTATTCACCAGCATTGTAATTATATAAACCAAGTCCGCTATAAGCCAGGCTCCATTTTGTCCATTTAGCAAGCTGCCAGTACAGAATCCAGGGAGGTCAAACTGTAGATAAACTTGGCTCTGGTTATCACGCCTCAGGATTTACACCCAAAACCGACAAAGAGATCTGTTAAAAAGAATTGATACCCACACTCATCTAATCCTCAGATCCTCCACCTTCCTAAACGACACCCGCATTAACAGTTACTTTGGCTCTCTGGCTGCCATACTCGGACCTCTTTCTGACTACTCTTTGGAATAGGCTTCTGACTCGATGCAGAACGTGTGAAACTGCTGGTGCCCTGCGATTGGCTTTCGAGTGGCGCTTTAGAAGCATGCAGCTAAACTTCTAAAGGAGCAATTGCCCCTTGCAAACGGACACCTTTTTCGTTCATTTAGTCATTCGTTCATTCTATGGAATTATATAGCGCACCTTTAGGAAACTACTTTTTAACATAGATCTGCTATTTGATTTGTAACAAATTTCTAAGGAAGCTATTCATATAAAAAATTATGCACAAAATGAAACTGAGAAATTTGCATAAGAAACCTCTTTGAAAAATACCCGTATTCCTAATTTCCATGCAGCATTGCATTTTCAAGCTCTTGCTACTACAAAATTTAGTCGTGACTCTCGTAAAAATTCCTCCCCCCCTGCGAAAGTTTCTGGGGGCGCCCATGGCCCCCATGGTCGTATAGATTCACGAACCTTTCCACCGGGTGTCCCATGCCCACACTGACACAGTAGTGAAGGTTTGGAGCGAAACGCTAAAAATGTGGAAATGCATCCCGGTCAAAGAAAGTGTAACAGATAGAATCTTCTCATTATTTATATAAATTACTAGCTGTACCCGGCCACGCGTTGCTGTGGCTGAAAAGACTCTCCCACGCTCCCTCCCTACCTCCTTTCCTCTACCTACCTCTGTCCCTCCCTACCTCCATTCCCTTGCCTCCCTCCCTCCCCTCCCCTCTCCTCCACCCCTCCTACCCTCCCCTCCTCCTCCCCTCCCCTTGCCTTCCCCGACTCCTCCCCTACCCTTCCTCTGCCTCCCTCCCTCCCGTTTCCTCCCCTCTTTTCCCCCAAAAGCATGTAAAAACCCTGGCGTTCGAATTCAAATAGAACGTTGTGTGAAAATTTGAAAGCAATCGGTGAAGAACTTACCGAGATCCTTGATTTTGCACAGACCAACGGCTAGTTATATATATATATATATAAATATATATATATATGCGCTACAAAAGGACGCACGGATATGCGCCATAAAAACACGGCCGCATTCGAAAGCAACGTCGGGTGAAAATTGACGAATCGAATGCAAAAGTTGGGTTTTTTCACAAAAAGCATTATACAAACCCCGCTCGTATTCGAATAGAACGTTTTGCGAAAATTTTCAAAAGAATCGGTCAAGAAGTTTCCGAGATCCTTCACTAAAAATGGTAAAACTTTTGTTCTGTTTGAAATATTTTGATGAAATCCGGCCATCATGTTTAAATATGAAATGTCTTTAAGCCTGAAAAGTTTCATTTCGAAAATCTTACTTCCGGCCAAGATATGGGCAAAAACCTTAGGGGGTTACTTTTTATGGCCCACCCTGTATATAGATATAGGCCTAGGTAGGGTTACATCATCAGACCACATGATATGGTGACGGCGGTGGCGGCGGCGGTGGTGGCGGAGCTGTGGGCCTCAAGTGAAGGGTTCATATTAATCGACGTGATGATAACCTAGATATCTGCCTGTTGTCTCTCGAGATGGAGACGACAGGAGGCGCATATTCAGTCGAGCCGCTCGAGGGACGGCGATGCCAGTTTTCACAGTCAACACTTAACAAATTGTGTTTGCGTCGCTGGCACCGTTCGCCCACCGCGTCATTATATAGCGCCAACGTCCATCTGCTGGAATTTGCCGCCATGACTGCAGGGTGGCCTTCTCGGGTCCAACAACAATTATTGAGGTCCAGACCAACAGAAATGGAGGGGAGAAGGAAGGGGAGAGAAGAGTGTCTAGGCCCTCTAGGGAGGCATGTGGTAACCCGGTAAGAGGAAAGCTCGAGAGAGGGAGGCAGACGAGAGGGAGGTAGATAGGCAAAGATTGTGGGTAGAAGGGAGTCTGGGAGGATTGCGGAGTGATAGCCTATATATGGGTTACAGTTAATGTTAATATGAGTTTATGACCAGCCTGCTTGATCTCCGACCTCTGAACTTTGGACTGAGCACGGCATGGAGACGAGCACAGGACAGGGCCTCGTGGCAACGAACGGTGGAAACGGCTACGCTCCAGAGAGGGGCTCGCCAATGATGATGATGCTTGCATGATGACTGTGTAGGCTATACGGGGGGGAGGTCCGTAGCTCAGTGGAGAGAGCGTTGGCCGATAAACTGAGAGTCATTATCGCGACCCGGATTCAAGCCTCGCTCAGGGCAAAAATTTATTTGAATTTTCTGTTAGCTGCCAGTGGCGCTTTCTGTTGTGTTGTTTGCCTCGGGTCTGTTGAAAATAAGATCGCCCCTCCCACTCCTGGCTTGGCCGATCAGGAGCGTTCCAACACTTAGGCCATTAGTGTTAAGTTACCGAACCTGTTGTAGCCGACCTGCGTGTCGTGCGAAGCGGGCCGTATTTCGTATAACTTGTAGGGCCCTACCTGTTACAGTAATCGTTCTGCGTTGTGTCAGATTGAATTTGAATAAACGAATATTATTATTATTATTATTTTAATTTTATTTTTTTTAAACTATTTTTTCCCGAGGTACATAGGATCCCTCGGGATTTCAAAAATTATGATTATTTTTTATTTTATTTAAAAAAATTTTTTTTTATATTTAAAAAAAATTTATTATTATTATTTTTTTACCCGAGTCCCGAGGTACCTAGGATCCCTCGGGATTTCAAAAATTATTATTATTATTATTATTATTATTATTATTATTGTTATTCGTAATCCTATTTTCTCTTAAAGATAGAGATAGAAACCTACTGTAGCTCAACGTGATGCAGACAGAGTTGCCAAATGCATCGAATCGATCGAGGTCTCCAAATAACCTTTGCGTTTCAGAGCATAACCATTTTTTGTATGCCGTGTTTGCATAGGAAAACTATCGATGTAGAATTATCCGTAATGGAACAAATTGTGATGATAAACACGACGACAGAAACCGACGAAAACGACGATGAAACAGCGAAAATGAGGCATCATCATTATCATCATCATCATCATCATCATCATCATCGTCGTCGTCGTCGTCATCGTCATCATCATCATCATAATCATCATCATCGTCGTCGTCGTCTTCGTCATCATCATCATCATTTGTCGTCGTCATCATCTTCATCATTATCCATCATCATCGTCATCAAAATCATCATCTTCATCATTAGTATTATCATTGTTGATGTTTTTGTTATTATATTGTTATTATTTTATTGTCTCAGTAGGCCTAGGCCTATATGTAGCCTAATCATCACGATATGCGCGCAGATTCAACCACCTGCTCAATCCACATTATTTTATTATAGATCTACAGCGCTACATATATATGTATATATATACTAAATGTGTTATCCGGCGTTGCCCGGGAAATTTAGGGCTTTAAACTCTACTCCAAGGTGGTACCAATCGTTGACCGCCAAATTTCGGGTTTTCGCCAACCCTCCACCCCATCCCGCTTCCCCCCCAAAAGCCAAACGTGACCCGCCCCTGCGGGGCGCTAGGGAAATTATTACTGGGCGAGTATGACGTCATGCGGACTGTATACTCTTTACTAAAGCGTTAGCGTGAGCTGTTATTGATGAAATCTGTCTTAAAACGCTAATAACTCTGCTTTTAGAGTGAATTAATAGCTGAAAATAGTTGCGTTGACCTTATAAATTAGGTAAGAATCAATTGCAAAAATTTTGGCAAACCGACGCTGTTTCATTTACGAGCCTATTATTTTTTACGAAGAGTCAAAAGTCAAAACCCGTACAAACAAACAGACATATGGAAAGGGACAAACTTTCGGAATTATAATATAAGATATTGGAGCTTTATCCGCCGCTGTTCCGAGCCTGCTAACAGAAGACTGGTGGAATCCACTCCTTTTCATCGAGGAATAGTGGAATAAAAAAGTTAGAGCGGTGGAACAAAAGTGGTTCAAGTCAAAAGGCGTAGGAGTCAATATTTTATACGAACGCAGATGGCATGCGATCGCATTGATTAAGACCAAAAGGGAGAACATGAAACTCGATCTGTTGCCAGAAATTGATTTTTCTGCGGACGGCGATCGCAGAGGTTATCTGACCCCCAAGATTGCGCTGCTATAGGCCTATAATCATGATTCATGAATTATAAACAGCGCATTAACTGCGCAAAACCTGCACTGCACACTCGCAAATTGTTCCTTTCGTTAGTGTTTATTATACTTCGAATATCTCCGACCATGCTTAGAGCAGCAGTCGCGAGCAGGTCAACGAATTAGGAATTCCTTTTGCCGAGCAATGATGTTTTTTCCCCCACTAGATCTGGTTTTTTGGCCTTCGTCTGGGTTTCTGGTTTTGGGGGGCAAAATCTGGGTTTATTTTGGTGAGTCGACTATTAAATTTTGTACTTACCAGTTACCACACCTGAATATTCTGTGAAATTCAATATAAAATGGTTGATAATTATTTTTCCAATAGCCTAATTTTAATTTTAAACTCCACAATCAAGATCTCACGTTGTCAATTCACAAATAATTTATAACCTGAAGAATAGCTCTGCACAGAAATAAATCATTTTGACATCTTAAAATAGGTCAGGCCCATGGGCGGAGTTTATCAGGGGCTAGGGGGCTAAGCCCCCAAGAAGAACCAGATTAATTTTTCACCGTGCAAATGATATCTTTTTTCGGGCTTAGCTTCCCCCAAGAAGGTTTTAGCCCCTCCAAGAACGGAAACCAAACTCTGTCCATGGTCAGGCCACTCCTCTCTCCTTAATAATTGTTAATCGTAATCGCAACCTCGAGACTTCTGCAGCGTCCACAAAAGCCAAGTCTGGGGAACCAGCTTATACACAGGAGCTTAATCAAAACAAAATCGATATAGGCAGCGGGTAAAGTCCGGAGAGTCAAGCAGGCAGATCGATGGACGGCTAATTAAGGTGGGTGATGTTTAGAGTTGAAATGGCGAGGGATGTGAGAAGTGGAAGAATCAGGATAGGATTTGTGAAAGAGCAATGTTTTCAGTTTTGAGTGAAAGTTAAGTCGTATTGAAATCTATAGCATGTAGCCTATATTTATAGCCTAGCCTACACTGTAGGTCAGGTCTAGTGGTCTACGGTATAGTTGTCGCGGAGTAGGCTATTATGTTCTGTAGGCCTAGGTGGTAAAAACGTTGGATTGTTGATGTATTAAGAAAATTTTGCTGGAAACCTTGGACAACTTTAAAACTTCGTAGACTTCAGCCACGTGTGTTATGTGCTTACAATTCTGGTAGGCTCGACCCGATGCGCATGCACACACGAATATATCGATTAAGCTAAGCTTATTGTCGGTAGGCCTATGGTTTCCGACAACTTTTACAATTGACATTTTAAAAGTTGTAGTTACATTTTATTCGACTCTTATGACGAACATTTTGTTAACCCTTATCCGAACAAGCGAAAAACCGACTTGGTATTTTGTTTTTTTTACATTATTGCTTAACCAGAGTGCGTTTATTTGCAGCTGGTACATTAAAAAATATACTTACGTACTTTTTATTACTAAGCTTTATTATTGCTTCTGTGTATAATTTTGCATCTCTGGCCTGTAGCTTGGTGCGGTATGTCACCCTGATAATCCCTGATTGTCTTTGAAATTAAACGAATATACTAACTTAATTTGAAAAGGGGGTCTAAAATCGCATAATAAGAATAGCCTGGGTTTTTCTTTTTTAAAAGAAATCTGTGTTTATGTCTGAAACCTCAGTGGCAACACTGTTGCAGAGTCTTGACGATTGGCATAGCAACGGTTAAGCATTCGGCAATTCTAAATTCTGTTTTGATTTTGAACCGAGAGGAATTGTTTTAGACAAAGCCGTGAAAGGTTTGAAATAGCCTAGCGCTGAAATTGGTTCTCTTCTCTTGATGTGTCCGTTACTTAGTTAGCAACCGACATCCTTAATTAATCCTAAAACTATTTAGGCAGTAGACCGTACGTAGTGTTTATCTAAAGGACCATCCATATGTAGCCTACGTACTGTCTTTCAGCGAGGATTGTACCGTTGCGGTGCTACGTGTTTGCGATAGTTCTGCTCGTTGCTGTTCTTTGCTTCGACCACCAAGCAGAGACTCAAATATTCCGATCCTAAACTCTACTTAACATCGTACGAGAAACTTTCGGCTGCACTCTTATGTCTTCATCGGAGTTCATTCGATTGTGACTCGTGTTGTTTTTTGGCTGCGTTATTACTCTCAGATGACTTTGTTTGCTGTAGCGACTGTTAACATCATAGGCCGTGCGCTTTTGTGCAAGACGTGTCTTGTTAAAGCGCGTTAGAAATAATAAATTGTATTGTATATTGTAATTGTATATATTATAATATATTATAACATTCGCAAAAATTCGTCTTTTTTAACTTTCCGTACGCACCTGTACATTTTGTTGAACTCTTTATGCGTACGTACAAGTCGGTTTCTCTGGTCTCTACTCCTTCTCCTTACAAAGTCTATTTAGCTAAAGTCATCTATGAAAGATGTATTTTACCGTAGGCTACTATTTATTTTCGTTAAGCATCCTATTTTGTAGCTAAAATTTGTTGACTGTTATGGGTTACTGTTTATATCTGAACAGAGTAATTTTAATCAGGGCTGTACACAAGCATCTGAATCAATATGTTGTTCATGAAATATTAGCATCAATGGCATGGAGCATTTGGTGTTGCAGGGTTGTTACAAATGAGTAAGCGGATAGGATTATAGTCTGGAATACAATACTTTAGAACTGATGATAGCTTGCCTTATAAATAAAAGCAATTTTCCCACAGTAATAGAGTTTCATCGTAATTTGAAATATTTGTCGTGCAGTCCTAAATACCAAACTAGTATAAATTTTTGTGTTGTATGGTGGTGTCAGCGACTAATTCTTACTACCAGGTAGCTAGTTGAGTGCTGAGTGCTAGTTCTAATTAATTAGTTCTCCTAAACAACTGTTAATTCGAATTATGAAATTTGAACTAATGCCAATTACAATTAACTAGTTGCAAAATCATAATTACCCATCAGGCCATCACTGCTTTTAAATGTTAAGTATTAGTTATTTACAAATAAACTGCCCAATACAGCCAAGTACTTTCATAATAATTGTAATCATTAAGTCAAAATTTCTACATCGCCCACAAAAGTCAAGTTGCGGGAATCATTCACTAAAGTGGAGAGCAATCCTGCTCAACCTATTGTTGGAGTGTCTCCTACTGTCCCCACTTAATTGGCACTTGCAAGTGCTGCAGACTAACTGATCATAAAATACAATGTAACTCTTTCAGAAAGAAAGAAATTGAAGATGTCTGGCCCTGCATGCGGATGTGAGGAACACAATGAAGCGCGCAGAAGGGAGGTCATCTTCATGAAAAAGGCTTACCAACTTCAGGCTGTAAGATTCACTAGCATGATAAAGCAATTCAAAATAGTTCACATTGCATGCATAATATATTGATAACAAACTTGTATACAAATTTATATGACTTTTAGCACTTTGTTCTTAATTGCTATTACAGAATTTGCCATTTTAGTAAAGTAGGGTACAGTTATTTTTGGTCTTATTTTTCACTTTTTTCTTTTACAGTCAAACAAACGCAATGCATGTCAGCCCGATTTTGACAAGAAGCACTGCATTTGTCCATCATATTCCTGCTGTATTCAGAGGAAGAAGGATGATGCTATATATGGCAAATATTCTTACGAAGGTCTTACAGCTGAAGAGTAGGTTTCACTACTTTCATTGTTTTCAGTTACAATTTGCTATTGATTTTGAAGAGGGTAACATAAGATTTAAAGTGTGAGAAATGATGCTAAATATATTGTCAACTATGAACATGTAAAACATAATGACTGTTGCTGTACATGTTACAATTTACTTATATGTTCACTTATCTGAAGTTTTTACTACTGTGCATTCGTTGGTCATTAACATCACTTCTTTTCATTCATTCATTCAAGTATTTATATAGCGCCTCTTCAAGGAAACTACTCAGAGGCGCTCCCGACTCCACTTCTGGTTGGGACAGTATGTAACATAACAAATCTTGTAGTTGAACTGAATGCTCATAGGACTCCTGTTATTTAATCTTTCATGATGCAGAGCCAGGCGCTTGGCTGAATACGAAAAACAAATACGAAATCCTCGGCAGGCCTATACAGCAAAATTGCCGTTCAGGTTTAATGTAAGTGTTGTATGCATCCTTTCTAAATGAAGTTTTCTTTGAAGCTGTAATTGCCTTTAATACCTACATTGGCCTTTCAGCTCCAAGGTCCATGGTTTGAATTCTTGGACTAGAAAAATAAGGGTTGATATTCCTCCTGTCTTTAGTGCCACTTACTCTCACACTCACAGAGTGGTTTTTGACAAGCATTGCACTATGGTGTTTATGGAGGCAACTACAATTTGATGAAGACAGCTGAGCCTATTGTACGAGCGTCACGTAATTGTGTTGTTGGTTTCCATCCAGTGTTTAGCCATAAATTGTGTTCTTTCGCACTTCAACGATGAACGTGTACTAAAAGTGACTCAACATTATAGCATTTCCACTGACACCTGAATGTGTGTACCAATATAACTTTTATGATGTATGTTCCTTTCTGAAGGTGAATTAAAATCAGTACCTGAGACCACAATGAAACCAAATCTCTTCTGCTTGAACTTGTCTTCTTCTTACTGAGATACCATGCAAAACACTTCTTCCTTAACAGGAAATAATACCTAATTAGTACTTACACAGTTTATAGTTTTAATAATAACTACCTGTCTGGTATAATGACTACAATGTTTCTTTAAGGCACCGTAAGACTTAAAAGTTTGTTTTTCTGATTTTAGAATTTCGATTATTTCAGCCAACACTAGACAAACTTTGAAGGAAATCGTTGAAAGATGACACATTAAACCTGCATCATCCAAGATTATTCCAACAAGATCTTTACCAGTATTGGACACTTTTTGTGTATTTTGTTAGATCGTACGATTTGCATCCTATATATCTAGATTTATATCTAATCTGAACATCTCAATGTCTTCTACAAATGTTGAATGAGAATTATTGGTTATGCTTTGCATCAGCCTCTGCCACTGGTGGTTAATTTTCTAACAATTCGAACATTGCAAACTAATGAAAATTCTGTTCTTAATCAGAACAGGCATTATAATCAAGTTTTTTTAGTTACAATTTCCTTTCCATGTGAATATTCACAGGAAGCCATGGTCAATTTGGCAGCATCTGTCCTGAAAAACTTCAATAATACTGGTGAAAACTACGGTAGCCTACTGGTTAATAAAATCACCTAATTTGTCATAGTCGATTGCTCGCAATCTGCAAGGGTACCAGGGTCATGTTCGTCATTATCATTGTCATCACTTCTGCCAACTTGCAAATGATTGCCATTCTTCACATTCATGGACACAACAAAAGAGATCTGGACATTGCATCGCATGCCAACCAGCAAAGACAATTCCGAAGTAGTGCCACGTTTCCTGCATTGCGCTGACCCATCGCTGCTCTTCGCTCTCGAAGCTTCTTGGCCAAGTGCTAACTCTAAAATATATGCCTTATATCGTGTGTCTGCAAACAAATATGTATTATTCAGGTTTGCCTTGCTGTTTAAACTCATCGGATAAATCTGATTTACTACCTTGTCACAGCCGCATCAAAACATGATGTCATTAAACAAATGCATACGAGAAGATGGTAATTTTTTATTCGAAATTTTTTAATATAAATTCGCAGCTGTATCCTACATTTGCACAGTTTACACACACGTTGTTTACTTATATACATAACTTTTATATAAAATTAAAGTTCACAAATAAGAGTCTGGAAGACTAAATTAAACCAGCATTGTCAAATCTTGTCAAGGCTTACCCATTATAGAAACTGTCTTCTCTCAACAAAACAAACTGCAAAATCAATAAGCTATTATGCTGCTGCAGTAAAAATTAATGGAATTTCAGGCCAAAGTGTAAGCCAAGCTTTACAAAGTGCTTAAGGTCTTTTATCTTGGTCCTTTAGTAAAGTTACACAATAAAATTGCAGCTACAGGATAATAATTAAATTAAGTAGTTTTCTTGAAATCAACTTGAATTAAAGCAAAGCCTAATTGAATCACAACCAAAGCTGATACTACTAAATATATAGATCGTCTAAATATTCAAACACAAAATCAGAAAAAGCAACTGAAACAGTTGACGATAAAAGAAATTCACACAGGATGCACAAGAAAAAGAGGACATAAAACATAGGGTCAAGGAAGGGAGTTGCTCAACTACTGCATTACAAGGAAGAGAGTTGCTCAATTACCGCATTACAAAGAAAATGGTACATTAGCGGCTTGGTCCTGCATTGGTTGAGCCCTACCATGGGAGGAGCAGCTGGGTGACCTTTCTTTGAAGACTTATATAACTATACGATACATTCAGTTTCACTGACATTTGATTTCCTTGCTGGGCTGAAAGACAGAAACAGCAGACATCTGGAGAATGTTAGCACACATGAGAGACCATGTGTTCAAGTAGTTGGAATGACAGGAAAAGATAAGAGCATCCAGTAAAGTCACAAAACAGTTAGAAAAAAAATCAATAAACCACCAACAAGGAAGAGCTTCCGTTTAAAAGAGAACAAAAATCAGTATTCGTGAAAAAATTGTGAAATTTCCAAAACACTAACATTTTGACATGATTCCGTTTTCCCAACAAATATAAACGTTTGCCTGAAAGAATGAAATCTGCACACTGCTTTTAAGCAACTCAATTATAACACTGGACAAACTCTAATAGAACACAGTACATCATAATTATCTTAAAATCTAAACTTCCCAAGAATTTTCTTTCCTTTTGATTTAGACACTGCATAATATTAATAATGTCAAGTACAAAAGTACTAAACAAAACACACAAATCTGGCTTTCACAACTGGGTAAAACTCACTGCTACAATGTTGAAGGAGCACTTCTGTGTTGACACGCCTCTCATCACAGTGCTCACTTATTTTCCCACATAAGAATACCCAGGCATCTCACATTTACCGTAATAAAAGATTGCTTGAAACTAAGACATCATGGCAGCAAGAGCACAAATTATTCTAGCGACTCTGAATCATACAAACCACAAATATATTGCAGAATATTCTGAAGCTACTCATGCTCATAATGAAACCAAAATAATATTAACATCATTGATTATAAGGATAAAATGACACTGTCACGATGGAGAAAATAACTAAGGATACGGTGCCTTAATTTTAATTTACCAGTGTTTCATTCATATTGCTATACAAAATAATGAATGTCGTGTACACCATCAGAACGAACGCTTAGTTACAGGCAGAGACAAAGAAATGAAGACTAATACCAAAATATGGTATCACAGCCAATTAAACTGCATCGCATAAGAATCATCATCAACTTGTCAGAACTAAAAACGATCTTTGTCAAATCGACTCGCGTAGGCCTACTATATTAACTGAAGGTCAGTGTCGCAAAAAAAATATGCCAAAGACAAACTGTACATGCAATGACATAACACTAAAATGCATCATTGATTCATTATATGCAAGTGCCAACATTAAAACTGGAGACAAAAGACATCAGTATATGCAAGTGCCAACATCAAAACTGGAGACAAAAGACATCAGTATATGCAAGTGCCAACATCAAAACTGGAGACAAAAGACTAGGAAGAGAAGAGGCTCCTAATTAGTTAGCAATAGCATGCATTATTTCTAATGAGTGACAAAACCAGGTTAACACATTCACCGCCTACACGCCATGTTAAATGACTGGCTGTACTACGAGTTAACTCGTAGTAGGCGGCCAATGTGTTAAAGTCATGATCTTAGACTTTTAGTTTTCTCACTGCAATCAGACTTAAAGCAGAATTTGAACTTCCAATCCATATTTATGAAATTTGCAAAAATAGGCTAACTATTTACAGCAGAAATTCCCTATCATCTAAAGAACTACGTTATTCTCATAATTCTTGGAACAGCCAAAATTTAGCAAACGTGTTTTGCTCTCAAAGACAATTTCAATCTTCAATCAACCAAACAACTGGATGAGCTGAGCTTCACCCATCACTGTTAGCTGTCTGGTCTTTATTTAAATCCATAGAGTGTTCACAAGTGTACATTCGTTATGTATACTCTACTTCGGCAATACCAACTAAACCCTATAACGCATATGTGGATTTGGACAATTATGCAGTGCATTTTAAGACCTTGTAGGCTTCTACACTGCCAAAAAGCTATACATTTAAAACCTAGTGATACTGGAAACTATTGACACTTAACCAAACCTAAGAAACTACTTGCTTAAGTGCCAACGTTTCCTAATATGTTCTTTATATGGACTATCAATCATCAGTCATTTCAGTCTTATAATCAATATGCACATGAACACTTGAACACAATCACTATCTGGTGCACTACAGTTAAAACATGGACTTTACAATAACTGACTATGCATGTGAATTTTTACAAGTGCCCACCAGGAAGAGATATTTCAGCGAGTGGATAAAGCAGAAACAATCTTACAAAAAGCCGTGAGGCACAAACTGGGGCTTTTTAGCCATATCGCCTTAGCCATATCGCCAGAATGACGGATGACAGAAAACTTGACTTTGGTTTTCGGGAATGGAAAGAGGACATAGAGGACTGGTGTGACGACTCACTACAAAAGCTGTTCCACCTGGCCCAGGACACAGGCGGTTGGAAGGAGAGGATGAAGTTGGCATTGGACACCTACGAGCGTACGGCTCACGGTGAACGATGATGATGATGACCAGGAGTAAATGGATTCTCTTGGAGAAATGCTCAGACTATAATTACACAATAATTATGATGTATAGAAACTAAGACAGAGTATTTAAATCACTTAACTTAATCATAATCACTTAAACCAGATTGTTCTGAAACTTAACGGTTGCAAGTGGCCAACCACACTTCTAACATACTTTATAAAGACCAGTGCTGGTAATTCCATCTTCCATGCCATCCATTGTCTCCAATCCTACCACAGTATTTTACCCAAGAACCCACAGACATTTAAAAAATCAATCATTATTAACTCTTCATGGGCTAAAAGCACTTCAAGAAAGAGAATATATACTTTAACTAACTAACAGCTCATTCCAACACTTTCAACCATCCTATCTAGTTATTACTTAGTAATAATGAATCACAATTGATTCGTTTGGCCAAATTGATCCTTTCACATAATTATTCTCCTTAACATTGCGTAATCACAAAGTCAAGTCGCTTGGAACAATATTTAGGAACTCCATCTACAGAGCATATATATCTAAATATAACATAGAGATTAATACGTACCTCAACTTTACCTAGACTTACCAAATATTTTACTCAGAGGCATATATATATATATATAATATATATATAATCCTCAGGGCAATTAACATTCAGTTTTAATTCCACAGTAACATGACAGATGAACAGTAAACAGGCAAGTTATACAATAACTTTGAAGCCATAAATAATTTATTATAAAATCTACAAAATCAGAACTTTGCAAAGCATCAATTTATGCATAAACCTAGTATGGAGATGTCAAGTGAAAATCTGGCAATATCTACAGTTAGCTAATGGCAGCAATTTGATTACATAATTCGCAGTCTTTGTTTTGAATATACTTGCAGTAAGCAGATGGCAATGGGGAGGTTACGGCCTAAATAACAGCAACAATTCCTACAAGATGTCAGCTTTGATTTAAAACCAAAATTTAACTACAAACGCACAGAAATCTTTCTTGGCTATCGTTACTCCCCAAAATATGCAGGGATATTCTGGCTTAACTAACATGATCCTTACTAAAGACAAGTCAAAACTGACAATTTCAACACAAAGTGATGTTGGTGCATTGACTTTCACGGAAATTGACAATTAAACAAGCCTTAAGAAAAGAGCATTTATAAATACACTAATACATAAACATGTATATTGTATAAAATATATAAATACACTCATAAGTATATATATATATATATATACATATATATATATATACTATTTAATACACCTCTATGGGTTTTTATCAAGAGTTAGTTGCTGTGAATCAGTGCCAATGCCTCCATGTATATAAGCTTCCAACTTATGCCTGGCTTCTGTGTGCACTGGTACTATGAGCTCATGATTCTTCCTGATGTATTATTTCCATAAGTTCAATAATACATCTGTGTGTGTGCGCATGTATACGAGTGTGTGTGTGTTTGTTCCTTTCTTTAACTATACAAAGTACATATTATATGCCAATATAAATCACACAAGCCACTCAGCAGAATACTTTACACTTCTACATACAACTAGGCGTTATAATACAAAGCGATAGAAATTGAAATTAAAACTTGTCAGACCATCCCATGAATAATGCAGACTTTAAATACAGACCCCAGACATCAAGACCGTTCTGCAAAACTGTTGCTTTACAGCACATCAAATGTGTCCACAGAAAAATAAACGAGTCACATAATATAAGCAACATGTTACGCTCTTTACAGCACTAATCGGACAAATATGATTTTCTCGAAAGGCACTTCATGAACGTGTGTGTGTGTGTTTGTTCTCTGGTCTCTGGGTAATATTTGCCTCCTTCTCTTTAGCCATGTATTATGTTCAGAGCTGGCGTAGGGAGACGCGATGAAACCTATCCTAACATCTAAACAGTCGCTGCAGCATCTCGAGTTGGTTGACCCATTATGACTAATATTACGTTCTCACGACGACACTTCCATTTGTGCTACTGCCTACTCCTGCTGCTGGTACTGGCCTTCAGTATTTGTTGCAAAGTCATCGAAAAAGTCCTTGAGGAAGGCAAACGTTGGCCTCTTGTCGGGCACCTTGTCCCAGCACTGCAGCATTATACCGTAGTAATTAGCGGGGCAATCGATCCCCGGACCGGAAGGACGAGGCATACGATAACCACTTTGCAACTTCTGCAGTGTTGTGCTGTTATCCATACCTGAAATATATACAATATACATGTATAATATGATACATTGAGATAGCAGAATCAAAGACCTTGATTGAATAATAAATTAAGCTCTACGTAGGATACTGTTTCACATGGGCGTCCGCACATAGGGGCAAGAGGGGGCACTTGCCCCCCTGGAAAATTGATTTTTCTATTTTTAACTACTACTTTTTGGTTTCTAACAAATTTCTTCGCACTTTAGCGGAAATGTTACTAACAACACATAAAGTAAAACTGAGAAATTTACATTTAGAAAGCTCTGTGAAAACATACTCGTGTCCTTAATATGCTGCTCTGAATTTTCCATCTCTTGTTAAAAAAATTAATCCTTGGCAATTGTTTTTTGCCCTCTTCTGCAAAAATTTCTGTGGGCGCCCATGCTGTTTCAATGCCAATTTTCATGAAATTAACAAACTGTGTTAGGGTATTCTACACTGGCTAACACAAATGTATACCGATCAAATGACATACCAGGATAAGGTACTCTTCCAAATGTTATCATCTCATACAGAAGTATTCCATATGACCAGACATCAGACTTAGTGCTGAAACGCCGCTGAAATGCAGCCTCAGGCGCCGTCCACTTGATCGGAAACTTTGTGTCTGTAACAAGAAAAAGTCAACTGTAGAGCATCATGAAACACAGACCTACAAATAGACCACGATAATAAATCAAGTTCACCCTTACTCTCATGGGCGGAGACGAAAACGACCGGCTGAAGATTTTGGGCAAACGAATGGCTGAGTCGCCGATGAAATTTTCCATTTTTCTGCCGGCCAAAAAAGTTGACGACCTTTTTTTTAATCATCACTTTTAACGTGACATGTCCTAACGCTTAACGATTGGGGGGGGGGGGGACAAATGCATGGGCCGTCCCTCCACCACATTAATTGAGGGGACCGTCACCCCGTCCCTCCCTAAGACTCTGCCCATGCTTACTCTCTGAGCAAACGTTACTTCATCTTGCTTTTGCACCGGTTACCTAGGTATGCAACATCCTCCCCTGCCCATAAAAAACCCTCAAGTAAATAATACAATAACTGGAATTTAAACATGAAAACTAAACTGATTGTCTGTGATGCTATCTAATTTGGTAATGCTTTACGACAAATGAATATACAAGAAACCAATGAGTATGTAGGCCTACAATGACAAAAAACTCACAGCTAGCTCGAACTGCAATAATAACAACTAGGAAAGTATACTCATTTTCTTTGAATGGACTTCTGGACAATTTCCCTAAGATAACGGGCATGATTTTAAAAAGCATGACCAGTAAGATACATGATGATTTGTTTTGCACCTTGGGCATCTCCATTTCTCAGAAAAAATACAATTTTTAGCACAAACATGTAAATTTGGAAGCCAAAGCATCATGTCGGCAAAAATGCAAGCTACTAAGCAGTAAAGAAAAACTGCTACAAACCCTCTTTTGCCGTGTAGACATCCGAGTCATCTGGACCCAGACCACCCTCCAAAATGCGAGCCAGTCCAAAGTCAGCAACTTTGACAGTATTGTTCTCACCAACGAGTATATTTGCCGCTCTCAAGTCACGATGAATGTATTGCTGCGACTCCAAATAAGCCATTCCATCGGCAATCTTTAAAATTAAAAGACAATATATATATATATCCATTCAGCTCAAAATATTCTGTGCAAAATAAACTTTCAAATGAAATTTATTCCAGTGTTAAACAGTAGTGAAGTACATAGATACTTCTCTACAACTATTTCTCTGCAGCTAAGGCTGAACCACAATTTGCGACAGCAAAAAGATGCCTTTGCAATAGATTAAGATTATTCCGTTTTTAATATTAGGGCTGTTGTTCGATCAAAAATTTTAATCGAAATTAATCGCACGATTAATTTTTTAATCACAATTAACTGCAAATTAATCGCAATACATTTCCTTCAATATGTTAATCTTACTATTTTATAAGGACCCCTGAAGCATAAAATTTTAATGACTGAATGCATTCCTTCTATTGCAAACATATTCAATAACCTTTGTGGCTTAGGCCTATTGAATTTCTGCATTTAGTTTATTGAACAGTTTTGTATGACAGACAGAATTGAAACACTGTTCAGATTATATTAGTCAACTGCTCAAAATCCGTTAATTTTTTCATTTGAGCCACATTTAATTAAAATGATATAGGCCTAAATGTGAAAATTAGACAACCGTTTTCTGACTATCAAAATTAATTATTTATTCAGCCAACTGTAGCCTATTGGCAGACCAGTTTATTTACATTGGTCAGGTCAAAGGATGCTATAATTAATTAACAATAGCAGGTCTAACCATTGAACCTCATTATTTAGTCACAATTTTCACAAGAAGTTGCGGTTCTTGAAGAACCGCAACCTCAGGTCTCAAATGATAAATGTTTACAGAAGGACAACTGAGACGAGGTTTCGAAAGAACCGTTCTTGTGAAACCTCGTCTCAGTTGTTCTTCTGTAAACATTTATCATTTGAAACCTGGAGTTCAATCAATGTAGTCTGACGGGGTGAGAAAACAACCTTAGTGGACGATGCGGCCGATGTCGACAGCTCATCGCTAGCGTTAAATGCATGTTTTGGTTTGCATGCAGGCGATGATTGAGCAAAGAATTGCTACGATAATACTCAAATTCTTTTTGGGAATATTTGCCAAAGAATGTGTCACTAGTTTTAAGTATGAACCTTCTGTTTAAAACAAGTTTTTCTGCCTCTGATTCCATTTTAATCAGATCTAATTAACGCATACGATTAATGCGTTAAAAATTTAAATCGAAATTTTTTTAACGTGTTAATCACATGCATTAACGCGATTAAATCAACAGCCCTACTTTTTATATGATGTATCTGACTTGTCTAAGAAAATCTGCTTCATAGCACCAGCATCACAGTAGTAGCCCCCAAGCTGACAGGCCACAGGAAGGTTACCAAGCATCAGGGCTTTTTTAACGTGCAGTTGTACACAAAATGTGCAGTTCTAAACGGATTTGTGCAGTTGTAGAAGCATTTCTGTACAGTTAAAACTAGCATAAACGTCATTGTCCTCCGATTGGAAGTAATTTACCATGGAGGATGGGTAGGGAAAGAAGGGGCTGTGCAGTTCTAAAAATTCCTTAAAAACAGCCCTGCCAAGCATGATAGCCTCTTATCAGTTCCCTCTAAGATTGACATGACAGGATAAGATATATGTGGTCTGTTCACCAATCAGGGGTTAGTGTTCACTGCTAGCCTTGGTTTCATTAATTCATTACGATCATTTTTATAGTACACTACTCAGAGGCGCTCCCAACCCCAGCATGACCCAGTAACTGCCTCAGAATGATAGAAGAATGCCTGCTGAGTTCTAGAAAGGAAGTGGAATGTCAAGGGGAAGTCATTCCAGGTCAACGGCCCACCACCGACAAGGCAAGACTGTCCACCTGACAAGGATTTCTGAAGACTCAATGCCAATGGAGACTTCTTTCTGTTTCATTGTGTTTCCAAAAAATCCAATGTTTCAACTGCATTCTATTGTATATATGCATCATTGGTTAGCACTAGCAAATATAGAGCTCTAGTTACAAATTTGACAAGCCAGACATCTGTGAAGATTAACTATTCCAGAAATGCAATTTCTCTGGCTCAGAATAAATCCTCAAGATTTGATTCTTTACGCAATAATAATAATAGAGACAAGAAAAAGAAGGTGATGATGGACATATCTGAACTGCTAAGAACCTCTAAACGATTGCAAGAACATCTAAAAGAAAGCAAGAACATCTAAAAGTCAGTGGACCAATACATAATTCAGAATTCTGACAAGTACAGCCTCTGCTCTCATCAATGAACAGACAATGAAAACCCAGCGAACTACGCAGACAGGTAGATATAACGCTGAGGCACACAAACTCACCTGAGCCGCCATGTCCATGATCTGTCCAACCATTACTGTTCGTCCTCCTTCTTTGTGCAGATACTCGAGCAGAGACCCGTTCACCATCAGCTCCGTAATGATATACATCGGTTCACCCCTTGTACAGACGCCCATCAGCTGCACAAGCTTACGATGTCGCAGCTTGTGCATGATCTTTGCCTCTTCAAGAAAAGCCTCAGCAGTCATCGAACCAGGCTTCAACGTCTTCACGGCCACATCGACCATTCTTCGCCATTTACCTATCAACATATATAACGCAAACAATATTACATTTATCACATTCATCATCATCATCATCATCATCATCATCAATCATCAATCATCATCATCATCATCATCATCAACCGAGGGACCAGTGCCCGTAGGTGCTCGATGCCGTTCTCATTATTCCACGCCAGGTTTGTCTCTCCAAGGCAGCGTGTGTTAGGTCCTGTAGTGGTGCTCCACACCATTCTGTCATGTTATCACATTCCCATAGTAATCAGAAATTGTTAGTTTCCTAGAAATCTGTACGCATGCTTAAGCATATCTGTCACATTTTAAGAAATGCTATAGTGCTAAAGAAATGTGTAGTACATACGGATAATCTTGAATTAAACTTATCCTAAATCTTTTAATATGAATCAGTCTTTACTTTAAGACTGACTGATTAATAAACTAAATCACAACTTAGGCCATGCTGATCAACTCTACAGTCACTTCTTTACACCAACCTTTTACTTTCCTTCTGCACAATTGGTTTTATGCTGCTGTTAATTAAGAAATTTTCATTTTCACTCTTTTAATTGTCGTTGCACACAATTGGTAAGCACATTCATTCATTTTCATTCATTCATTCATTTGTGAAAGTGTTTGTACTTTGACCTATGACTGGAATTCCAAGATAAATTCTGAGATTAATAATAAGCAACACAAGAGTAAACGAATAATAATAATAAATCATGTTAATAATTATCATTATTAATAATCATCGAAAATGGGGTTATCTTAAAAATCCTTACAAACACAACATGAATGTGATATACATTTTCAGCAGTCTGTCACCTCTTGAGGAGGTTAAATGAATTATTCAAACGCAATTTACAGAATCGTTGCTGCAGAGGGGGACAACATAGCGGCTAGTCTAATCTTGTCACCACTCCTACGCGACGTCTTGCATTGGCTGCCTGTCCTGTTCCGAATTGAGTTCAAGTTCAATTTGCTGGTATACAAATCGCTTCATGGGACAGTGCCTGAATACATCCGCGACTACTGTTCTGAGACCCATTCCTCCGCTTCCGGGCTGCGACTCAGGTCGCTTGGGAAGACCGACCTTCGTGTACGGAGGATGAGGACACGTTTCGGCGACCGCGCATTCTCGGTTGCTGGTCCCAGATGCTGGAACAGTCCTCCACCAGACATCAGATCGGCCACCTCAGTGGACTTTTTAAAATCACAGCTTAAATCATATTTGTTTGCTAAGGCTTAGCCCATCGCCAGCTGTTTTGTGAGGCGTCCCTGTAGCGGTAAGGCCGTGTTACGGCGCCGTATAAATTGTCATTATTATTTATTGCTATTTATCTAATCACTTCCATACCACCATTCAATCATAATGACGAGGAGGATGACAAGGAGAATGAGAAGAAGGAGAGGTAGAAATGGAAGGTGGTACAAAGTGTCAGTGACTTCATTTTCTTAGCATATGAAGGCAGGTGGCCAGTCCTCTCTGTCTGTCTCTCTCTGTGACTGTCTGTCTGTGTGTCTCTCTCTCTGTCTCTCTCTCTCTCTCTTGCCCTCACAGCTCCCACAGTCAGTGTACTCATTATGGCTGAGTTGGCAATAGAGCAGAAATATGGCAGATTTGAACTCCCCAACCACCAGTCCTCTTTATCATCATACAAAATATGTCATCAGCTTCATGTACAGCCACAGTTATTTTTTTAGAACTTTCATCTGATGAACATGTTCAGTGCTGTTTTCACCAGGTTATGAAAACCAGAACCTGGGCTAGGATTAAAAAAACAGTCTAACCATTTATCATCATTTCCCAACAGGATTCTAAAGCAGTCTTTGCTTAATTGTCACCCATACACACAACACCGAGTACAAATTTCATTGCAAACATATATACACAGTTAATGTGGCAATGTTTACCTCTATTCATAGATCTCTATGGATTTATCAATAAGAGCGAAAGTAAGAGTATTAATTAATCGTGTGTTTCAGCATTGTCTATTTTTGCTCATAATGCTCAAACGCAAGCCAGCACGCATATGATCCAGCATAACGGTTGAGAGACTAATGAAACCATTACCAGTGCTAACAGACAGAAAGACAAGGCGGTATAGCAGAGGTGCATGCAATAAAAAGGCCTGTGTTTGTGGACAAGTTATTCCAGGATTTAGTTGGAAGCTCCTGCCAAATACTTGAAAGTGTTGGAGGTCTGGTGCATTTGAGACAAGCAATATTCACGCAAATTAATGTAAATAGATAAAAACAATACATCTACTGGAATGATCTCAATATCTCAGCACACCTTTGCATGAGCATCCAGAAAGTACAGTCTTTGAGTACAGTCGGTCACTCTAGCAACAGAGAGAAGTACAAGGTGACCAAGTGAATACACCAAAACATAAGGAAAAGAATTTTACCATGGTATCTAACTGGCAAAACTGTTTAATACTGGTGTAACACATACAAAGTTTACTGTTATGATAGCACTAAACTGTAGCACAAAGAACGGCATGAAGAGAGACAGAGCAAAACAATAGATTAAATCAGTATGTGGCACTGAAGATAAGAAATTGTATGTTACAACGTGTTTGGGCTCATGTTAAAATACTTTGTAACTTCTCCTCACAGTACAGTAAAATAGAAAAAACGCCCGGGAGCTGTCGGAATATGTGTAAAAACGTTCAAGAGCATATGATCCAAACAATTAAAAAGAAGAGCTCTCAGTAACAATCAGGTGACAACAGATTGTGACAATCTGGTCATTTTGAATTACAGGTACCAGGAAAGCTTACCACTAAAGACTTCACCAAATTGGCCCGCTCCAAGACGTCTTGTGGTCACAATCTCTGACCTCTGCACTTCCAGATCTTTGAAAGGAATGGCTTCTGGTTCCTTCGGACAAGCTTTTGTTAGAACATGGCAGAGGCCATCAGCGGATCCTTAAAGAATCAAACAAAAGATGAATATTCCATTATCGAAAACAGAACACAGCGAAGGTGGTCATCAATAAACCAATGCTAGTATGAGTTGCATTAATCTTTAGCAAATAGAAAGAATACTGTTCCAAGGAAGGAATGGATTACTTTTTAATAGCTAAGCATTCAGATATGTGCAAAGTACTCAATCTAATTTAAACAAATTAATTTAGATAAATTTCAAAAATAGATATACTTGGGAAGATAATATTGAACACGTCAATTTTTGCCTAAAGATAAGATGGATGTGTTCTCTGATGTACAACATTTGACAACCATGAAAGAAAAAAGCCATCAAAAATCATTTTCCAATCCAGTATTCAGTGAGTTCCACAACTTTGCAAAAATGTCTTAACATTTTCCTATTTAACTACTAGTTTTTGATAAAAAAATTTGTGAAACAAATAACCAATCACTTGATCCAGGTTATTGGGATGTCATAATAATTTCTGCATAAACTTAATCTTGTCTCCGAACTAGCCAACTCAGCTGATGTAAAACTCCTTTTCTCCATTACACACAACCCCAGACATGTTCTCTACCAACTCCTACCTCCTCTCCGATCCCCCTCCTCTCACCAACTTAGACCTAGAGCTCACAACCATACTCTCCCATTAAAGGACAATTCTCAATTTATCCCACGATCGCTATATAAAAATATTTACTAGCTAACTTTAAAGACTAATTATCGAACTTTGAACTCTAATTATTCATTATCACTCATGTTAGCATTTCTGCGTTATTGTCAGATTGTCTTTTTCTCATTAAAACGAATATATATAATGTGTAAAACATGTATACATGTAAAATAACATGACCCATGAGAATTACAAGTGTTACAATATAGCCTGTCTGAAAAATCTATTCTATCTATTCTATTTACGAACTTTAATACAATAAACCTTTCACAGTACACTCTATTCAGAGGTGCTTTGAGTGTGAAGAACCACTCGAAAAAATCTATAAAGATCATTTTTATGGGTAGAAACAGTAGTGTCCAGATATAATCTTAGCCAGATTTATAGCAAGTAGGTCAATCCAAAGCAAGGACCAACATAGGTATAGGTATGATGTTGTGTTGCTGCAGTGGAGACCGTGTTACTTGAAGGTCTTGTGGTCTAAAGAGTGAAGAGTGCATCTAAAGGTAGGTGAGATTAGGATGCCTGATAAGATCACAGATATACATGGAGCATCACTGTAACACAACTCATTGGTCAAGGGCAAAACAAAAAGACGAAATTAGACTGCCTGATTGATTGATTGATTCTAGCTTTCTGATACATCAGTGCAATTCAGCGTATAGGACTTTGATAGCCTTACGATGGTCAATGGCAATAAACCTTATACAATGCAAAACCACAAACCGATCAATTCTAAAGTGGCATTTGTTGCCAGTTCTACATAGCCCAAAAACTGACTTACTTCTGTAGTGCTCCACAAGTTCCAGTAGGTCAGTGAATATCTTTCTAGGGCTAATGTAAACCCTGCCGTCCTCCATCTTGCGTATACGATAGTGCTTTATGGTCACTTCTCGCATTTCATTGTTAAAATCTCGAATTGATAAAGCGTAAGATCGGTTGTCTGAATAAATGTCATCAACATCAAAAAGATATATAAATGGCAGAAAAGAACAGCAGAAATCAAGCCAAAAGGCTAATTAAAGCATGTGGTAGATAAAAAAAAACAGACAGACAAACCACACACACACACAGACATACCTGAAGAGTGAAGAGACAAATTCTGAAACCAAGCGGCCAGACACATAGCTCCCAAAATAATACACCAGTGACAACTGTCATCTGCATAATGCATATATTCTACACAGTCGAACTGACTCAGTCTATCCTCTCCCTCTCCCCTAATCGATCCCTACGCTCAGCTGGTAGGGGAGTCCTCTCAGTCCTCTTTGCTCGTACCTCCATCATGCAAAGCCGTGCTTTTTCTGTGGTTGGTCCGGCAGCATGAAATGGTCTCCCTTTTGAGCTGCGCCTGTTCCGTAGATCACTCAGACACATTCTTTAAGCACTTAAAAACTGTTCTGTTTGGCCGTGCTGGAGTCGGGAGCACCTCTGATTAATTTCCTTGAAGAGGTGCTATATAACTACTTGAAGGAATACAACTTAGTCAATGTTTAACATAATCATGGCCGTTAGCATAATCAATTAATCATGTACCTTGACTGTTTCGGATGAGGAACGTTCCACGGGGATTTCCCGACAGCATCAGCTGCTTATCCGCCTCTCGTCGATCAATCGAAATCCACCAACTGTCAACGCAACACAGACACACAAAACGACAACGTCGTCTACACTTTTGAATTTGACAGAAATGGTTTGCACCGTACGCCTCTTAAATCAGTTAATAAAAAATATGAATAATTATATAGCCAATCAACTAATTTGCCTTCAACTTATTTAATTCACATAATTATTCACTTTCATATACATCTGCAGCCAAACTGAAGAGCATGCACCTACAAACACATTCAGATGCATACAGCATGAATTAATCTGTACAAACACATGTTCTTACTTGCTACCACTTTAATTGTTGAAGGCACCTAAAAGGTGGCACATAAATATCTATTATATGAAATATGATTTTCTAGTTTAATGTGCATTGCTTGGATAACTAGTTCTAGTTCTCAATGACATAAAACATCATATAAGTGCAGAGTGCAAAGAGCACCTCTGATTAGCTTGAGTAGCGCCATATAAACGTTCACTTACAATTACCATGATAACCACTCGCTAACACGGAAGTACCGGGTAATTTTCTCCAGGACATAAGAAGATGCACCAGCATAAATTTGAGAGTCAGTTATGACATCCCTCTCATGGATCATGCATATATACTATCGCATGAGTGTCAAATCATTCTAATGGTGGGCCAATGGCATTATCTTCTGGACAGCAAATGGTGGGCCAGGTAGCAGAAGGTGCCTGAGCGAAATGGGGTAGGAATACGGAGGGGCTTGGTGAGCTTGTCACCAGAAAATGTTAAAGGGTGCAGTTTGTTTAGCATAAAAACAGTCAAATTAGGCTAAAAATATTAATTTTGATTTTTGTCCAGAAAAATATCATAAGCAGCCCAGAAATGGCTCGTGAAGTGTGTATTATGGAATCCATGGACGAACTCTGGGTTGGTCTCACCCTATCCTGGAATGATAGACAGGTATGATGACCATGCAATTCGGATATCAGTTCTATACAATACCACATCTATAGGTCAACCTGTTCAGGTTCGATTCTACAATGCCCGAGGTAAAGATAAATACGGTCCAGCTAATGCTTGGCTGGATGGCCATTCATGACAGTACTATACTATGCCACAGAGCTGATTCAGCCAGCCATCCTTGTTGGTTGGCAAATAGTAGCAACACATCCATTAATCCAATAGTGTTGTTGTCAATGGATTGCTCTGGCAATGTTCACGCTCTGACTAAACGAACCATGCCGCTCCAAGGTTTCTACTACACAGACACATATACATACAAGCATGTTGTACCAATTTACCTTTCCTCAATCCTCATCCCTACTTTGACAGTGCAATTTCACTAGCATGTTACCAACACTAAAATTTACATCACAGGCATCCAACTGACATGATTGTTTCAGTGAATACAGAGGAATATTGAGACTAGAAAGTAACTATGTTGAATGCTAAGACATCACACAAATCTCAGGAAAATATAAAATAGAGAGAGAGCAATACTGTACGCACTCTTGTGACTCAGGTCTGTTGTCGTCAGCAACTACGTAGTTACTTGGAATATATCCTGTCTGGCCAGAAGTAGTGTGTCTGGCCATCAGCCAATCATCGTTGTCACTGAAATATAATTAAAACTCAGATTCACAGAATTATGTTGATCACATCAGCCTTACATGCAACTTCTACATGTGCTAACTTCATGAGATACAACATAAATAGCACAATAACGCCAATATGTTAATAATTACTGCTTTTTTTGCATATGGTGCAACTAAATCTCTCCATTGACCAACAGAAGATACTTAACCATCAAATGTTTACAGATAACAACAGCACCAGAAATGGCAGTTCACTGTACGAAAAAAAGAAGATAATATCACGCGTACTTGGATGAGATGACGACCATTCTGTCACCTTTTCGAAATCCAAGATCGTCACCTTGTCGTGGATCGTAGTCGTACAAAGCACGCACAACTTTCTGTGATGTTGCTGAAAGTTCAAATCATATAATATGAGAAGAATGAATGTAGGTTAACGATAGATCTTTGCTTAGTTCATTGCAACACAGCACATGAAAGAGGATAAGAATTTTAATTAGAGAAGAAGATGTATCAGAAGCAGATATTCAGAGGACAAGAGCAACAGAAGATATTCAGCAGAAGATATTCAGAGGACAAGAGCAACAGAAGATATTCAGCAGAAGATATTCAGAGGACAAGAGCAACAGAAGATATTCAGCAGAAGATATTCAGAGGACAAGAGCAACAGAAGATATTCAGCAGAAGATATTCAGAGGACCAGAGCAACAGAAGATATTTGGCAGAAGATATTCAGAGGACCAGAGCAACAGAAGATATTCAGCAGAAGATATTCAGAGGACAAGAGCAACAGAAGATATTCAGCAGAAGATATTCAGAGGACCAGAGCAACAGAAGATATTCAGCAGAAGATATTCAGAGGACAAGAGCAACAGAAGATATTCAGCAGAAGATATTCAAAGGACAAGAGCAGCATTCCTGCAGACAGTGTGGTACAGTGGTCGAGTGATTAGAGTGCCTGGCATGTAACATGGAGGGTATGGGTTCGAGGCTCATCCAAGGCAGTTACTGTGAAGAGAACTTGAGCAACTCCTTCATTCACAACTGCTCTATGCGACTGAAGTTTTGTCACATGGCCGTGTAGTGTACACTTCTGAGCTTTGCAAGGAAGGCAATCCATCACTCACAGCTGCATTGTAAATAAGGGAGAAAGTATAACAGTGTAGATGCTAGCTTAGCTAGGCAGCAGTATGACATAGGCTTAACAGAGCATAGTCTATAAATAAACTGTCTTTCTGAATGTATCCTATATTTGTAACTGTAGATGCTGTTTGGACAATCAATATGTTTTATTGCATTGTATCTATATACTGCATTTATTTATGTAATTGGATAGAGCAAATTCCTCACTAAGCTGATCGTAAACAACCAGATATTTCTACAGTCTGTTAGTGTGAATTAATAAGAAGAGTTTGAGCTGACACTAATCTGTCAGGCACCATTCGGCTGCTTTATATGGAATAGTTTCAGGAGTATTTTCAATTGATGTGATTAATAACTCATTAAATATTCACATTTATTTATGTATGGTAAATACTTTGTGTTGAGGTTGCATAATTTAGAATTTCCTCGAACAATGGGGATTTATGCACAACCTGACAACAAACAATACGATGATGTCATGATTAAAAATCATCGGATGACCATTGACCAATTTGATCCATGACGTCACCACCAGTCTCTGATGGAGTGAGTCTTCCGAAAGATTATTATTATTATTATCATTAGGGGTCATTGCATAATTACGTAACGCCGAAAATGACCGTTTTTGACTCACCCACCCACCCTGTAACGCTTCGTAACGCTTCCCTTGACCCACCCACCCACCCTCTCCAGCGTAACGTAACGATTGTTACGAAAAAAAATCAGTTATAAGACTTAAGCCTATCAGACCTATATGCGAACTCGTATTTATAATTCATATTTTCATAGCGAATTTAATATAGTAAATGAAATATTATTTGACAGTAGACTATAGGCTTAAAAAATACAGAATGTTTTATTTATAATAAATGATCGCCATGCCTGAACTGCAATTTTCTTAAATTTTAGGTCTACCTTAAGAATAAAGTTTTAAACACTACTGAAAGGTTTCACCGACTAAATTGCACATTAATAGTCTAATTAATCAAAATTATGATGAACTAATTATTTGCTTAGTCTGGAGTCTGGACACTTCGATTATTGTTAATAGAAATATTGCTGAGTTATGTTGAGCATGAATTTAAAATGTTTGATATTCGTGTCCACTAAATAAAATATAGGCTAGGCCTACTTCAAAATGGTTCGAATCTTCGAAGTCAGGAATCAAAGGGGAAATAGGCCTATACCGCGTTGTTCCGTTGGTAAAAACTATCACAGATCCAAACAATTCGAACAGCGCAGTGTTCGGTTTGCACAAACGGATCAGCACAGATATGTTGACCTGGCATGTAACTGCATGGCGTCTGCTGCCTATCATCTTCAGATAGGCTAATACCTACTTCGGTTACGTTTTAAATCAATGCCACGAAGTTTAAACATCGATCAAATCATTTGTCTAAAGTGTCATTTCATGGTAATTTAATATTCATTAATAATTTTTTCAAGGCGTTACGTAACGTTCAGCTCTACTCACCCACCCACCCCCGTAACGTTTCGTAACGTTTTCAGTGACCCCACCCACCCACCCTCGAGCGTTACGTAATTATGCAATGACCCCTTATCATTATTTATATTCATGGTCAGATCAATATTTATATACAGTGCACAGGTATATTTTATTAAATTACAAATTCTTCACTTGCTTTATCTGTAAAGGACTTGTGATCAATCTGATCACCTGTAACAGGTAAGGGAAAGTAAAAATGGGATTTTCTTGCAGAAGGGACAATTTCCAAACTGCATCCTGGTAGTCTCAAAGCCTATGCTGAATTCCCTTTTGCTCAATTGTCTGAAGTTCTAAGTTGAAAATTACATCATTCAGTGTACCTCATGAGGCTCTCACACACGTGTTTTGTGCTCAATGTTGAGCCGTGCGATCGACACAAAGAAAGTTTGATTGCAGCTTTTACAGCCATAACATGCTATCTCTGCACTTCAGCAAAGACCCTGAAACGCTAGACTCGTGCCGCAAAACCAGCTAACAAGTTCACAGCTGGAAACACAGCTGGGGAAGAGAAGAGAATGTCGAAAACAGATTCCTACCTGAACTTTTAGAGTTAGTGATTAAAAAATTTCACACATGTATGAAAGCATCAAATACTTACGTGCTGCAGGAACAGCAGGTCGGCCATTTGTAAATAATACAACTTGGTTTGAATCGGCCACTGTTCCATTACCATTGCCTCTGCTCTGACCTTGACCTTCAGTAGGTTGAGAAGAACAACAACCCATTGATGCTATCTGCTCAAAAATAAATTCCAACATATGTACTGAAACACATCTAAACATGCATGGTTTCTTTACATAGCAAAACATGGAGCAACAGAGTCATAAGGCAAGTCCTTCTCAAAATAACAGATTTTGAAAGATCAAAATAGTCTAGCCTACATAGCATCATAGTCCTGCAAAGTACTTTGCAATTTCAGGTAAGAATGAAAATATGACATATTCCATTAATTGTGCGAATATCTCTTCAGAATTTCATCAAGGTTTATCCATAAGTATATCATGCAGTCTCACTACATTGAAATCATGAAAATAACTGAATAAACATGTGAACAGATATTGGTGCAGTTAACATCTTGTCACTACTACAGTCAGAATTTAAAGCGTAAAAGAAGAAATGCCTGGGCACTCCTTAACTTTCCAGTTTGTGCTGGTGAAATAAGTAGCAGGACAGCATTCAGATATGAAAATAAGTTTAGGGTGAATCCCTAAATTTGTCTCTCGTTCAGCTTACATGCATGGCACGCTACACTGGCTCTGTCTCCCAGTGATTTGAGTATAGAATTGCTGCGTTGGTTTGGCATTGTCTCTTTGGCCATGCTCTGGCCTATCTAGGTAAGCTCTGCTGTCTAGTATCTGCTGCGGTAGCTTGCAGAGCCATTCGCTTAAATTGGTACTTTGCGGTGGAATCTCAATCTATCAGCATTGTGCTTTGTAAGTTGTGGGTCCATCTGTCTGGAATAGCTCCCTGTTCTACATACACCTGTACCTAGGGTTGACTCATTATTGTTTATCAAGCTCCTTAAACATACAAGTTTGTATCATTGTGGTTGGACTGGGAGGGTCTGTGAGTAGGCTTCTTAAAGAGGCGCTATATAAATTCTTGAAACGAATGAATGTATAAGCCAGCTGGCCTGTTCAATTGTCATTTGTCTGTCAGGTTAAACAATAAACACATGTTGCAAGCTGCACAAGCTCACTGAATGAGCTGTTACTGTCTCAAATAGAACTTGTCAAGTTTTAGTCTGTAGGTACAAAATGTCACGGCATGTTCTAAATTCATTGCATTATAAGTAACAGTCAGACATGAAATAACTCGAATACTTACTTGAAGGAGGGTTGGACAAACAAGAAATTATCTTGAATCATCGAGAGCATAGAGAAAACAATCGCCATTCAGGTAATAATTCTGTAATCAAAGATCTAGAAATGCCTAAAGAAAGAAAAAAGAATCCAGTTACCAGTGATAAGTTTTAAACCTGATATGAATGACATGAAAGGTTCAAAATACAGTCAAACCATTTCAATCAAACAAACAGTTAATTAAAAGTCCTAACTTATTTAAAATATTTATGAAAATATGTTGTATAACGCTTTTGTTACAAATGCCCAGTAAATGCTTTCCGATGAATGCTAAATGTTCTAGCTTCCTTTAAAAGGACACTCTGACTCAAAGGTACATATTAAAACTCCAATAAAATTACCAATTCCACTGACAACAGGCCATAAATCTGCTATACATTTATGAGACCATTTTAGCAAGCACAAAATTATTTAAAATTTTTATGTAGCTTAACATTCTTTACTGCAGATGAAAACACACAGTCACTTAAACTACCTGAAAGAATAGAAAATAAAGTCATATCACTAATTTACAACACATCAAAATCCTTCCAGCTCTCCTATCTCTCAGTCAGTTGTTCATGATCCAACCAGTTGTTTCAACCTGCTCTCTTCAACCCTAATACTTCTCCACCCTTCCACTTCCATTACTACGTCATTAAATTTGCAAACTACTCCACAGCTAAAGCTGTTCTACCAATCTGGAATAACCTCCAACCACAATATCTGATCTCTGCTGTACACTCGCCACAACTTCACTTCTCACATTTCTCCACAGGTCTTTCACTCAAAACTGAAAACATGGCCCATTCGCCAACACTAGAGCCTTATTACTCCTCTTAAATTTGCCTCCCTGCCATTCAATTCTAAACACCATCCACCTATTCATTTGACAGAAAAATTCATTTGTTCTGACCCCTTAGCATGGAACCAATGTTTACCCACCCTGCCTCTGTGCCTATCAATTTTGCTTTGACTAAGCACCAGCGAATAAGCTGCTTCCTGTGACGTAATTTTCTGGGGCACTGTAGAAATCTCAAGATTACAATCACGATTTGCATACTAGTACTTGCTGCTATCCTAGTATTAAAAGGATAACAACGTAAACAGTAGATTACAGTGTATACATTCCTTTCCATAAGCTGCTCCAGGTATATTTTGCTGCAGAAATTATGCAAATGAATATAATCTACCTAGCAGAAATTGCAAACAGGAAAGCAGATTGTGCAAAGAGTCCTAAAACTCCTATTACTAGAACTTTCTGATCTGGACAAGTATGCCTGGTTCCCTGTGGATTTATGGCCAGCCGGTCTCCAGCTATCATTGGTCCTGAGAAGGAAAGTTGTGAACTATTTATCATGGAAATTTAGAGATTTGTATACACTCGAGTTTACAAGACTCTGCTCTAATTATGCCATTCACGAGAACCCTTATCAGCGGGTGTGCCTAAGCCATTGTTCGTCTAAATGCTTGCAACAGTCTTCACTGGTGGTTCAAAATGGGGGAGTCAATATTCTGAGAAAGTATCAATAAAAAATTTATATTGACTCAATTTTCATAAGAGGGAGATAGATTTCCTTGCCCCTTAAATATGAATTTCACTTCAAGACTGACATCAGTTGCTTTACATGTTACCACCATGCCTTACAAGACATAAGATAAGCACTCCCATCACTGAGCAACAAATTGGCTCCATATTAACTCACGAAATATCGGCAGACGAAAACGTTAGGTGAATTATTTCGTAACACTGCAGTTTTAGTAAATGAAGGACCCACTTTGAAAATTCAATCCAATGAAACTCAGCATTATGAGCAACCAATAATTTGTGTTATTTATGAGACAAGGATCATTGCAAGAGAATCCATTAACCAAAATGGCTCTGACCCTCAATTCCATGGAGAGGCAATGTGTCAATTATAGCCTTGAGACTTTAAACCGTTTTCACAAAAACATTGGGATTAACAATCCCACAAAAAAATTCAGCACTAAGGTAAATTATTATCACCAGAAGTCTTGATAACTATGACAAGTACGAAAGCTATCTCAACTCCTGGATTCACAACTAGACCACTAATGTGTTTATTCACAATTTTATATCTGTTTATTTGAAATTTTATACCAAATAAATAAAAAAATATGTTGTCTGGCACTTAACAAAATAAAGACTTGTTTTAAAAAGCATTCTTTCAACATGTACACTTCATTTATTGATCATTTTATCAATAAGGCCAGACACTGAACATTGGAGATAAGAAGTAGTGATTCTTCAGTTTCATGACTTTTAAAAGATTGCTTACTTGTTCAAAGTCTATCTATAAACAGTTAAACAAGTGCTGCAGATGACCCGTGCAATAATCATGAACTCTGCAATTTTATTGTATCACCAGTACACAAGCCAAACACGAAACAACTTTAAATACAGAAAGCTACAAGTTGTAACCAGTTGCCAGTCTTGCTCTCATGTCTTCTTTGTTTACTCTACTACTCACACTAATGTTTGTGTTCTGAAGCGATGATATCTTCAAACTATTAACAATAAAACGACGAGTGTGTACTGTGTACCAAAATGTAGGAAACCACAATGCATATCACCGTTAGGGCTAAAGTAACCTTTATTGTATCACATATTGAATACAAATACTAGATAGCAAGTTGGACAACTTGATGACTCTAATCACATTCATATTATATATATATATTATTGTATACATGTATATATATAGGCATTTTATATATAATATATATATATATTATGTCTATATATTTTATCTTGTGAACTCATACAATATAAATCTTCTGAGTCCTGTTACAACCGAATACCAAATGACTTCTCTAGATACTCTGCACTAAAGACGACTTTCTCAAGTATGTAAAACCGAATGCAAACAGCCATATAGAGTTTCACCACAGACAGCATATATCTTAGGTTCAAACTTAATTCATTAGCGTGAATATAAGTGTAAAGTAGAAATATAAGCACAGAAGACAAATTATGGGCGGGGCTGGCAATTTGCCACAACTCATAGCATAGTTGCCAGCATTCAAGTTTTTTTCTGATATCAGCATCATAAATTTGTGTCCTGTTACTCTTGAAAGAACATGATCCAGTTTCAGACTTCCCCCACACACTGTTTTATCCAAAGCAAGATCATACAAAACTGTTTCCAAAACTCATCCAAAGGTTATTTACGCAATTATCTATAACTTTCAAATTGATAACATAATCATTAGTCAGGCTAACTATCTATGCAGAATATCTTAACACAAAATTAATGCAGAAGTTTCTCAATTTCTGCTTATATCAATAAAATTATGTGCAAGTGCATACTAAAATGGTCACATACAGGGTGGGCCAAAAAAAACTCCTACGGTATTTTGCCAATAATTAAGAATTTTGAAATTTACAAATTTATTTTACAATTATGATAATAATAATATTATTATTATAAAGAATGACAATAATGTAGTATTGTTAATTAATAGGTACAAGTAAGTGAAAACCAATGTTTGAAACTTACCTATTAACAATACTGCATTATTGTCATTATTTACCACATTATAATAATTGTTATTATTATTAATAAATAAATTTGTAACGCATGCAAGGTTCACACCAAAATGTGAATCTGAAGCGCACATAGTCAGCTGCCAGAAGAAGATGCAGCTAGAGATCCATGTGCTTGAAAGTCAAGGAGAAATAGTGCAATATCATCACCTATTAATTACTTAATGGCTATAAATACAACAATAAATTCTGCATAAGTCTGGACGCAACTCCTTTTTTTCCGTCATGATTTATTGTGTTGACGCTGAGAACAAAGGTCAAGGAACGTGGCGCAACAAGGCTATAGATATATAACTAGAATTCTTTACAAGCACATAAAAACTAATATATTCAATCGGGACCTGCTCTTTAAATATCTCTGGAATTTCACAGAACAATGTTGCCTGCTTAAATATCGTCTGTATAAAATTATTATTTTGAATGCACAAATCTCGATCGATTGATAGAATTTAAGTGCTTCTGAATCATTGCAACGAGTTAAATCGATTGCTAACAAACTTATGGCACTCTAATTTCTGTGTAATATTATTATTATTATTGATATTATTATTATTATTATTATCATCATTGTTATCATTAATATTGTTATTTAACACCAATGTGAAAATTGGTGATCTTTTCGGGAAAAAAACTCTCTTCTTTCTTATCACACCATCATGATTGATGTGTCATATGCCTTCACATGCAGAGTCCACTGCTGCTCAGTATATGGTTGGACTTTTTATGAGAGTATATTCCATTCCGACATGGAGCAGTGAGCAGATTGTCTGCAGTGGTCAAAGATCACTTTATGACAGGTCACGTCTGTGGCTCTCTGCTGCAGAAACTTCAGTTTATTGCCAATGTCACCAATTTTTTATTCAGAAATATTCCATTCTACATAAAAATGCTTAAAACTCACTCAAAAGTATAGTTATAGGCAAACTCATATATGCTATACACAGTGGCATACCTATTGTATCTAACAACTGCTGAAGTAACTCTTGGAGTATAACAATTAGAGGCACTACCATTGTGCAAGCCCAGAGAGAAAATAATAGCTAGTCTGAAGACATCGAGTAAAGACTTAATGCCTCTAGTTAGCGCCATATAGCGAATAATACGTAGGACCAACGAAGCATAAGCACGATGTTAGGAACCAGTAGCAGTGAGTGGTCCAAGATCACGAAACAAGATCATGACTGTCCAAAGACAGTGACCACAGGCAACCGGAAAAGGTGACCAAATAACGTCACAGAGGTACACTGGGGGGTCAGACCTAAGAATATCCTAAAGTTAATCAGCAGAATTTTAAAGTGAATACAGGCATTAAACTATCAAGCTATTGTACAAAGTACACACAGTCATCACAAAGCAGGGAAGAGAAGACATAGATTCCATATTCACACATTTCAATAACCGAGGAATAATACTTTCATTTTTAAATAATGATTGCTTTACAGTCTTTCTTCTGTGTGCCATTGAATATGTTTACATTAATTACGTAAAATTATTACATCGCATTTGTTTACGCTACATTACACCTCAGATTTCATTCAGTATAACAACAAATAATTATGACTGATGTTTTGAGGGTTCTGAAGGCTTAGTTAACCTCAATATCACAGAGATTAGAGCTAGAGTTCAGAGCACAGAACTTCATTCCTGAAAGTAATGTCTAGAAACAAGAGGCACTGTCATGCAAGAACACCCATAGACATGAGCTGCACTCACTCTGGTCTAACGCCAGACAGTAAATGCAACTGGACAAAAAATGATTGGCAACACGACACAGCAAAACTCGCTTTCATGACCACATTAACCAGTGTACACCTAAGAGTGATGTAGATGCAATAGTATGTACCGATATGTACATTTCTAGATACCTAACATAGTGGCGTAAAGTGCCTTACAGAAGCTCAGCCTAGATAGTCCAAGTGGTGTTAAAGTTCATGAAGAACAAAAACTTTCATTGTAAGTAAATTATGCTAAGTCAATAACAAGAACCTGCCACTGGCAGGTTTCTGCATATATGCAAATACCAAACAACAGCGTTCCACACTGTGCTGACAGATGACACCATGATCACAGGCCCTGGTTTACCTTGCACTAAGAATCAGGAATGACCTCACAAGACGTGGTAGAAGATGGAGCATCCAGATATCCCTAGAGTCATTTGGTCTGTGCAGGAGTGGCATTCATCAGTATCCAGCAATTGGCTGCACTATCTCCATGATGGTCAATACCACTGTAACACCTTCGTCTCACTAAATATTACTCTGTCCTTGTTCTTGACAGCACACTCAAGTCCAAATAGGAAACAGACTATCTGCCACTGGCAGAATGATTCAAAATCGCTGCCAGGTTCCAGTGATACTCAAAAGCCATCCCAAAACACACAAAGGACTACTAAGTAACTCTTAAAACACCCACTCAGATACAGAAGCAGGCCAAACATAAAACATCATAAGGCAAATTCAGTACACTGTGAACAGATCTATCAGAATGAAATGAGAAGCAAAAAATGGCCATCCTGGTCGCATTACATGCACAGGATGTCCAACTTTGTCCATGGCAGCGCCCGTAATTGCCAAAAAATTATTTCATAACACTTACCATAGTGCTATAAAAGCATCAACTGATGACATCAGGTCAGCAAAAGTGAAATTTTTTTGAATAGAAAATGATTAGATGAAATGTCAGGATGTAGAACAATCTAGAATTTTAATGCAAAACAATAAGTTGTCTGCAGCTATTAGCTTTTGTCTCACACAGACCTCCACACACATTAACTAGCCATGAAGACTAAGTTACTCAATGATCCTAGCAAATTATGCAGTCCAGTTGCTTCTTCAAATTCAGCACTTAAAACAATGTTACATACAGCCAAGTCATTTGGCAATAATGAGCAGTTCAAGAGGTTTGTAAATTATAATGATTGTGTGGTGTCCAAGGTTGTGTGGTCAGAGGTGATGCTCAGATTACATCACATGATACATGGCAATCATGGTCATAACACTACTTTTACAACACTGCTTTTAAAATGACGATGACGATGATGATGGCCACTGTGGGAGCAGCTAAGGTTATGGCAAATGAGGGAGTTGAAGTTATTGTGCCCTAACTAATACATGACACCGTGAAAGATTGGAAGTTGCAATTTATTAATAGTACAAGTATGATGATTTAGAAAAGACAATGATGATGACAGTGGTGGTGATGATACAAAACCATAATGATAACAACGATGATGATGATGATGCTGCTGATGATGATGTGATGATGATGATGACGATGATGTCCTATTGAAGCTATTCCTCATTTTCTGTATTGACATAGCTACTTCTGGAGCCATGATATTCATGAACGTCTCTGGAGCCGATGCATTCCTCAAATGGTTGGGAAGACAGTTCTATGTACTGCATCTGTCGATGGACCACTGCATTCCCAATCATGCTAAGCCACACAATGTCTAAATCCATGCTCAGTCAATCAATGTCTCAATTCATGAGACATTCAATTCACAACTCAACACCTAAAATCTTCTAAAGGTCCATCTGACAACTGATTTTCTTAACTCACATACAGAATCCTATTCTTTACCCTCGACTATGTTGTGGTAGTCTGACTCCCTTGTTTTGCTCTATCTCTTCATATATGTTTGAAGCTTTGCACTGGTTAATTATTGCTATGTGCATCCACTACAAGATCCTCTTTCCAGTATAAAAACTGCAGCTAGAAAATGCCCTCAAATGTGTCTTGGTCAATAAATAATATCACTTCTTCGTCTTGCTCACTTCTCTCTGCTGAATGATTTGATTGAACCTAAGTTGGTCAAAGTATACCAGGTATAAATATGGAATACAATGAGAATGACCCAACACTGACCCTGCTACTGCGTGAAACAGTTTCTGCTTGACACTGATTATGCTGTGATAACAATGAACCAGGGCTTTTTTTTAACGTGCAGTTGTACACAAAATGTGCAGTTCTAAATGGATTTGTGCAGTTGTAGAGGCACTTCTTTACAGTTTAAACTAGCAAAAAAGGTTATTGTCCTCCGATTGGAAGTAATTTACCATGGAGGATGAGAAGGAAAAGAAGGGGTTGTGCAGTTCTAAAAATTCCTTAAAAACAGCGCTGCAATGAACTGTATGAAGCAAGCACAAAGAGGAGAATGGATTTAGGTAAAACACATAGTTTCTTTACAGAGTAGAAATGGCAGATAAAGGCAATTTATGCAGCCGAAGCAATACATGTACCGGTACGTACAGGTTTAGCAAGCTGCTGATATAGAAGAAAACAGTGCATATATAATACGCTAGTCAATAAGTAAATACATGACAAACCGGTAAACACGCACACTGCATGCCCGTAATCCAAACAATATGGTTGCCAACGAATGCAATAAATTAGAGCGCGGCGACCTATCGCCGACATCTGTCGACTGCATCCCAGCATGCAAAGCGCTCAGTAAGTAAGTAAGTAATCTACGCAAGTAGCAACAGTAAAAATTAATGCGATGTGAATAAGAAACGTTTAATGTGAACTAACAATTAATTAAATTGGAGCCACGCATTGTGACGTTTAATATGTTGCAACTATAAAGCTACGATAAAGCCACGGTAAAGCTACGATAAAGCTACCGAATTAATAGAAATACGCCTCTACTTAAGTGTTCAAAATAATAGCGAAAATGTTCGTGCCCAGCTGATAGCTTCATATTAGCGCCAGGCGGAACATCAGCTAAATTATAGCTTTGAAAGCACCGAATTCTTTCGCAAAGCGCAGGTTTATTTACTCTCAAACTGTAATGCACTGAATATCTAACCATATATCGCCCTTTCATTCGATTACTTACTTAATTATCTTGCATGTGGGCAATGAGCCGGTTACTTACTTACTGAGCGCTTTGCATGTTGGGATGCAGTGGACAGATGTCGTCGATAGGTCGCCTCGCTCTAATTTATTGCATTCGTTGGCAACCATATTGTTTGGAGTACGGGCATGCAATGTGCGTGTTTACCGACAAACCAAACATTGTGGATCATGCTGTTTTATTGTAACACTATAATATTGGTCAACTTCAAAAATTATTTTCTAGGAAAGGAACTGAACAGCATCCTGAATTTTGCACCAATAACAGATCTATGTGTCCAGAATATAATATGTGCAAATTTTTATCAATTTCAAAAGATACACACTTTCACTTTTTTGATCCGAGCCGATGTACTTGTTCACCGATTTGTGATAAGGCAGCGTTTTCAGCATGAGGTGAGATTTTGGCGAGTTCTTAGTACTGGCATGAGTTTTTTCTTCTTCCATTTAGCTGTGAGGTGATGGAAGGGCAGAGCATTGTTAGGAAAGATGAGGAGCAGGTTGAACCATTCCAGGTTAAACGAAGTGGCTGAACAACGAAAAATTGACGGAGATAATATGGTGAAAAGATTGAGGTGTATTGTACGGTAACGTGAGTGACATGGCTCCAAATTCTATTTTGTGCCAGTGGAGTTATTTGGGGGGATACGAGTTATGTAGTGAAAGCAAATGATCCCAGTTTAGACGCTACCTGCAAATCTACACACCAAAAGTCCGATCACTCAAAACTGCATTCAGAAACTATCTAAGCATTCATTTCGACAAGTCAAAACTTTAGAATCGATACCACTTCACGTAAAACAAACGACAAGATCAACATAACAAGGAGACTCAGGTTCGGATTCACGAAATATTAATACGGAAGTCGGCTCATCTTTGCTAAAACTGCGGATCGACTTCTTAATCCTGCATGTAAGCACTGAAACGATCACTTACACTATCGTTCGGTATAAAAACAACAAACGCAGACTTTCGATAGTCATATTTCATGGGTAAGAGGCTTAAAACAAATGCAATCGAATACTTAAACGGCCTACACCCCACTCTTACAAGGAGCAGACCAGGAAGTAGTGACCACTGACGACGTATAGCGGCGCAGTCGTCAGCTGCTGCATGTGCTCCTCTCTCTCTCTTCTAACGCATGCAGCCACAGAATTCTAGCGACCACAATGTCATGCAAACTTTAGCAGCTGCGGTGTCTTCTGAAATTAATTAGGCCCTACCGCTGTTTCGGTGTCTGGCCGTTTCAAGTTTCTTTATAGGCAAGCTTAGGTCTTGATTTGTAAACTCGGATCACTCGATCAAGACGTAGGTTTCTATTTCTTGCCTTGATTACGGGATAGGTATAGGCCTATAACTTTCAATAGGATTGAAATAGGCCCATTAAGTAGGCCCTAAAACTGACAAGTAACATCCGAAATACTACGTAGTACGTAGACCTACCGCTTACGTAGGGCATACTCGATCCCAAAGCAGTCCTAAATCTAATAAATCATACTAAATCATCTAATAAAATTATTAAAAATAATGTTTGATGACGTAGCCTACGTATGGCCTATAGGTCTACTTATTAACTACTTCAGCTACCAAATACCAATTTAACCGAGCGATATTACGTTAGCTTAAAAAATTTAGGTGGGCTAAGCAAGAGCCTAGAAGTACATTAAGACTAACTGACATCAATTGATCAAGATTGGATATTTCTGGAGTAGAGTGGGAATTAAGAATTAGGCCTATTACGACACTCCCATATTTCTAGACGTTATGTCCTGGGTAGGTCTAGCCTTCGATTTGACTTTCGGCATTTGAGGTTTACCATTGCAATTTCAAGCTAAATAAATAATAGGCTACATAGGCCTGCCTTCCCCCAACAAAGGCTGCCGATAAAAATTAGTGTTCAAGCTAAAGCCCCTAAACTCAAGGCAAGATCTAGAAGAATTCAGTACAGTGCTGTTGCATAATTTTAATCTAAAACTTTACTTCATTTCGCTTTTTAAGATCTCAATATTTAGCTATGGCTCAGAGTAGAAACGAAGTAATGCATTTCAATTTTAACGCTGATACTAATGCAGTAGGCCCATGATTGCAAGTGACCAACTGACCACAGATCAGCATACTACGCTGAACAAACAAGCATTGAAACGACTTCTTCACAATAGTTATATAAATTTGAAAATATCCAAAATTCTGTCACCTTAAAACAATTTGACCACTGTCGTACACGATACGCTTTTGCGTTAAGAGTCTTTTGTCTCACTCCAGCTTAAGGCTAACAAGCTGAACACATTATCCACATTCACAACTTGCCCATTATTACTGAGCAACAAGAACTTAACAGCCGCTTTCAACCTCTTTAATACACAAAAAGCTAAAGTAAAGTTACAGACTAAGACATGCTATAGTTACGGCAAGAAAAGCAAATAGGCAATTTTTCAAAGTATTTCTTCATTAAATTTTTCAAAACGCAAAGCAAGCCAGTATTATGTCAGTTGACAAATTACAGAGAAGACATGACCTTAATAGACAGCCGATGAGCGCAAAAGTTTTAGTGCAGGTAAATTTTGTCTAAGGAAAACAAGATCACTCAAATGTATGATGACAATAACTAGACTCCGACTTTTAATTAGGAAAGTCATTATAAGCTAATAAATTAATAAAAATGTCTGCAATAAAGGAAATTGGTGAACTACGGTCATGATGACTACTTCTTAAGGTCCCAGCTTCAGAAATGTCACAACCGCGTTTGCTGCGCTTCAGGTCAGTTGATTGACTAAACTAGAAGATCTACAGTAGAAACATTTTAGTTATAAAGCATCTAAAAGAATGTTAGACTCAAAGACTGTCAGAAAGCACAATGCAATAACTTTATTTCAATAGACAATTTAAATTATGCCCGCCAAGTACACCATCACCAGTAAAGCAACGGAACAACATCAAAACAGAGACATTTCATAATGAACAATATCAAGAGCAGAATGGTAGCTGTTCATTTATCATACATCCACACATATATATATATATATATGTATATATATATACATATATATAGTAAGTCTTTGCAGTCTTTTCAGATGCTTTCATACTACAGACTTGTTCAAATAATAGAGTGCTTTCTATTTCTGTTTTTTGTCATTCCCTGTTGTGACAGCAGCCTTCTCTTCCTTCTCATCTGATTTCAATTCAGTCTTTTCTGGACTGTCTTCATATCTGTAAGACAAGAAGATGCAATTGATAAAAATATTATTATTGACCAAGACACATGAAGCAATATACAAACAAGAGACATTTAATGCAATAAAGATGAAAATGAATTTAAATGCAAAAATAACTTATTACTAAGGCTGAGGCTTTTAAATTTTTTAATAAGTGAATTAATTAATTAATCAATCGTAAGATTTTGATCGATGCAATTTTGGTTTGTTTGTTTAATTTTCTTATTTGATTCATGACGTCGAACAGTTCATTTCCAGAGAAAACAATATCATGGCAAATATGATAAAGACAATGGCTAAGATAAACTTGTCTATTCGCAAGTTTAACTTTAATATATCGAATGATTGACGTTTTTGTAGATACTGAGTAGATGCCACTGACTACATCTTTAAGATTGACAAAGTGAACTTTAGCATGTGAAATGGAATAAGCTTTTAGCAGAAACAAAGCAAAAGTTGTACTCACTGACTCAGTGAGTACAACAGTTTAAATAGTTTCTCATGCCTTATGTAACAGATAATAAATTAATCGAATGTAATCAATTAATCTAAGTTAAATTTTGGAAATCAGTCAATCACCAGCAATATTTTAAATCAAAACAAGTCTTATTCATGACTCAAATTTTTTATAAAAACACACGAGAAGTGATAAGCACAACAATCTCTAACTGATACAATATAAAATAAATTGCAGCGGCATATCATTTCCGTTCCTCACATTTCAAGATATTCTTTCAATTCACTTACATCAACAGCAAACTGTTTAACAGTATGAAAATAGTGGTAAATAACCAATCAATTGTTTGAATTTAAACAGTAACTATAATCTTAACTGGTTTGTCTTTCTCAAGCAGGAATTATATGCCAAAAACCCTCAGAACTACTAAACCCACAAACTGAATGGCTGTTTTTCCTATTTCATCATTATTTCTGGGGTTTGACTTCTGGCGCATCACTAAAGATTATGTGAAGCATGTTATACTATGTCTATTGTTTATGGTTGATGGTTGCAATAAATGAATTGAATTAAAAATCTACAAACAGCGGTGCTGTTATGGAATATTTTCTTCTGCTGCATTTGATTTGAACTTCATCTGAGCAACATTTCATACCTGTACCTCTTCTTCTTCTTCAGGTTCTCTGCCCTCAGGTAGGTTCAAACAAACAATGTCAAAGTCACTCCCCAGTAATAAAAATAAACTACGGTTCAGCAAAGCATGTAATACTGAGTTTCTTATTTTGCCTTACCGAGTAGTTTACCTTCTTGCCAGCACATTAAATGTGTGAAGTCACAACGCAACTTACTTGAACATGAGGCCAATCTCGCCTTTGATACATGCCACTAATAGTGGAAGTCCAATGCATGCTGGTACCAAGTACAGAAGAGCAGGCTGAAATTAAAACAAGAACAATTTACAGATCAAATGTTGAATGAAGTGTTGCAATCTGCAAAACTGCATCAGGTCACTCAAGATAAAATGACTGAAAAGAATCATCTATTTTATGCCATTAATAGTCAAGTTCAAAAGAATTGCCGGCCTACTAGCTTTAGTGTACCTGCACCTAAGTAATTCATTAGAGAGCTCACTATCTACTAACACCTGTTCTACCAACTTCTGTCTACCACAATGCCACCATTGAGTGGCAATTTTACAGCTTTGCAACAAATCTGAAAACAATCTTGATAGTACAGTAGATTCAAAATTGGAATGCCTCTTCTTTGAGTTTCATGTTTGATAATGTTTGATCTTGAAACTTCTATTAAGGCACAATCATCAAGCAGGAGGCATCAATGAAGGCACATTTCCATTGCCAAGCTCTGTATCATAAGCATAATACTTAGGACAGAACCAGTTGTGATCTTCAAGGTCCCTTAGATTGGGTGGATAGGATAAGAAACACAAACATTCAAAAAGTCTTAAGTCCTGATGCAAACAACATCAGTGAACTTGCTAAAGGGACAAAGTAAATTCTGAATGGAAAACGAAGAGAAGGGCAAGATAGACCAGGAACCCAATACCATTCGGCCTGCGTTACAACAAAAGTCAAATGCTCATCAAATATACAAGTGCCATATTTGTAAAAAAAATAAGGGGTGAGGAAGGATGAAATGAAAATGAGTAATTAACTTAATTAAATGCAGATACTGTTATCATCATTTAATGAGTAAGATCACACAGAACTCTGCCAAGTGAAATGTCGTTTGAAAATGACTGAAGTCTCGTAAATGAACCCTCCAAATTCTTTAAGAGCCATTACAAGGAATTTTGTACATAATTCCTTGTAATGGCTGGCTCTTAAAGAATTTGGAGGGTTCATTTACGAGACTTCAGTCATTTTCAAACGACATTTCACTTGGCAGAGTTCTGTGTGATCTTACTCATTAAATGATGATAACAGTATCTGCATTTAATTAAGTTAGGCAATTCACAAACAATCACTCGTAGAATGAAGGAATCAAATAAAATATCCAAAGGTGCAATCCAATGCATATGCCATAATTCCAAATACCATCTAAATGCTCATTTTACCAAAAAATTAATTCTGTTGATAATGATTAGTGATTATGTTACAAAACATGTGTATATCCAAAAACAAATCCAGCTTACCTGGGCATGCTTGAAACAGTGCATGACAAATATTGTGGCGACCAGGCCAAGAAAGTATGCCAGAAAGCCTGAGTAGAAGTATGTCCGACGATTCTGGTTAAGACTGAAACACAGAGAATCAAGTAATAAGTACAAGCAGCCTATGAACACCAATGGCCAACAAAATGGTGTTGAACATATGGGGAAAAATCATAGATGAAGCGATGACCTCACCAACTGCCATCATTTCCTGACAGGGATTCGAAAAGCAGCCTGTGCTTAATCAGCATTCACATATCACACATCTATAGCTTTATACATTTCAATACAAATACATTATATATAAACTATACATATTATTGCTGTGGTTACATTTGCCTCTGTCCATGGATATTTGTGCCTGCATGAATAACAGCGAAAGTGATAGCAATAGTTCATCGTATGTTTTAGCATTGTCGTCATCATTGTTTACATTGCTGAGACATTTATAGGGTAATTGATATATAATCTCGTAGAAATGATGAGAGATGTTAGGAAATCAAGATTATAAGGAAGTAAGTAGGCATTTACAGTTGCAGAGGCTCATGCCATGTCTAAGCCTATGTTTGTGGACAAGTTGTGCCATGAATTAGTTGGAACAAGGTCTGAGATCTGATTTGGAATGAACCCGTTGTCCCAGCACAATGACCTGAGCACCCAACAGACGCATTGTCGACCTAGAGAACTGCAACGTGGTTAAATGAGTATATCCAAAACCCAACGAGATGAACTTGCCAAAAGTGCTGCAAAACTGCCTGCTGGAACAAAATAATATTTTGATCATTTGGTGATAATTCACTGAATTGTATCAGAATAAATACTATGCCTATAAAAAAACCTTTTAACTGATCCATACATGTAATCAGAATGTAAACTAACCTGACATCAAATCTTAGAAGCAGAGCAATGAAGATGCCTGGTATGACAATGTCACCAAGACCAAGCATGGCAAAGTTATTGGCATCCAATCCCTTCTCAAGCACATCCTGGGGAAATACCACTGAAATAAAGAACCAAATTTTCACCTTCAAAGACAGTTCATGATCTACAAATTTAGCACATTACAGTGGTACAATATATAAGGAAAATTTCAGGTAATCATCATATAATATTCTACTGTTAGATCAGTCAGTCTGTTACAATGTATCATTGTCAAAATCGACTGTCTTTATTAGAGTACATGATAACTGCTACTTGGGTGACCCTACTCAGCAGGATGCTGATACCTTTTGGGCCACCCACTGTGGCTGATATTGTAATATTGTCAACTGTATTATATGTAGTGCTGTTTTAATAATGTCTCAATTTCAGTTTTAGTCTTGATTGTTAGTCTTAATATTTAGTCTTAGTTGTACTTTTAATTGTTGCTGAATATAATTTAAGCTTTCGTTTTAGTTTTTATGGTAATATTGTCAACTGTGTTATATGTGCTATACTGACTGTCACAATTGACTGCCATAAAAAAAAACCTGATCGATTGCTTTATTGATTGATTAATGAACAAATAAGGCATCACTAACAGAACAAACTATCCAGAGGCACTTCCAGTGCGAATAACATGTCAAAAAAGGAAATTCTTAAGAAAACGGGCAGAAACAGTACAGCCCAAATTAAGATCTCAGCACAAGCAGGAACCACACACACTTAGACAGGATCACCTCAGGTGCACAGTACAAGCATGGTAGTTCTTTTCAGTAATCAAAAATAAAGCATCATTACGATTCATTAGTAGTTCCATCACTATTCATATTTACATAATTACACATTACATTGTTGGTTCAAACAGACAACAGACTAAACTGAAATGCTTAACAACCCATTCAATTCTAGATTGGCCATTCAAGACACAAGCACTGACCACGTTAGATAGAGAACAAGCTCTGCAGCTACATTTCACGCTCATGACTGTAGAACAGAAGATGATCTCCCCCATCTGCTTCTACTACTTGCTCTGGCTTATTGAACTCCATTCAGTCTTTATTACTCAGCATGCTGCTGACAGGTTGCTGTGCCTATTTATATAACCATATGCCCATTCAGATCATGAGCAATATAATAATGAGCAGTTGACAGACTTACATTTAATTGGTGCCTCAAATGACTTTGCTACAGTCACCATCACATTTGTGCCAAACACCTAAATAATACAAGTAATGAAATATTAGTAACCTGATAGTCATCTTACAATCCACCTTATCTTGTACCATCTCACATAATGTACATGGTTTACATACACACTTCATTTGCCATCTGTGTTAACAGACAAGCCTAATTAAAAAGGGCTCTAGCCTGTTTTTCACCTGTGAGGTAAACCAAAGAGACATATTTTCAGGAAAATATACTAACTGCAGCAAATTTCTGATCCATTTACGTTGCATTAATAAGTAATTTACCATTTTACTTTTAACTAACCATGCAAATTTCTCCAACTTAGTTGTGCAGCAATCCCAGCAAAATTTATAAATTTAAACTGGACAGCATAAAATACCCAAAGTTAAAGACTGCACAAGAAACACAACACAGAACTGACAAAAGTCAAATGAAACAATTTATACATGCACCAATGGTGGCATTTCCTTATATCGATGTTAATGGTTCAAAAGTGGCATTATATAATATTATGTCCGGTTAGCAAAAAGATGGTGGACAATAAACATGTCAGCTTCTTGAAGTAAATTAACATTATATTTAAAGAAGAAAAGAATTCATGTACAAATGACTCACCCAGAAAATGTCATAGACAAATAAACCGCCCAGAAGAATACAGCCAGTGCTAACACGATTCAGCTGGAGAAACTCAACTCCATTCAGAGAAAACGCCAAACCAAACAAATTGTTCGCAATCCAGTGCTGTAAAAACAAAGTCAGCACTAAAGAGAAACAACATTCATTGAAAACAGCAGCATTGCACAAGGAGACACTCCAGACCCATTCTGTTCCGTTGCCTTTTGGCACTTTCTCCATTGCATGCTGGTTTCTTCACTCTGACTTAGCTTTTCAGAAAAGTCCAAACTGATTTTTTGCATTTTCAGCGTGAGGGACTATTTTTAACTTGAAACCAGCTTCGTATGAATGTCTTTTACATATCGTATCAGCCATTTTTGTAAAAAAAACTAAAATGTGAAACTTTATCAATTGAAAATACAATCACTGCTAACCATGCAGTGATAGGAAACAACAAATATAAGTATTGCTTTACAAAGGCAACATCTTACAACTGGAACATACAGGTAGGAATTTCTTGCCTTTAATGGATCATGTGACATGAAAAGTTGATTGGGTGTATTGCACAAATAAATTTGTGACATGGAAGTTGGAAGATAGCAGTAAAGAAGTAGGAACAAGGCAAGCTCTAAAGGCAAGCAGCATGTGTAATAAAATGTGACATTTTACAAGAATTCGATTACAAAAAGGTACTTTCATCAAATTTCATTTAATTGAAAATAATACAAGAGTTTTAACAGTACCTAGTGTTTCAGAAATTATATCTAAGCAAGGTGATATTCAGTGAAAAATTTTGCATCAAGAAGATACTGTTCTACTAGGTCATGGTCCATCATCATCATCATCATCATGTCATCATCATCATCATCATCATCATCATCATCATCATCATCATCATCATCATCATCATCATCATCATCATCATCACCACCACCACCACCACCACCACCACCACCACCACCACCACCACCACCACCACCACCATCAACAACCGAGGGACCAATGCCTGTAGGTGCTCGATGCCGTTCTCGTTATTCCACCCCGGTTTGTCTCTCCAAGGCAGCGTGTGTTAGGTCCTGCAGTGGTGTTCCACACCATTCTGTTATGTTGTCCAGCCATTCTTTGCTTGTTCGTCCTTTCCTGTTAGATACCTCCATTCTTCCAAGTACACTGTCTTGATCTTTCTGCTGTTATCCATCCATTCATGGCCACATGAAATTTTATTGTGCTCAACTTTAATCGTATACCCAACAACCAACATAACGTTTTTAAAAAAACTGTCCAAAATTTTGCAACCTATTCTCTAGAATATATGGCAGCTTACAGAATGAGATATGCACAACTTACTCTCTTCCACAAATACCACACACCAAAGATCCCACAACCACCAAGACATATGAGATCACGTCGGTCAAACTCATAATTTGTCAAATCTAAAATGAATCACATAATAATTGTAAAAAACTATATAATATAAATTATTCTAAGCAGCATTGGATGAGAACTATGTCAAGACGTCTGATATTTTCCATTTACTTGAACACTCTTGAAACAGAAAATGACATGCTACTGGCGGCACGCAAATCTTCAGTTACCATACATTACACAAGGAAGGTTAAATACTGTCAAGTGACATTGATTGATGCTTTGTCGTCACAAGGTGGCAGTCTTGTCAAATGTGTAACAAAATGAATACAACCTGTCTTTTTGTCTCCAGTTCCTTTGGTTAGAATTAGATGGTATTGCTCATTTGGTACCCATGATGGCACCATCCTATAGACTAATGGACTGAAAAAACATCACAGAAACAGTGCAGGGTTTGTCATGAAAAATTTATATCTTACATGTGACGCTCAGATTCATTCAATCTGTAATTAGCTCACATTTTTTCACAGGACACACAAAGTAAATAAAACCAGAATACAGCATAAGATACTAGCATGGACTGTATGGTCTTAAATATGATCCAATAATAACAATTTAAAAACACCATACATGTATGTTAACCAGCATTTGGCAGAAGCTACAGCTCTTGGGTAATACTTGGTCCATATTCATGCACAAACTGGTGAAGCATTTTTCTGTCCAATCTTACTTCCAAACCTACTTTCTTAACAGTGATACACGGCTTTGCTTAACATTTTAATTCAGGAATTATTAACTGCATTACCAAGAACTCTTCAAATTTTGAAGTGCACATCACACAACATAACTATTGCAACACTTATTTCCTAAACAATGCATGAATGCTGAGAGTTGTCTCAGCCATCGTCAATTAAGGTAGCCTCACCAGACATATCAAAACATATTTAAGCATGACTAAGCAATATACATATTAATTCACCAAAACATATTTAAGCATGACTAAGCAAAATATACATAATTAATAATTATTTGTTACTCACAATCCAATAATTAATCAAGGTTTACCTTTATTTTACTCTAAGACTGTTTCTAGTATTCTAGTTCATACAGTTCCCACCATCACCACATTCCTTTTCAAGTCCTTTGATGCTCTATCCAATTGGGTTCATGAAGTAACTACATAATCATTAATCACATTCCATAGTACAAGATATAGCAATTTTAGAATCAAACATAAAATGAAAACCAAGCTGCAATTTAGCTAGTTATAACAAAGTGCATACCTCAGTATATGAGCCAGTGCCAGCACTCCCAGAAAGAAGAAATACACTGTCAGTAACATGTTGATGTATTCTTTTGAAAAGATCTGTTAACAAAGCAGCACTGCTAAAAAAATATATGGCTAGTAACACATTGATGCATACTGTAGCAGAGAACGCGTCACAAACCAGTACCACTGTCATAACTGAATTTCACTAATAATTAGATTTCAGACAAAAAATTTAAAAACACAAGAGAATAGAGTTGTTAATATGTAGCTGTATTGTATGATACGTCGTCTTATAAATGTAATATTACAAACATTTATTTCCAAATATGCAGATAATAACTAAAAAAACAAACAAGCTGTGGAAGACTTCTTACAAAATGTTCCTCTCAGTTGACCTCGTAATTATGCCACATGAAAATTTTAAATTTTATTTAATTAAAAGTCTTAGATGACCGCTTGAGGCGAAATAAACTTTTGCAAAACATTAATTCCAGTTAGAAGCCCATTGTAGTCATGATACTTCTAAATCTATGTATGCATGAGAACTTGTTATAGCGCTACTTGAAGATTTCTACTCAGAGACACTTCTGACTACAGCAAGGACACTGAATCGGAGCTTCACACACTGAAGCGCATGAGCAATTGAGCGTAAAGCACTTGGTCAGGGTCCCTACATGGCGATTTGAGGTGGATTCAAACCCACAACTCTCCGGTTCCAAGGCACTGAACATACCCCTACACCCCCATGGCCCACACACATAATATGCGTCATTTGCTGTTGGTAAGATAAACAGCCGAACATGTTCCTGGCTGGTATGCTGTTAGCTGATCATGCCCCAAACAATTAACAAAAAATTTGATTACTTTAGACAATAAATGTTAAAAATTCCCAAGTTCCCTGTCTTTTAACTTAACCGACCTGCACTGTATTTACATATATAAAATCTATTAAAATCTAATAAAGATGAAAATCTGGTAACCTGAAAGAACACATAAAGACCAAAGAGCGTGGCACTGGCCATCAGAGGAAACATTGCAGCATCTTTACTCGACATCGTCTCAGTCTGTTCACCAGATTCCTGCAAAGAATCAACCACTTGTCAAACTGCAACAGACTATCATCAAAAGATATTGTATATGCCGGTGAACAGTATCTAATGACGACACTAACCTAACCCTAACCGACACTCACAACGCCTTGCCAGCTTTTTGTGTGCTCCCATTATTTATTTCGTTATCTTATCCGACATCTTCCTTATAAAATTGAAAACTTATTCCATTAATTCAGTAGATTTCATTTACTTAATTACCCTCATTTCGTCATTTGAACACTAATTCCTTCCTGGTAAGTTATAATTTATTTTATTGCTGTAATAAAATAAAATGTCCTGTTTACTTACTTAGAAATCGTGTTAATTTTGTTGTGTTGATTACTTACTTACTGGGCGCATTGCATCTTGGGAAGCAGCTAAGTTGCAGCACGCTTTATTTTAGTGATTTCTTGGGTAGCCATACTATTTATATGGACAGGACCGTAGTCTGCACGATTATCAAAACATGACATGAATTTTGAAAATGGATATAAGAAAATTTCAAACAGGCGTGTAAGCAGATTGACAATTAATTGAAAATTATCATCCGTGTTAAAAGCTTCATTTGTGAACCGAAAAAACTCAATACCGTAACTGACATTAATATTTAACCGATTGCAGTAGTCACAAAGCCTCGTCACAAGACTTGCAAAATCCTACGAAAGTCGGCTGGTCCACAAAGGTGTTTCATTCCGCACTCAAGACAAACCGGATCAATGAGATCAAGTTACTCGATTAGCTACAGGGGTAATCTATCGTTTTAACGGAATTAATTATTTGCCATTTTGTCCACTATCGTTTTAGCGGAATTAATTATTCGCCATTGCATGGGATATATAGCGATTATGGCATACAAGTTGGATTGACGAAAAGAATTCTTGCTAAATAGAAGTCGGATTGATGAAATAATTTTTCATGCAATAGAAGTGGGATTTGTGAAAACATTATTGCTGAAATTGGAGCTGGATTGATGAAAAATAATTGTTATTTAAATAGAAATTGAATTGATAAAAATCTGTTATTGTTGAAATAGAAGCTGGATTGGTTAAATGAAATATTGACTAAATGGAAACCTGATTGATGATAATGATTTATGCCAAAGTAGAAGCCGGAATGTTGAAAAATAGTGATGCTGCGACTGCCCAAAAATTTCGTATAATTTATTCCGCTATTCCGTTTTCCGAAATGAGAAAAATAATTAATTCCGTTAAAACGATAGATTACCGCTACAGGGACCACAAATGCGAGTTTGCCATATGGTGTCCCGCAACAGCTGCGTAACAACCGGCGTCACGTTTCCGAACCAAATTTACTTTAATCAACACGTTCACAGCGGACAGGTTGTAAGCCATTCTTAATTGTGCGTTATACGAAGGCGCTATAGAAGATTTTAGGATTAGATTAGATCAGATTAGCAATGCACACCTTCTGTTCCCGATGATACCTCACGGATCTGAACGCCCCGAAGAAAATTGGCAGCATAGCCATGATGACCAGACTGCCATAGGCCACGGCCATTCCTTCTGGAGTAGACGGAATTCGTTCTGTAACATTTTTTACTGCCTCAGCAGCTGTCGAGACTGTAGTATCGTTGAGCTCAGCAACGATCGACTCATTCACCGACGACGCCATCTTCAAAATTATTAGCATCTGCTGCGGACCTACTGTACCTTGCCAAATCTGATGACGTACTCCCTAATAACTGCAATAGCATGGCTGGTTGTTTACTTCCGGAAAAGGGCATAAATTAAATTTTGTATTCTGCACGAACTTTCTTTCACTTCTCGACACAATCTCACACACGCAATCGCATAAGCTATTATTTTTTAAACTCAAACTTTGGAAATCGTCATTGTCATACACTACTTGAAGTAAGCCTGATTGGCACGGCTCAATTTAAGGCCTATAGGTTATAGCCTACTAGCCGGGCCCTGGATCGGTGTCCTATCATTGGGGCGCATAATTATCACAATGGATCGAGCAATCAAAATGGCGGAAATCAAAATTATTGTATTAGCCTATTGTATTATCTTCGTAAATGTATTGAATGAATCGGAATGACAAACACGTTAACCCGTTACAATGAAGAAAAAGACAAATCAAAGACAGACAGTGTCAATAGGCCTATATATAGGTCTACGAGGGTCTAAAGAAGGAGCTTAAAAGTATTAGGCCCATGGCTAGCTGTCTTGCAATTTATATTATTACTAGATTTAATTCTAATAGAGAGCTCGGCTACTGGTATGTTAAAGAGGATCATTGGCATGAAATTTCTTACGTTCTTTATTGGCAGAACAAAGTCGTGAGGTCGAACGATCTAGGCCGAAGACCGCAATTCATTCATTCATTCATTCGAGTATTTATATAGCGTCTCTTCAAGGAAACTACTCAGAGCCTCTGAGTCAGAGGCGCTCCCGACTCCAGTACGGACAAACAGAACAGTTTTTAAGTGCTTATAGAATGTGTCAGAGAGTGATCTAGGGAACAGGCGCAGCTCAAGTGGGAGGGCATTCCATACCACTGGGCCAACCACAGAAAAAGCACGACTCTGCATGATGGAGGTACGAGCAAATGGGACAAAGAGTACTTCCCTAACAGCCGAGCGTAGGGACCGACCAGTCCGAGCACTTAACACAGGCCGACAAAGATCGAGTAGGTAAGATGGAGCAAGACCTAGCTGGCAGCGCCATATTAAGGACGAGATTCTGTATTCGATGCGCTGACGGACTGGGAGCCAATGCAGAACCTCCAGCATGTAATTTGTAACATGACCAAATTTGGGCAGATGACCAATGAGGCGTGCTGCAGCGCGCAGAATACGGTCAAGAGAAGATAATCGACCAGATGGTAAACCAGCATAAAGGGATAGGCAATAGTCAAGACGAGCTGAGACAAAGGAATGTACAAGCGTAGTTACAGCACCAGTTGAGAGAGAGCGAGCGACACTGCGAAGCTGGCGCAGCTGATAGAAACAGGAGCGACTGAGACGATTAATGTGAGGTAGGCCTACAAAAGTAAGTTCCTGGTCTAGCACAACACCAAGGTCACGGACTGAGGTGGAGAAAGTAGGCCTATAGTCGGGAAATTCAGCAGAGAGGTGAATCAGATCAAGCTTAGACAGCTGCTGCCTGGAGCCCAGCCATGGCTAGCTGTCTTGCAATTTATATTATTACTAGATTTAATTCTAATAGAGAGCTCGGCTACTGGTATGTTAAAGAGGATCATTGGCATGAAATTTCTTACGTTCTTTATTGGCAGAACAAAGTCGTGAGGTCGAACGATCTAGGCCGAAGACCGCAATTCATTCATTCATTCGAGTATTTATATAGCGCCTCTTCAAGGAAACTACTCAGAGGCGCTCCCGACTCCAGTACGGACAAACAGAACAGTTTTTAAGTGCGCAATAGCCTACGGTTCGTCAGAGTTGGCGGAAACAAACTGCTCACATGGGCGCCCGCAAATAGGGGCAAGAGGAGCACTTGCCACCCAACCCCTCCCGGCATTAGAAATTTTAGGCACGAAATTTGTTTAATCTTTCTTAATATCAGGTTGCGCATGCGCATTTTGTGTAGGGCAAAAGAGATGTTGTGTATGGCGATTAATGTATTGTTTACCGTTGAAATTCTTTAATTTAAAATGAATTCCTACTATTTATCTTTGAATAGCCTACGGAAGTCAGAGAGCGTTATTTATTCAAGCTTGGTAGTGTTGGTTTGCAAGTTGACGTTGATACCTTGAGGAAATTGATGCATCGAAGTGGATCGACGACGCACGTTAAGCTACTCGACAAGTAGGCCTACTTGAATTCGGCGCTATTTAGCCTACGTAGGGGCCGGAGAGTTGCCGTAAACGGACCGTTGCCTTGATTGGACCACAGCCGTTTCACACCCTAGAAGGCCTAGATGTCAATTTAACCACGGTTTCAACTGCTGTATTCTTGAGCAATTCAATATTAGTCGTATCGTTGTAGTCGGTTTTGCAGTAGGATGAATATTTAATAAATTGCAGTTGAAAATCAATTTCGTGTAGTTTTGATGTAATTCTAGCCGTTCCTAACAACGAGGGTATAGACATTTGAGTTAAGGTTTAAAAATGCAATTAACTTTCCTTTAATTAGAAGAACGTTTCCTGTTTGAGCAACAATAAGTAATTTTACTTTCGAACTGACGTTTGCCGAACTATCGCAGTCTAAATAGAAGTAGTCCGTGTTGCCTGAAATGGACCACCAAAAGTTTCCTGAATTGGACCAATAATTTTGGCATGGTCCATTTAAGGTCACCGGCCATTGCAGTGTTACATGGTGCTTCTATGAATAATAATCAGTCCTATTATGCAGCACATCCTATGTAGTCTACTAACTGTGTGTGATTCATATAACTATTAAGTGTTAAGTTTTGAACTGAATCAATATTAAGTAGGTATAGTCCAGGGCCTATTATAGATTAAAGGCTTAACTATTTCAATAGTAGTTAGTTTGTTAATATTTAACTAGCGATTCTGACAGATGTTTAACTGTCAATGGCCGGGCTTGTCATATGGTTAAGTTGATTTCTACTACTTTGTAGTATTTTGACAGTTTTAAACGCGTTTAATTGCGTGGTTTTAGGCAATAAGTGTTCCTAAACGTTTCCAGTGGTTTTTAATAGCAGAATTACCTTTTAAAAGTCTTTGAAATACAGTGTTCCATTCAGGGCAACTGGTCCATGTCAAGGACACCATGTGGTCCATTCTTGGAAACAGGTTGCCTTGACTGGACCGTTTCGAGCTCCAGTTTTGTTTAGTTATTTCTCATAAATCCATCAATATTCTCTGTACTTTGCCGATTGTGAGCATACTTGACATATTAGTCCATCATATGGCATTGTTTCCTTTTAGAAATTTGGTAACCTTTGTTCAGGACACTTGGGTTTGTCCAAAGTGGTCCATTCATAGCAACTCTCCCCTATATTTGATAGACTTACCAAGACTGTTTTCAAGCGAGAAGATATTGTTCTCTTGACGCTTGTAACTTCTTGGTCATGATTGGGTTCAGAAATGCGAGAGATCGCAGTCTGTCACGGAAAAGCCACATTCCGCTTGGGTTACGATTCGTCAAAGGGACTTGTCTGTAGAATCTGCACATACCTGCATGGCCGGGTAAGAGTTGTGATTATGTTCTGTAAATTGTTTGTTGTTCTCAATCATATTGATGTAAGCCCAAAATGTGATGCTTGCATGGTCACCGTCTTGGTGGACAATCTAAAGATTTTATTATCGCCTACAGGATCTTTGATCAAACTGTCAATGGTTATCAGAAAATTTTAATTTGCATTACATATGCATGGTATAAATATCTTAAATTATAAATCTGGAAGTTTGTCCTTCTGTTTGTTTGTATGTCCGGATGTATTTTGAATTTCTTCCCAGACCCTGCTCGGAAATTACAGCGATTCGTTTTACCAAAAATTTTGCAATTGATTCTTACCCAAATTTGTAGTTCAACGCGACTATTTTCAGCTGTCAATTCACTTTATAAGTTACTACCGGTATAGCATAGTATAGCTGCATTAGGCTACCCGGCGTTGCCCGGGAAGTATAAGTTTTTGTCCCAAGCCTCGCCTGACCCCGCTCCGACTTGCGTTTCGTTCTTGAATCGTCAAAAAACGGTGGGTGACTTCCCTAAAAGTGGTATAACTTTTGTTCTGTTTAAAATATTTTGATGGAATCTGGCCACTATGTGCAGATATGAATTGTATTTAAGCCTGTAAAATTTCATTTCGATATTCTTACTTTTGGCCAAGATTGGCAAGATATTGGCCAGAATAATGAGATTGGTTTTTTGTCACTTTTTGTTGCGTCGCGTTTCTAAATCGTCAAAAAACGATGGTTGACCTCACTTTTTCAATTCCAAGAGGTGTCAGAATAGTATAAGCTATTAGCTTTTGCTGGCACCTAATTGCATTGTTCTGTACTAAATCACTCATGATTATGTAACCTGAGATGAAGGTGCAATAAAGTATCTATATATCTATCTATCTATCTAAAAGTGGTCAACTTTTTTGAGTTTGAAATATTTTGATGAAATCTGGCCATCATGTGTAAATATGAATTGTCTTTAAAACTGTAAAATTTCATTTCGAAATTCTTACTTTTGGCCAAGATATTGGCAAAAAACTTAGGGGTGTCTTTTTTTTGGCGCACCCTGTAGTCAAGATCAGGGCCAGCCTTAAACACAGGCAAAACAGGCAGTTGCCTGGGCGCAACATCTAAGGGCACCATTTTCTCCAAATGTGTTTGACAGTTTTAGATTTTTAATATCTTGGCCAGTTTTTCAATTCCAACAATTATTTTAATTTTCAAGACATTTCCAGAGTTTACTCCACTAACAACCGTATCGTGGAATTCTAGTCTCTACCAAAATAGTGCAGGCTGACTGTTCTGTTAGTAGTGAAGATATATGTATTTTCTGTGATAATGAGTTCTTGTAATTGCAATTGATGTCAAGCTGTACCGGAGACAATTCTTTCTCAAAACTAAAATTAATCAAGAAGGAGATTCGCAGCCCAATGATGCTGTTATGAGCATAGAATAAGAGTTCCTTTAATATTTGAATTGAGATGATAATATTATAAGCCTATAAAAGACTTTGTTGAGAGCAAAAAACACGAAAGCGATGCTTAAGCTTATAGGCCTATATCTGAGACAGTCATGATACATAAATCTAAGCTGCATAAAAAATGTTTAGTCATTCTGATCTTACTTTCAATTTGTATGATTTGTATGTAAAATTATAGCAGCACTTAGGCTTAAGATTTTATAACGTTTGTCAAATTTAACGTCATTCTACACTTGTAGTAGGCCTACAAAGATCTATATGTTATCTGACTTAGCAGTTTATGAGTATATTAATAACTGTAATAAAATTACACACACGCACTTGGAATGCATTAATCAATGCAATAGGCCTACTTTATATCTGGGACTGAGAGATTGAGGCGAAAATCACGCAAGCCTAATTAGCTTGTGCCGAGGGCCCTTCTTAAAACGGCTCTGACTGGTTGATATCTCATTCGGACAATGAATTCTATCGACAACACGAGCGCTGATGAATCCGAAATCTTAGAAGACGATACTAGTTAGTCATCGTGTAATCAGGGGCGAATCCAGGGCCCAATCCGGCGATGGCCCCCCCTCATTTCAAAAGTGCATAGGACGTGGCCCCCACTTGGTTTCAACAAGCATTAAATCAATATGCAGCAGGAGAGAAAAGTAGGATACGACAAGAGAAATTTTCTGTATCCGCCACTGCATGGAATTGCTAATACGATGCTAATACGATGCTAACACGATGCTAATACGTTGCTAATACGACGCTAATACGATGCTAATACGATGCTAATACGCTGCTAATACGATGCTAATACGTTGCTAATACGATACTAATACGATGCTAATACGTTGCTAATACGACGACGATGTGTTCAGTGGTTCATTCGTTGACGCTGTCGGCGATGGTTGATCGTTAGACGATGGTGGCCACTGCTGGATGATCAGAAGGAAATATGTGATCAGAAGACCAAGAATCTAACAATAAAGAGCACAGAAAAAGTAACTTGTGATCATAACTTGTGGGGCGCGGTGGTGTAGTGGGTGTGTTCGTCGCCTTGCAGCTGAATGGTTGCAGATTCGAATCCACCTCAATCCGCCGCGTAGGGACCCTAGGCAAGTCTTAATTTCACTCGCAATTGCTCCGATGCAGTGTAGTCGGGAGCGCCTCTGAGTAGAGAGCTTGAAGGGGCACTATAGAAATGGAGAAATAAATAAAGTAGGCTAAATAAATAAATAAGGAAAGAAATTAGTAGGCATAGGCTTAGGCCTACTTAGTAGGCTATTAAAGGCTATGAGCGACATTATTATGTAGGCCTATACGCTAAAACTAACAGGAAGTGCAAATTGAATTATCGTTAAAACTCTTCGATCAATGACAAGAAGAGGCAAGTAGAAATAATAATGTAGATTTTGTCATGCCAGCAGCCTATAACACTAAATAAAGCCAAGTTTGTCGATTTTCATGCAACAGTGAATTATTAAAATGAGTTGCAAATATAGAAATGAACGCAAATAGCCTATGTAGCCTAATGCTAGTACCAGTAATAGAGAGATTTTGACTGGTTTGGCTGAGACCTTACCGTTAGAATCGTGTTTCGATCGATGACAAAGATTCTCAAAATAGTAAAACCAATCGGTTCTCCGCATAAGCGGATGAGAAATGTGTTAATCTATAAACAGTCAAATGTAAAATTATTAGCGTTTAGTGTTAGCTGCTGATTGGCAACCTATAGCTATAGGCCGATCTGTGCAACTGCCACTTAGCCTAACAATAATTATTAGCCTTAAAGAGTTCAACGAAAGAGGTCTCAGTAAGGTTCAAAAACACATCTAGGTTGCATTAAACTTGCTTTTGAAATTGCCAGCAATTGAAGTCAAAGAAATAATTAAAAGTTTAAAATGTTACGAGATATCAGATTGTAATAATCTTTCCATAGAGCCTGATGATAGATGTATATACCTACCTGTCCAATTGTTCCTGTACTTAGGTTGGTTAAATCTATATTTTGAATCCTCTCAAAGATTTCGTGAGCCTTAAAATAGAAAAAAATTAACATTTAGAGGACATAGCACATTTAGCGCTTGATTTACGCCAGGGCCGGATTAAGACATGTTCAACATGTTCGGCCGAACAGGGGTCCACACTTCAGGCGGCCCCACACATGCGGGGAAAAATTTCAGAAAATTTCTGGATGTTTAGCAAATTTCAACCAAAGACTAAAAAAAGGTCATGAACTTTTTGGATGGAAATAATCCGTATAATATTCTTGGAAATTTTCGACCAAACGACTTTAAAAAAGTCATCAAAATTTTCGGCCGAAGATCCGCAAAATTTTTTCCCGAGCAGGGTCCCACATTTCTTAATCCAGCCCTGATTTACGCATGCAGTCAAATGTAATGACACATTGAAATCAGATAGGGCCTAGTAGGTTTACCTAAATTGAACCCATAAGCTTAGCTGCTGCCTGCCTGAAGTAGACCTAGGCCTATGCTTCGAGAAGGCAGTCAACACTTAACCACATCTTCGGTTTGTTAAAGTCTCACACGCGGTAGGTATATGTATAGGCCTACTCTATGCAATTGAATCAGTTTCTATCAATAGATTTTTGTTCAGTTTGTTTCATATAGGCCTATATTCAAATTGAATACGGATTTCCACTGGAAATAATCGCAAAATATATATTCGTTTAATTGAGTTCTTGCTGACATACTGCAGCCAGTTACAAATAAGAAATGATACAGACAAATCATAAGAATTCAATCAAATGGATGGAAGTCAGAAAGAGGGGCAATGGTCGAGTATATGTAAAGTACTCGAAAAATGTACTTCCTTTCATCCTTAATATTATAGGTAGGCCTAGTTCAAAACTGTGAGGACGAGGACGAAGATTATAAGGCCTACATGTGGACTGTCGGTGGGAAAATGCTAATCAGGACGTGCGAGTAGAATCGGATCACTGTGCGAAGAAGCCGATTTTCAATGTCAATGTTATGTACATTGTACAAGGGCTGTACAAATACACATTGTGGGGCGCGGTGGTGTAGTGGTGGCGTCGTCGCCTTGAAGCCGGAAGGTTCGAGGTTCGAATCCACCTAGCCGCGTAAGGACCTTGGGCAAGTCCTTCACTCGCAATTGCACAGCGCTTCGGCGTGAAACTCCGATGCAGTGTCCGCTCTGCATTCGGGAGCGCCTCTGAGTAGAGAGAGCTTGAAGGGGCGCTATAACAAGTGTACATACAAACAAACAAACAAACACAGAGTACCTTTTGAAAAGTTTGGATATATATCCATGTCTTGAGTTGAACCTGTAAAACCCTAAATGTAGGCCTACCATTGATTCGCCTCTATAATAATTATATTATATATAGACTAACGACAAGAGGCAAAATGGGAGGGTGAATCAAGAGTAATCATGGAACTCTTACCGATTGGTTTATCAATATTCCGCAGTGTGCGACCACAATCAGTATGAAGACACCCGAGAATATCCAGAATAGGGACAGAAACAGAACGAAAGGACTGCCTGCTACATTTGAGCTACACAGCAAACTGTACACGTATATAATAGTCACATAAAGAAATACAACGAGATATGTTGCAGCGTTAACGCAAACTAGCTGGTCAATCTTCTCCACGATTCGACACAGCCCTTGGTGACGGCTTCGTACAATTTCGAAGCTGCTCTTAGCATTTTCAGGATGTTTACCAATTTCATTAACCATCGATGTGCATGACTCAAACTCATGACTGATGATTGAAGATATCACATAATTCCACATCAGAGGAAAGATTATTGCGCCTGATAAATAGAACTGTACAACGAGATACAGGATGCTCACGGATGTTGTAGTAAGACGGTTTGCATTGAAAATCAACGTGTTAAAAGGAGCGATCATGATGCTGATGGACCCATATTCGCTGAATACTATGTAAGCGTTTGCTGCAACTATAAGCGCTGTGGAAATCCAAGCAATTACGACACTTGAAATCACTTTGACCTTGAGATCCTTAGCCCACTGAGAGTTCATGTCTTTGTTGAGGGTCTTCAACACATCTATTACTGTTCCTTTTTTGCATGCTCTGTAGCACGATGCCTGTGTGATTGCTCCACTTGTCATCCACATGACTGATCCAATATTTCCCAGAATGCTCAACGCGATAGTGGGTCCAGCGAAGACAGTAAACATTCTGATAACGTTCAGCCACAGTAGTACTGAAATAGACAAGCAATAAAAGCGCGAGTAGCGCTGTTTCGTTCTCAGTTTGTCTTCCTCTTCAAAGTATAAACCGAATACTCGCATACTTGCAGTAAGAGGTAAAATAACCTTGTGAATCATGCCTTGTTCAAAATTTCCAACTGGCTTTGCTTCAGACATATCGGCAGAACATTCTTGTGCCTCGTGCCCTTCAACGAATTTATTTTGTTGCGGATGAATTTTAAACCTACTCATACTTCTCAGTTTTGGCTCAAGATTCCAATTCAATTACGTTTATGAGGCGAATTTACTGAAGGTCTTTGAATGCTGCAAACGTAGCTATTGCATTATCTTCTTGAATAAGTCGCACATTGCAGGTGTGTCATTCGCGGGCTACTGTACGTATGTTCTGGAAAACTTCCTAGAAATCGTCAAATACATTTAGGCCAGAGCCCATAATAATTATTCGTCGCGATATTGACGACAAGCGTTTCCTGAATAATTAGTAATGTTTGACTGTATTAAATAAGACGCCATCTTCTTCTTGGTAGGCCTATACATTTTCCAAGGTAACAAGAATGATTGGACTTCACAGTGTAATTATACATGTAGATTGTAGACTTACTTGCATTAAGAAGTCACACGCACCATTAGGGGCTCGATGATCAAATGTATACTGAGTGCGCAACCGTTCCCAAAGGTTGCACTAATGCAGGGGCTCGTGAACAATGGCTAATTGGAATCAATTGATCCAAGACCATCGCAGTGTGCCTGAAACCACGAAACCGCTCTCCGTTCAATTCTAAACGACGTGGCAGTTTTGCAAGCATCGATGATAAGTGATCATCACTGGGCCAGGCTCAATTATATATAGGCTGTCGTCCCACCACATGCAGACGACTGGCTCCTCCAGCTTCATTCGCCTGCTGATGACTTCGACTCGATGACAAGGCAGTACGCATTGCAGCCGACATGTGCCACGCGTGGTCTACTTCTGTCACCCGAACGAATGACCTGCGGAGCGACTGTCCGAGAGACTCATGCGACTTGTTAAGCAGCCTAGGACTGTTTGTTAAGCAGCCTAGGACTGCTAGTTAAGCAGCCTAGGACTGTTTGTTAAGCAGCCTAGGACTGCTAGTTAAGCAGCCTAGGACTGGGTCGGACTGCGAGACATGCCCTTATCGAATGACGTCATCTGGCGTCGCCTCAGAAGCTGGTTATACGCTGCTACAAGAAAAGACTCAATTGGTCTCGCCAGGTTTCATGAGAGTAGTGGAGTAGCCTAATGGAGGCGGTATTAATCTTATCCCACGAGAGAGTGACAGAATGCGTTTCCTTTTAGGCTACAGTGCTTTTTCTGTAATCCCGAGGGATTACTTGTACCTCATAGGAAGTTCTATATTATTATTTATTTAGACCCCTATTTGTTCAGTATATATCCCATTTTTATAGTTATTAATTATATTACTATTATTTATAACCCTCAACGTATTTTATATCTTAGGCCCTATTATTATTATGATCACTCTTTTACTACTCACACTTAGCCTATTATTATTGTTATTATTATTTGTTAATTTAAAAAGATAGGTGCTTCCAACGTTAGACCTACCTCATGGACCTAGAAATTAGCCTATAATTAATAGCAATGTATTTAGTAGGCTACATTTATACCCCATCCATGTTGGGCTTTGGTATTATTTTTTTACCCGAGGTACATATGATCACTCTTACATATAATATTACATATTATTATTGTTATTATTGTTGTTGTTGTTGCTGCTGCTGCTGCTGTTGTTATTGCTGAACATATATTATTATTCTTGTTATTAAAAATAGATAAATTTGAGACGCGCGCAATGTCACACCGAACTGCCAGACGCCAGTGGAAAACGTAGTCAACAAATAACAGGTGCTTGAAAGCCAAAGAGAATTAGTGAGTTTAGGGTAACTTTTTGAAGGAAGGAGGTGAATTTGAGCTATGAGGCACGAATGTCTATGTCAGTTCAATATCATAATATGCCCTCGGAGCAGAGGTATGGAATGCACGCGAGTCCATTACATGTCCTGCATAAGCTAAAAGACTCGTATAATATTGTTGAATATTGTATAGCCTACTTGATCGCAGGCAACGAGAAGGAATGTATACGGAGGAGTTTAAAAAAATTTCGTTGCAATCGTATTACATTGCATGCATTCTTAGGCCTACCCATGGTTGACCGGACAAGGGAGACACTGTTCTTATTGCATTGATTTAGCATCATCATTTTTGTCATTACTACTACAACCACTACTACAACTACAACTACTACGAGTCTTTTACCAAATATTACCAAAGCCCGCTACTGCCGCTGCTGCTGCTGCTACAACTATTGCTGGTATCTTCTACTGTTGTTGCTGCTGCATGGTGCAGCTGATGATGATGCGACTGCAACTAGTATTACTGTCATCGGCGTTTGAAAATATCACAGACCTACTAAGTATTGTATGAAGGAATGATGAACAACTGCCAGAATGCCTGAATAGACCTATTAGGTTTATGTAGGTTATGTAAAACGATTTTTCTTCCTGGATATTAAGAGTAATTTCCTACTTATCTATGTCTGAAAAGTCTGTTGTTCCCTTCGAACTTTGCTTTTGTGACCTGCAGGTCACTTATAATTTTTGCATTTTTTTTATCTATTTCTAATACAAATGGCTGAATTTGCGTCTTTTCCTTCGCATAATGTCAGACAAAATACATGAATCAGTTTTAAAATATGGATAAATGCATAGCCTACACATCGAAAAATAGGAATAGATTAAGACCGAAGTCAAATGTCGACTGATTGATTTATTGTGTAAAAGAAAGTAAAATTGTATGTCCATGCAGTGAAGGCCATTCTTCCCTCACACAAACCATCAGAGGCAGGGCGGACAGAACCTTTCTTAGATTAAAAGTTAAACTGAACGGCCTATCGAACTTGATCCATTGATGAAACCAAGACCGTAGCCAGGATTTGATTTCGGGGGCTGTTTCTTCAGTTTCCCGTCCGAAAAAAACTAATGACCTTTTCTTATTTAGTCACGCGGCCGAAATCTTCAGAAATTGTTTACATTTTTCATTTGGGGTGAGGGGGTGTTTTCATGGTTTTATTTCATGGTTTTTACATCTTGTGCTAGTTAGGTGCATTCTTTTATTTTTTACATTTTTCATTTCGCGAGGTGTTCAAACACCCAAAACACCCCCTCTAGCTACGGCCTTGGATGAAACAATAAGAAGTTCGTTACTTTATATTTCTAACGGATTTGTTTCGCACAATGAATTCATATCCGACAATTATTATTGGATCTGGAATCCTAGAAGAAGCGAGCCGTAGAATTGCTGATGACGCTCGAGTGCGTTGAGTGCATTGGTTCATTCGATGACACAATTACATGCGATCGTAGATAGTCCCACTGATTGTCATTAGACGGTGGGGACACGTCGATAATTATGAGGAAGTATGTGATCAGTAGACCAAGAATCTAAAAGCAAACAGCAGAGAAATTTGCTTTTAAATATGAATGCATATTGACCTTTACTCTAGCTGCATATGTAAGCTGAGTTTTAAAACAGACAACTTGCTGACGGAGCGAGTAGAAGAGAAGTTAGTGCAGAATAGGGGCTGTCAGTTTCCCATGGGAATAGGCCATTAGAACGACTTTAGTATAAGCCTTATAAGGCATAGGCCTATTAAATTTTGTAAACGCAGCATACAGTAGCCTATGGACTAGTTAATAACATTTGCATTTCTATAAACGGCCAAATGGGTGGCAGAGCAAAAAATAAGGCATACGCAACTCCAGGTAGTAAATAGTGATTACATTGACTCAATTTGACTTAGGCCTACCGTAAGAATTGTGTTTCGATCGATGACAAAGATTCTTAAGACCGTAAAACCAATCGGTTCTCCGCATAAGCGGTTGAGAAATGTATTGATCTGCAAAATACACAGTTTTGAAAATAATATACATAATTTATAATTAATTTATAATTGATACCTGTTGGGCCCACAACCGTCATTCAGTTATGTAGCCTGATAAATAACAAATTCGCATTAACCAACCGAAAATAAGTTCTCTGCCCGAAGGCAGGTTCATTAACTTTTATGCGAGCTGGGGATGAGATGAGTTAGGTGATTTTCGTTGCCTTCCTCAAACACAATAATAATTATGGATGAGCATTGAGCAACTTAATTGTCTAGTGTCGTTGCGCAAAGGCTTGAGGTAGATTCGAACCTGCGACCCTTCGGTTACAAGGCAGATGGCGCCACTATGTTGCACCACTGCATCTAACTAACTAAAGTGGCCTAACTGTCAAAAACCATAGCGGTATAGCCTTATCCCTAATGAATCTAAATATGGAAGACTTATATTAGGCTAAGTATAGATTCTGAAAGGTTTCTATTTAATGTGAACGGATCTTAGACTTGTGTAGGCCTATAGGATATATTTTGTGAACTAGGCTATATGGCGAAGATTAAGAGACTGCACAGATAGGAAAATGTAGGCCTATTGGAGCTGAGAAGGTACGACCGAAGCATACTTACGGTGATAGCTGACTGCTATGCCTATTATAAAACTAAAGGCGCTATGGGCGCATGCGCTCTGGAAACGTGCATAAACGTTGTAGTCTATATATCTAGGCTACTTCCTTTCAAATTAGCGTATCATAAAATCGTCGCCTGAGAGTCATCTTCGCGTATGTCCACTTTTGTGAATTCCCAAAAAACGAGGTAGAATTTTCGCAACTTTGGACGCCAAAAAGAGACATTCAGTGCAATAAAACTTCAGGCAAAGACGTCTTATTAAAGCATCGACGATTCGACATTAATTAAAGGCTGCTGCATTAAAATTAAACTGAAACTTAGAATGGTTTTTGTGAAATGTTGCAAAATGTTGTATGAAATTGATTTAAATCAATTGCATTAAGTCATCCTGACGAGAGAAAAATAAGAAATAATAACAGAAAGCAATACACAATCATTTGCGACTTTGCTCGTTTCAATTTTCGCAAGTTTAATACCCGTTTTTTAAATAAAAGAACGTTTTTATTCCCTGGACATGCGACACTATGATACAACGAAGTGGGCAGTGTATTGATGTCGTATCCTTATTGTCCAATCAACGACGAGCTTTCTCTGGACATACGACAATGCACTTTTAAACCGTGAATGCGGCACTGGAGATACGGCAAACTAAATTGGAGATACGACAAAAACAACACTGAAATTGGACATACGACAAAAACAATACTGAAATTGGACATACGACAAAACAACACTGAAATTGGACATATATCCTAGGTCTACGACAAAAACAGCACTGAAATTGGACATACGACAAGTAGTTTTCGTTGAATATCTTTAAAACGACTCGTCGTAGGCCTACATGTATCTCCCAACGGTTAACAGAGAAGAAAGATAAACAATGTTTTGCTACAAATCAAGTCTAAACTCGATTTTGAAAAAAATGAACATACGCGAAGATGACTCTCAGGCGACAAAAATATGTACCATTTCGAAGATTTTATGAACGAAATAAGAAAGCATACCTGTCCAATTGTTTCTGAATTCAGGTTGGTTAAGTCGATGTCATGAAGTCTCTCATAGATCTGGTGGGCCTTAAAAGAACAGAAACACAACTTGAAATTCAATGCATTGGTATAATATTTGATAGCAATTTGCAGGCGTTTTCCCCAAAGTATAGGTCTACTGTCCACTGTGCCTATAGGCATCACTGCATCGCAGACAAAAAGTCACCTAATTAATTTTGAGACCCTGAACAAATGAGTAGATCTATACGCTCAAAAGCGACATCATGATATGTTAAAACTTGGTGAGAAAAACTGAGAATATGGCTTGTTTGTAAGGACTTACATTTCCTGCATACACTGTTCTATATACACGGACCCATGAGACGTTTTCATCATATTATTTTCAATTTTACAACGCTGCTGTTGGGGAAGAATTTTAAGTCCTTCCGGCAGATATAATATTTCTTGAATACGAACTTGTCTCAGATGATCTTTGTTTGTGACTCCTTATAACAGTGAGCTTATGCTAGGCCTACATGCTGCTTCATTTCTCCCTTTCCTCATCACTTATGAGTAGCCTTCACAAGATTATGACTAAAAATATAGTAGGTCTGCAATTTTTTTCGATTCTGGTAGTCAGTGAAAAGAACAATACGGTAGCGCAATTGGTTCGAGAAAACAGCAGCTGTCGTTACTTTCTCAGGGTAAAGGATCACGTAGGATATACGTATGAATGCTATTCATTTAGGCAAGTGCGGAACCGATATCATTATCACGTAGTAAGACCTATTATAGGTCTACTTGATTTTCAAAACAGCAACTTTAAGACTGATATGCATTGGAAATAATCTCAATTAACGTATTTGTTTGGGTACCGATATATATATGAGGCTTTTAGGAAACAAATTTGTATCTTTATGCTGTCAGACTAATTAAATAATTAATTAGTAATTAATTAATAATTAAATAGTCTTACTTTTATAGTAGGCCTAGCCTACAGATAAAAATCGGCATGTGCTTGTCTTATATGTAGACTAACTTAGAAACGTCGATATCTTATTATAGGCCCTTTTATAGGCCTAACTGCTTTTAAACATATTTTTTAAAATTATATTTATAATTGTATATATAATTATATATGCCTATATATAATATATATATATATATATTAGCGATAACTGCCGATCACTGCACATTTAGGATATTTGAGTGTCGTCTGTCCAGCAAATAGTTCCATTCTGAAGAAACTCTCTGCCTTGCCGCAGGTGCGCGCGCGCGCGTGTGTGTGTTTGTGTGTGTGTGTGTGTGTGTGCGTGTGTGCATGTGTGCGTGTGTGCGTGTGTATGTGTGTGTGTGTGTGTGCGCGCGCGTGTCGTTCAAATCTCAAATCTATAATACAGCGCAAACTAGGCTACAAGGGGTAAAAAGTAGATGAATGAGCTTGAACCTCAGTCTATTAATTATGGAACTCTTACAGACTGGTTGATCTTTATTCCTCCGTGTGCAACTATGATCAGTCCGAACATAACAGATAACATCGAGAAAATGGCGGTAAACAGATAGAAGGGCATACTTTGTAAATCCGGGTAGGCTATCAGACTATCGAGGCACATAACGGTTATACCAATGAGTCCGACAACGTGTGTTCCATTTTCAACGCAAATCTGGCCATCGATCTCGTCTATCATTCGACAGAGAGCTTGATGACGGCGTCGTATAATTTCCAAATTCTGCTTAGCAGTTTCAGGATTCGTAACAACGTCATGCAGCATCTTTGTGCACTTATTAAACTCGTGGCTCATAATTGACGACAGTAAGTAGATCCACGTTATAGAAATGATTACTGCGCCTGATACGTAGACTTCCAAAAAGAGATTCAGGCCGCTTAGAAGTTGTATAGTAAGAGGACTTGAATTGAGAATCATCGTGTTTACTGGAGCCAGTCTAATATTACGAAAAGCGGAATCACTGAAGCTTACGTAAGCGTTTGAAGCGATATTAAGCGCTGTGTAAAGCCAAGCAATTAGAAGATACGAAATCACTTTGACTCTGAGATTCTTAGCCCAACGAGAGCTCATATCTTTGCTGAGGGTTTGCAACACTGCGAGTATTCTTCCTTGATGACTTGCCCTGTAGCATGATGTGTGTACGATTGTGCAAATTACAATCCAAACAACGTTATTAGCTTTTCCCAACACATTCTGCAATGTGTCGCCTCGAGTAAAAATAGTAAATGCTCTGATGGCGTTCAACCACATTATTACCAAGACTATTGTGCAGTAGACGCGCGAATACCGCTTTACAATTCTTTGTTTGTCCGTCTTTTCAAAGTACAAGCCGAGTATACGCATACTGAAAATAAGAGGCAAAAGAACTTTGTGAATCGTTCGATCATGTTCAAGCGTTCCAACCGAATTTCTTTTGGCGGTGGAACCTTCTTGTGTCGCTTTCACTTCAACGACCTTACTTTCTTCCTGGTGAACTTTCAGCCTATTCGACATTCTTCTCGACGTTGATTCTAGTTTGCTGTTTCTAACGACGTCTGCTCAGTGCTCTCTCAACTTGCCAGACGCAAGTTCTTCTTGAATAAGTAGAATTTTACTGGTAGACCATTTATGCCATACGCCAATAACCGCAGCAACCTTCCTATAGAACATTGAAATGTACGTTTTCACCGCGATATTGGGTGATCAGCATTGGCTGTGCTATAGGCCATAGGCGGAGACCTGGGCCGAGAATTGGGGGTGACGGAAAGACGCGAGATTTTCCGAAAAATTTCTGACGACCGGCGAAATCTCGGGGGAAAAAATGTTATTTTCGCCGCCAAAAAAGTTGATGACCTTTTTTTTTTTTAGTCATCCGGCGCCAAATCTCGACCAAATTTTCTATTTTCGCCGCAAAAAAGTCTTGACGCTCATAGATTGGGGGGGGGGGGAACAAATGCATGGGCCGTCCCCCCAACACTTTCATTGGGGGGACCGTCCCCCCCTGTCTCCCCTAGGTCTCCGCCCATGCTATAGGCCTATCAGATATTCGTAGTCACTGATTGCTGCAGGCTAGACCTATGCATGCACATTTAATGGAGATCATCACTCGATCTGCATTTGCTTCTGCATACAACACACACGCGGATGGTTTCAGCGGTCAGGAAAATGAATGGTTTTCACGTTAGAACACGATTACATTGACAGTAATAACACACGCATTAGTAGAAATGTACATGTAGTTTGACGATCGAATGTCGGCTTGGTCTTTGTAAGCAACTCGGCCGCTTTTATGCCTATTAGCACAAGCAAGGAAGGTATACGTTGTCCTTTCAATCTACGTATAGGCCTATTGATAGGCCTACTGTAATTTTTTAATATTTGGGCCTAATGGCTAGTATTTGATTGAAAACGCAGAGTAAATGCAACTGAAATCGACCTTTGTGAACATGCATGGTTAATGGTTATAATGACTGAACTGCATAATAGTCCTAATGGGCCTAGATATAGAGCATAATGCATAAACATTGAAAGCGGTCTTTACGTATAACCTACCTAACAGAAACGTGACATGTAGATATAGAATATTGTAGCATAGTCCCTTTTAGGCCTACGAAGCTCGTGATTATGATTACCTAATAGGCCAATCCAAGATGGGATTCAGATCTCCTAAATAGGGCATACAAATACAATTCTCGACTCTAGAATAATTTTTATGATGATTCAAAGTCTTAGGCAGTTTGGACGCATTGCGAAATGAAAGTCGGTCTATAGGTCTGTGTCACGTGATATTCTATCCCCTTTAAAGCTATCCAGGGGATGAATTAATCTATCCCACGGATGGAATTAACCGGTCTAGACTATCCGGGGGAATAAACCATTCTATCTGCTTTATCAAAAAATGCGTATAATCGAAACATTTATGCTGCAATCAAAATTTTAAGTGACTCTAATTGTTTTTAGTGTCCTCGAATTTATTTGGTGACTCTGAGTGTTCTTAAGTGTTTTAAATGTTCTAAGTGCTCTAAAACCAAAGCAAGAAAAATTATCTAGTAGGCCTAGTAATAAACATATACATAGACTATTAGGGTCATTGTTCAAAACAAAGCAGATAGAAATAAATTTGCAAAAATAAATACACGCGGAAGTGGCTTCTTTCGACTTCTCTTCATTTGGGGTGATAAGATTAATACGGGAGATAGCCTACTCTATTTCGTGACACCTGCACACATGCCATAGACCTATAGGCATAGGCGTAACTTTCTATTGTGACGGTGGTGTCCAGTCACCACCACTTTTAAAAGTGGTGGTGACAGTCACCACCACTTTTTGGTCCGAAAAAGAAATATTTTTTTAGAAACCTGAAAGCACTTGACTGCCTTACATATAAAGGTCAGTCATGATTAACATCGCAATAAGACCAATGCTGATATATGGTTGTAGGACATTAGCCCCCTGGACATTAGCCCCCGGACATGATCCCCCCGGACATTAGCCCCCGGACATATTCTCCCCGATTTTGCGTAGGACATTAGCCCCCCGGACAAAGTCCCCCCTCCTATGTGCAAATCGTAGAATAAAGCCGTAACCGATAAGACTTGTCACTGGCATTCACATGCAAACAAAAGTACTTAGTGTCATTTAGGTCCTAATTGTGTCAGTAGGCCTAAGCTTATAAGACTTAGATTTGAAATGAACAAATGGGAATCGTATGTAGGGCCTATACAGTCTATTTGTTTAGTGTCTTACAGCAAAGGTTTGTTAACGTCAGTTAGACTATGTCTGTGCTTCGTAGACTTAGGCTATTAGCGTTGTTTCCATTCAAAATTAGATTCAATACATTAGAGAAATGAACGAATGGGAATCGTATACAGTAGCCTAAGTAGGCCTACTTGTTAGTGTCAGTTATGGCTACAGCGAAGGCTTATTTACGACATTTACGTATGAGCTTCGTAGACTTCTTAGCGTCGTTTCAGACCTTTAAACTGTCTTATAATAGCCTATACATATTAAACCTTCAATTAACTTAACATATTCCTATACAGGATGTTAAACTAATGTGTAATGTATAGATATTCAATTAACATAGGCCCATTAATTACATTTTGTGCATCACTTTTAGGTAATGATATCATATACTGGGGGGGATAATGTCCTACCCCGGGGGGGATAATGTCCGGGGGGCTAATGTCCGGGGGACAATGTCCGGGGGGGATAATGTCCAGGGGGGCTAATGTCCGTTCCCCGTTTTCCCCCTGATATATAGAGGCCTCCATAGTGTGTTCACTCTCCACAGTCATGGCCGTAAATCCTAAGGAGGGAAGGGAAGTAATTTCCCTTCATGCAGTTTAAACTTGGGGAGGGAACGTGAAGCAATTCCATCCAACAAATCGTTAAGGCTCCGAGGCAGTGGCATGCTCAATTAACCTTTTGGAATGATTATTACTACCAAAATAGCATTGACGGAATCTCCGTACATTAAGCCGGTGTCACGAAATAGAGTATCCCCCTTGAAAGCAATCCGGGGGGATGAATTAATCTGTCCCACGGATGGAATTAACCGGTCTAGACTATCCGGGGGATAAACCGTTCTATCCCCCTTTTTGAAAAATCCGTATAATTGAACATTTTATGCTCTCATCAAACTTTAAAGTGACTCTAATTGTTTTAAGTGTACTAAGCAATGTTCAGAGAAAGGCAACTGGAATTTATTTAGTGACTCTGATTGTTCTTAAGTGTCTTAAATGTTCTAAGTGCTCTAAAACCAAAGCAAAACAAATTATCTAGTAGAAATAAACATACCTGTTAGTGTCATTGTTCAAAATAAAGCAGATGAAAATTAATTTGCAAATATAAATACACGCGGAAGTGACTTTTTCGACTTTTCTTCATTTGGGGGATACGATTAATACGGAGGATACTCTATTTCGTGACACGGGCAAAAGTTGGCTCAGACTTTAGGAAGGGTCAGCAAGCTAGACGACTGTTTCTTGGATGATATAATTGCGCGAATGAATGGATACTGAGAACCTTATACTCGTTGGTCCTGATTTAACTGAAGATCACGACACACATTTAAAGTTGGTCGCGAACAGCAAACTTTTCAGAGCAGTCGGATCATGGACGGTTTTAAGAAGAATGTGACGTTCAATAATAAATCATCCTTCAAAGACTGATTGGTCAGATAAGAGAGCGGACAACAAATTATTAAGACAGCTGTGACATATAAAAATATATTCATACATATTATTATATAGATGGGAAAAGAACGCTTTGAGAGAGGGAGAAGACAGTGTTCATCTTTGGGCCCAATATTACATCCGATTCTAAAGAAGATTATAAGTAAATTTTAAACGAGAGAAATTGACAAGTAAAGTGCTGTAGTGCTAAGTGTAGAGGATCACCTTTGAAGTCACTTAAGCGATCATAATAATAGACCTATTATCCGTCGTTTTCCAAATTAGGAGCAGGATTGGCGTGATGGTCAGTACAGTTAAGCACACAGTGCAAATGCACACTACTTTGAGATAGAATTGCAGTAGCAGTCGAGACAGACAGTCGAGACAGACAGAAATTTTCGAAGGGGGCCAACATTTTCGGTGATCTTTGCCAGAAAAAATCTGATGACCTTTTTTAGTCGTTTGGTCTCGAAATGTCTGAAAAATATACCAATTTTCCTGCCAAAAATTACTGATCACCTTTTTTAGTCATCAGTCGTCTGGTCGACGTAATTGATTTTTAATGCCTGTTGAAACCAAATGGGGGCACGTCCTATGCACTTTTGAAATGGGCATGGCCGGATTGTCCTCCCCCGGATACAGACGAATAGAATAGGAAGACTGTGGATAAAATTTGTGAACGAGCTGTGTTTTAAACATTGATTTACTGATCCGTGAGCGGAAATATCGTGGAGCACACCCGCGAAAGAGACGAAAGAGTGAGAATGGAGAAGGAAAGTAATGAGAATAGCGAGAGAGTTCTCACCAGAGTTCATACTATATTTATATCTTGGGAAGTGGTAGAAGAAGCCGAGGAGAAGAAGGGAATTGAGAAGCTGTGAGCCAAGAAATAGTCACCACCACTTTTACGGGGAAAGTTACGCCCTTGCCTATAGGCCTAAGCTTATAGGTTACTTGTGGGCCTATGGCTCCATACATGAATTCTAAAAGCTACGCTTTTTGGCTTGCAACAGGTTGGTAGAGACTACAGTCATGCATGAATGAGATCCTGCTTGACCAAACATGGACACACCAGGAAAGGGGGGATCATAATCAGGAATTCAGATGTCGTAACCTATTAAGCGCAGGGCACCAGCTTATTTATGAGCGTCGCGCAGAGTCAGAAGGGTTTCCCAAAAGTCTCAAAGAGGTTGAAGTCCAGTTGCCTAGGAGATAAGAGGTGGCAGAATGGCTGTTAGGGTGGGGATCGCTCGGGTTGAGAATTAAAAGGTGGAGTAGTCTTGTCCGGTGAGACAGGGTAAGTGTTTTAAAGAGGTGTGACGAGGCAAGTGTTCTTTAAGAGGTGTGACGGGGTAAGTATTCTTCAGGAGGTGTGACGACGCAAGTGTTCTTCAAGAGGTGTGACGGGGTAAGTGTTCTCGAAGAGGTGTGACGACGTAAGTGTTCTTCAAGAGGTGGAACGACGCGTTATTGAAGAGGTGAGACAGGGTAAGTGTTTTAAAGAGGTGTGACGAGGCAAGTGTTCTTTAAGAGGTGTGACGGGGTAAGTGTTCTTCAAGAGGTGTGACGACGCAAGTGTTCTCGAAGAGGTGTGACGACGTAAGTGTTCTTCAAGAGGTGGGATGACGCGTTATTGAAGAGGTGTGACGGGGTAAGTGTTCTTGAAGAGGTGTGACGAGGTAAATGTTCTTCAGGAGGTGAGACGAGGAAAGTGTTCTTGAAGAGGTGTGACGAGGTAAGTCTTTTTGAAGGGGTGTGATCTTAATTTCGAATGGAAAGCAGACGTTGAGTTGTGTGTTTGAGTAAAGAGGAATTTTATTAGTCCAGTTTTGAGTGGACAATAGAGGTAGCAATGGTAAGGTTTTGAAGTCGAGCATCGATCGGCAGGGCGGATGTCATGAATGTGCACGAAGCAGCTGGGAGCACGAGAGGTTAGGTGAATGGTTACAAAAAGATGGATATGAATCAAAAGTTGCATGAGGATTGCGGGCAGGGACATCATGCAGAGGCAAAGGTAGCCTACAAGATGAAGAGCTAGGAATGCATAAGCACTTGTAATAGCGCGACACTTCAAGATTGTGCTCAGAGGCGCTCTAATCTACAGCGCAAACACTAAATCAGAGTTTCACACCGAAGCGCATGAGCAATTGCGAGTGAAGGACTTGCTCAGGGTCCATACGCGACGGCTTGAGGTGGAATCGAACCAGCAGCCTTCTGGATCCAAGGCACCCAACATACTCCTACATGGCCACGCCCGGCAGGCCCGGCCTTTGGGCAAGGCGAGCGAGGCGACCACCTTGGGTCCCACGCTTTCAGGCCCCGCGTCGCTGGCTATAATTTTTTACTTTGTTGAGATAGGGTAGGATAATAGACCTTAAATTAATGTACACCACCCTTTTAATTGCCTTTGCTTGAACTTGCGTGTCATTCCACACAAACAACCGTCTGTTATGTTGCAGTAAATATATTCCATCCTTGCAGGAACAAAGGGAAGTTGTGACTGTCACTGTCGGATGAATCCGAGGTTTGGAAAATACCATTTTAATCAGTGGCGTAGCTACCATGTAAGTGTGCACTGTACGTGTGCAAAGCACACGGGCCCACGACCTCCAGGGACCCACGGAGATTGCTAAATTATTAATCGAACTTATAAGTAGTAATTCACATTAATTTGGGGCAGATGTGGTTTTTGTCAATGCACTTGTATTAGACCAAGGTAGCCTATGCCTACTTCGTTACTTTCCTGGCTCCTGTCAACCGCCGTGCTGTTGGCTATTATACTCTGAATGAATAGCGGCAGGTGTCTTCAGGATATGCTTACGTAGAGACTTTATTACATTTCACCAAAGCCCTTGTATTTCAACAGTCTGATGTGACATAATATACAGGGTGGGCCAGCATAAATGTCCCGACTTTGCACGCGTATAACTTCGCCAATTTTTAACATTTATTTATACTTTATGCATCAAATTAAAGGTATTTCACTCTAGTATTATCTCTAAAAAGGTCGAACTGATACTAGTCTCGGTTTTAATTATATGCCCGGAACAGCGCTAGCTACCATATTTTGCTGTCATTTGTGACGCAACCTGGCGCCGTTGACAGACGATGATCGCGTTTCGATCTTAATTTTACGAACTGGTAAGGGATTTAATTCGTTTGAAATGATTAACGAATATTCTAACATGATAGCAGAGTTGAAAAAGTATAATTCCGAAAGAAGATAAAATGACATATACAAGATGTCCACAATATGGCGAGGGATCGAAGAGGACGCCTTAACGAGTAACACGTGACTAAGGGATCCTACAATAACTAATAGTACATACTGTCGTTATTCCAACACCCCCACTCGACAGTAACCCCATCTAACATTAGTTATCAATTATCAAGGCACAAGCCAATCTTATCGCTTAAGTTACACAGCTTGTCCCTTGTTAGTGGCTTGGTCATTATGTCTGCTAACATTAGATCACTAGGGCAATACTCCAAGTTAATTATTCCACGAAATTGTAAATCTCTGTAAACTGTAAGCCTGCCAAGTTAGCATCGACATATCCAAACAGTTTTAGATTTCCAACAGCTTCGAGCTTTAACTTCAAGTTAATTGTTCCCTTCAGATATCTGATAACTCTCTTTACTGCAGTCCAATCACATTGACGTGGTGTATTGACTTTCCGACATAGAATAGAAACTGCGGCTGCAATATCCGGTCTTGTTGTAGTAGCTATGTATAACAAAGCCCCCACTGCTTGTCGATATTGTTCATTTGAACTGAGCAAATTTTCTTCTTCTGTTATGTTTAAATAATCCACAGCCATTGGTGTTGCACACACGTTTGCATCCTTTAAACCATAATCAGATATAATTTCCTGAATTTTGTTGATTTCAGAAATCAAGTAATTTCCTTGTTTGTCCTTTTCAATTTGAATTCCCAGGTATAAACTGACTTCACCTAAATCCTTGATTTCAAATTGTTGACTTAACATGTTTGCTGTTTTCCTGATCATTTCTGCACTTCCACAGATCAGCAGATCATCAACATATAATAATATGTAAACAATCATCTTGTCACACTTCTTTGTGTACAGACACAAATCAGCTTCACTTTGCTGGAATCCATCTGATTTCAAGATAGAGTCTATTTTCTGATTCCAACTTCTGGCTGATTGCTTTAGTCCATATATTGCTTTCTTTATTTTGCAAACTCTTTGCTCTTGACCAATTTTTGTAAAACCTTGTGGTTGATTCATGTACAGTTCTTCTTTGATTTCCCCATTAAGAAAAGCTGTCTTGACATCAAAATGATTCACTTTCAAATTCTTTGATGCAGCTACTGTCAACAATGTTCTCAATGTTGTATGTCTGGCTACTGGTGCAAATGTATCTTCGTAATCCTCACCAAATTTCTGAGAGAAACCTTTTGCTACAAGGCGTGCTTTATGTCTCATATTTCCTTTGGCATCGTGTTTTAACTTGAACACCCATTTGCAGTCTATTGCCTTCTTTTCTGTTGGAAGATCACACAATTCCCAAGTTTCATTTTCTTTGTGTGAATCCATCTCTTCTTGTGCTGCGCTTATCCAGTTTTTCTGTTCATTTTCTGGTAACTTCTTCATTTCATTCCATGATGAAGGTTCCTTTCTGATTTCATTTTGGACCATTAATGAAAGTCTTTCTGCTGGTATGCCTTTGTTACTCCTGGTTGATCTTCTGGGTTGATTGATATTTTCATCTGTTAATCCAGCATCTGCTGTTTCAGTTTTGTCAATTTCCTTGACATGATTCTCATTCGCTTCTTGTTCAATCTTAACAGGTTCTGATTTTTCTGTGTTCTCTGGATTCTTTATTACTTCTGTAATTGTCATTCCATTATTTGAATCTGATTCATCAAATGTTACACTGCGACTGATTATTATTCTGTTTGAATCTGTCAACAGCAACCTGTATCCCTTTGATTGTTCACTGTATCCTACTAGGATTGCTTCGATTGCTCTATCATCGAATTTAGTTCTCTTTTCCTTTGGAATGTATGCATATGCCTTGCATCCAAATATTCTGATATGTGAAAGGTCTGGCTTTTCTCCATTCCACAGTTCAAAAGGAGTTTTATCTGTTGCCTTTGTTGGCAGTCTGTTTTGTAAATACACTGCTGTCATGACTGCTTCTCCCCAGTATTTCAGCGGTAATGCTGCATCAAGCAGCATACATTTTGCCATTTCGATTATTGATCGATTTTTCCTTTCAGCTACTCCATTTTGCGATGGTGAGTATGGTACACTTGTTTGAAGTCGAATTCCTTCTTGTTTCAGATAGTTTTTCAGCTTATCTGCAGTATATTCACCACCATTGTCCGATCTTAGGATTTTTGGTTTTCTTTGAAACTGATTACTGACTTCTGCAATGAATTCTTGAAATTTCCCGAATACTTCATCCTTTCTTTTGATAAGATAACATTTCGTATATCGTGAAAAATCATCAATAAATGTCACAAGATATTTGCTTCCTCCTGATGACATTGTTTTCATAGGACCACAAACATCACTGTGGATCAAGTCCAATGGATGTTCTGTGCGATGTGTACTGGCTTCAGGATATGGTTTCTGTGTGGCTTTACCTTTTATGCAATGTTCACATTTTACCTTCACATTACAACCTTTGATTTGGATTCCTGTAGCAATTCCTTGCTTGTTAATATCTTTAACAGCGTTTGGATCTCTATGCCCTAAACGTCTGTGCCACATGTGAATGCAATTTTCATGTTTAGTTTCAAACTTGACCATGTTCGCAACTTCAGGAATATTCTTACATGACAACTTGTATAAATTGTTTTCAGATTTCCCAACAGCCAACAACTTTCCGTTGTATTTTATTGAACACTGGTTACCTGAAAATTCAATTTCCTTTCCTTTGTTTGCCAATTGCTTTACTGATAACAAACTTCCTGTTAATCCTTGTGAATATAAAACATTTGTGACTTTGATTCTATTCACTGTACCATTGTCTAAAATGCATTCCAGAAAACCATTTCCAATTCCGTCTGCAATTAGACATGTTCCATTAGCAATGTAAATTTTGTCAGATTTCGTTTGATCTAATTCCTCAAAGAAATTTAAATTGTTTGTCATATGGGTTGTGGCTCCGGAGTCAATAAACCAGTCACTTGTTCTTTGACCAATACCAATTGTAAAACTGCTGTGATTAGTGTCATCGTTGCCTGGATCACTCAATCTTTCTGTTGCGACATTTTTCGCTTTGTGTTTTAATTTTGGCTGTTTATTTTCTTGCTCCATTTTTGCCTTCCATACTCTGCAGTCCCTTTTTAAATGACCTGCCTTTTTACATACGAAACAAGGTCTTGTTTCTTTGTCTTTGTTCTGACTGTCTTGTCGATAGTTGGTGTTATTGTTAGGTCTTGTATTCCTTGAGTACATTGCTGATTCAACTTTTGTTTCTGTTGAGTCATCTTCTGAATCTTTCTTTCGCTTGTATGCATCCACAAGCTTGTTTTTAACATATTCTAGAGTAAGTTCATCTTCCTCTCTGGCTTCTAAAGCTGTTATTAATGTTTCGTACTCATCTGGTAGACCACAAAGCAACAGAGTCGCCACCTGTTGTTCTGTTACTTCTTCACCAACACCACGCAATTGCTCAACGAGTTGCAAGGTTGCGCTAATGTATTCTTGCATATTCTGATTATTCTGTAGCTTTATCTTATACAGCTTCTTACGCAGATACATCTTGCTGCTTAGATTCGACCTCTCATGCACTTTCTGTAGCTCCTTCCACATTTCCTTTGCACTGCTACAATTGCAAATGTGAATTAACTGATTATCTTCAACTGATAATGATATTGTGCACTGCGCCATTTCATTCTTTCTGTGCCAGCCATCTGGAATTGGGTCAGGCGTGTCATTATCCACGACTGTCCACAAATCGTCCTTGATTAGCAGCATTTTTACTTTGAATTTCCAAACTTGGTAATTAGTACTGTTTAACTTTGTTACCTTGAACTTTGTTTCGCTGAATTCCGCCATTTTTCCTTTCTTCTTTCACTTTCTGACTCACGTGACTTTTCAACGTTTTTACCAACGCTTAGGTTTACTATCGAATTCGGTTTACTATCGATTTCTTTAAACCTACTAAGTCACTGTTCCGAATCACAAGTTTGTTACTAAACTTTTGAGTAACTGGCCGGTAGCTGGGCCCATAACCTGATAGCAGAGTTGAAAAAGTATAATTCCGAAAGAAGATAAAATGACATATACAAGATGTCCACAATATGGCGAGGGATCGAAGAGGACGCCTTAACGAGTAACACGTGACTAAGGGATCCTACAATAACTAATAGTACATACTGTCGTTATTCCAACATAACAGAGGATGGAATAAACAATACCTTGTATTATCTGCTACGGAAAATTAATAAAACAGGACTTTCTACTTGCAAACCATGGGAATCGGAGCGCACGGCGCTCACATCCGCTAACATTGCTCGTGTGTCCGCGTACATTTGCAGTCAAGACAATGACCAGGGCAGGCCCTGCATGCAAATTCAGCGCAAAACAGGCCGTCTTAGAAGCACTGAATAGCGTATTGGAAAAGATTATAGACCTAAAGTTAAAGTAATTTGTCGACGAGAAGTCCCACGAACTCTCCAGCTCTTACGCAAAGAAACGACTGGCAGCGTGCAAGCGTCTGAAGTAGCGCATGGCAGTGCACGGCTGTTGGCAAAATTGAAAGGACGCGGTTTTGCGATTAGAATATATTCATGGTAGGGACCCTACAAACACTCAAAATGATTGTGTCTACGCGCGTTTTAGCAAAAAACGATAGAATTTTCCCGGGAAACGGCGTCATAATGCGTCAGTAATGACAAAAAACGGTAGCTAGCGCTGATCCAAGTATATAATTAAAACCTAAACTAGTATCAGTTCGACTTTTTTAGAGTTAATACTAGATTGAAATACCTTTAATTTGATGCATCAAGTATAAATAAATGTTAAAAATTGGCGAAGTTATACGCCTGCAAAGTCGGGACATTTATGCTGGCCCACCCTGTATATGCGAGTTCTATAGATGACCTTGGTCTTGGCTCTTCACGAATTCTTACACCGACTCATTTGATCCTCCACCTTCCAGTGCTCGGTCCAAACGACACCCACGTGACTCTTCCTAACATCTACTCTGCCCAATGGGAAACCGAACTCGACCCTCCATTGACCTGCCTTTTGGAAATCCTCTGGCAGGTTCCCGGACAATTCGTCGACGGACACATATAGCATATCATACATGTATAGGCCATATACATCAACCTGAGGTCGATTTATAACATGTATCCTAGGCCTGAGGGCCCAGGCCCGCATTAAGGTAGGTGCTAAGGATGCTGCAGCACCTAGGCCGGCACTAGCCTTATTCGCGGCCCTGTATGGTCCTACGATACAGTGACGAGGGGGTCAGCGGCCGATTTAGTTGAATGAACAAAAGAACGAAACAACGTAACAAATTGAACAAAATATGAAGTGACTGAAGTCCACAATTCACTATGGTATCCTAAAAAAAGAATCAGAACATTCCAGAATGAAATTGTTCGTTTACGCTTCTTCCCTCGTGCAGAAATGATTGAGATGCCTTCGTTCGTAAAGATCGAGACTGATAGTTGTTAGACGATTAAGCTTAAGTTTAATTGAAGAGCTAAAAATGTGTGTGCAATACCATTATACCACGTGCGAACGTGTTTTACAATATCGAACTTCAACAGATACGCAAACAAGCGCGGTTATGATCGCCGCGGTTATAAAATCGAGCGCGGTTTTGATCTGCGCGCTTCTGTGCGCGCGGTTTTGATCGAATATCCTTACTGTCAGTTACTGATTATGACAAAAGGCATGCAAAAGCGGTGCTTGAAGTGTAAAAAAGTGTTTTGGCGACCCTCAATTATGTATGCCTTTCCAAATTCCAGGGTAACCTACGTACGTGTGCTGGCCTAATAGTTAATTGCATGGCAGGCCAGAGTCATGCAAATTTGAAAATAAATGCCTGAAGGCTGTTCAGTCACTCTTTAAACCTTAACAAAAAATGATGCAAAATGTAAAGATGTGCATGCAGCGAAATTAATACGTCCCTCACTGCTTTTTCATATCCTCAAAACCAAAATAGAACTGCTGCTTGTGGAAACATGTTCCTTTGATGATCGTTCGAAAGGATAGAGCTTTCCAATTCGCTATTATAGCCTAGACCTCTGCAGTGCTGGGTGATATCTCATTCTGGCAATGAATTCTATCGAGGGCAGAATCAATCCGGAATATTAGAAGACGAAACTAGTCGTGGAATTCATATAATACGACGTTGCGTCCAGTGGTCCACTCGTTGACGCTGTCGGTGATAGTAGATTGTTCCACTGATTCGCAGGAGATGGTGGCCACTGTTGGATGATCAGGAGGATATATGTGACCAGAAGACCAAGAATCTAATAATAAAGAGCGCATAAAAAGTAACTTGTGATCATAACGGTGAAACAACTAAGCTCATATGCTTAGGCGTAGGCTATACTATAGATGAACGACATAATAATATTATAGGCTAAAACTAACAGGAAGTGCAAATTGAATAGGACTATTATTGTGACAACTCTTCGATCAATGCGGAGAAGAAGAGGCAGGAATAAATGGCAGATTTTTGTCATGCAAGCAGCCTCATTTGCTTAAAACTGTAATACTTGTTTTGTCGATTTGTATGCAACAGTGTGGGGCGCGGTGGTGTATAGTGGTGGCGTCGTTGCCTTGAAGCCGGAAGGTTCGAGGTTCGAATCCACCTCACGTCGCCGCGAAAGGACCTTGGGCAAGTCCTTCACTCGCAATTGCTCAGCGCTTCGGCGTGAAACTCTGATGCAGTGTTCGCTCTGCAGTCGGGAGCGCCTCTGAGTAGTGAGCTTGAAGGGGCGCTATAACAAGTGCACATACAAACAAACAAACATACAAACAGTGAATTATCACGTGATTTATAATTGGCAAATTGAGTTGCAAAAATAGAAACGCGCATAAATATAGACCTCTCTAACGCCATAGTAGCCTAGCTAGTAGGCAGATATTTTGACTGGTTTGGCTGAGGCCTTACCGTTAGAATTGTGTTTCGATCGATGACAAAGATTCTCAAAATAGTAAAACCAATCGGTTCTCCGCATAAGCGGATGAGAAATGTATTAATCTGCAAACAGTCAAATGCAAAATTATTAGCGGTTAGTGTTAGTCGCCTATTGACAACTTGTGCGAATGTCACTTAACAAGTAGGCTAGGCCATTAGGCTTTTGGCCTAAGATAGTTTAACGACAGACGCCGTGCAATGACGTTCAACTACACCTAGGCCTACCAATGTAGGTATGCTTTTAAAATTGCCAGCCATTACTCAAGGAAACAAAATTAAAATTCAAAATGTTACGAAAGTCAATAGAAGCCCACCTGTCCAATTGTTTCCGCACTCAGGTTGGTTAAATCAATATCTTGAATTCTCTCAAAGATTTCGTGAGCCTTAAAACAGAAGAAAAATAATTAAAAAAATTGTAGACAGGACATTTTGCGCTTGAATGCAGATAGGCTGACCTAAATTTATCTTACAGCTGCATGAAGCAGGCCTAGGCCTATGCCTTGAGACAGAACACTTAACCACATCTTCGGTTTAATAAAAGTCTTACACGCGTTAGGCCTGCATGTACCGGTAATTGAATCAGTTTCTATCAAAGATTTTTGTTCAAACATTTTAATATAGGGCCTATTCAATTTGAACAAGGATTTCCAATGGAAATGATTGCAAAATACACAGAATAGGCCTACTTTTAAAAAATTAGAATATTATTTATTTCTTGAATTGAACCCGTTAAACTCTGAATGTAGGCTACCAATGATTCGCCTCTATAAGCTAATATATATATATATATATATATATATATATATATATATATATATATATATATATATATATAAGCTAACGACAAGAGGCAAAATGGGATGGTGATTCAAGCAATCATGGAACTCTTACCGATTGGTTGATCAATATTCCGCAGTATGCGACAACAATCAGTATGAAGACACCTGAGAATATCCAGACTAGGGCAATACACAGAAAGAAAGGACTGCCTGCTACGTTTGGGTTACACAGCAAACTGTACACGTACAGAATAATCACAAAAATAAATCCAACGACATATGTTGCAGCGTTAACGCAAACTTGTTGATCAATCTTCTCTACCATTCGACACAGCCCTTGATGACGGCTTCGTACAATTTCGAAGCTGCTCTTAGCATTTTCAAGATGTTTACCAATTTCATGAACCATCGATGTGCATGTCTCAAACTCATGACTGATTATTGAAGATATCACATAATTCCACATCAGAGGAAAGATTATTGCGCCTGATAAATAGAACTGCACAACGAGATACAGGATGCTCACGGATGTTGTGGTTAGGCGGTTTGCATTGAAAATCAACGTGTTAAAGGGAGCGATCATGACGCTGACATCACCGTATTCGCTGAATACTATGTAAGCGTTTGTTGCAACTGTAAACGCTGTGGAAATCCAAGCAATTACGACACTTGAAATCACCTTGACCTTGAGATCCTTAGCCCACTGAGAGTTCATGTCTTTGTTGAAAATCTTCAACACATCTATTACTGTTCCTTTTTTGCATGCTCTGTAGCACGATGCCTGTGTGATTGCTCCACTTGCCATCCACACGACTGCTCCAGTATTTCCCAAAATGCTCAACGCAACATTGGGTCCAGCGAAGACAGTAAACATTCTTATAACGTTCAGCCACAGTATCACTGAAATAGACAAGCAATAAAAGCGCGAGTAGCGCTGTCTCGTCCTCAGTTTGTCTTCCTCTTCAAAGTATAAACCGAATACTCGCATACTTGCAGTAAGAGGTAAAATAACCTTGTGAATCATGCCTTGTTCAAGATTTCCAACTGGCTTTGCTTCAGACATATCGGCAGAAGATTCTCGTGCCTCGTGCCCTTCAACGAATTTATTTTGTTGTGGATGAATTTTAAACCTACTCATAATTCTCAGTTTTGGCTCAAGTTTCCAATTTGATTATGTTTATGAGGCGAATTTACTGCAGGTCTTTAAATGCTGCAAACGTAGCTATTGCAATATCTTCTTGAATAAGTCGCACATTACAGGTGTGTCATCCGCGGGCTACTGTACGTATGTTCTGGAAACTTCCTGGAAATCTTCAAATAGGCTAGAGCCTATAATAAGTATTCGTCCCGATATTGACGGCAACCGTTTCCTGAATTGTTGCCTGACTGTATCAAATAAGACGCCATCTTCTTCTTGGTAGACCTATACACGGATCATTTCCCAACGTAGGCTACTGTATACAAGAATGATTGGACTTCACACGTGTAATTATTATACATGTTATTATACCGTGCCCAAAGGTTGCACTAATGCAAAGGCTCGTGAACAATGGCTAATTGGAATCAATTGATCCAAGACCATCGCAATGTGCCTGAAAACACGAAAAAGTTATCCGTCCAATTCTAAACGACGTGGCAGTTTTGCAGGCATCAATGATAATTGATACGGTAATAAGTGATTAGGCTGTCGTGCCACCACATGCAGACGATTGGCTCCTCCAGCTTCATGCCAGCGCCTGCTGATGACCGACTCGATGACAATGCAGTCCGCATCGCAACCGACATGTGCCACGCGTTGTCTAGGCCTACTTCTGTCGCCCGAACGAATGACCTGCGGAGCGACTGTCCGAGAGACTCATGCGACTTGTTAAGTAGCCTAGGACTGGGTCGGACTGCGAGACATGTCCTTATCGAATGACGTCATCTGGCGTCGCCTCATGAATTAAGCTGGGTACGCTGCAACAAGAAAAGACTCAATTGGTCTCTCCAGGTTTCATGACAGTCGTGGAGTAGTCTAGCCTACTCAACCCTACTGGAGGCGGTTTTAATCTAATCCCGTGGGAGAGTGACAGAATGCGTTTCCTTTTAGGCTGTTCTTTTCTGTAATCCCTAAGGATTACTTGTACCTCATAGGAAGTTCTATTTTATAATTTATTTATTTGTTCATTATAGCCCACTTTTTTGTTATATTTATTATTTCAATTATTATTATTATAATCTTCAACGTATTATTATTATTATTTTATAATCTTCTTATTATTATGATCACTATTTTACTATTCTCACTTAGCCTATAATTGTTGTTATTTGGTCTATTATTTATTAATTAAAAAAGATAGGTGCTTCTAACGTTACCTCAGGGATATATATATATATGTATATATATATATATATATTAGCCTATAATTAATAGCAATGTATTTGGAACGTCTATATAATATTATATTATATATATACCTCATCCATGTCGGGCTTTGGCATTATTAAAAAAAATTGCCCGGAGGTATTTAGGATCCCTCAGGGACTTTATTACTACTTACTAGCTATTATTATTATTATTATTATTATTTTTAGGGCCGGAGGTATATATGGTCCCTCAGGCTTTAAAAACAATAAATAGTAAAAGATTTTATTATTATTATTATTATTATTATTATTATTATTATTATTATTTTTTTATTTTTTTTTTTTTTTTTTATTTTATTTTTTTTTTTTATTATTATTATTATTATTACTTTTATTAAACGTAACATGTTTTACAAGAAGCAGCACAAAAAGTCCTTTGTTCAAGAGTTAACCCTCATCACAGTACAACTGCGTGAAAGTGCCTCGAAATGCCACAGCGTTAAATCTTTGCGTACAAATTGAGAGGCGTTGGAAAAGGTGCTGGGTTTCGTGAGGGTTTCCAGTAACCCCTGACAGACGCCGGCCAAGTTCAGTTAGAAATTCAATGCCTGATATGTTTATGGGGCCAAGTGTTTCAAAAGCAATTGGGACGAAATCATGTGTTGCGGGAAGGTTAGCATATTTTACATTTTTACGTGTTGATGCTACTTCGGCCGCACCCCCTGGTGTAGTCGAAGTCACGTGGATGTATGAAGTGGCGCAAGTGTGGATGCTAGTGGCATCCCAGGCAACGTATTTGCCTCGCGACCACGGAATCAGAGTTGCTCCATCAGGCCGTTTGCCGTCGGTACGGAATAGTCCAGGCGGTTCTTTTGTGCTTGGAGTGTCCGCTCTCTGAAGGGCCCTCCAAATAATATCGTTAAGCGCGAAGTGTCTGCTGGCTCGCCCCCCAGATTGTTTACAGACCAGACCGTGGTGTCCTCCTTGATCCACCAAATCTCCACACTGGCACTGGTGTGGAGCGTTGAGGTTTAGACCCAAGCGCAAACCAATAGCCACCCTGACGGCCTCATTGCTAAGACCAAGCCCACATGATATTAAGGGCATAGTGGCCATCCAGTCCCCGGCGTGTGGGGATGCCACCGCCCCCAGTCGGGCCCGATTGAAGGGGTCGTTGAGTGATGTCCAAACATCAGATTTGTCTCTGTCGATCAATGGTCTGTCCCAGACCTTTTGCTTAGACAACGCAGCATCATCTCCACTTGGATATGAAGTGATACGGGACTGTAAGATTTCATCTCTCAGGTCATCCGTCCATTCCTCGCTGCCGAGAATTGCAGTCCCGAGATCTCTGGTTGATGCAGCTGACGCTAAGTAAGCAGAAGATGCCAGCATCGTAACCCTTCTAATCCCAAGACCACCGTCTCTGATTGGGAGCGTAGCCTGTTTCCACTGGATGTCATTAAGCTTGATGTTGATGATTGCTTCCAGCCCGATCCTCATCAGGTCATCCAATGACTCCAAGAGGGGGTGGCCCCAGCATGGTGCAGTTCTCAATAAGTAAGACACCTTCACTGCTCCGAAGCAAGACCGTAGCAACATTAACGCCCCTTGTACAGGCAAACTAAGCAGATCCTTTACTGCCTTGTCTAAATTGTCTCTTTGGTTTAGCAGTGCGTCATCCAGTGCCTTTCCTTTGAAGAGCGGAGCCCCAAGAAATATCACAGACTCTCGGTTTATCTGCTTGAAATTGACGAAGCCATCTTCAGATAATTCATTCATCGCCAAGATTTCACATTTCTCTCGATTCAATCGGATGCCTAAGGTTGATTCCAAGTTTGCAATGATATTATTATTATTATTATTATTATTATTATTATTATTATTATTATTATTATTATTATTATTATTATTATTATTATTATTATTGCTGCTGCTGTTGTACCTATTATTATAATTATTCTTATCTATATAAATAAAGAGAAGATTCTGTGTGTCTGTTTGTCCGTTATGCATTTCAACAGTTTTTGAGCTTTTCACTCCAAACCTTCGCCAATGTGTCCGTGTTGGCATGAGACACTCAGTGGAGGGGTTCGCGCATCTCTGCCACCACGGGGGCCAAGGTGAGGGCAAAAGCCCTAATTTTCCCCAGGGCTGTTTTTAAGGAATTTTTAGAACTGCACATCCTCTTCTCTCCTCTCTCAACCTCCATGGTAAATTACTCCCAATCTGAGGAAAATGACCTATTTTTACTAGTTTTAACTGCACGGAACGTGACGGAAGTGCTTCTACAACTGCACAAATCCATTTAGAACTGCACATTTTGTGTAGAACTGCACGTTAAAAAAGCCCTGATTTTCCCTACTTTTTCAATCGTTGCCACGCAAATTTTTTGAGGTCGGAGTGTGGAGTTGTTTTCTGGGGTGGGGTGGTGCTGGGGTGTTGGGGTGGGAGTGGGGCTGGTGTACCGGTTGAGGTCGGAGTGTTGTGGGGTGTTGTGGGATGGGTGTGGTGTGGTGGGGTGGGGTTGTGACCGGAGCGGATCGAATGCTGACTGCTTAGACGGCAAATCTGCTTTGCTGTGAGGCTCTCCATTACCGGGCTTTCATGCATATGGGCAGACTAATTATTCATTCTGGAACAGCGGATCGTCTATAAAAGCTTTTTCAGATTAACTAAAAGCTCAGAGTAAATGCAATTAATCGATCTTTGGATAATAAGCTTAGTTCTTATGCGTTCGATATTGCCCTATATATACTGGTAGTAGGCCTATAGGGTAATATTGTTAACCGAATCAATGTGATTTGCAGCATTTGCTCTACTATTAAATAGGATAATTTTATATATGTGTGTATATTGTGTGTGATTTGCCAAACTATTATAATTATAATTAGGCCTACGCATATAGGTCTATATGCCTCCTGGAATTAGGCTAGCACTGCTTGCAAGACTTCGATCGCAATATTAACAAGTTTTCTAGCAGTAGATTTATCTAGCATCGTCGGTGAAGATTGCAGAATTGCTCTAAACTGTTCACCCAAAATCCGTGGCGGAGACAAGGGGGATTTCGGGGGTTAAAACCGCCCATTGGCTTAGGAAAAGTTTCTAAAAAGGTTATTTATCCACTTAACCAATATGTGGCTAGCGTCAGTTTAAACTTACACACAGAAAGAGGCGGTTTCTTGGCTATTAAGTTACATTTTGTGTTCTTATTCATTTTTTGCTTGCTCCGTGTGATTACCTTTGCGTATTTATTTCAGTTGTTTTGAGCTGGCGTACGTAACAAAAAATAGTTTCCTTGATTAACCGAAATATTTAAATATGCATTGTTCAGCAAAGAACAAATAAGTAGGCCTAATGTCAACTCATATTTTAATAATAATGGTAATGCAAAACTTCACCACAAACTTCCTATAGGTAGTTATGATGACTGTTTTAAAAAAGAATTTAACTATTGAAAAATATTAGAATTTTTATACCGTCAGTTTAAACTGACGTTAGCCACATAAGGGTTGGTGGTTTCCCCAGTCATATCCACTAGGCCTAAATGTCCTTCATTGTGGGTTTCCAGCCGTGATTAAATAAGTCGCCCTTTGTAAGTTGTTGTTAGCGCCCTTGTAATGCAGGCCGTTTGTTCTGATAGTAATTAAGGTTTGTGATTTGTGTTCTTGTGAATTATTGTTTTAATTGCATTTAATTATAACTGTACACTGTAAGGGGTTTCGGTCTGTCAACCTTTATTGTTCAACTAGCTGGGGTACCCGGCGTTCCCCGGGAATTTTAGGATTCACCGCGTTCCCCGCCAATCCCCTACTTCCTACCCTCCTCCCCCTCCCGCCCCTACCTCTCCCCTCCCTCCACACTCCTTCTCCCTCCCTCCTTCCCTCTCTCCCCTCCCCTGTTCCCCCACGCCCTCCCCAACTCCTTCCCCTCACTTACCCATCCTCCCTCCCTCCTCTTCTTCCCTCCCCTTCCCCTCCTTCACCCCTCCCCTCCCTTTCTCCTCTCTCTCCCCTCCCTTTCTTCCCCTCCCTCCACTTCCCTCCAATCCCTCCCTCCCTCCCTCGGAATTTTTTTTCTCCCCCAACTCCCATCCCTCCACCCCCACAACACCCCACCACACTACACCACACTCCGACCTTGACCGGTATGCCACCCATGAAATTTTGGTTTTCCCAACAAATTTATTCTGCTTGAATTCGATTCAAACTGAAGCTCATGCGGACTAAACATGTCATCGCAGCAGGGCGAAAGAGTAGTTGTTACTGTTACTATCGGGTGAATTTAAAACTTTTAAGACTGCTTTTAAGACTGCTTTTAGCGCCCTTGCATTGCACGCAGTCAGACATTCTGTTCTGTTAGTAGTCATGATTTGTGATCTGTGTTCTTGGGATTTGGAAAATACCGTTTTACGCCAGACCACATCTTGACATAATTATATGTGGTCGAGTCCAATGAACCCTCGTCTCTTTGTAGCCTAATCGTAAGCACAAATTTTTATAAAGTTCTATAATTGACCTTGGTCTCGCCTCCTCAAGAAATCTTACCCAGACTCATCTGATCCTCCATCTTCCGGTCCTTGGCCCAAATGACAGCCACCTTAACATCTACTCTGCCTCACTGACCCTCTGGAAAACGAACTTGACCTTCCTTTGAACCACTCTTAACCACACGGTCCGTGGAGTCCATGCAAACGGGCGAGCGGTGGACGCCGGTGGTGAAGGATCTCACCCGATCAAATTCATTGAAAATGAACAGGGTCGAGGCCATAGACGGTCGAAATATAAAATCCGATTACATTTACATTTACTCTTTGGAAACTACTGTGACATTACCTAGCACTCGTCAATGACCTGGTGATTCGCGTTTGCTTTCCGATTGGCGCCATAGACATTTTGAAGATCACGATTAGCCTATAGATAATAGCACAGGGCCATGGTGTCGGCCCGCTATTCCGAGGGTCCACTATTCCGAAGGTCCGCTATTCCGAATATCCGCTATATTTTCTTCGTTAACCTTGGTGGTTAGCCAGGTTAGGGTTACGGTGGGTTAGGGTTGGGTTAGGGTGGGTTAGGGTTAGGGTTGGGTTAGGGTGAGTTAGGGTTGGTTAGGGTTGGGTGGGTTAGGGTTAGGTTTAGGGTTAGGGCATAGGCGGAGACTTGGGGGGGACGGAAAGACGCAAGATTTTCCGGAAAATTTCTGACGACCGGCGAAATCTCGAAAAAAAACTGTTCTTTTCGCCGCCAAAAAAGTTGATGACTTTTTTTTAGTCATCCGGCCAAATCTCGACGAAATTTCTATTTTCTATTTTCGCCGCCAAAAAAGTTGATGACCTTTTTTTTAGTCATCCGTCTAAATCTCGACGAAATTTTCTATTTTCGCCGCCAAAAAAAGTCTTGACGCTTAAAGATTGGGGGGGACACATGCATGGGCCGTCCCCTCAACACTTTCATTGGGGGAGACCGTCCCCCTGTCCCCCTAGGTGACTAGGTCTCCGCCCCTGGGTTAGGGTTAGGGTTGGTTAGGGTTGGGGTGGGTTAGGGTTATGTTTAGGGCTAGGTTTAGGGTTATGGTTAGAGTTGGGGTGAGTTAGGGTTAGGATTATAGTTAGGTTTACGGTTAGGTTTAGGGCTAGGCCTCGGAATAGTGGACCTTCGGAATAGTGGACCCTCGGAATAGTGGACCCAAACCCCTGGCATAGGCTATACGTGTACGATTATAGGTTGCCATGTGAATCGTGGCGACCTGGTGCTATAGACTGACTGTTTTCAGCACGTCAGATAATACGCAACTATATATATAGACTTTCAAACCAACTTCAGAATTTAACAGAACAACTTGTAGAAACCAGATCCTTGCTGTAAAGGTCAAACAAGCTTTCTAATTTGTCTTTTAGCTTTAATTATTTAGTTCGGACAAAAGTCATTCTATACGACAGATTGGATCCAGAATCCTAGAAGAAATTAGCCGTCGTACTGTTTGTAACGTTCACCGTTTTAAGCTTATTTTAGCGGGTATTGAAAATGTACTGCATTTAAATGATCTGTTCAAAGAGAAAACCAATTCTTTATAAATGTATAATATATTCGAAAACTGTTAAATAAACAATACAATTACGCAATGTTCCTATTTACTTATTTGGCGTATCACTAATTATAATTATCTAAATGCTTATCTGTGCTCCACAGTTGAGATATGATATATCGTTTCTGTAGTGTAAAACGGCCTTGAAGTAGTTCTGCAGATTCTCTGTAGATTCACTGTATGAAGATAAGCAACCCGGTGCTATATTTGAAGAAATAGTTCTGCAGATTCTCTGTAGATTTACTGTATGAAGATAAGCAACCCGGTGCTATATTTGAAGAAATAGTTCTGCAGATTCTCTGTAGATTCACTGTATGAAGATAAGCAACCCAGTGCTATATTTGAAGAGGATGATGAGATACTGCCAAGCTGTGGAATCCAGATCGAATACCAGACGAGACAATATTCAATACATCCGTAGCATCAAATTATCATACTTCAATCAATGAGAATTTCCTTCCCAATTGAAAATGACCTTGAAATGTCAACCAGAGACAACGAGCCCAAAATCGTTTCTCTACACACGAAATAACGTCTCACCAACCGTCACAATCACAATGTAGACTTCACGGACGTTAGAGTTCGCAACTTTGAACTTCTAAATCGCCTCTACTCTCACACGAATGCCTCGTACTGTTTTACAACCAGATACGAGCATAATCCTCATCCTCACCATTGAATAAACTTCAAATGAATTGCCAGACACAACTGAGCAACCATCTTTCTCAATGTTCATGTAAGGAATCAACCGTTTATGTCGAATTTCAATGACGTGGCTGTTTCCATTCAATTCCGACCGTTAAGCTCATTTCGATGCTTTTTATTGGTTACGCGTCGATGCAAATGTTTTTCGCTTACGTAGCGTCCGTAGTAACCGTTTGACGTCACTATGACTGCCTCGCTCATATACGCAAGATTCGTGGTCTCCTAGTTACTAATCCACTAGACGCCAAATTATTAATCTAGATACGCCGACTAAATTGTCTAGCTTAACTCCTACTTAGAATTAACACTTAACACTAGATAAGTTAGTTTGATAGATAATAGCGATTTAATACGCTACACTGTTTATGACGCCAGTGTTTAGTGTTTCATTCGCTGAGGCTGCAGTCGTTGACTGATTGCCGGTCGATGGCGGAAACAACTGGTAAGTCAGGAGGAAGTATGTGATCAGTAGGCCAAGAATCTAACAAGAAACAAATGGAAATATTACTTAACTCAGTGGCGTAGCCAGGAATTTTTCATGGGGGGGGGGTTGTTTTTTGTTTTGCCTGGCCGGATACCCTTTCTGAAACCAACCCAACAGTAAATAAAAAAGGGATTAAAGTAACAAAGGGAATAAAGTAAAAAAAACAATTGTTACTACAAGCAATTGTTTTGTTTTTCTTATTTAAGTGGATAAATAACCTTAAATTTTTTCCCTTGGTCAATACCCTTCTTGGCTACGCCACTGACTTAATCCTGTTAACAGAGGAACTCTATGCTTACATTACCAAAGCGACATTGCTTAAACTATAAATGCACGTAAATGTAAATGTACCTAGGCTAAGTGTAGCCTAAATGCTGAGTTCAAGATACAACGCATTGACTATACTACAGGAAAGAAGAGATATATCCTGAACGTTCCATGCAAACACCACAGATACCTATAGTCATGACTCATGAGTGATATGCACGTAGGCTAAGAGTAGAGTAAAATTTGCGATTCTTTAATTGGCCAAATGGGCTGCAAAGGAAGATATAATTTTAGGCTAGCAAATCGAGATTGTTGACTGATCTTACTAACCGTTAGAATTGTGTTTCGATCGATGACAAAGATTTTCAAAACAGTTAAGCCAATCGGTTCTCCCGATAAGCGGATGAGAAACGCATTGATCTGCAAAAAGCAATATTAGGATTTAGGTCCATATATGATAATATGAGTCTGTAGCCTACACGTGCAGGTTGACAACATAATTACTATTAGACAGTTTGAAAAAATATTGAAATTTTATTGAAGCTAGGCCTAGCCTACTTGTTAAATAACAGTTGATTGAACTGTTATTTAACAAGTAGGCTAGGCCTAGCTTCAATAAAATATCAATATTTTTTCAAACTGTCTAAGTAGACCTATATTGAGAGTTTCGTTAGAAACATTTATGTTAAGCTACATATACACTGTGTCCGGATAAAAAGTGACCCATTTTGTAAATATAAATAGTAAATATGCATCGTTTTCTAGATTCAAGCATCGTTTAAATCCTGACATAGCCTAGGTCTACTTAGTAACACATTTGTGATTTATGAAAGTCCACAGTGAGAAATGACGTCATGATTGCGTTGATAAAATGTTAACTGTAAAACAAACGCTGGTAGAAATTAGCGTCCATACAAAAATGCAATGTTGCTATAACATGTTTTGAGAGAGAAAAAATTACGGTGCAAAGAAGTGTTTTAGGACATTTCCGGACAAGGGATGGACATTGGGCATTCTAAAGAAGCTTATAAGAAAAATTGATGTAATTGGATCGTCTGCGCATCTTACGAGTAGCGGTAGACCCATAAATGTAGGAAAAAAACCCTTTCAATTTGGATGCAAATTGCGTCAGAATGACGTCATTGTTGAACAAGTGGAACTTTTGTGTTTTCAACAGTATTAGATACTAGAAATGGTGTTTGAATTTTGAAAATCGATGAATATTTACTATCTGTTTTTATATTTAGGCTACAAAATGTTTCCCTTTTATCCGGACACATAGCCTATAGCCTATAGGCCTAAAACAATGAAATTGCCTTGAAATTAGTTATAAGCACTTAAGAAACGATTAAGCAGTTAAAAATGTCACAAGCTGTCTATGCAGGCCTATACTATACCTGTCCAATTGTTTCCGCACTCAGGTTGGTTAAATCGATATCTTGAATTCTCTCGAAAATTTCGTGAATCTTAAAAAAACAGAAATAGGCCTACACTGAAATTCTACCATTTTGAAGTTTTAGACATTTTGGCACTTTCGTGAATTTAATAGGTGTTGCAGAAAATGAATTGCACAAGAATTAGACTATAAAGTTAATGTCAGTAACGGCCAAATATGCCTATACTTTGAAACCAGAATGATATATATCCTATCATCAAGACTTAGGCTTATGTCAATATCACAAAGTAGACTACGGCTTTGAGACACTGAATTAACGCTTGATCACGACATCTAAAGTTCCTTCACGTCTTCCACGCAGGAAATTTAATTATAGGCCGTAATAATATGAGCCTCAAACTAAGCAAATACTTGTAGGGAAACTGGGTAACTGGATATGCAGCACCGTACATTCATTCCTACTGTCCTAGTAACCTACGGTCTATTAGACCCAAAAAGTTTGATTGGGTGCCCGTACGTCATATGTCAAGAGCTGTATAAAAAAATCAGGAACGGTTTGGGTTGCTATATAGTTGATCGTCTTATTCGGCTAGGTGCTTGTATCTGATCTTATATGACTACTTATAATAAATATCTACCATGGAATATAGGCCTAGGCCTAGTTGCAAAATCACCGTTATAAGGGAGCGAAGGCATTGCCGCCAGAGTTAGCAAAGCCATATCCCGTAAAAATTAAGACTCTTTTGTTGGTTTGGAGCGAGGTTATCGCCTGGACGCCCGCAGAAATTTTCCCAGGATGGGGCAAAACACAATGGTATGCGGTTCAATGTTTTAGCGAGAGCTGAAAAATTCAAAGTAGAATATTAAGACCACGTGTATTTTTTTCACAGAGTTTTCTGCTTGTATTTTAAATTGTCTCAGTTTTACTTTGTGCTTCGATCGTTAGTAACATTTGCGCTTTAGTGTGGAAAAATTTGTTAAAAACCAGAAGCAGTCGCTAAAAAATAGGAAAATCAGTTTTCTAGGGGGACAAAGTGCCCCCTCTTGACCTTATGTGCGGGCCATGGTGGACGGAGTTCTGCCGCCTGAGGCCGAGGGATAGAGACCAACCAGGCATGGTCGGTGCCAACGTCGAGTCTATTGGCCTAGGCCTACATGTATATAAAATTTATATACATGTAGGCCTATAGACTCGACGTTGGCACCGACCATGCCGTGATTATTTAATAATCACGGCATCGTCGCTTAACCTCCACAATATAATTATGAACTTCGCTGATCTACATTATGTTCCACCTCCACTCAAATAAAGTGTTGTTCAGACCCATAATTATGTTGTCAATTCTAGTTCAGGCCGCCTTTGTTACTATGTGACATTTATAGAGCGCTTGCATCTGTTAAAGGCAACTCCACCGACCCTGATGGCATGCAGTCCTGGTTGATATCAATCATGGCACATCTCTTAGCTCTTCGGACATCTTGCGGATTTATTAACATGCTCTCCCCTGCCCCGTTACAGTTGCATGATCACGTACCCCGTATATAGGCCTACCCAAGATTTCCCGCCATTTCAAAAGGGGCTGATCTTGGACACATTTCTATCCAGGGCTGTACTGGTAAATTTTGAGGTGAGTACACGCTGACCGGGAGAAAAACCGACTTTTTCGGGCAAAAAATTTCTGGCGGCTGTCATCCGACCAAAAATTTTCCGAATTTTCACGTCCAAAAAACCTGACGACCTTTTTTTGGTCATTCGCTTCGGAATTTCGGAAAAATACAGATAAATAGCCCTTTGCCTTTCTCGTACGTATACCCACACGCCCTTTGTGAGGTAAGTATACGCTGTATACCCGCGTATACCCTGGTTTTTCGCGGTGAGTATACGATGCCGTTTTTTCCCGGAGGTAAGTATACGCCGTATACCCGCGAATACCCTTGATTACAGCCCTGGTCCTACACAGAATGGTAACATTAAAGCAAGCAACTGAATTACTACTTCCAGTCTTGTTTCCGAATTATTATCTTGAAATACCAGCGACTTTTTTGGAAGGGAATGTCATTCTTGGAGGAAATTCCCACAAAAGTCTAGATTAAACACTGTCACATGCCGATTTCAAGAAAGTTCTAGCACTTTACATTTATGGTTGCCTTTTATAGCTAAAGTAGCCTACGTCTGTAAGCTTAGTTCTTTCGCAGACAGGATTTACAAATTGAAAAAAAGAAGATTGAAGCATGATTATCTAATCTTTGGATCCCCAATCCTAGGATTAGATAAACATGTGTCTAATCTTATGATAATCTAATCATACGATCCCCAATCCTATGGTTAGATTATCATAAGATTAGTTTGGACAGAAAAAGAATGAGATTTACTGGGTGATCAGTTGCTCTTGTTAGCTGGTCTTCAGAATACCAAGAGTTTTAACTTGGTCACGCAATACCCATCCGACCGAAGGGCGCGGACCTGCTACTGGATTACTTCGTTGCCCCTAAGGTCGGTCATGACATTGCGCGTCCGATGAATTTATAATATTTACGAGTATTTGAAAAAGACGGCCACAACGGCAGTGTCGACACTGACACACATAAACTGTGCATCTACCATCGTGACCTTAATTATTGTTCGCATGGGTTTTGCATATGATGCGCTCACTTTTATCACATTTTCGGTCAGTTTGAGCAAGCTCCGGCATTGTGATTGGATGAAAATATACAATCGATCACCATGGTAACGTGACTGAGTGAAAATATACAATCGATCACCATGGTAACGGAGGTCGAACGAAATTGGCGCTCAATTATTGGATGGCGTAGAAAATAATTATCATCGTATTCTATCGTCTTTATTGTTATCTCTGATTGCTGGCGATGATTAGCGAAACCCTCCTGTTTAACCTGACTTTAGACTGGCACCACCAGATATATATATAGTCTGCATCACAGAATAGGCCCAAGATTGAAAATCTAATCGTATTGCTGTTAAAAGTAATTAATTAAAATTGCAACGCATGCAAGGTAACACCGAAGTTTCGCCGCATCGTTTCAATAGATTTGTATGGAATTTGTGAAAAATACACCTAAACAGTCTTTGCCTTTCTCGTGCGTATACCCACCCCCTTTGTGAGGTGAGTATACGCTGTATACCCGCGTATACCCTGGTTTTTCGCGGTTAGTATACGATGCCGTTTTTTCCCGGAGGTAAATATACGCCGTATACCCGCGTATACCCTTGATTACAGCCCTGTTTCTATCACTTCCATCCCTCGCATCTTGGAAAAACTGGTTCTACGTAAATAGTTTTACCCTTTTCCTCCGAAGCCCGCTCCAACTGGATCTTCACAGATCAATTTGCCGACCCATATGTTTCTTGATTTCAAAAAGGCTTTCGATACTATAAGACACACGCACCTAACCGATCAACTAGCATCCCAACCCATTCCGCCTATTTCAATACAATAATGGGTAGGCCACTTGATTTATTGCTCTCTTGCACGAGCGTCAGCACTGGACCTTGCCTTATTGGATCTACCGATTTTGGCATTACCATTTCCAGCCTTGAACCTTAATTCTGTGGAATCATGCTGATCATGAACATACGTTTCCAAAGTTTTTCTGACTTTGACTCAATCTTTTACTCAGACTCAATCTATAGGTCTTAGCCTTTTCTAGTTGATTATTTCTACCGTTAACAGGCCTAAATGTCGGAGTGATTAATTGTCGGTGGCTATGCGGTTCAGGCCTAATTTGATAGATAGGCCTATAGATATCCTAGTATGATAGGATGCCATCAAAGGTACTGCTAATGAAGTCGTCAGCAATCTATTTTTAACGTGACATGCGGTAATAATTAATAATACGGTATATTGCATGCTTAGGTGACAAACTGTCATAGGCCTAGGTCTACCTTCGACACGCGTGTGCTTGTAGCAAGTGACTTGAAACACAGTAATTATTCAGATAACTGGTCATCTAATTACAAGAGGTGAAAAATTAGGTGAATGAGCTTATTCTTAAGTGAACGAGCTTAATCAAAGGGCCTAATGAAATCACTGAGAACATGGGCGCCCGCAGAAATTTTTTCAGGGGGGCAAATTTTTCGATGATCGCGGTTAAATGTTTCAGTAGCCAGAGCTTGAAAAATGCAAAGCCGGAAATTAAGAACACGAGTATTTTTCAATGAGGTTTCTTCATGCAAAATTTTCAGTTTCATTTTGTGTATCAGCTTTAATATGAATAGTTTCTTCTTTAGTGCGAAAAAATTTGTTAAAAATAAAAAAAAGTAGATGTAAAATGTGAGTTTCTGAAGTGGCGCAATAATATTATAAGTTCATTGAATGAATGAATAAATGAACGAGAAATAGATGTAAGTTTTCAAGGTGCAAGTGTTCCTATAGCTACTTCTATATTGTAATAATAATTTATAAACTTCTAAGGCGCCACTCAAAAGCCGATCGCAGGGTTCCAGATTATTCACAACTGCTGCATCGAGTCAGAAATCTGTTCAAAAGGAAGTCAGAATAGGTCTGAGCCCGGTAGCCAAAGCATAATGCGGGTGTCGTTAAGGGAGGTGGAGGATCCGAGGATCAGATGAGTGGGGGGAGGTAGTATCAATTCTTTTGAGCAGTTTTGGGTGGAACTCCCGAGGGGTGATAACCAGAGCCCTTTATTCAAGGTTTTCTACAGTTTAACCTCCCTATAGATTCTATACTTTCAGCATGCAAAATGGACAAACTGCAGCCTGGCTTCTAGCAGACTTGATTTATATAATACGGGTGAATAAGCGGATCTCCCTGACGTAGGGCCTAGGCTACTTGAATTCAGTGCACTGTTGAGAAATTTCAAATTTTGGCAATGGTAGGTTATTGTGCAGTTGTGAAAGGTTGCATGACAGCGAGATTCCAATCAAGTAGGCCATAAGGCCTACTATTTGCATGGGCGCTCGCCGGAGGGTTAAAGCCCTATGGTCATTGTTCCAGTTTTAGCAAGATGTTGATAATGCAAGGCAGAAAATTAAGAGCATGTTTGTTTCTACAGAGATTTCTATACATAGATTAATGACTTTCATTGTGTGTATCGTCCTATCATTAGTGCTTTAATGCGAAGAAATTTGTTAAAAACCCAAAAGTAGTAGTTAGAAAAATAAGTTTCAGTTTTCCAGGGGGGGCAAGTGCCCCCCCTTGCCCCTATGTGCGGGCGCCCATGACTGAGAAAAAGATTACTTGGGAACAATCTACAAGAGTCGAGTCAAGACTAGCCTATAAGCAAATTATTGACGAATTTCACGAGTATTCCGGAACTCTTACCGCTTGATTGACCATTATTCCGCAGTGCGCAACTACGATTAGTTCGATCACAGGCGAGATTATCCAGATTATTAACACACTCAAAAAATATTCACTGCTTCTGGACTGTGCGTTGAACATCAAAGTGTACAAGTACAGAACCGTCAGAAAAATATTTCCTACAAGATATATTGCAGTGTTTACGCAAATCTGGCCATCGACCTTGTCTACCATTCGACACAGCGCTTGATGACGGCTTCGAACAACTTCGAAATTCCCCTTAGCAGCTTCAGGATCCCTGACGATATCATGGACCATCTCTGTGCATTTCTTAAACTCATGACTGATGACTGAAGACAGCGCGTAATTCCACAATAGAGAAAAGATGATTGCGCCTGACGAATAAAAGTGCAAGACAAGATACACGGTGCTCATGGCCGTTAGAACAAGGTTGCTTGGATTGCGAATTATTGAGTTATATGGAGCTATCAAGAGATTGTAAATTGCGTATTCGCTGAAGGATAGATAAGCGGTTGAAGCAATGGAAAATGTTACGGAAATCCAAGCAAATACGACGCATGAAATCACTTTTATTCTGAGACTCTTAGCCCAACGAGAGTTCGTGTCCTCGTTGAAGGTTTGCTGCACTTCTTGTATTCTTCCTTTCTGACAGGCTCTGTAGCATGAAGTCTGTGCGACTGCACCAATTATCGTCCAAACTACGGTACCTATTTTCTGGAAAAGACCATGCCATTCATCATCTCCACCAAAAACCGTGAACATTCGGATAGCGTTCAACCACATTATTACTGCAACTGATAAGCAATAGAACCGCGAGTACTGCTTTGCTGTTCTCTGATTGTCCGTCTTTTCAAAGTATAAACCGAGTATTCGCATACTGACTGTAAGAGGCAAAAGAACTTTGTGAATCAATTCTCGGTCAAGATTTTCTTTAACTGAACTTTCTCTAACTCCTGGAATTTCACGTGCATCTCGCAACTCGACGATTGCATCTTGTTTCGGATGGACTTTACACGTGCTCATGATTTTCCTTGGCTTTTAAAATTCTATTTTGATTCTTTAAAGGCGTCTAGAAACCTAACTTGTTTGATACTGCAAGCGTAAACCTATTCTTGAATAAGCCTAACAATAAAAGGTTTGAAATTCACTGCAGTAGGTGTAATTTTTTGACAGTATCATATGATGTCGTATAGGCCTAAGCGAAGCGATGCCGACCATGTCGCAAATGATCGTTGCTTGGCGCTATGTTAACAGAGATATTCCAACGGTGTGCCTATAGGCCTACTGGTCTGTTGTTTAGTGTTCCCATTGACATCGATCGATATGCAAGTGTAGCAATGTACACGTCATGGCAGAGCCCTGCGCCGGCCGCGCCGCCGCCGCCGCCGACATTTAGTTGGCGTAGCCGCCGCCGATTTTTTGGGGTCGGCGCGCCGCCGCAGCCGCCGCCGAAAATTTGTCGGCGCGCCGCCGATGCTACGTTGATCAGCTTCTTTATTTTTGTTGCATTTTTTCATCTCTTGCATGATTTCGCGAAAAAATGTTACGTCAGTGCGAAATAGAATCTTTTTCTTATTTACTTCGATTTTTCCTGGCACCACCGATTTTGCGTCAATGCAATGAAACTTATGATGACATCTATTCGTTTTAACTTTTGGAAAAGAGCGCTTAACGTTTAAGCTGTTGTGGATTTTGTGATTCGATTTGAATTATGGCAGCAAAGAAGGTAAAAATAACTCCAGGCAGGCATAACTGAATTATTATGCCGTGTATGCCTTCTTGCCTGATAGTCTGACCATACGCTAGGATGGCAAAGAACAGTCTGCCCTCTAGTATTAAGATACACGTTACTATAATTTTGCAATGAAGTGGCGCTCTGTAATTTTATGTAGGCGATTGGTCGCGTCTGCAGGCTTGTGATTCTTCTTTCCATCCAGTTACCGCCTAATTCATATTTTTTTCTCCAGTATCAAAGTTCCACGCTGATCGTGACCTAGCCTATTATAAGTGAAATGGGTAATCAAGCTTTAGAACATTAATAGGCCTGTCTATATGTGACCTTTCTGACCCAAACCAGGCCCATGTCGCAGCACACACTTGACCAATGGCAATGACCAAAACGTGAAGACTCAATTGTTCAATTTTTGGCTTTTGACAGAAAAAGATAAATAAATAATTTGTGATAAAAATTTTATTTCTAATTATATTATTATGGAATAGCAACTTGAAGCGGTTTTCATTTCAATAATTCATTGACTTTCCAGAAATATTTCACTTTTCCCCCATTATTCATTCATTCTGAGAATTTATAAAAACCCAAAGAATTTTTGGTGGTTCATAAGGCGGGTCAATAGTAAAATAGGCAGGTAGCGCCGCCACTGCGCAAACGGTTCTTTAGCTTCTATTATTAGGTTACGCAAGCTGGAGGCTTGAATTTGAAAACCATGTCGTGTGGTTTTACAATCAAGCCTTTGTAGAATCTATACAATCAAGCCTTTGTAGAATCTATTAATTGAACGTCCATTCTGTGAATATAATTGCTTCTCGTGAACATTAATTTGAGACCAGATAATTGCCAAAAATAATTGCTGACCACGCATATCTTTATAATATAAGTTGCTTGTGTAACAACTATTAAAATATGCATGCGACGCTGTAGCACTAACCCCACGACGCCGCACCGCGCCGCCGACGCTGACATTTTGAGGGCGCCGCCACCGCCGATATCTGTTGGTCGGCGCGCCGCCGCCGCCGACCAAAAATTACCGGCGCACCGCCGCCGACGCTCTCGAGTCGGCGCATGGCTCTGCGTCATGGTTGGTTTCTATATTGTCGCACTAATGATTGAGTTTCACGTCGCGTGCGAAATTACAACAAAGGAAAAAGCACGCCCACGTTAGTAGAAATGTAAAAATATTTGATTATCGAATGTTAGACTAGAAATCTGCTTTGTTGCGAGGTTCGCCATTACCGGACCTGCATGTATATGGGCAGATTATTCATTCTAAAACAGTTTATCGTCTAAAAGCTTCTGCAAATTAGCTAAAAGCCCAGAGTTGGCCTAAATGCAGTTAATCGACCTTTGGATAATAGTTAGCTTATAATGCGGTCGATATTGGCCTAATTTTAAGCTATAGGCTAGCCTACTGCTGATAGCAGGGCTGAGAGTGGTTTGGAAAAGTTGCCGAGTCTGACTTTCGCGAGATTTTTGGCTGAGAGTCGCCGAAAATGTTTTCCATCTTTTGCCGGCCAAAAATTCTGACAACCTTTTATTAGTCATCCGACCGAAATGTCGATGAAAAGTCATTTTTTACTGCCAAAAAAGTTTATGACTTTTTTAGTCTTATTTTTTGTAAACAATCAACACGGCTGAGACCAAGCAACAGCAAATTATTCATTCTGGAACAGTGAAACGTCTAAAAAAGCTTCTGCAGATTAACTAAAAGCTCAGAGTAAATGCAATTAATCGATCTTTGGATAATAGTTATTGTGCATTCGATATTGCCCTATATATACACTGTTTAGTAAATGCAATATTGTTAACCGAATAGACCTGGGAGTGACTTTGGTCAGCTAATCTGACCCCACTTGACCCTAAAGTGACTTGAGGTCGACTTGAAGTCGACTTCTCGGCGTCAAAACGACTTGACCCGACTTGACAGAAAAACAACCGACTTCCGACTTGAAGTCGACTTCTGACATGGTACTAGCCATTAACCTAGGTGTATACGTACGGCTACTAATGCAAGAAGTCAAGCCAATTTTCTAGCAAGCATTAATTTCATTTAGGCGTACAAATTAGTAATGAGGCCTCAGCACTTAATTGATGCATGAATTTGTTAGGTGTTATTGAGCCCATTTAAAGCTGTTTGTGTTTCAGTTTGAATAGTTTTGTGATGCTTTGGGCCATGCATCTAGTAACCTAGACAATGCGACGGCAAATTATTAGGCCTGTGAATTTTAGCTTGGCCATTGTCTGTGATTATTAAGATTATACTCATTATCATTATGTTTTAATATTAATAGTAAATAAATTTGTAAAAAGTGCAAGGTCTAAGACAAAATAGCGGACCGTGGACTGAATGGCGTGATATGATATAAACCTAATTTGTAATTCTGCTTTCATAATTATTTGGCCGCTAACATCATTTCGCAACTTAGCATATAGCACTGCAAGCTCATCATCCTACAGTAGGCTGCTACATACAGCTACTAGGCCTACCCACTGACAGTAAAGTCTTTCATTGTCCAATTGGCCCTACAATAGTTTTTCCGTCTGCGGACAACTCCAGATGCAGCGCTCCAAAGTAGCGACAAACTATCGATTTATTATAGGCCTTGTAGATCCAGCTTTCTTTGCACCGAATTCACTGACCACTATAGAAGCAAAGGTCTATGCTAGAAGTTCACTGATTGCTTGATAAGCACACGTGCTAATATTTTAGTAACATTTTGTTTCACCATTTTAATTAAGCGCATGCCCAAGCGTGGCGTATAAGCATAAAATTACATATTATATGAATAGATCAGCAGACGGCAGTCTGCACGATAGCCTACCGGCAAAATAATCAGTAGCCTATAGCCTAAGTCTCCGTTTAGCAAAGGTCTCATTCATTCTTGTAAACACACTATAGGCAACAAAAGCTGCTTAAATGTTGTCCCAATCATTGGTTTGAAGTAACAAATTTAACTATGTTTGTGTCTCAAGTCGGTTTAAGTCGACTTGAGGTAAAAACAACTTCAAGTGACTTCTATCTACAAATTTCGACTTGGGGTCAGTTGCGGTGAGCAGAAACGACCCGACCCGACTTGGATGACCAAGTCGACTGGGGTCGACTAATTGGGGTCGACTCCCATGGCAGGTCTATAACCGAATCAATGTGATTTGCATCATTTGCTCTACTATTAAATAGGATCATTTAATGTATTAAATATACATATCGTGTGTGATTTGCTAAACTATTAAAATTATAATTATCTTATATTATAATTCCGAAAGTTTGTCCCTTTCCACATATTTGTTTGTGCGGATGTATTTTGACTCTTCGTAACAAAATAGGCTCGGAAATGAAACAGCGTCGGTTTACCAAAATTTTTGCAATTGATTCGTCATTCATCCATTCATTCATTATTAGAATTTATATAGCGCCCCTTCAAGAAACTACTCAGAGGCGCTCCCAGCCCAGCCACGGCAAAAGAAAAAAGATTTAAGGGATTTAAGAAATAAAAATTGACTGGTCAGGTGGAGGAGATGGAGGTTAGGAGGGAGGTCATTTCAGATTGACGGCTCCACAACCGAGAAGGATCGGCGCTGTCTGGTAGCTATAAGCGAGCCCGTGGAACAAACAGTTGTCTCTTCGCAGCAGAGCGAAGGGCCCGCGCGCTTCAATGTCAGAGACTGGGCGACAGAGAACGCGCAAGTAAGATGGAGCACAACCAATGATACAGCGAGAAACCAGAGCAGCAATTCGATAATGGGCTATTTGGGCTATTTGCAACCAGTGCAGCACATCACGCATGTAGGCAGAGACAGAGGAGAATTTAGGTATTCGACCAATGAGCTGGGCAGCAGAGCGCAGAATCCGATCTAACCGCCCAAGAACCACAAAGGGAAGGCCAACAAGGATTGAGCAACAATGGTCAATTCGACTGGTTACAAAGGCATGAACAAGCACAACTAGCGCATCATGAGAGAGAGAGAGAGAGAGAGAGAGAGAGAGAGAGAGAGAGAGAGAGAGAGAGAGAGAGAGAGAGAGAGAGAGAGAGAGAGAGAGAGAGAGAGAGAGAGAGAGAGAGAGAGAGAGAGAGAGAGAGAGAGAGAGAGAGAGAGAGAGAGAGAGAGAGAGAGAGAGAGAGAGAGAGCAATCACTCCGAGTTGACGAAGCTGATAGTAACAGCTTCGTGCGACAAGGTTAACATGCTGGGTGAGACTAAGTTCACAGTCTGACCACCATGTGCAAATATGAATTGTTTTTGAGCCTGTAAAATTTCATGTCGAATTCTTACTTCTGGCCATGATATTGGCAAAAAAAACCTAAAGATTTTTGCCTTTCGTTTTTGAATCGTCAAAAAACGATGGGTGGCCTTACTAAAATTGATATAACTTTTGTTCTGTATTAAATATTTCGATAAATCTGGCCAAGATGTGTAAATATGAATTGTCTATAAGCCTGTAAAATTTCATTCCGAAATTCTTACTTTTGGCAAAAAATTGGCAAAAAACTAGGGGGTCTTTTTTGGCGCACCCTGTATGTACAGGGTGTGCCAAAAAAAGACCCCCTTTAGGTTTTTTGCCAATATTTTGACCAAAAGTAGGAATTTCCAAATGAAATTTTACAGGCTTATAGACAATTCATATTTACACATAATGGCCAGATTTCATCAGAATATTTCAAACGGAACAAAAGTTATATCACTTTTAGTGAGGTCACCCCCCGTTTTTTGACGTTTCAAAAACGAAGCGCAAAAAATTATGTTTTTTGCCAATATCTTGGCCAAAAGCAAGAATATCGAAATGAAATTTTTCAGGCCTATAGACAATTCATATCTGCACATGGTGTGCAGATTTCATCAAAATATTTCAAACAGGACAAACGTTATAGCACTTTTAGTGAGGCCACCCACCTTTTTTGACGATTCAAAAACGAAACGTGACAAAAAGTAACAAAAACACGATTTTATTAAGTCTGATCTCAAATAACTGTTGTCAAATGAACTTGGTAGTGCTTCACAACTTGTGTTCAATGAGCCCACCACCAGTGCCAAAACTTCTTTTGAGTCCCTTTGCAAAGTTCTTGATGTTGATTAATCTGATGGATTCCTTATTTACCAATTTGATTGTCATCTTGCTAAGTGACTTCTCAGTGACGCGCAGCTACGCTGGTGCCCTGTTTCTTTTTAAATGGTAATAATAATGATCATCTGGCAATATCAAGGCTATTTGATAACAATTATTTAAGATGAGACTTAATAAAATCGTGTTTTTGCTACTTTTTGCTGCGTTACGTCTTTGCATCGTCAAGAAACGGGAGGTGGCCTCACTAAAAGTGGTATAACTTATGTTCTGTTTGAAATATTTTGATGGAATCTGACCGCCATGTGCAAATATGAATTGTCTTTAAGCATGTAAAATTTCATTTCGATATTCTTATTTTTGGCCAAGATATTGACCAGAATAATTAGATTGGTTTTTTGTTACTTTTTGTTGCGTCGCGTTTTTGAATCGTCAAAAAACGGTGGGTGGCCTCCCTAAAAGTGGTGTAACTTTTGTTGTGTTTGAAATATTTTGATGAAATCTGGCCATCATGTGTAAATATGAATTGTCTATAAGTCTGTAAAATTTCATTTCTAAATTCTTACTTTTGGCCAAGATATTGGCAAAAAACCTAGGGGGGTCTTTTTTGGCGCACCCTGTATATATACTGATCTGTGTGTACTATCCTGTACGCAAAATTGTCTGCTTGCCTCTGTTTTTTTTGGTGGATCAATAAACCAATTGAATTGAATTGAATTGAATTGATCTCGATGCTGAGGATGATCTAAAGTTCTAAACGAAAGGTTTCTTCTGCTCAGTCAACGCGTTGAGACATTATAATTATAATTATGCATAACCTAATTAATTCCAGCTCCAACTGCAAATTACATGTTTTCCCTCGCGTCTTTCTGTGACATCTTGGAGAGCAGCCTATTTGCTAAAAATGATGCGCTAATAAAGGACTTAGCTTTGCCCAACGAAGTTGTGGTGACCAATCCCTCCTTCATTCTACAGGGTGGGCCAAAAAAGTGAGAACATCGCGTAAAAATTAATATAATTGCATCAATATTTGCTTAACTGAATCCATAATAGCTTAAATTGTTTACTCATATACTTACTTACCTATTTAGCTATATGATATCTTTATTTCGACGTATTGTTAAGCAAGATTTACAACTCAAAATGTACAAACGTGTGATGGGGCGGAAGCTCAATGAAAATGTCAAATTGAAACGCTTGCAACGCAGTCGGCAGCTACTTGAGCGGTTTCCTAGTGGGAGAAGTGTACGAAGCAACTGGTTTACAGACGAAAAGACATTAACCGTTGCCACTCCAGTTAATTCTTAAAATGACCGTGTTTATTTCGTTGAAACAAAGAAAATGCTAGTTCAGGAAAGTCGACTCATACGAGAACGTGACCATTTCAGCCGCGGTATCATGGTATCAGTTGGTGTGTCTCGAATGGGGAACTAATATTGTATTGGTTCAATGAAGCGCCAAAGTAAACAGTAAATACTATTGTGAACATGTTCTGAGACAAGATTTGCTGCTTGTAATTCAAGCGACAAGTGGTCGCCATAACTGAACATTGCAGCAAGACGGAGATCCATCCCACACAGCCAGAAATACAATGAACTTTCTTCGTCAGGAGAATGTTGACTTCATCGAGCCAGACATGTCGCCACCGAACAGTTCTGATTTAAACTCAGTAGATTATGCCATATGGGGTGCTTTGCAAGAAAAGTCTACCTTCGGCGAAAATTTACCACAGTTGAGCAGCTCAAGTTGGCAATAATCAAAGAATGGAGAAAGCTGGGGCAGCGCTTTATTGACAGTAGTGTCATGATTTGATTATCAACTAAGATATCAGGGTCAGAGCTAGGTCCCTATTTTATCGTAGGTACGGGGAAGATCTTACTTGCTAACTCACAATGATAGCCTAGCTAATAATGACGACACAAGATTAGATTTTATATAAAAGTATTATTTTGATATTAACGTCAGATCAGTCTAGACCAGCAAGAATATCATTTGCAACTCGCTAGTCTAAACTCGTCATAATAGTGTTAATTATTCATATTTATTTTCTTAAACTAATCCACACCGTTCTTATCCGTAAGCCCTAGAACAGACTACCTAACTTATGTTATTATCAAGTAGCAACTCAGAGTGAGAACGAAATTGTAACTCGTGATGAGCCCTCAACTCTGTCTGCTACAGACGGTTTGTCTTACCACTAGCTATCAAACTCTTATCCCTTCCTTTATCCAGGCTGACCGCCCAGAATTCCTGCTTACATTGGATTATATACCCCAGTTGCCTCTATAGCTTACAGTTACGAGCCAATCCTGTTCTCGAGCTGTCCGCTATTGGTCCGCTGATCTGGCCTCCCAGTGCTACAGCCAATGGAATGAGACGATGTGTGTCTGTGTCTTGCCATGATATATATATATATATATATTCTATCCCCTTCTATACTCATTACTCAAGTCATGTATCCCTATCTATTATGTGTGTGTTTCCTATGCCTGTCTAATTTCTCCTCATTATAGTAGTATAAATGAGTGGCGTCGACGCTTAGAAAAGCTCGTTGAGAACCAAGGAGGACACATTGAACATGATTTCTGATTATATAGCTAAATACTTGGCAAATAAAAATACAGGAAACAAATATAATTAACTGAATTATATTTGTACATAACTCGTATGCTACAAGATGTTCTCACTTTTTTGGCCCACCCTGTATAGCCTACACACTTTATATTGGCCCAATACTGCCGCCAACGACAAGAGATAGGCTAAGTAACCAAGTTATGCAACATGAAACAATTTGCATTGCAGTTATTCTACGAGCATTGCGATTGCTACAAGTCTGTAGCAGGCCTATATGTAGCCTATACACCAAGATTTCTATTATCGTTGCTTGAATTTGATTCAAACCGAAGCTCATGCGGCCTAAACATATCATCGCAGCAGGGCGATAGAGTAGTTGTTACCGTCACTATCGGGGGAATTTAAGACTTGGACAACACACCGAAGCCCCCGTAGGATAGACGTGCATTGTATATATATGCTGCTTTTCGCCCTTGTATTGCACGCATTCTGACAGTCTGTTCTGTTAGTAGGCTAGTTATGATTTGTGATTTGTGTTCCTGGTATTTTGAAAATACCCTTTTTTACGTAATTATTTGGTCGATTCCAGTGAAGCTGAGTGAACCCTCGTCTCTTTGTAATCGTAAACACAAATTTTATAAAGTTCTATAATTGACCTTGGTCTCGCCTCCTCAAGAACTCTTACCCAGACTCATCTGATCCTCCACCCTTCCGGTCCTTGGCCCAAATGACAGCAACCTTAACATCTACTCTGCCCCACTGAACCTCTGGAAAACGAACTTGACCTTCCTTTGAACAACTCTCAACCACACGGGGACCTAAATGGCGTGGCGTCCATTCAAACGGGCGAGCGGCGGGGAAGGATCTCACCCGATCAAATTCACTGAAAAATGAACAGGGTCATTGAGGCCATAGACGACCGATATATAAAATCCGATTACATTTACATTTACTCTTTGGAAAACTCCTGTGACATGATCTAGCACTCGTCAATGAGCTGGTGATTCGCGCTTGCTTTCCGAGTGGCGCCATGTATACTTTTTGAAGATCACGATTAGCCTATAGTAGGCTATAGGCTACGTGTACGATTATATGTTGCCATGCGAATCGTGACGGCCTGGTGCTGGACTGACTGTTTTCAGCACGTCATATAATACGCAACTATATATACAGACTTCCAAACCAACTTCAGGATGTAGGCTAACAGAACAACTTGTAGAAACCAGATCCTTGCTGTAAAGGTCAAACAAGCTTTCTAATTTGTCTTTTAGCCTATTTAGTTAGGACAAAAGTCCTTCTATCCGACAGATTGTGTCCAGAATCCTAGAAGTAATTAGCCGTCGTACTGTCAATGACGCCAGTGTTTAGTGTTTCATTCGCTGAGGCTGCAGTCGATGACGGATCGCCGGTCGATGGTGGAAACAACTGGTAAGTTAGGAGGAAGTATGTGATCAGTAGACCAAGAATCTAACAAGAAACAAGTGAAAACATTACCTAACTATGTTAACAGAAGAAATCTAAACTTACATTACTAAAGCGACATTGCTTAAACTGTAAATGCAAGTAAATGTAAGTGTAAATGCTGAGTTAAGATACAACGCATTGACTACTATAATAGGACAGAAGAGCAGTATATATACATCTCTCATTAGCTTTCCATGCAAATGACACATTGTCTTTATTGATTTGCACGTAAGAGTAAAGTAACATTTGCGATTCTTTAATTGGCCAAATTGATTGCAAAGGAAGATATAATTTTATGCCTACGCGGAAATAAGGCTAGCAAATTGAGATTGTTGACTGATCTTACTAACCGATAGAATTGTGTTTCGATCGATGACAAAGATTTTCAAAACAGTTAAGCCAATCGGTTCTCCCGATAAGCGGATGAGAAACGCATTGATCTGTAAAATGCAATATTAGGATATAGGTCCATATAATTATGAGTCTGTACAGTGTACATGTATATGCAGGTTGACAACATATTTTTTGCAAACAACTGTTATTTAACAAGTACCTTCAATAAAAATTTCAATACTTTTTCATACTGTCTATAAGCAGACCTATATCGAGAGTTTCTTTAGAAACATTTATGCTATGCCACATTTATACACTGTGTCCGGATAAAAAGTGAACCATTTTGGAAATATAAAAATAAATAGTAAATATTCATCGATTTTTTAGATTCAAGCACCGTTTCAACGGTTTCAATCCTGACATAGGCCTACTTAGACTAGTAACAAATTTGTAATTTATGAAAGTCCACAGTGAGAAATGACGTCATGAATGCGTTGTTAAAATTGCAACTTTAAAACAACGCTGGTAGAATTTAATTAGCGTCCATCCAAAAATACAATGTTGCTACAGAATTTTTTTGAGGAAAAAAACAACAATTACAGTGCAAAGAATTTTTTTAGGACATTTCCCGATAAGGGATGGACATTGGGCATTCCAAAGAAGCTTATAAGAAAAATTGATGTAATTGGATCGTCTGCGCATCTTACGAGTAGCAGTAGACCCGTAAATGCAGGAAAAAAACTTTCAATTTTGATGCAAATTGCGTCAGTATGACGTCATTGCTGAATAAGTGGAACTTTTGTGTTTTCAACAGTATTAGATATTAGATGCCAGGATTGAAATGGTCCTTGAATTTTGAAAATCGCTGAATATTTACTATCTATTTTTATATTTACAAAATGGGTCCCTTTTTATCCGGACACAGTGTATAATATATAGCCTATATAGGCTAAAGGCTTAAAACATTGAAATTGCCTTTAAATTAGTGAGGCACTTAAGAAACGATTAAGCAGTTAAAAATGTCACAAGCTGTTTATGCAGGCCTATGCTATAGGATACCTGTCCAATTGTTTCCCATTTTGTAAATATAAATAGTAAATATGCATCGATTTTTTAGATTCAATCATCGTTTAAATCCTGACATGGCCTACGTCTACTTAGTAGCAAATTTTTATAGCCTCTATTGTCTATATAGGCCTAAACGTTGAAATTGCCTTTAAATTAGAGTGGCACTTAAGAAACGATCGAGCAGTTAAAAATGTCACAAGCGGTCTATGTGCTATAGACCTACCTGTCCAATTGTTTCCGCACTCAGGTTGGTTAAATCAATATCTTGAATTCTCTCGAAGATTTCGTGAACCTTAAAAAACAGAAATAGGCATACACTGAAATTCTAACATTTTGAAGTTTTAGACATTTTAACACTTTCATGAATTAAGCAGGTGTTGCAGAAAATGGATTGCACAAGAATCAGACGAAAGTTAATGCCAGAAAGGCCAAAAAGGCCTACTTTGAAACCAGAATGATATATCCTATCATCAAGACTTAGACTTATGTCAATATCACAAAGTAGACTACGGCTTTGAGACACTGAATTAACGCTTGATCGCGACATCTAAAGTTTCTTCACGTCTTCCACGCAGGAAATTTAATTATAGACCCTAATAATATGAGCCTCAAACTAACCAAATACTTGTATGGCAACTGGGTAACTGGATATGCAGCACCGTACATTCTTCCAACTGTCCTAGTAGCCTTCTGTCTATTAGACCCAAAAAGTTTGATTGGGGGCCCGTACGTCATATGTCAAGAGTTTGTAGGCCTACTCAGCTGTATATCCTAGTATGATAGCATGTCATCAAAGGTAGCCTACTGTTAATGAAGTCGTCAGCAATTTATTTTTAACATGCTACGTGGTAATAATTAAGAATACGTAGGCCTACGGTATATCTTAGCTGCTTATGTGACAAACTGTCATAAGTCTATATGTACGGTACCTTCGACACGCGTGTGCTTGTAGCTAGTGACTTGAAACACAGTAATTATTCAGATAACTGTCATGGTCATCTAACTACACTATAGGTGAAAAATTAGGCGAATGAGCTTATTCTTAGGTGAACGGGCTTAGTCAAAGTGCTTACTGAAATCACTGAGAAAAAGATTCATTGGCAACAATCTACAAGTCAGAGTCAAGACTAGCCTGTAGGCGAATTATTGACGAATAATTTCACGAGTATTCCGGAACTCTTACCGATTGATTGATCATTATTCCGCTGTGCGCAACTACGATCAGTTCGATCACAGGCGAGATTATCCAGATGATTAAAACACTCAAAAAGTAATCATTGCTTCTGGAGTATGCGTTGAACATCAAGGTGTACAAGTACAGAACCGTCAGAAAAATATTTCCTACAAGATATATTGCAGTGTTTACGCAAATCTGGCCATCGACCTTGTCTAACATTCGACACAGCGCTTGATGACGGCTTCGTACAACTTCGAAATTCCCCTTAGCAGCTTCAGGATCCTTGACGATATCACGGACCATCTTTGTGCATTTCTTAAACTCATGACTGATGACTGAAGACAACGCGTAATTCCACAATAGAGGAAAGATGATTGCGCCTGCCGAATAAAAGTGCAAGACAAGATTCACGGTGCTCGTGGCCGTTAGAACAAGGTTGCTTGGATTGAGAATTATTGTATTGTATGGAGCTATCATGACGTTGTAAACCGCGACAGTTCTGGAACGGGTAAACAATCTTCCACTGTGTTAAAACACAACTTGTAACTTCTGAAGTCAAATCTCCTATGTTGAGACTTGTGGCCAAAATTTCCACACTTCAGAACTATCTCTGCTTCTAAAACAAATGTCCGATGGTATGGGTTATGAATCTTGAAATATGGGGATTGGTCTATCCACTGTGTTAAAATCATCTACCACTAAAATACCTCAGTACAAGCATGGTGGAAGAAGGGATGGTGTGCGCACTTCTTATACTAGCCATACATTGTTTTTGGCATTTCAGCAGGTGGCGCTGCTGTCTCCAGTTGATGGTTGGCAGCATATACAATAAAATTATAGAGCAAGAAGTATAAGAAACGTTCGAAACATGGAACATATGGACAAGGAGAGGGCAGGAACATAGCAGGGAGTATCACTTGGAAAATATAAGGGGCGATGAGGATCAGGTAACATTGCAGGGAACATGGAACGTCATACAGAACACCAGGGAACATAGGCCTAAGCGAATATACAACAAAGAGCGTGGAACATAAAGAACATGAAGCATATTAGGCCATGCATCAAATGCACCTGCAATTAACTTCCTTGGAACTGTGTTCAGCGGTGCCCAGTCATCCGTTATATTAATTACTCAATTGTTAGGTTGTTTGACTAACAATCCTGTGTTTTTAAACTGTACGATGGCCCCTTCGTTTGAGTGATTCAGAAAGCAAACTAAATACCTTAATGCGTTGTGGCAATATGTACGGGCGGGGGATATATTTGAAGATTACTGATCTTAAGGGTTCTCAGAAACAGATTGTCTGACTTCATACAGACTTGCACAGACAACGAATCGCAAAACTCTTCATAGTGCAACAATTTTCGTTCTGAAAAATTCATATTTCTATTCATATTTCAGATCTCTCCGGCGTATTTCAGTTCTATTCTCGTTCTCAAAATAATTCCTAATTTTCGTTCTTATTCAGGTTAACGGAAATTCATAATTCTACTTCTAATTTCTATTTCCGTTAACGAAAATATCACTGCATGCAAGGGGACGCATGCCACAGAGGAGGTCATTGCAAACAGAGGGTTTCGCAATCGAGAACGTCCTATTCTGTCTGATGGCTGCAGTGTGATGATTGCATGCAGGTGGAACCACAAAGTCGCCTCTAAACACCAGGCACTGAGAGCGGCGACCAGAGCAAGCCAAATTTAAGAGCTCCTGAAGATAAACAGGCGCACTGTTCAGGACACAATCTCTCGTTATAGATTACTGCAACTTCCTCCTCATGGGTCTCCCAAGATGCAACCCAACCCTCCAGTACGTTTCAAACACTGCTGTAAGGCTCATAGCACACCTTCCATGGTTTTCTCATATTTCCACTTATATGGCTGAATTCTTACACTGGCTCTCTATTATTGGCAATTGGCAGACACATATATGTACCCAGTGATACTGTGTCACTGATAGAAAGAAAGGAATAAGGCCAAGAATGATTAGCATCACCCTCTCTCTCTCTCATCCATAAGACAAAATAAATCAGCATCAGTGATAGACACATGTTTATCAGATAGAGACACCTAAGAAATGCATAATAATATTATTATTAATAAAAATACACTAATTTAATTATTTTACATACATGCTAGAGATCAAAACATATAACTGGGGTACATGAACTGACTGTCAAACTATCACAAAATAGGTATTGGGAAGAGATATGCCCCAATGACCTCAATGAGTAAACTTTCATAAAAGAATATAGCAATTGCGAGTGAAGGATTTGTCCAAGGTCCCTACGCGGCGACTTGAGGTGGATTCGAACCTCGAACCTTCCGGCTTCAAGGCAACGACGCCACCACTACACCACCGCACCCCAGAGTTGTTATATACGAGCTTAGTATCTATACTCTAAGTAGGTCTAACGCAACGCATAAAATAAAATAGCGTTATAAAGAATAAAATAATAATAATAATCTTTTCTTTAATGAAGCGCCTGCAAGACACACTGCGCTTTACATTTACAAGTTATCCAGTAATCTTAATTAAACTTAACTACTAGCAGTTCTAACAGACAGCTTTGCGATTACACGGCGCTAACAGCAGCCTACAAAGCAAGCCCGCCCAATGGGGGCTCACAACCTCTCGCACTCTACGCCAGCGGGTTATCCATTGCGCTAACTTCCCACCCCCAATAGCGCTTATCACACTGATAATAAAAGAATAGACATATTCTGCAGCTAAATTTACAGTAGTACACATAACCTACAATAGAGGTCTCTAAAACATACCATTGTGTTGCTAGTGTGAGTTTTAGTAGCACTTTTCTGGAAGACAATTTTGTTACAAAAGATCAATAGCAAAAATATATGAAACTAGCTGGGGTACCCGGCGTTGCCCAGGAATTTTAGGATTCGGGCCGTTCCCCGCCAATCCTTCCCTCCATCCTTCCCTTCCACCTTCCTTCCCTCCCCACTCTCTCTCCCACCCTAGCTACATCCCTCTGACCCTTTCTCCCTCCAGCCCACCCTCCCTCCCACCCACTCTCTCCCTCCCACCCACACTCCCTCACTAACCCCCCACCACACTCCGACCTCCACCGGTACACCAGCCATGAAATTTTGGTCTACGGGATAAAATTTCTTCCTCCACCCCCACTCACAGCCACACCCCCACCACACTCCGACCTCCACCGGTATGCCCCCCGTGAAATTTTGGTTTTCGAGAAAAGTTTTTTCCCCCATCACTCCCCACTCCAACCCACCACACTCCGACCACCGGTGCGCAACCCGTGAAATCCGGACCGTTGTCAAGTGCTGCTTTTATGCATATGCATATGCAAACCGAAAGAAAAGTGCTGTAATATGCCAATCTGTGAGCGCAACGGCCACTATTGTCATAGCCCCCCTGGTGGCAGAGATTCGCCGACCCCCCAATTACATGTGTCGGGTCGACCCCGACCCACCTGCAAAGGATTGGGGACAATTGCTTCAAAACTGTGGCCGTGCATAGCTAACAAAGCCACAAACAATCAAACATACACACAATGAAGACTTACCAAAATATATATTAGATAAGGCTCGAGTTATTCTCACCACCACCACCAACATTAGTAATTTTGTAACCTCAGGCAGCCATGGATAAAGGTGACTTATAGAACTTCACCCTTTGCCTTCAATTCATAGTTGACTGTTACAGCGCTGCTTAATAAATGCTTAAAAATTAAATAACGATACTAATAAGGATATTGAAACCAACATCATAATTATGGAGAAATTATAAATACCTGCGCTGCATGCTTTAAATGTAAGTCGGTGTGTTTGACCGTTCGTTGGCATATGAAGGCGCTGTAACTCTTCTGAAATTCCAGAGCTTGAGCAACCGTATCGATCCCTACAAACAAAATAATGTCATTCAGTCAAATCGCAGAACTTCCAAAATGCTTTGGCTGAGGCTTGTCGAAAACATCCTGCAATTTTTTTAAAATTCTACGTTGTAATATTAAATAGTTTAATTAAATAACAGTAGTATGTGGTAAACCTTAACAATGAAAGTCGGTGTCTTTTTTTGGACCTTACACAATACTGTACATAAGATGGGGCACAGTGGCGCAGTGGGTATGTTCGTTGACTTGCAGCCGAAGAGTCGGAGGTTTGAATCCACCCCAGGTCGCTGCGTAGGGACCTTGAGCAAGTCCTTCATCCGCAATTGCTCAGCGCTTCGTTATGAAACTCCGATTCAGTGTCCGTGCTGCAGTCAGGGACGCTTCTCAGTAGAAATATTGAAGTAACGCTATAACAAGTGAACATACAAACGTCTCGGTGCATAACTTTTTCAAATGATGCATATATGCAATTTGTAAAAGCTGTGAATCACAAAGGTTAATAACCCACCTCTCCCCAACTCCCCCCAAACCACCTTTCCACCCACCCACCATTTCATCCGGTCCCACCCTGTAAAATGCTCAACATATGAAATTCACCAAGAAATAATGTTTTACTTTATTTTCAAACTGCTCCAACATCACCATCACAACGCCTGCATCCCACCAAAACCCGCCCAATTCTCTACCTTCCCCCAATTTGCTCCCAGACAGGCCCACCTGTCTGGAGTAAATTTGTTGTTTCTTGTCCAACCCTCCTTCTCACTTCGACCGCCCCAAACCCCTACCGTCCAACAGTAGCCCTCCACCCAACTCCAGCCCAGCCCACCCCATTCCCGCCCCCGTCCACTCCGCTCCACCCCGTAAAATGCTGGACATATGAAATTCATGAAAAAATAATTTTCACTTTGTTTTCATCCTGACCCCTTTTCCCACTTTGACCCAACCAGCCAACTACAATCACATATTCCAACCCCCTCAACACACCCCACGCAACCCCGCATACAAAAAGTCCACCTTTTGAGTAAACTCCTGTTTCTCGTCCAACCCTGCTCTTCACTTCGTCCCATTGACCTCAATGAGTAAACTTTTCATAAAAGAATATAGCAATTGTGAGTGAAGGACTTTCTCAAGGTCCCTACGCGGCGACTTGAGGTGATTCGAACCTCGAACCTTCCGACCCCATGTCCCAACTGTCTTACCTCACCTTCATCACAACTCACGCTTACTCCACCCCATCTCCCACCTCCTCCATGCCGCCCCACCTTACAAAAGGTTCAACATATGAAATTCATGGCAAAATGTTTAGCTTTACTTTAACCCTGGTCCCACCGCAACCCACCCACCATGTTCCCACACAACACACCCCATGGTAAGATAGAGAACTATTATATAGGCTAATCAGAATAAACATTTACGTTGCATAAAACTTATTCTTATATTTAGCAGCAACTGACTTGAAATAAAAGTAAATAAATATGCCCCATCATTGGTCAAGTAGGCCTAAACGAATATCAACGATATGACTTACAGTAGGTTTTACCGTCCCTTCAAAATTGTCATTAATATGCTTCACTTTGGGTCATTAAAGGTTAAATCAATGATGAATGATACACATGAAATAATTTCTTATACCAATTAGTAGATGCAATGCTCCTCTAGATAGCGTGCAGAAAAGAAATCTGCTTTAGTAGCAAGATAGCAGGAATTGTCTGTGCTACCACTACCTACAACAACAACAATAAAAGTAGCAATAGAAGAGCATTAGAGCACACCATTAAGATAGCCCTGACACGATCATGGGTAAGAAATTTTAGCAATAATTAAAGTAGCAGTAGTAGTAATAACGATAGTATCAATCAATCAATCAATCAATCACATAAATTTATATAGCGGTCCTCCAAGATCTCTACTCAGAGGCGCTCCCAACCCAGGCCTGGTCAAAGAGAAAGGTCTTGAGAAGACGGTAGAAAGAGCCAGCAGAGTCACGGGGAAGCGAACGGAGAGCCGCAGGGAGGCCATTCCAGATAGCTGGACCCACCACGGAAAATGCTCTTCGCTGCATAGTAGCGGTACGACAAAAAGGGACAAGATAGTCACCGCGGGCAGCTGACCGCAGCGAACGACGGCCCAGAGAAACCGAGACTGGAGTAAAAAGCTCACATAGGTAGGGTGGAGCTTGAGACAGAATGCAGCGCCAAGCTATAGACGAAACTCTATAAGGAATGCGTTGCTGCAGTGGGAGCCAGTGGAGGTCGTCCCTCATGAAGGCAGAGACGTGAGCAAACCGGGAAATGCCACCAACCAAGCGTGCTGCAGTTCGAAGAACCCTAACCAAGGAGTTCAGACGGACAGATAGTAGTAGCAGTGCTTTCACTAATGTTGCAGAGGACAAGGCCTGAATTTCCAGACATTCAGCAACAGTACCTAGCATACTGGTAGTTTTTTAATCCCAGGGCAACTTAGGTACTTCGAGTAAATAAATAATAATAATGCACCACGAGCAACAATGCCTTCAATAGAACCACCAACACCATGACCACAAACTCAATCATCAACAATATACAGACAGAAGAGAACACGATTAAAAGCCAGACCTGGTACATTTATGAAAAAGAAATGTTAGCATGATCAGCTTTTCTTAGCCTCTGCGAACGAATAGATTATGACCTTACCAGTCTATCTTGTCATATCATCTTCACACCAATAGTGTTCCATCAGTGTCCCTATTTAGCACATGTATGCATCCTTTTGCACTGGAAAGATTTCTAATGGGTTTTTACCTCAACCTAGGCTGTCTGTCATAATGGACTGATCTTCGGGAAGCTGACATCATAAAGGCACTTGATGACTGGTCATATAAAAGTTAATAAAAAAATTATTTATTGGATATCAACACTACGTGCTGTGCTATACAAGCTTAGCATATATCTATAGTAAGCAACACATATAATAAAATGGCGTCATAAGAATAAAATAGCGTTATCATACTGATAATAAAAGAATATATATATTCTGCAGTTAACTCTACAGTACTAAACATCACCTGCAATAGAGGTTTCTAAAACATATCATTTTCTGGCTAGTGCAAACTATAGTAGCACTCTGCTAGAAGCCAATTATTTTACAAAAGATCAACAGCCAAAAACATATGAAATAATTTTGTATTCAGAAAACATGGATAGTTTATTTATTCAAACTGTAATTGAATATTTTAATAATTAAAATGGTACCCAATGAAACCAGAGGAAAGGAGGTAATTTATGTTGCACATGACTAATTAGGGAACTAGTCCTGTAGCACTAAGAAAAACAAACTTGCAGTACAAGTTCAAGGCATCCTGGAAATGGTCGCTATGTAGAAACTTTATGTATTCGCTAACAGTTGATCAGTGTCTTTAATTGGCACTTGGTCATAAGATAATGGCTCTTCATAAATGCATAATAATAATGATTATACCAACAATGCTTTCCAAGATGTAACCGTAGGTTTTGGCGATCAACTTGTAATGTAAAGCATTCTCAATTGCCAGAGTTCGTACAACTGTTCGACTTCTACAAACAAAAATTATTTTCAGTCAGTCAAATCACAGAACAACAATGCCTTGGCAATAATGAATATCAATGGTAACTTTCCCCGTCAGTTCGCTGTCATCCATTCTGGTGGACTTTCGTCATCTTTTCCTCGTCTCTGGGATTGCATGCACTGGGAACGCTTCTAAAAGGCTATTGCTGCGAGAAGTGCTTTATAAATGGTCAGATACAATACAATCTCTATAGGCACGTGTCATGCACTTTACTTAGCACTGCACACATTAAAAAATTTCATTGTAAGTGCAATTATAGATCTGTAAAGCACTGCAGTGACAGACACTATACACATTGATCTCTGTGCTAGCCAAATGCAAGTAAATGTCACTATGCATTTATAGATAGCAACACTAAATGGAAAACATTTTAAGTAACTTCACAAAGTGCTGCATGTAAATAAGAATCAAGTTAAGAGCCACAACAATTGCGTATACATACAGACTACAGAGCCAAACAATAAGATGGCAAAACCCTTTAAGCAAATGTCTAGAGCCTCTGTTGGTATGTGCATCATAACAAAACAAACCTAACAGAAATGAAGGTTTTGTAGCAAGACACCGGATAGCGGTGCTAAATAAATGCATACAAAATAAATATTTATGTCAATACCAATGAATTATTTAGAAATATGAAATACTTACAATGCATACGCATAATGTAACAGTTGCTGTGTGTTTGACATGTGCTGTCAATCTTCTCAAATTCCAGATTTTGAAAAACTGCATAGAGTTCTAGAAAAAAAATCATATCATTCATTCAATTTCCAGAACTTCCAAAACACTACATTGCAAGCTAAATCATTTGAAAGAAATAATTTCTAATAGAAAATTTCTAGATGCATCGTTTCTTTTGCTTGCAACAAAATAAAACGAAGAGCTTTATACTTTTGTAATAAGATAACAAAAACTGACCCAGTGACCCTTTGTCCCAACACCAGCTTCACCAACAACAGTAATAATAGCACAAGAAATGGAAGGCCAAAAGAGGGCACTATTAAGTGCAACAGTAATTGGTAAAAAGTTATAACCAAAACAGTCATCAACATCACCACGACCTTCACAAGCAACAACAATATAAGCAGAAGAGCACTTCATTCAGCCAGCCCTGATGGGGTTATGGTAAGAAATGTTAGCAACATCATTTTCTCATCCTCTGAATATGAGGGTAAAAGGTTAGTCTCAGTCTTCTCATCAATAGTGTACTGTCAGTATACTCTTTATAATCAAAGTTTATGTCACCACTAAGCAACCCAAAATAATAATAACAACAACAACAACGACAACAATAGTAGCAAAAATAACAATAATTAACTAGCCATCCAAGAAAAATGCCATAGATCTTCAATTTTTAATCCTGTGGATAACATGTACTTCAGGTAAAAAAATAATATTCATTCAAAATTCCAGAACTTATGTAGCACCTCTACAAAGGGGCTACTCAGAAGCGCTCCCAACTCTATCACGCCAAAAATGCAGCCTTGAGTTTAATAAACAAAGTGCAACAGTTAGCACCTCAGGAAGCACACAAAGCTCCAGTGGAGTCCATTTCAGATAACTGGACCCACCACAGAAAAGACTCTATTCTGCATGGTTGTAGCTCATGCGAATGGAACCAAGAACCATCTGTTATATGCAGAACAGAGGGGCAGGACTTGACTTTGGATACCTGTGGAGCAACAGAGCTACAGCAGGTAGTCTGGGGCAATACCAAACTGACCTAACCATATCCCATAATAGCATTAATCATCATCATCATAAAAATGACAATGATGATGATATAATAATAATCATAAGCAGCAATCATCCATTTGCATGCAGCGCTTTAATATTGTGCCCTTCACAGGTCTGATTTTGCAACACAATGGAGATGAGAACATTTAAATAATGCACATGTTAAGTTTCTTTATATTGCAATCTTTTATTAAGGTTTTGCAGGGATAAAATTTTAAAAGAATTAAAAACAAAATAATAATAATAATAATAATAATGATAACAACAATAACAATAATAATAATACCGGTACATTTAATGAATAATTTTTACGTCTCCGTTTAGGCCTTCTTTTCTCAAATCCAGAGGGATCTGATGTACCTCGGGTAAAAAAAATAATTCAACGATATTGCCGGATCTTGACGAGTCCTAGCCGTCCCACGGTCCCCTACATCTCCGAATAATATTTCTAAAATCCTGAGGAATCTGTGATACCTCAGTAAAATAATAATAGTAATGATAATAATAAAAATAACAATATACTGCAGTAACAGTAATAATGGTTGCGAAACCAGGAACGAGGCCTGATTTCTTGGAGATTCATTTTTTAACTCCCAATATAATTTTTAGAAATCCTGTTGAATCATTGATATCTTATGGAAAAAACAATAACAATAAAAATAAAGTAAAAATTTTAAATAATAATAGTAATAGAGTAAATGCTCTGAATTGTAGTGGTTAGCACACCAGACCGTCACTAAAAAGGTTCGGACTAAAATCCATACCTAGCCAGGAAAACTGATGCTCGACTTCTGTTCCTGCTGAACCCCTGGCCAACTCAGGGTAGATGTTACTAACGGCTCGGTAGCAGATCCACAATATGGCCGCAACAGATAGAGGCAGAATAGAGCGACCTGACCTACGGCAATCGATAGCCCTATTATTCCGCTTACTAATCAATGGTCAAAACACCATGAAAAGATATATTTTCATAAATATTAATAAGCTTAAATAAGCTAAAGAATACAACAAAATGATTAAAAGTATTTTTTTAATTCACACAACTGGGCTACTAAGTTTGGGCTTGTTTTGGCATGGTACGTTAACAACCCGCATTAACTACATGCGAGAGAGCATAGTAATGCTTATTCCCGTTAAATAAGTAGGCCTAACAATATTTTGCTGAATTAAAAATAATGTGTAAGACAATGTCTGGACAGTCGAATGCAGGTTTCAAACCAATAATATTTGGTACCTAATTTCCGCTTTGAACGCCATAGGTGAGACCGCTCTAATTCTGCCCCTATCTGTGGCGCCCATATTTTTTATCTGCTAACAATAACCCAACTCAGATAAAATGTGTACATTGATAGTACACTACTGGTTAATAGATGAGACGGTGAGGGAGAGGATTGGGCACCTGCCTTCGTATGCCAATGCTAACAAAGCTGAAGTGCGAAATTTATACCAGCTTCGACCTGATCAACACCCACCTGAGACTCCTGAGTGAATTAGTGACAACGTGTCTGACAAAAAAGTTCTCAAGTTTTGTCATTTCCATTTCTGATGTATACATATACTGTGATTTAAAATAATATTTTCATGTCCACAATTTAATTTAGCTGATTAGCAAATTTTCTATTCAAATACCGTAATCATGTACAACTGACTCACTAACGCTGTTGACGGAAGAATTGGACAGGACAGAGCACCGACTGATTTGCCATTGCCACGTGGACAAAGTCGACGACACCGTAGAACCACAAAACAATTTCCGTTGAAAATGTTCATAATTTCCTGGAAATGCAAACCAGAATTTCACTGAGAATAAAATCAAAAAGCACACTAAATTATACGAGTGTTTGATATTTGCTCGAAAACCAAATAATTGCATGTAGTCGGACACCCATGACGCACGCATGCTTGTAAACCCCTATAACTTCATATAAAAGACAATTTCCGCCCCCATATTAATTAGCCATACCACAAAGTATGGGAATATGTCCTCTAAATTTACGAATAAGGTCACTCACTTGATTAAGTTGATCTTTTCTCGAAACCTCATCGGCCATTTTAACAGCCGTGAGATGTGGAAAGGAATTTCCGGCATCTTCGTCCCATCAAGGCCGCAGTTCAATGCGATCTAATTTTTATAGCGCAATGATTCGCACTTGACATTTGTTAAGGCCGAAAAATCGAGTTGTTGCGCGCAATAATTGCCCGTCATATATTTATCCTGATAATGTTGCAATCATGTATAAATTTAGCGACCCTCTGGTACCAATAACCAATTTTAATTTTATAAATTTTTAAACGCCTGACCTAGTCAGCGCTAGAGTAGGACCTGCCAAAAATTGACGGAAATAATTCAGTTAGACCTACTATAACAGTCTTTTGGTCTCCATTTAATGGCATTAGGCTATCCTTCAAAGTATGTTTGCTATGATAGACATAAATTAAATTTACTTGCTGCGAATATTGTATTACGCGTCAAATGTAGCCTACTTAAAGAAAATCAATAGGGTCAATTCTCAATTATCTTCGCTGCTTAAAAAGTAAGTAGGCTAGTTAAGCCTTCTAGAAACCACATTAAAGCGACAGGATAGAAAATTTTCTTATCACTTCATATCAAATTGTCAATTCGTATAGGTTTATTCACTTAATTATATGTGCACCAAATTAAAATTCCAGGATAGGCCTATTTTAACCTTGCTGCTCTAAAGAATAGTCAAGCATCAGACGCATGCAGATGCTAGCGATTACGATTAGGATTATTATAAAGCCCCAATAATTCCGAGCTGTCGTCAGAAATCCCATGTAGCATTGCTGACAATGGAAATCGCATATCACAAGATAGATCCTGGAGTTTTCTACTGATGCAAGGTAGGCCTAGATCTTGATTACAGGCATTTAGTCAAAACAGAATCGAAAAAGTGAAAAACAGTTCCAGGTCAAAGCGTCAGAGAGACTGGATTGTTTAAGCAACAGTTTTCAGTTTCTTGTGAAAGACCTTGGGGGAGATGGCAAGAAGCGAGACTTTTTGTTTGCTTTTGTTTAGGTCTTTGTTAGGCCTATTTAGGCTAATGCTCGTTAACGTGTCGGATGCTGTGAACGTGTCAGATGCTGTGAACGTGTCAGATGCTGTGAACGAAAAGCTATTCACATAGAAATTTATTTGTTGGCAGCTGAAGGCCTAATAAGCAAACGTTAAGTTTAAGTATCGAAACGTCTCTTTGTAAAGAAAAAAAATCAATTGAACAATTATCTTAAATAAGTTTGTGAAAAATAAAGTTTATAGCCTAGTGGGATTCGAACCTGCGACCTCTGGGTTGTATGAATCTACGCGCCTCCGTTATCAGATGAGCTAAATGGCACACATTGTAATAGACATTGAAATTCATAGTTAAACACATACCGAACGCTAGAAACTTGTTAAAAAGATGTGTTTTAGTCTAATGGCTAATGGCATTTCTAATTGAAATGTCCGACTATTCAACTATAATTTGTGTTTACGCTTAGGTAAACTTTGTCCAATGCTCATTACTGCCAGGGCTCATGCTCGCTCCATGTAAGCTTGGCTATTAATAAGTTGTCTATAAATTGGCTCGTTAAAAGCTTGTTCTTTCTCCAAGTGCATTTTCAGTTTCGATTACACAAAATTCAATGGCATAAGTTAAAAGTAGCCCAATATCTGAGGGGAAAACAAAACAGGTCCTATTCATGTTTGCTACATTTGATTGCCAAAATTAAAAAAAACATTAGTTTGGTAGCCGGTCATGGGTTTCGAACCCACAACTTTTGATCATTTGGTGGCATCTTAACCAGTTGAGCTATGATGCGCTTGAGTGAAACTCGATCCTAAACCCGCTTTAAAGGTGCATAGGCCTACTAGTCGCTAAATTTATCACAACGGAGAATAATGTCGGTTGTTTACAAATGATTATTGGCTCATGCTCGTCCATCTTATAATCTGTCAACGTAGGCTAAGCGCTTGCACTAGTAATCCTTTTTGTGGTAAGCCTACACCTTTGTGCAACCCAAGTCTGCACCCCTTTGTTCGGAATTCTAGCTTCATCGTGGTATTAATGCGCATTCCGCTCTAAGGAATGCGGCTGTTATGAGCTTCTAATAGCTATTTTCCACTTATCCTTTTACTTGAGAACAAAATAACATAATTAAACAAAATGCTTAGTTACTCGAAATAGTTATTTGCTAATTTTATAGGCAGCTATTACAAGGGGCTGTCGGAGAACTACATTATCGCGCGCGCGAAGTCAAAAGTGCTCTGTGAGCAAACGTCCAAAAACGGGAGTTTCACCGCAAAATGGCGCCGATAAATGTGGGTTTCGCCGTTTAGGGTCTTTGCGGGCAATCGGCCGCTTTTTAGCGGGGATATAATCGTTTAAAAACGTAAAATCTTCGCTTATATACGGTTATTTTTAACAGTGCAGTTGGTGTGTCTCGAATGGGGAACTAATATTGTATTGGTTCAATCAGGCGCCAAAGTAAACAGTGAATACTACTGTGAACATGGTCTGAGACAAGATTTGCTGCTTGTAATTCAAGCGACAAGTGGTCGCCATAACTGAACATTGCAGCAAGACGGAGCTCCATCTCACACAGCCAGAAATACATGTACAATGAACTTTCTTCGTCAGGAGAATGTTGACTTCATCGAGCCAGACATGTCGCCACCGAGCAGTCCTGATTTAAAGTCAGTAGATTATGCCATATGGGGTGCTTTGCAAGAAAAAGTCTACCTTCGGCGAAAATTTACCACAGTTGAGCAGCTCAAGTTGGCAATAATCAAAGGATGGAGAAAGCTGGGGCAGCGCTTTATTGACAGTAGTATAAACGAGTGGCGTCGACGCTTAGAAAAACTCGTTGAGTACCAAGGAGGACACATTGAACATGATTTCTGATTAGCTAAACACTTGGCAAATAAAAATACATGAAACAAATATAATTAACTGAATTATATTTGTAAATAACTCGTATGCTACAAGATGTTCTCACTTTTTTTGGCCCACCCTGTATAGCCTACGCACTTTATATGGGCCCAATACTGCCGCCAACGAAAGAGATAGGCTAAGTAACCACTTTATGCAACATGAAACAATTTGCATTGCAGTTATTCTACGAGCATTGCGATTGCTACAAGCCTGTAGCAGGCCTATATGTAGCCTACACCAAGATTTCTATTATCGTTGCTTGAATTTGATTCAAACCGAAGCTCATGCGGCCTAAACATGTCATCGCAGCAGGGCGAAAGAGTAGTTATTACCGTCACTATCGGGTGAATTTAAGACTTGCATGGACAACACACCGAAACCCCCGTATAATAGGATAGACGTGCTTTGTAGGCTGCTTTTAGCGCCCTTGTATTGCATGCAGTATGACAGTCTGTTCTTTTAGTAGTTAGGTCTATGATTTGTGATTTGTGTTCCTGGGATTTGGAAAATACCCTTTTTTACGTTATTATGTGGACGAGTCCAATGAATCCTCGTCTCTTTGTAATCGTAAACATAAATTTTATAAAGTTATATAATTGACCTTGGTCTCGCCTCCTCAAGAACTCTTACCCAGACTCATCTAATCCTCCACCTTCCGGTCCTTGGCCCAAATGACAGCCACCTCAACATCCACTCTGCCCCACTGACCCTCTGGAAAACGAACTTGACCTTCCTTTGATCAACTCTCAACCACACGGGGACCTAAATGGCGTGGCGTCCATTCAAACGGGCGAGCGGCGGGGAAGGATCTCACCCGATCAAATTCACTGAAAAATGAACAGGGTCGAGGCCATAGACGACCGATATATAAAATCCGATTACATTTACATTTACTCTTTGGGAAACTCCTGTGACATGACCTAAGCACTCGTCAATGAGCTGGTGATTCGCGCTTGCTTTCCGAGTGGCGCCATAGACTTTTTGAAGATCACGATTAGCCTATAGTATAGGCTATACGTGTACGATTATAGGTTGCCATGTGAATCGTGGCGGTCTGGTGCTGCATGGACTGACTGTTTTCAGCACGTCAGATAATACGCAACTATAGACTTTCAAACCAACTTCAGAATTTAGCAGAACAACTTGTAGAAACCAGATCCTTGCTGTAAAGGTCAAACAAGCTTTCTAATATTTGTCTTTTAGCTTATTTAGTTCGGACAAAAGTCTTTCTACGATATATTGAATCCAGAATCCTAGAAGTAATTAGCCGTCGTACTGACGGTACTGTTCATGACGCCAGTGTTTAGTGTTTCATTCGCTGAGGCTGCAGTCGATGACGGATCACCGGTCGATGGCGGAAACAACTGGTAAGTCAGGAGAAAGTATGTGATCAGTAGGCCAAGAATCTAACAAGAAACAAATGGAAATATTACTTGACTCAGTGGCGTAGCCAGGAATTTTTCATGGGGGGTGGTGGTTGTTTTTTGTTTTGCCTGGCCGGAATACCCTTTCTGAAACCAACCCAACAGTGTTACAGTAAATAAATAGGGAATAAAGTAACAAAGGGAATAAAGTAAGAAAAACAATTGTTACTACAAGCAATGTTTTTTTTTATTTAAGTGGATAAATAACCTTAAAATCTTTTTTTCCGAGGTCAATGGGGGTTTAACCACCGAAACCCCCCTTGGCTACGCCACTGACTTAACCATGTTAACAGAGGAACTAGATCTATGCTTACATTACCAAAGCGACATTGCTTAAACTATAAATGCACGTAAATGTAAATGTAGGCCTAGGCTAAGTGTAGCCTAAATGCTGAGTTCAAGATACAACGCATTGACTATACTACAGGAAAGAAGAGAAATATATCCTGAATGTTCCATGCAAACACCACAGATACCTAGTCATGGGTGCACGTAATAGTAGAGTAAAATTTGCGATTCTTTAAATAATTGGCCAAATGGGCTGCAAAGGAAGATATATAATTTCATGCTTACGCGGAAATAAGGCTAGCAAATCGAGATTATTGACTGATCTTACTAACCGTTAGAATTGTGTTTCGATCGATGACAAAGATTTTCAAAACAGTTAAGCCAATCGGTTCTCCCGATAAGCGGATGCGAAACGCATTGATCTGCAAAATGCAATATTAGGATTTAGGTCCATATATGAGTCTGTAACCCGAACGTGCAGGTTGACAACATAATTACTATGCAATCAACAGTTAATTAACAAGTAGGCTAGGCCTAGCTTCAATAAAAATTTCAATATTTTTTCACACCGTCTAAGTAGACCTATATTGAGAGTTTCTTTAGAAACATTTATGTTAAGCTACATATACACTGTGTCCGGATAAAAAGTGACCCATTTTGTAAATATAAATAGTAATTAAATATGCATCGATTTTTTAGATTCAAGCATCGTTTTAATCCTGACATAGGCTAGCCTAGGTCTACTTAGTAACAAATTTGTAATTTATGAAAGTCCACAGTGAGAAATGACGTCATGATTGCGTTGTTAAAGTTGTAACTTTAAAACAAACGCTGGTAGAAATTGGCGCCCATACAAAAATGCAATGTTGCTATAACATGTTTTGAGAGAGAAAATTACGGTGCAAAGAAGTGTTTTAGGACATTTCCGGACAAGGGATGGACATTGGCCATTCTAAAGAAGCTTATGAGAAATAAAGAAAAATTGATGTAGCCTAATTGGATTGTCTGCGCATATTACGAGTAGCGATAGACCGTAAATGTAGGAAAAAAGAAACTTTCAATTTGGATGCAAATTGCGTCAGTATAACGTCATTGTTGAATAAGTGGAACTTTTGTGTTTTCAACAGTATTAGATATTAGATGCCAGCATAGGCGCAATCACGTCCTAAAAGTTGGGGGAGACCAAATGAATCACGTCCTAAAAGTTGGGGGGGACCATAATGATAAACTCAATGGGACCACTCAAAAGTTGGGGGGACGTGTCCCGTGGGTCCCATAGGGTGGTTGCGCCTATGGATGCCAGGATTGAAATGGTGTTTGAATTTTGAAAAACGATGAATATTTACTATCTGTTTTTATTTTTAAAAATGTGTCCCTTTTATCCGGACACAGTGTATATATATATAGCCTCTATAGCCTATAGGCCTAAAACATTTAAATTGCCTTTAAATTAGTGAGGCACTTAAGAAACGATTAAGCAGTTAAATATGTCACAAGCTGCTTATGCAGGCCTATGCTACTATACCTGTCCAATTGTTTCCGCACTCTGGTTGGTTAAATCAATATCTTGAATTCGCTCGAAGATTTCGTGAATCTTTAAAAAAACAGAAATAGGCTACACTGAAATTCTAACATTTTGAAGTTTTAGACATTTTGGCACTTTCATGAATTTAACAGGTGTTGCAGAAAACGAATTGCTCAAGAATTAGACTCAAGTTAATGTCAGAAACGGTCAAGTAGGCCTACCTTGAAGGCTTGAAACCAGAATGATATATCCTATCATCAAGACTTAGGCTTATGTCAATATCACAAAGTAGACTACGGCTTTGAGACACTGAATTAACGCTTGATCACGACATCTAAAGTTTCTTCACGTCTTCCACGCAGGAAATTTAATTATAGGCCCTAATAAGACGAGCCTCAAACTAAGCAAATACTTGTAGGGCAACTGGGTAACTGGATATGCAGCACCGTACATTCATCCTACTGTCCTGGTAGCCTACGGTCTATTAGACCCAAAAAGTTTGATTGGGTGCCCGTACGTCATATGTCAAGAGCTTGTACTCAGCTGTATAAAAAAATCAGGAACGGTTTGGGTTGCTATAGTTGATCGTCTTATTCGGCTATAGGTGCTTGTATCTGATATTATATGACTACTTATATTAAATATCTACCATGCATGGAGTATATGCCTAGGCCTAGTTGCAAAATCACCGTTATAAGAGAGCGAAGCCATCGCCGCCAGAGTTAGCAAAGCCATATCTCGTAAAAATTAAGACTCTCTTGTTGGTTTGGAGCGAGGTCATCGCCTGGGCGCCCGCAGAAATTTTTCCACGATGGGGCAAAACACAATGGTATACGGTTCAATGTTTTAACGAGAGCTGAAAATTTCAAAGCAGAATATTAAGACCACGAGTAGGCTTTTTTACAGAGTTTTCAGCTTGTAGCCTATATTAAATTTTCTCAGTTTTACTTTGTGCACCGATCGTTAGTAACATTTGCGCTTTAGTGTGAATTTTTTGTTAAAAACGGTAAAAACCAGAAGCAGTCGTTAAAAATATAGGAAAATCAGATAATTCAGATTTTTAGGGGGAGGCCAAGTGCCCCCTCTTGCCCTTATGTGCGGGCGCCCATGGCGGACGGAGTTCTGCCGCCTGAGGGATAGAGACCAACCAGGCATGGTCAGTGCCAACGTCGAGTCTATAATTTATATCAATAATCACGGCATCGTCGCTCGACCTCCACCATATAATTATGAACTTCGCTGATCCACATTAGGTTCCACCTCCACTTGAAATAAAGTGTTGTTCAGGCCGATAATGTTGTCAAGTCTAGTTTAGGCTCCCTATATGACATTTATAGAGCGCTTACATCTGTTAAAGGCAACTCCACCGACCGTGATGGCATGCAGCCGTGGTTGATATCAATCATGGCACATCTCTTAGCTCTTCGAACATCTTGCGGATTAATTAACATGCTCTCTTCTGCCCCTTTACAGTGGCATGATCACGTACCCCGTAGGCTATATAGGCGTATATCCAAGATTTCCCGCCATTTCAAAGGGGCTGATCTTGGACCCATTTCTATTCCTTACATCCCTCGCATCTTTGAAAAACTGGTTCTACGTAAATAGTTTTACCTCTTTACCTCCGAATCCCAGTCCAACTGGATCTTCACAGATCAATTTGCAGACCCATATGTTTCTTGATTTCAATAAGGGTTTCGATACTATAAGACACACGCACCTAACCGATCAACTAGTATCCCAACCCAGTTGAACCCACTCCGCCTATTTTAATACAATAATGGGTATATAATAGGCCACTTAATTAATTGCTCTCTTGCACGAGTGTCAGCACTGGACCTTACCTTGGATCTGGTCATTACCATTTCCAGCCTTAAACCCTAATTCTGTGGAATCATGCTGATCATGAACACACGTTTCCAAAGTTTCTCTGACTTTCATTCAATCTTTTACTCTGACTCAATCTGTTTTAATCTCTTCTAGTTGTTTATTTCTACCGTTAATGGACCTAATTGTCGTAGTGATTAATTGTCGGTGGTTAGGCGGTTTAGGCCTGTAATTATAATTTGATAGGTATGATAGATAACCTAGTATGATAGGATGCCATCAAAGGTACTGTTAATGAAGTCGTCAGCAATCTATTTTTAACGTGCCACGTGGTAATAATTAAGAATACGTACCGTATAATCTTAGCAGCTTCGTTGACAAACTGTCATAGGTTTACCTTCGACACGCCTGTGCTTGTAGCTATAGTGACTTGAAACACAGTAATTATTCAGATAACCGGTCATCTATTCTAACTACAAGAGGTGAAAAACTTGGTGAATGAGCTTATTCTAAATTGAATGGGCTTGTAGTCAAAGGGTCTAATGAAATCACTGAGAAAAAGATTCCTTGGCAACAATCTGCAAGAGTCAAGACTAGCTTATACACTGTGAGCCATAAAAAACCGTGCCAATTTATTCTTAGCTATATCTCGGTCGATATTTTAACAATTTTATATCTTTTTGTGTCGTTTGAAAGAAAAATTAAATCTCTACGATTTACTTATTTACTTGCGCGATGACGTCATATCCGTTTCGCAGCATAATGTAAATAAAGTTGATGGTTGAAAATTTGAGTTAAAATTTTAAAATGTTGAGCTATGAGGATAAAATTTTAATTAAAAATCTGCAGGAATGCAAAAATTATTCTTCTAGACGATTAATTAAGGAGTTTCCGAACAAGAATTGGAAAAGAAGAACATTAGATGACTTTCTGCGAAAGTTGAGAACTATCGGTTCAGTTGAACGCGCTGCGGGAAGTGGTCGGCCAAAATCGTCGCGAACTGAAGATAATATCGCCGCTGTCAATGAATTGGTTCAGAGCCAGGAAGACCAGCCTAAAACACATCTTTCAACCAGACAAATCTAGAGAGAGCTGAATCTTACACAAACGACGGTCATAACGATTTGGAACTGAAATGCTTATGGAACAGCGCGTGTACCAAAAGCGCATTCAGAACACTGATGAACTTCGGCAGTGTCTCGTATCCATCTGAAACGATCTGGAACAACATCTTATTGACACTGCAATTGACACTGCAATTGATTGGCAACATGTGTACGTGAAAAAGGAAGTCATTTTGAACACAAACTTTAAACAAATAAAGGCACTGAAAAATTGGTTGCATTTAAGTAGTAAAAATGCAGCATTGACCGATTCTCACGTGTTTTTTTAGTGTCTTCAGTTTCGCAAGACAAGTTTAACATACATGTAGAATGAAATCGATAATGTTTATTTCTGCTCTTTAGAGTATTGATTCCTGTTTAAAATGATGCAAAAAGTGTACAAATCGATAAAGAAATGACAGAGATGTAACTAAAAATAAAGTGGCACGGTTTTTTATGGCTCACAGTGTATATAGGCGAATTATTGATCGACGAATTTCGCGAGTATTCCGAAACTCTTACCGATTGATTGACCATTATTCCGCTGTGCGCAACTACGATCAGTTCGATCACAGGCGAGATTATCCAGATTATTAAAACACTCAAAAAGTATTCATTGCTTCTGGACTCTGCGTTGAACATCAAAGTGTACAAGTACAGAACCGTCAGAAAAATATTTCCTACAAGATATATAGCAGTGTTTACGCAAATCTGACCATCGACCTTGTCTACCATTCGACACAGCGCTTGATGACGGCTTCGTACAATTTCGAAATTCCCCTTAGCAGCTTCAGGATCCCTGACGATATCATGGACCATCTCTGTGCATTTCTTAAACTCATGACTGATGACTGAAGACAACGCGTAATTCCACAACAGAGGAAAGATGATTGCGCCTGACGAATAAAAGTGCAAGACAAGATACACGGTGCTCATGGCCGTTCGAACAAGGTTGCTTGGATTGCGAATTATTGTATTATATGGAGCTATATAAATATTGTAAACTGCGTATTCGCCGAAGGAGTAATAAGCGGTTGAAGCAATGGAAAATGTTACGGAAATCCAAGCAAATACGACGCATGAAATCACTTTTATTCTTAGACTTTTAACCCAACGAGAGTTTGTGTCTTCGTTGTTGAAGGTTTGCTGCACTTCTTGTATTCTTCCTTTCTGACTGGCTCTGTAGCACGAAGTCTGAGCGACTGCACCAATTACCGTCCAAACTAGGGTACCTATTTTCTGGAAAAGACCCTGCCATTGATAATCTCCACCAAAAATCGTGAACATTCTGATAGCGTTCAACCACATGATTACTGCAACTGATAAGCAATAGAAGCGCGAGTACTGCTTTGTCGCTCTGAGTTTGTCTGTCTTCTCAAAGTATAAACCGAGTATTCGCATACTGACTGTTAGAGTCAAAAGAACTTTGTGAATCAATGCTCGGTTAAGATTTTCTTTAACTGAACTTTCTCTAACTTCTGGAATTTCACGTGCATCTCGCAACTCGACGATTGCATCTCGTTTCGGATGGACTTTACACGTGCTCATGATTTTCCTTAGCTTTTAAAATTCTATTTTAATTCTTTAAAGGTGTCTAGAAACCAAACTGAATTTTTGGATAATGCAAGCGTGAACCTCTTCTTGAATAAGCCTAACAATAAAAGGTTTGAAATTCACTGCAGTAGGTGTCATTTTTTGACAGTATCATATGATGTCGTATAGGCCTAAGCGAAGCGATGCCGACCATGTCGCAAATGATCGTTGCTTGGCGCAATGTTAACAGAGATATCAAACGGTGGGCCTACCGCCATGGTCTGTTGTTTAGTGTTCCCATTAACATCGATCGATATGTAAGTCTAGTAATACACACCGTAGCCTTCATGGTTGGTTTCTATTGTCGCACAAATGATTGAGTTTCACGTCGCGTACGAAATGACAGCAAAGGAAAAAGCACACACATTAGTAGAAATGTAAAAATATTTGATTGTCGAATGTTAGACTGGAAATCTGCTTTGTTGTGAGGTTCGCCATTACCGGACTTTCATATGCATGACATTTTTTGTGGGCAGATTATTCATTCTGTAACAGTTGATCGTCTAAAAGCTTCTGCAGATTAACTAAAAGCTCAGAGTTGGCCTAAATGCAGTTAATCGATCTTTGGATAATATTTATAATGCGTTCTATATTGGCCTTATTTTAAGCTATAGGTAGGCCTATACTGCTGATATGGCAATATTGTTAACTAAAACAGTGTGATTTGCTCCATACTATTAAATAGGAAAATTATAAAATATATTGTGATTTGCTCTACTACTAAATTTTATATATAGGCCTAGGCCTATTGGAATTTACACTGCTTGCAAGCCTTCACAACTGTCGCGTTTTCTAGCAGTTGAATAATCTAGCATATCGTAGGTGCAGATCAGAATTGTTCTAGAATGTTCATATCACGCAAAATCAAGATGAAAAAATTCCACAATGACCTTCTCAGCTATCAAATGCACGTTTTGTAGGCAATGTTGCACCGGTCCGACTTGGCCAGTTAACATTGCCCTGACAAGACGTGAAAGGTCATATATATATATATATATATATATATATATATATATATATATATATATATATATATATATATATATTATAATCATAAAATTATAGGATGGTACCGTATGCCTAGGCCAAGTTACCTATCCTTCTGGTTTCCCGCAGGTGTTTTAGTCTTATAGCCTATAGGCCTACCATATTACGGAATTCCTATATTTTGACACACACACGGACATAAGTTTGAATATGCCACTGTACAGTAGTGACTAAGATGCAGCTATAGACATTCTGGCATTTGCGGCGGACTATAGGACTAGCGAAAATGCCGTGGATGTATGAGGCGAGACAACAGTTGAGGAATAGGATAATTATGCGGATCGAGTGTGTCCAAAATGGAACTCATATTGCACTGGAAGAAAATGATGTTGGCCGTAGCCTTACAGCATTTGTTGTCGAGCGGTGATAACAGCTGATCGGCTGAGTTTTCAGGGAGGGGGTCCTGTAAGTTTCTGCATGGGTACTTGCTGGATCGATCGTTACTCGTAGAATGCTGTACTATCCCAGTGCACAGGGAACTAGATTACGCGCACTCCCTATTATAACAGCATTGTCAATTTGTCAGTTGTCACTAAGTCTTGTGGACAGCTGGACATCGAGGGCCTGTGAAGTTCATAAAATATTATTCCTATAGAGTATGGACCTATGATGCATGTTCTAGCCTAGGCCTACATAAAATAGGCCTTCAGAAACACATGGACCGACATGCAAACCTATGACAATTTTAGAAAATAGTTGTTAGGTCCAGGGGTGTATACAAGGAGAAGCTACACCCTCTGTCCCCCCGAATTGGCTTAGGGATTTTTAAAAGCAATATCCACTTAAATAAGAAAAACAAAGCAATTTTTTTATTAACGTTTGCTTTTCTTATTTTATTCTCCTTATTACTTTATTCCCTTTTTATTTTCTGTAATATTGTAGGGTTGGTGTCAGGAAGGACCAGGTCATAACCCCCCCCTCCATAAATTCCTGGCTAAACGGCCACTGGTGAGGTCAGGCGTTGGTTTATGTGGAGTTGGATCCTTCAATAAAGACTTTACTTTGAGGTAATTTGGGTCATGAGAATGACAAGGGGATTGAACCTCAACCCCCCTTGATATTCACCTTGCATGTAGGAAATTACAGAGGCCTAACTAAACTAATTTGTTACTGAAATGCCTATAGGTCTGCACTTCCTTGTGTTGCTGTTGTTTTTTCTTTGTCGATCTTCCTCATTCACTCTTAGGTACATGTAGATCAGAATTCATTCATTCATTCATTCGAGTATTTATATAGCGCCTCTTCAAGGAAACTACTCAGAGGCGCTCCCGACTCCAGTACGGACAAACAGAACAGTTTTTAAGTGCTTATAGAACGTGTCAGAGAGTGATCTAGGGAACAGGCGCAGCTCAAGTGGGAGGGCATTCCATACCACTGGGCCAACCACAGAAAAAGCACGACTCTGCATGATGGAGGTACGAACAAATGGGACAAAGAGTACTTCCCTAACAGCCGAGAGTAGGGACCGACCAGTCCGAGCACTTAACACAGGCCGACAAAGATCGAGTAGGTAAGATGGAGCAAGACCTAGCTGGCAGCGCCATATTAAGGACGAGATTCTGTATTCGATGCGCTGACGGACTGGGAGCCAATGCAGAACCTCCAGCATGTAATTTGTAACATGACCAAATTTGGGCAGATGACCAATGAGGCGTGCTGCAGCGCGCAGACTACGGTCAAGAGAAGATAATCGACCAGATGGTAAACCAGCATAAAGGAATAGGCAATAGTCAAGACGGGCTGAGACAAAGGAATGTACAAGCGTAGTTGCAGCACCAGTTGAGAGAGAGCGAGCGACAGTGCGAAGCTGGCGCAGCTGATAGAAACAGGAGCGACTGAGACGATTAATGTGAGGTACAAAAGTAAGTTCCTGATCTAGCACAACACCAAGGTCACGGACAGTGGCGGATTTAGGTTTTATTGCATGGGGGGGGGGGGGCGAGGAGAATTTCAAGAGGCCGCCTGTACTTACATAGTTAAAACAGTAAATTAATTTTAATTCGTCCGATTTAGCCGAATACATCGAACAGAATCAAGAATCTAAAACAGAAACTTTTTAAACTTGTGCACTTGACTACTTTCAAGAGTTACATAAATTTATGTTTAGGCTTTATATAACAAATATTTATTAATGTTATTTTAACTTATTTATTGGATATTGATCCAGGTAAACGTGTATTTTAGCGTCGTAAATTATTCTATTGCATGGGTTTCAGCATGGGTCGAGTGCAAGTCGCATTGAGGCGGCCCGTGTAAAAATCTGTCTAAAGTTCTGTGACACTATGGCAAGGGAATGAAAATTTATAGTGAAAAAATGGGTTTTCACCCCCCCGCCCACCATGGAGACCAGAGTGTGTGAGGGGGCGAAAACCCATTTTCCTCTGGCCCCATGGTGGTAGAAATTCGCCAACCCCTCCACCGGGTACTTCTGATGGCCCTCTGTCTAGGTACAAAGTTTCGGATGAATTGCTGAGTCTTAGCGAATTTTTTTATATAGGCTACGCAATGCGGCCATGGACCATAGCCTAGTAATAAATAAAAATAAGTAATTATGTAAAGAGTGTTAAATTCATGGTGTGATTGCGTAAAGTCGTTAAAAATTATTATAATATTATAATTAACTGGTAAAAGTATGATAATTTAGTTTCCATGAAGGACATTTTAGGTTTAAGTAATAAGTACGGACCGGGCCCGAGGGGCGCCATTTCTTGCCCAACAGGGGCACGGGGGGGGCGACCAGACCCCCCAGGCCTGGACTAAATCCGCCACTGGTCACGGACTGAGGTGGAGAAAGTATAGTCGGGAAATTCAGCAGAGAGGTGAATCAGATCAAGCTTAGACAGCTGCTGCCTGGAGCCCAGCCAAATGAATTTAGTCTTAGCAGGGTTTAGTCTAAGACGGTTTGATGCCATCCATGCTCTCAGGGCAATGAGCACCTGACTCATAGCCCTAACTGCAGAGGAAGCGTTAGATGAGAGGCAATGCATGTATGAGGATGTTGAACTTGTAAAATTAAGTTTATAAGGGTGCAGATCAAGTTTTGTGTGTGTCTTGTCCAAAGGTGCAGAATTGAAACTCAAACACTATATATGTATATAAAATTATATATAGTTATAGATTGGCCATAAAAATTAAAGCATCGATCACGGTACCACTACTCGCATGCAGACTTAACCTGCATATTGCGTGTTAGTTTAATGCATATCTTGAGAAAACGATGTTGAACTGGGAGATAGGCTACGTTCGATCGTAACAGCTGAAAAGCCATATATAAGTCTAACGTAGGCATAATTAAGTTATGTACAGGGGCGGATCCAGGGGCAAATCCGGCCATGGCTCCAGTGGCGGTGCCCGGGACGCTAGGGGCTAAGTACCCCTAAAAAGGCCATCCGGGGCTAAGCCTTCCCTAAAAAATGAAATACATCCATGAGATTTCGATCAAATGACTAAAAAAAGGTCGTCAGAAATTTTGGCGGATCAAAAAGGATAACATTTTCCACAAAGATTTTCAATGACTAAAAAAGGTCGTCAGAAATTTTGGCGGATGGAAAATTTACTCCGCGAGGATTTAGTCCCCAAAATTGAAATCCTGACGCCGCCACTGATGTCCCCCATTTAGAAATTTCTTTATTTTTTGCCAGCTATTCTGGCTCGCAAAGTTGACGTGCTCTCCCCATGAGTAGTAATTCGTAGATCGTATCCCCCTTGGTTATGCATATGAATTCGACTGCGGTACTTTGACAGCAGACTTGACTTAATGGCCTCTGCGAGGCTTTCGCCCGCATCAGCCGCTCCTCAATGCATGGACAGCCTCCATGCAGTCGCCCCTGTCCTGTCCTGTCCTCTCCGCGTCGCGTCGCCTCGCCCACGGTTAATCCCATCCTCAGGCAGTCGTCTTCCACCATATCCATGGGCGGAGACCTAGGGGGGGGGACATGGGGACGGTCCCCCCAATGGAGGTTTTGGGGGACGGCCCATGCATTTGTCCCCCCCTCCCCCATCGTTGAGCGTCACGACTAAAAAAAGGTCATCAACTTTTTTGGCGCCGAAAATAGAATTTTTTTTGAGATTTTCCGGCCGGATGACTAAAAAAAGGTCCAATTTTTTGGCGGCGAAAAAAAATTTCGTCGAGATTTCGCCGGTCGTCAAAAATTTTCGCCGGCAAAAGATGGACATTTTTCGGCGACACTCGTCCGTCAAAAAATCTCGTGTCTTTCCGTCCCCCCTCCAAATCTCCGCCCAGGTCTCCGCCTATGACCATATCCATTCATCGCTTCCTGGGCCTGTCTCTTCTCCTCTTCCCATGCACATATCCCTGCAGTGTCACCTTTGGGTATCTTCCGCTCTGCATTCTGGTGACATGTCCGAAGTAGGCCTACCGCATTCTTCTGATATGTATTCTGTCCACAATGTCTCGCTGGATTTTCAGTCTGCTGCGTATTTCCGTGTTCCTTGTCCTTTCCCTCCTTGTAACCCCCTCTATCCTTCGCAGGCACGTCATTACAAATAGGCCTACCCTCAATCGTCTTTTCTACATGACATTGTTTCTCTCTCAGCGTCCACGTCTCTGAGTTGTATAACAGTAGGCTACGCAACACCAACGTCTATACTTCAGCCGACAGGTTGGCCTATCTATATATAGAGACAGGGCTTTGTTACGGGCCGTATATAATTATGGCCTACGATCACGCATACATTACATGTATATTTGATAGGGCTAGAGTAGGTTCATGTACACGTAGGCCTATAACATAGAGGCTAAGGTAATTTATCAACTATAGCCCTGGGCTGAGCTAGCTGACTGAGCGTGGCTGTATAAAATCGTATGTATTATTTTATTAGGCCGTTATGGTATACATAGCGCATATGTGTGTTGTATATAAATATATATATATATATAATTATATTCTTTGGCCGTTGAAGTGTTGAACTACCGCATAGATATAGCGAACATCATTGATGCGTGTCAATGTCGTGTCGGAAGCAAAGTAAGTTTTTCTATTATGTGCATGCAATTGCTCCGAACTACCAGTGCATGCAAATATCCCATAGGGAGGGTGGGTACCATGGGGAGGGTGGGTATCTATACCTATTCTTAGATGGGTACTATAGCTTTGGAGATGTACGCATTTGACCAACAGGCCTAGGCCTAATAGGCGCATTCGGTCTTCTCCCTATAACTTTGTCAACCATTACCATATAGAAAAGTATATTTGCTCTGCCCACATAGGCCAATGGCCAACGTTGCGTGAGCTGCCATTGCACGTCACGTTAGTTAGAGAAAAGTGTACAGCTGTACGTGGGTCTCTGGGGAAGACTTATCTGTACTTTAAAAACTTGTGATTCAGTGCAGGATTAGTTTAAAGAGTAACTGACTGTTCGAATAAGCTTACTGTGCGTCGTACATTTGCGTCTGCGTTGGATTTGTATGAAAAAGAAGTATTTAAATTGAAGACTTAGTACGTGAATTTACTTATAAGCATGGCAAGTGAAGGATTTGAACATCTTGTGAGTATAAATGTACGAAGATCTGTTATATAGGCCTATAGGGATTAGGAGGTCTATTAAAGATGGCCATGTAATAAATTAAAACTGTTGCAAAAAATTCAAAATTTATTCACAAGTGTGTATACTTGTTTATCATTTACTTTTTGTCTTTCCTATTAGCACCAAGTCACTTCCATCTCTAGGCCTACCATTGTCTGCCTATCTGGACCTTGCATATCCCACTATCCCAGTTCAACCGTGCTACTCCCTTCAGCATATTTTCGATTGCGGTTTTCTCTCCTGCTTCCTCTCTGTTATCGTTAATTGTGCCAACCTACGTGTAGCTCTGTCTAATTGGCAGGCAACTTGGATCACCCATTACACCAGAAACAATGGAGTTCTCTCTCTCTCTCTCTCTCTCTCTCTCTCTCTCTCTCTCTCTCTCTCTCTCTCTCTTTCTGTCTCTCCCTCTTCCTATTTTTCTATTTTTTGTCTCTGTCTGTCTTGTCTGTCTTTTTCCTTTCGCTTTTTATGTCTGTCTGTCTCTTGGTCTCTCTGTCCGTGAGTCAATACCTCTATCTATATAATATTATTATTTATTTGCCTCATTTCTTTATTTTTACATCCAGATGACACAATTCATGCCACTGTTCTGCTGTTCTGCAACTTTCTGTGCTATGGGTACATAATCATGATATCTGCATGCACAGCCACATTCCAGTTACATATCAGCTGCTAATGGCACTTTCACAAGTGGGCTACTTTTTCAACTTTAATATTTAGTCATACAGTAATATTCATTGCTGGTCTACTGGGAATTTGTGAAGAAGGCTTATTGTATCCATGAAGATTTTGTAGACCAACTATATCCTTATCATAATGCAGTCCGTTCTACTATAGTTACATGTAATTTTATTGATTTTTCCAACAGGATGTTGATATAAGTGAAACTGTCAGAGATCTCTTTGCATCTTGTGAACTTGGTCAACTTGCAGTCATTGAGGCATTCCTGAAATCTCATGGAGAGTTCAGTGTCACCAGTTTCAAAAATGAGGTAATAATATGATATTTGACCTTTTAGTTTTGCTATTTAATTGTAATCATAATGCAAACCTTAAACTTCTTAAGTACCATGTGAAAGTCAAGCAGAGGACACCAACTTATTCACAAGTTCTTTTGCACCAAGAAACTAGTATTTTTATACTTTAGTTGGAGAGGGTTGAAAAAGTTTTATTGAGACAGGTGATGATATGAATTCAGTTTCCACAGCATCAATTAAATTATTTTTATGTCAGCTTTTGCATTAGCTTCTAAACTAAAGGTAATCATGAGAATTTAGGTGCTATTGTCGCGAAGTCCCCCACTCGTCCGAAAGTAACCTGTACTTCCGGCCTCATAGGTGACTCGCCTCGCTGTAGAGCCCTAGGGTCTTTCCCACGATTAAGGCCACCTTTTAGCGCCGGGTCCATAATCCGTGCGATCTCGTAAGACCGGTTTCCGCTTTTATCATACTCATGATAATTTACCCGGGGCTGTGTAATTAATCGTTCACTTCTTCTGAATCTGCTCGTATCTGCATTCTGTGGTACCAAAGGATGGCTCGAGTGTATCGGCACGGCAACTGTATTAGTTGCAACTACAGACCTACTGTAGTCAGGGTTCGGTGGGAACTCTACAGCGAGTTGTCCTTCAAGTGTATCAAGGCGACACATAATTTCCCCTACTTGAGATCTTACTTCGCCGGCTTGTGACCTCATTTCCCCATGAAGGGCACCTACTTGTGATTCAATCTGTCCATGAAGCGCACCGACTTGTGATTCGATCTGTCCATGAAGTGCACCGACTTGTGATCCAATCTTGGAGAACTTATTATCCATCCGGTCCATCATCAACTCAAGGATCGAACTGACTCGTGACCTATCAGAGGCACGTGACCTTCTACCGTCGTCTTCGTTCGGGCGCTCCATAAATACCGGAGAGGTAGGTCGACTCACGCTCATGATCAGAATGACAACTCACTTTGTTTCTTAATTAATCTAATTTATTCACAACTAAGGTACAGATCTAAACTACAGAAGTATTAGCTTTAACAACCGACAATCGTTCACAACTTGGAAAAATTATCATAAAGTCCCAAATTCACTTAATGGCGATTAATTCCCGTTTTTCCCATTTTACCTTAATTTCCACATACCTTAACTTGGGATCGGAAGCTGGGAAACGAGGTTTTATTCCACCGAAACGACGCAAGTATATGTGTAATCCACGCGATGATTTGCTGACGGTGCAACTTATACTCCACGATTGCGCTAAGATAATTTCTCGGTAATCCAGTGAAATAGGTATTCCAAATGATATATCCAAGCTTCGCGTAGTTGCCGCAATCGAATTAATCCAATTTGACTTAATATTCCACGATTCAGACCGATTTTCTTACACAAATTCTGCCTACGATCGAGCTCTTGTCAAACACAACCTCTCGCGTCGACGACCAAGACAAGACTGAATTTCAGACACGCGCTGACGCGAGATTGGCGCCGAAAACCGCGATCCAGACAAAGGCCTGCTTAAAGGTATAGGCTTGGGTTTTTCCGCTAACGTTAAAGCATACGAACCACTTTATCATTAAGCCTCGCTTTGGTCTAGAAAGCCAGACAACCTATGTTTTAACATGGACCACTTTATTATACAGCCTCGTTTCAATTCAGACTAGGCGGCAAATTTTACAGGTCACGTCAACCTGTCCGGGCGGGCCTGTCGTAGCGCACGGGCCTATATGTCTAAATGTCCTACTGCGTATCGCTGCGTATCTCTGATTATTATTAGATTTTACTGTCAACAGGTCCTTGAGTGCATTTCACGGCGAAAACATTATATTAATAATTTTAGCGTTGCGGGCCCTCCCGGTGTATTTTAATCGGTATAATCGCCATTAATATTAATACAATAATTGCAATTAAATCGTAAAATGTAACATTCGTTACACTGCCCACCGACCTCTCTTCTTTTAAAAGTTCTTCAACTGGGAGAAGATCTTTTAAAAGGCATTCTCTCTACTCATTCCAAGTTTACATGATAAAACATAGCGAAAATGCACAAGCAATGTCAGAGCAATATCAAAGCAATCCAATGTCAATGCAGCAACATCTAGACAATTCTGGCCATAGGAACAATGTCTCATCACACAGTACACATTACTAAATTTCGCGGGTCTACACCATAGAGACCACGACTCATCAGTCATCACAAAATACGAAACGCTACTAGATTTTACGGGCCGAGCATCAGGCTTCATTACAAGCATGCTATAGAACCCTTCTAGTCTACATACAATATCTCAAGACCAATGTCCTATACCTCAGCAAACTGCAATGTATCTATCTGCCTATTCAACAAATGGACGCTTACTGTTTATCACAATGCCATCACTTCAATGCATAAATTCACTAATGTCTATCAATTCTTCAGTAACACATAGCACCAATGAACATCACTTCAATGCAATTATCTATCCATGCATATCAGTACATCTGTAACGCTAAGCATCAATCAGTATCGTTGAGCTCCATAGTAACACGCGAATAACTAATGCAGCTCAAGCACAATGAATGCCGTTACCTGTTCACAGTAACGCATCAAATAATCATAGAATCGCTAGCTAACATAGCGCATCATCAATCATCGACATGCAAAGCTTTCCAAGTACAGCGATCAATCAACCATCAAGTTACATGTCAATCTTACAATTCTAGTTAATATCTACTCAGGACTTTATTCATTTTAACTCATCTTAACTAGGGCAAGCTATTTTCTAGAAGTTCTGGAAATAAAAACAGAGAAATCTCTTCTCTTCAAGTTCATATTCATCATAATCAAACTAAACGCTAGAGCATTTTTCTAGAAGCTACTACTTCCCGCAATTAAGCGGCAGGTCCTTAGTCACAGATACCTAGAAGGCCGCCTTTTCTCTCGCTGAGGCCTGGGCTCCAACTCAGCAGGATCGAATTCCCCTTCGATATTTAAGGGCCCAAACTCAATTATGGGATCCGTGTGGACTTCTGACCATTCCTTCGGTGGTTCTCCCAAATAAGCCTTCAGCTTATCGACATACACAATTTGTGGCTGAGATCGGGCAGACCTCTTCAACTTGTACAACACAGGGCTCAGCCTGTCGATAATCTTGAACGGACCAGTGTAGAACTTAGACCATTTCTCCTTCTGGCCAACTCTACGGCGGGGATAGTAATACCAGACCCACTGTCCTACTTGAAACTCCGCGACCCGAGCGCGCAGGTCATACCGATGGGCCCTCTGAAGTGCTTGTCGTTTCAGACATTCCCTGGCCAACCCGAAATTGTTTTGGACCTGTTTAATCCGGGACATCACATATTCATCCACAGTGGAATTGGTTTGATTTACATTACACTCTCCTAGAACAAGGTCCACTGGTAGACATGCTTCGCGGCCAAGAAACAGCATATTGGGTGTAAATCCAGTACTCTCGTGTTGGCTGGCTCGGTAAGCAGCCATTACTCCAGGTAGTTGCACGTCCCAGTCCTTCTGACTCTGACAGACCACTTTCCCGAGCATAGAATTCAGTGTTCTATGAAATCGTTCCACCATACCGTTTGTGCTGGGCTTGTATGGAGAAGTACGGACTTTGTCGATTTGCAACATCCTGCACATATCTTGGAAAAGAGCGGCCTCGAAACAGGGACCTTGATCTGTGAGCAATTGTCGTGGACACCCGTAGTGTGAAACCCATTGATCGATCAGTATCCGCGCGACGGTGACAGCTTCCTGGTTCCTCATCGGGTAGGCCTCGGCCCATCGACTGAAGTGGTCGATTACCGTAAGAATATATTTCTGTCCCTTGTTCGAGATAGGATGAGGTCCCGTAATATCCATTCCGATGCACTCCATGGGTTCCCCAACCAGCATAGGCTGCATGTGTCCTTGTCTAGGCGCCTTGCCTCGAATGTACTGTGCACACGGAGTGCACTGACGCAGCTGGAGATACACATCCTCTCTCCACCCCGGCCAGTATGCTCTTTTCTGGACTTGAGCTAACGTTCGCCGAATGCCTAAGTGCCCACCGGACATACCGTCATGTGCCCGGCGGATGAGTTCTCGTCGATATTCCACAGGCGGAATGAGTTGATAGCGAGGGACCGGTTCCTCTTGGCTGCCCAGCCATTCTCTGTTCAACAGTCCATCTACGATCGATATTTGTGGCCACTGCGAGACTAGGGTTTTCACCGTTGAGCTTAACCCTCTAATTTCTTCATGTAGCGGCGTCTCCGTTGATTCTAGTTTCCGCTGCATAATCCATCCTATGTCAGGGTCTTTCTTCTGTGCTTCCGCCACCACCAGTTTGTCCCAATCTAGTCCATTTCCGGGACCAGCAGACGCTTCAGTAACGGCGTTGACGCAGTTCGGTCGTCTCGACATAGCGTCAGCGTTCTGATGAGCTGTACCAGCCCGATGAACAATTTCGAACTCGAATTCCTCGATGATGGTCAACCACCGAGCTTGCTGTCCAATGGGTAGAGGAGTACGTCGTAACCATTGCAAGGCCGAGTGGTCTGTCCGAAGAAGAAACTTGCGGCCCAGTAGATACTGCCGGTAGGATTTGAGGAAGTATACGATGGCCAACATTTCTCTTCGTGTCACATCATAGTTTTGCTCGGCGATAGAACATAAACGGCTCCCAAAGCAAATAACTCTCTCTTGTTCATCGTGTACTTGCGACAGCACAGCCCCGATAGACTCACCGGATGCATCGGTATCGAGTATGTACAATCCAGTGTCTCTCGGTAGGGCTAGAATAGGCGCATGAGTGAGGCATTGTTTCAATTGTTCAAACGCTTCCTCGCATGCTTCCGTCCAGCAGAACTGAGCTCCTTTCTTCGTTAGCGCATGTAGGGGTCGAGCGATCTTGGCGAATTCCGGAACAAATTTGCGATAGTAGGAACTCAGTCCGATGAAAGCACGTACATCTTTAACTTTACGCGGTGTGGGCCATTCACTCACCACCCTAATCTTTTCCGGATCGGTCGCAATTCCTTGATCGCTGACAACGTGACCGAGGAAAAGAACCTCCTGTCTCAAGAGATGACATTTGGTCGGTTTCAGTTTCAGATTAACCGACCGGAGACGTAGCAGCACTTGCTCTAATCTACTCAGGTGCGTATCCAGATCGTTGGCGAAGACAATAATGTCATCCAAGTAGATAAGGCATACTTCGAAATTTAGACCGGCCATCACGAGATTCATCATACGGGCAAAAGAAGCAGGTGAGTTACACATTCCGAAAGGCAAGACTCGAAACTGAAAACTTCCCCGGCGGGTGATGAACGTCGTCTTGTGACGGTCCCTGGGATGTACTGCGAGTTGGTGGTATCCGGCGCGTAAGTCGAATGTGCTGAACCATTTAGCGCCGGCTAGAGAATCCAGACTCTCACTTATCAGCGGCAGAGGGTAGGCATCTTTGCGAGTCTTGTTGTTGACTGCTCGATAGTCCACGCAAAACCTCGGAGTACCGTCCTTTTTCTGAACCATGACGACGTTGCTGGCCCACGCGGACGATGAAGGTTCGATCAATCCTTGTTGGAGCATAAGCTGTACCTGTTCATCGATGATAGGCAGGAGTGACAAGGGCTGTCTCCGAAGTGGCTGTCTCACCGGTAGTTCGTTCCCGGTGTCGACCTCATGTTGCAGGATGTCCGTAAAGCCCAAATCACCGTCATTTAGAGAAAAAGCATTCCGGTTTTTCAACAGAAGGCCCCGTAGCTTATCTCTCACGTCAGAAGGAACGTTTTCCGCGATGTCGGTCCAGAGTGGAGCCAGGACGATTTCCGCTTCCTCCTGTCTAGATAAGCCAGAGATCTCGGTGATGGCGGCACATTCCGCGGTACTATTCGACGCTTGTGTGGAATCGAATATGGTCACTTCCTCTAACGAGCACTGTACTCCCCTTTGCAATCGGATGTCACGATCAGTCGGATTCATCATTCTCACAGTTAGCTCCAAAGCGCGTTCGGGCAACAGAGTTCCTGCCACCAGTAGGCCCGATGCTAGAACCTGTGGCTGTGTGGCCCATTGTTGAATCGACGGTTTCAAAGTCGGTAGAATAGCGTATGCTTCTATATCCATCTCGCATCGAGCCGGAATGCAGACCTCTCGTGCTGACGCAATCTTTCGACATTTATTTCCTCCTGGTCGATGGCGAAGCATCAGTTTCCGACCGTGAATGATTATCTGTCCATTTTTACATCTCAATTCCGCTTCTTGTGCTGTCGCCCAATCCATCCCAAAGATCAGTTCGCTTACCTGGGTGGTAACCAAACAGGGAACCTTAAACGAAAGATCCTCGATCTGACACTGCAGCGTAGTCTCGCCCAGTACTTGAATCTCGCTTCCATTTGCAGCGGTCAGTCTCTGTCTCGACTTGATTATGTCTCTCGGGCGTACCATGGAAGCCGGAGCCAGAGACATGTTGCTCCCGGTGTCGATCAGCGCGAGGTAAGGTTTTCCCCGTATGTGCACTTGTAGGTAGGCGTGGTCATTTCCTTGAACATAATTGGTGTACGCTTCATTCGTAGGACCGGTCGTCTCCCGCGGTTCTTCGTTCATTTGATGGCGCTGTGGGCAGTTACGAGCGATATGGTCTAGAGCCTGGCATTCGAAGCAGCGACGAGGATACCGAGCGCCATTTCCGGTCCACCGAGAGTCAGTTCTCGGTCCAGACCAGTTGTTATTCGTTCTCCGCGGATCCCTTCCGAAGTAAGTCGTAGGCGCTTGCGTAGGATGGGCAGAGGGTGCGACCATGTTCGTCAAAAGCTCGCTGTGGCGTTCCAGCTGCTTCTGCATCTGTCGTAGCACAGCGTCCGTAATCGGTTGATCCTCTTTCACCATCTTGACTCTTCCGTAACGTCGTTCGTTAGATCCATCGTTATCTATTTCTGCTTTGCGAATACCGTCCAGTCTCATGGCTAATTGATACGCTTTGTCTAACGAGACAAGTTCGTTCTCACGTAGCTTCCGTGCGATTCCTTTGTCGGCTATAGCATCCACAAACGCGCGTATGGCAATTGACTCACTATGGGCTGACACGGGTCCAGGGTACGCGAGGGTCATCAGCCGTCGAACGTCTTGTACCAGCGAGCTAAGTTCTTCTCCCTCTCGTTGTCGTCTCGTACTCAGCTGCGTGTGATACAAGGCGGCTTGGTTAGCGCCTCCGTATCGGTCTCGTAATCGTTGCACTAAATCCGACCAAGTCTCCACAGTCTGTGTACTTGCCTCCCACAACAATTGATCGGCTGGTTCTGTCAAGGCACACTGCAGATGATTCAGCCGTTCCTCATCAGTCCATTCATTGTTCTTAGCGCAAATCAGGAACTTCTGTAGGAAAGCCTCCACTTCCGTTTTTCCGTTGTAGCTTCCCGACTTAATCCATTGCTTGGGTTTCGGCCGGTTCGTCGATGAGGTCGTCTGTTCACTAACTTCTTTCACATTACGCGACTGCTTCGTCCCTTCCGTCACTGTACCAGCGTCTGCTTGCGTTGATACGAGTACCCTGCTGTCCGTCTGCGTAGCCACCGAAGTCGTCGGCACGAACGATAGCTTCTCGTGCATCTTCATGGATGGCCCTGCCTCCTCAGGTTTCAAGTCGACCGGTTTCGACCTGCTGTAGACGTCGCGTCGATACTCGTCGTAAAGCAGCGGCGGCGGCGGCAGATTCTGATGCATGGCATACGCAGCGTTGCGATCGTAGCCAAACATCTGCGCACCGAGACCGTCACCTCGTTGCATGGCGTCGTTGTTCCTCCTCCAGTCGTCGGCGTATCCTCCAGCGAATTCCTTCAGTACTCCAGGCGTAGACACTGCGACGGGCATCCACTGGACCGTAGACGCGATGGTCGGGTCGTAGGTTAGGACCGGGTCGTACGCAGAGAGAAGCGGAAGAGCGCGTGGTTGAGGTAGATCCAAGAATCTACCCGAAGCGGGAGGGGAGGAGCGACCATTGGGAGCGAAGACGGGGATAGGTGTACCAGGTCTCGTCGTCGTAAGACCTGTCGTAGCCTCGTATCGACTTCGCATGGCTTTCGCAATAGCCATATTCCGTTGCTCAGCTTCGACGTGACGGTGTTGATCAGCCACACGATGAGACGCTCGTGGTTCAGACAGTGAACGCACGACGGACGTGGTGGGTGGTCGCAGGGCCGACGTAGTGGGTGGTCGCGTGGCAGGACCAAGCGTAGCAGACGTCGTGGGCGGTCGGGCGCCAGTGCCACGGTTAACCAGGACATCCCCCTCCCATGGGTTCACGTTATGGGTCGGGTTGCCTATCATTTCTTCACCCTTTCCCAAATTTTCAAATTCCAAGTTGCGACTTTCATGTCGACTGACTGACTTAATACTTTCATACAAAGTATCTCCAACATTCTCTGTCATTTCCTCATCTATCTCTAATTGAAAATTATCATGATCGATCTGGTAAGCGGCTTCTGCAGCCACGCTATCTTCCAGCTCGACCCTTTCGGTGCCTACTCCTATCGATGAGTTAGACCCTAACCTACACACCCCACTTCTGGTACCAATTGTCGCGAAGTCCCCCACTCGTCCGAAAGTAACCTGTACTTCCGGCCTCATAGGTGACTCGCCTCGCTGTAGAGCCCTAGGGTCTTTTTCACGATTAAGGCCACCTTTTAGCGCCGGGTCCATAATCCGTGCGATCTCGTAAGACCGGTTTCCGCTTTTATCATACTCATGATAATTTACCCGGGGCTGTGTAATTAATCGTTCACTTCTTCTGAATCTGCTCGTATCTGCATTCTGTGGTACCAAAGGATGGCTCGAGTGTATCGGCACGGCAACTGTATTAGTTGCAACTACAGACCTACTGTAGTCAGGGTTCGGTGGGAACTCTACAGCGAGTTGTCCTTCAAGTGTATCAAGGCGACACATAATTTCCCCTACTTGAGATCTTACTTCGCCGGCTTGTGACCTCATTTCCCCATGAAGGGCACCTACTTGTGATTCAATCTGTCCATGAAGCGCACCGACTTGTGATTCGATCTGTCCATGAAGTGCACCGACTTGTGATCCAATCTTGGAGAACTTATTATCCATCCGGTCCATCATCAACTCAAGGATCGAACTGACTCGTGACCTATCAGAGGCACGTGACCTTCTACCGTCGTCTTCGTTCGGGCGCTCCATAAATACCGGAGAGGTAGGTCGACTCACGCTCATGATCAGAATGACAACTCACTTTGTTTCTTAATTAATCTAATTTATTCACAACTAAGGTACAGATCTAAACTACAGAAGTATTAGCTTTAACAACCGACAATCGTTCACAACTTGGAAAAATTATCATAAAGTCCCAAATTCACTTAATGGCGATTAATTCCCGTTTTTCCCATTTTACCTTAATTTCCACATACCTTAACTTGGGATCGGAAGCTGGGAAACGAGGTTTTATTCCACCGAAACGACGCAAGTATATGTGTAATCCACGCGATGATTTGCTGACGGTGCAACTTATACTCCACGATTGCGCTAAGATAATTTCTCGGTAATCCAGTGAAATAGGTATTCCAAATGATATATCCAAGCTTCGCGTAGTTGCCGCAATCGAATTAATCCAATTTGACTTAATATTCCACGATTCAGACCGATTTTCTTACACAAATTCTGCCTACGATCGAGCTCTTGTCAAACACAACCTCTCGCGTCGACGACCAAGACAAGACTGAATTTCAGACACGCGCTGACGCGAGATTGGCGCCGAAAACCGCGATCCAGACAAAGGCCTGCTTAAAGGTATAGGCTTGGGTTTTTCCGCTAACGTTAAAGCATACGAACCACTTTATCATTAAGCCTCGCTTTGGTCTAGAAAGCCAGACAACCTATGTTTTAACATGGACCACTTTATTATACAGCCTCGTTTCAATTCAGACTAGGCGGCAAATTTTACAGGTCACGTCAACCTGTCCGGGCGGGCCTGTCGTAGCGCACGGGCCTATATGTCTAAATGTCCTACTGCGTATCGCTGCGTATCTCTGATTATTATTAGATTTTACTGTCAACAGGTCCTTGAGTGCATTTCACGGCGAAAACATTATATTAATAATTTTAGCGTTGCGGGCCCTCCCGGTGTATTTTAATCGGTATAATCGCCATTAATATTAATACAATAATTGCAATTAAATCGTAAAATGTAACATTCGTTACACTATCTACCAAAAAAATGAAGTGTTTGTTAAAGCTTTAGGACAATTTAAACACGTGAAATGCGTTTGTGTGACATTGATGAATTTCTGCCAATAAATGTCCACTCCAAATAGAAATGGTACCAGTGGTTATTTATATAATGTAGAGGTCACCAATCAAAATTCACTTCTAAATAAACGAGTATTGTGAAATCACAGTGCTTGAAATAAAACCAGTCAAAATCTAAGACACCTCGGAGATCATAACCTTGGAGGTTGTTACTCTCGTGGCAACCTATACATTATGCTGATAATTAATGATCTAATATCCTACAGTTCACCTTAAAATTGGAATGCATCAAACCTTTGCTAACTTAACAAGAATTTGAAAGGTGTAGAACAGAAACATTAAAACTGATTAGAATAGTAGTAGGCCTACCTATTGTTAATTTGTTAGGGTTTTGCAATTGATGCCTAAAAATGGTAACTGTTATTCTTGTTGTGGACAGGCTGGTGAAACACCTGTGCATGTGGCTGCAGCAAATGGTCATCTGGATGTGGTTCGATACTTAGCGGGAAAGGGTGCATCCATGGCATCCAGTGACCAGGTGGGAAAACTCAATCCTGTATCCCCCTTAAAGCTATCCATGGGATGGAATATGCCATGTATAGAGTATCCGGGGGATAAACCATTCTATCCCAATTATTGAAAATTGCGTCTAATTGAAAATGTTATAGGCCTACTGTAATCAAAATTTAAAGTGACTCTAATTGCTTTAAGTGTTCTAAGCAATGTTCAGAGCAAGGCAACTCGAATTTAGTTAGTGACTCTAAGTGTTTTTAAGTCTTCTAAATGTTCTAAGTGCTCCAAACCAAGGCAAAAAATTATCTATTAGAAATAAACATCTGCTGGTAGTGTCATTGTTAAAAAAAGGAAATGGAGCTTAATTTAGAAAAATGAACACACGCGGAAATGACTTTTTCAACTTCTCTTCTCTGGGGAATACGATTATTATGGGGGATACTTTATTTCGTGAAAAAAACAATTTTTAAGGCTTTGCATTGAATTTATTTTAAGGTGAACACCATTCATTCCGTCTTAGAGGTTTATGAGATTTAGGCAATTTTGTCAGTTCAGATGATTAGGTGAGGATTGTCTGCCTTAGTATATGTGAAAATTTCATATCCTTTCTTTCAGTAACACTGCACAGTGTATCTGATTTCTAAGTATCTGATTTCTAAATCGTTTTGTGACATGCAGCATGGTTCTTTCTTCCTTTCTGAAGTCTTCATTTCTCGTAGTCCATTGGTGTCTGTCATACTCCTCCACATGCTGGCCATCTTGGTGTTGTCCATTCTGAATAGTCTTCTTTGCTCAGCAAATAACATAATTAAGGTTCAAACTTTTGCTTTTGACTATTATACTGCGCATTTATGCAATCTGAGAAACCAGTCTAATATATATACGAATTAGTCAATAGTATATAGGGCCTACACTCTTTTTAACAATAGCAGGTAATTTTGTTTGACATCATTTCTGTTGGTTTTACAATTATGATATTTTACTGACTTTGAGGCATTTAATTTCAACAGTCTGGAGATACACCCTTGCATTCTGCTGCAAGAAATGGCCATCTACTTGTTGTGACGTTCCTCAAGGAACAGAATGCAGATCTGAACAAAACAAATGAGGTCAGCAAACAGATTCAGATTCAGATACAACGCTCATGAAATAATCAATGCTTCACATTAGGGACTTGTTGTGGCAGATGTAACTCCAGATGTGTCACCAGATCAAGATCGCATGTCTACATTTAAACTCACGTACATTTGTGAATGAAGTTGCCGGGAGAGGTTGAGAAAAAAATCATTTGGTCATTTATAAAGAAAGCATTTTGAATCACGTGTTTCTTCTTATAATGTTGACCTGATCCACCTTGAGTCCAGGAGAAGGATTCTGCCCTGGCTGGGAAAGTATACAAACCTAATGAGATTTGTAGAAGGAAATCTACCACTAAAGCCTCTCCATGCACAGAAACAGACTGTGTTGGCGTGTGATGACGTCACCGAGTTAGAAACAAGGTCTGATGGCATTCCCTATGCTGAGTTAGAACCAAGGTCAGCTAGCTCAACTAATTATGATGCCCCAAACTGCCCCATAGTATTCACTATGACTTCGGCTATTATACCTCATGGATTTCATGTTGATCCGGTAAATTATTAACCCATGGATGTTATCTGACCAAAGCCATGGGTCCAATAAAATCTCCATGACCATGATATTATAATACTGAGCATTGATTGGGAGTTTACTGATGCATACACTAATATTATATCACAGCGGTAATCTTTTGCAGGCGATCATTCTGGCTATATACTGATATTACATTGAGTCATAATTATTATTATAACAATATGGCCAATATACGATACCCAATTAAAACTGCTTTCGATCAAATCATTATCATCATCACAATCATCATCACAATCATCATCAAAATCATCATCATCATCGCCATCATCAGTTTCTGATGTCAGCCACATGGCAGATAATGGGTGTGAATGAATGAATTTCATCATTTTTTGTCATTTGTCACGTCCTGTGCCACGTCATTTATTAGTTTATTCCATTCCTGTTTGATCCTCTTTTTACATTGCCAATTCTTTGTAGTCACAGCCTTCTCTTGCTTCTCCTTTCTTCTTTCTTGGAATCTTGCATGTAGCACATTGTTCATTGTCATTCTTCTGAGACATTGCCACTCTTGTGAGGCATTCTTTCTCTGACGACCTGACAATATGGCATTTGACTTATTTGCCCAGACGTTAATACTCTGCGGCAATTTCTTGGCACAGACAATACCACCTTAATATTCATCTGACCTAGGCGTATCAATTTACCTGTTAGTATGTATTAGCCTGTGAGCAATGTACCACCTGGTGGTCATTGAGTATGCAAGTGACGTACTGCTGAGTGGTTGGGTTTGATGAGTTGGATGCTTTGTAGGTGGGAGAGACTGCTGTACATGCGGCCACAAGACAAGGACACCTCAGCATCGTTGAATTCCTTCACTTGTCTGGTGCAAATGTCAATATTCAGAATGGAGTGAGTAACTTTCATGAGCACTGATTTGACATGAATAAATTAACCATTGTAAAAAAAGAGAATCACAGTCATGACATTCATCATGATGGCAATTGAAAGAGTTCTTGATAGTAATCGCAGTGACAGAGACAATAATGATTATGATGCTGTTGGTGGTGACGATGATGGTAATGTTGCTGCTGCTGATAATGATGATGAAGTTGATTATAGTATCATGTAGGAGATCCATGCAGATGTTGATACCAGAATTTCTTGGACAATAAGATTATATTTATTTTAGCTGAAACTCTATACTCTGAGCTGTTGTTTTTGCTATGTGGAACTCTAGATCATAGTGCTTCAGTATTTAGAAAGAGTATTTTTTCTAAATTATTGTGCAGAGAGGAAGCACAGCACTGCACATTGCTTGTCAGAAAAGAAACACTTCCATGGCATTGATGCTGTTGCACTTGGGATGCTCAATGAATGTGGCTGACCAGGTAAGATGCTTGCACATAATTAATATAATTATATTGTTTTCATCAAGTCTAAAGTATTGTATGTATATATATTGCACGCATTTGGCTGATAATTTATGTGATCTTCAATGTGATCTTTGTATCTATCTCCATATATTGCTGCAAGCTGTTGCATAATTAATGTGCATCTGTCTCAACCTACTTAGTAGGTCAATAACCAAAAGATCATACAGCAACCATTCAGGTGTTGCGTTGGTGTAGACATGCTACATTTTCAGCCCAGAGGCACACAGCGGGCTGCACCTGGAATGCATAAATATGAATGTAATTTTATGACAGCCTGAAGTTTTATCTTAGCATATGTTGCTCCTCCCTCCCCCCCCACTTAGCAGTCATGTCTGTGCATTTCATAAGGAACCTGAACATGCCATCAGTACACCGATCCACATTCCCAAAATTCAGTTATCTACATCAAAGTCAATAAGATTGTTTTACCAGTTTTTAGGCCACTTAGACTTACACTTGTATAAAAAAAGATATATTTTTGATGCACATAGCTTCCGCTTTTTGGTGAAAGCAATGGTTCCAGTTGACCAATCTCTTGAAGTACGGTACCTGATAAATAGGTTTTACGCTTAGGCATAGGTAACTTTGAAAGATTTCATGAAACAGTAGGCCTACTGTTGTGTTAAAACAATGCTAACCGCCTATAGTTATAATTTTCGGATAGGCTTATTTAATTGAAATTATATTTGGCTGAGTCTGCGCCTCGACAAACTGAGCTTGCATTCTGAGTTTAACATCTACAAATAGACTACAATAAATATCTGGTTTATCGTTCCCATTACGCGAAGTAGTTTGGAAAGTGCATGCATTTACAGCACTCATATTGTTCAATTCGTTTGGGCTAATTTATAAGCTTACTTTGCACTGGTGCTAAGAAAATGCTTATTATAGATATTATAGTAGCGGCTATATAAAGAATTTCATGTATCTTGGGATTATAAAATGGATTCTTCCTTCCCATTTGCAACCAGTAGAGGCACCTACTTGGTGACATTTTCTATGACCTTGTCAACAGTTGCAACCCGATGCATGATGTAACACATTTGTCACATTACAGATGGATGAGATGGCAGTCCATGATGCCTGTCGTGAAGGAATGTTGACAGTTGTGCAAACCATGTGTTCCTACGGATGTTCAGTCGACACAGAAAACAAGGTCAGGTTAGATGTATGACTATAGTAGCTGACCTCTTTAAGGTCAAAGAGGTGAGCAGAGATCTAAGCAACAACCTTATAACCATAAGGCTGTCAAACCATTCTAGATTTTTTTAATTTCAATAAAAGTATGGTTGTGGTTATAGTTAAGACGGGTGCTATGTTATAAGCGGTTACATTTCCCACATCCTCATTTGTTGGGCTTTTCCCCTGTCATTATTTTATGTTGTATATACTGTATAGTCTTATTGGTGAGGAATAAGATTGACTACCTCTACTTGCAATTACCTAGTTGAGCTTTTTCTTCACTTCTCTATGGTGTGTGTGTGTGTGTGTGTGTGTGTGTGTGTGTGTGTGCAACGTACAAGTATTTGATACAGGGGTAGATTCAGGATTATCTTCCTTCCTGCTGGTGCTTTCTGTGTTTAGGCTGGATTGACTCCTCTGCATCTGGCAGCAAAGACCGGAAATGCCGAGATCGTTCGCTGTCTCCTCTTGTCAGGCGCAGACATCGATAAATACAACAAAGTAAGCAGATTCTGTTCAGGTAATGTGCATTGATTTCGTGCCTGGTCTTTTTCCGTCCTTCAACAATAAAATCACAATTATGTTCCACACATGAAACCCATGTGACAATATTGTCATATTTGGGCTTTGCATGACTGTACTGGAAGGGACGATTGTTGTTCGTACTCTTTCAGTTTTGGTGGCGAGCGGTGCTAATTATAAGAGCGGTTAAGTCTTCGGGGGGTCTTATGCTCTTCACAGGCACGTGGGTATCGTTCATCGCACAGAGAATCAGAAACAGTTTTCAATCTTTCTTGGTGACAGTTATCATCGATTTCACGTATTTACATCATATATATAAGAAGACTCACGATTACACTTGTCCTTAAACTATTATTCGATACTTCGCTCGCTCCAGGCCTTTTCCTTGCCAAGGCACCCGTTGAGGAGATGCTATACACTATACCTCTCCGGGTCCTTGCTGGCCTATTGCTCGCGAGTGATCCCTTCGCCTCGCTGCGGTCAATGCTCTCCCGTCAACGATCCCCAGCGAATGATCCCTCCTTTCTTGTGGCATCTCTTCTTAACCCCATTTCTTCCATCTGTCAATCATCCCTTCGTTCGGACCCTGCGTGCACCAATTGCCCGCCCATTGCATCGCTCTGTCTCTCTCTATCTCTCTCTGTCTCTCTCTCCCACTCTCTATATTGGTAATGACTAATAAGTGTTTACAGAAACGATATAGGCCTATTGATTAGGCCTACTGTTGATCAAAATTAGTCATAAAACAGTACATAGTTATGAACATCATCGCCGACTCCTCCCTCACTACATCATGACACTTTCTTTAGCTGATGGCACGAGCATCGTGTCATCAGCAGTCGTGCAGGTGGATCTTTAAGTAGAGTTCTTCACGGGTCGACGATGATTTACAAGAGCACAAGCAATACGTCGCACGGCGATTATCTTATTGTCTTTTCACCGTTGTTCCGCGACTTCGCCAGGCTGGCTATAACACGAGTCCCTAAGTGATTTAATCTATAACATAAAACACAAACAAACACGACGAGTAATATCAGTCAGATAAACAGCCCTATAAATCGATCATACACTCATTCTACAAAAATTCAAAGGCTTTATGCAGACACCGTAAATAAAGTAAGTACAATTTAAAACAACAATATGAGCGTTTTACAACACTAGTTGTTAGTGGATTAGCGCAATAGTCCATCTGCCATAGACTCATGCACCCCCTCCCTTTTGTCTATGTAGCCTAGCGTCTCGTTAGCCAGGTCATGCCTAATTGCTTGGCAGGGTTCGCATAAGTCATAAAATTGTAACTCGTCGTTTTCTTGTTTTTCGTCGTCTATACAGTCTGGCGCCTTATAATGCACTTTGTGCGGTTGGGATGTCTGGATCACTTTCGCTTTGAAAGTTTGTGTATTTGATTCTTTGACGTGCCATTGTCTCAATGCATTTATATGGTAGGTTCTTGGTCCTTTGTCTGTCTCGATCTCGTAGTGGACTTCCGACAACTTTCTAATCACTAAGAACGGTTCTTGCCGTTGGGCGGGTAACTTGTTTTCTGTGTTGTGTCGCAGAAGTACCTTTTGACCTGTTTGTAGTGATCTGTTTGGTGGTTTATTGTCGTAAAAGATCCTTTCAGGTGGTCTTCGCCCCTTCCCGTCACCAATGCCTCGATGTCCCGGCCAAATGTCATCATGGGCCATCTGTAAAACCTTTGATCGGTACCCTGTCGGTAGAATTAATTGCTTACGTCCGATTTCTCCTTCTTCTTCTACTTGGTGCGGTTTACCTTTCCGAAACAGACAGCCTTCTTCGATTAAATATCTGCTGTCTCCCTCCCTCGCTAACTTCCATGATTCGAATAAGGTGGGATCTTCTTGCTGTGCCCTTTTGAAGTTATCTGATTCGGGTGTCTTCAAAGTGATTCTGTCTTCGGCCTGTGAACGATCAGGTATACATTCCTCGGCTCTCGGTCCGTTCGTCGGAGATTTATGACCAGGCGTCGTGTGCGCCCCATTTGCTGCGGTGATTACCTCCTCCTCTTTCTCCTCTTCCTCCTCTTCGTGGGCCGTGTCTTTATGGTTTGCCGGCATAGCCCCTTCATTAGAGATGGCGCCTCCCAACTCATCACCTGCCTTTTCATCGTAGCATCGGTTACTGAAATCCTCTGGTCGATCATCTGGATAATCTTTGACGGTATATCCGGCTACGGGGCATCTGTTGCTTGTTGAAGGCGTTTGAAGTGACTGACCAGGCGGGCTTATCAATTCTCCCGAGGAGTCGTTAATTGGTCTGAAGTCGGTGGTCGGGCCACCGTCTCCCGTTCCATCGGTCACCGAAGACCTCCCGTTGATCGGCTGGAGCGTTTGAGAGGGTTTTATGACCCCGGTGCTTTGTCGATTAGGCGGTGGGTCATTTTCTGGTAGTCGCCTTTCGTCAGGTGCGTTTAAATGACTCTGTCCATCTCGGTCGTCAACTTTGTTGATATCATTAGTGTCTTTTAAGTCCGATTCTATTCCTCCTTTCAAAGTCGTTCGCTCGCAAGGCGTCGCTAAAATCCCGCTCTTCACCTGTCGTCCGTCGGGCGTCTGTGTACCTCTCCCAGCTGCTTGCAGTTTACCGAGCGCTTTGGTCGTGTCAGCTGTCTGCTTGTCCTTCTGACTGTCGCTGTCTATCCTACCGTCATAGTCACGCCATCTAGTGGTCGGAGATGCCTGGCCAACGTCTTTTGGCCGCCCAACGCTGGGCATATTAACCGTGTCCGTCAGGTCTGCGTTATCTGCGAATACATCGTTGCCAATTACCACAGACACAGGGAGGTGCGGGACAACACATGCCCTCACCTTTATCTTCCTGTCCGTTCCAAATTCATGGGACGAAATCTCAATATCACATGCCGAAAAGCACTTTATCGTGCCAAATGCACATTGTAAGCTTATCATTGCTGAATCGTCTATGGCAGATGTCTTATGTGACGCTATTTCAGAATTCACAAGAGTGACCTGGGCACATGTGTCTCTAAACCCTTGCACGTCACAACCATTTACACACATTGGTATAAGAAAACGTTTTTGATACTCAACGACCTTATCGAGAGTTGACTTAGGTTTCACAAACTGCACTTGCGCATGCGCTTGACCTTGGGCTTGGGATCTATTATGACGATTGAACGTCTGTTGTTGGTAGCTTGTCCTGCCCCCTTGCGCCGAATGCATTTGGCTTGCATCCCACGGCCTATTATTGGTGCTGTCTACAAATGATTCTTTGTTCATGCCCGTGGGTCTCCTTTCCCAAGGGTTTCCTTTCTGATCAGAATTGAGCGCTCTGAACTTGTTGTTCTGTCTCTGATCACCATGGCCTGATTTGCGACCTTCAATGGTGCATTCAAAATGTAAATCTGCAAATTCAGCGACCTGAACAGCCCTTTTAGGCTTCCGTGCTTCAATAAAATAGCGACAATCACTCGCAAGAGAGTCTCTTAATCTCTCCAATATAATGTCGTCCCTTAAGGATTCAAAATCATTTATCTCTTTGCATTCAAGATAATTATCGAACACATCATTCAACTCGCCTAAAAATTGCATATAAGACTGTTTCCCTGCTCTATGCATGCATTTAAATTTGTCCAAATAAAATTTGGCATTGTGCCTACATGCTTGGAGCAGTGAGCGTTTGGTATCCCTGTAGTTGGAACAGGTATCATAGGAAAGCCTGTTATAATGCACCCTCATTGTCGAGTTAAGCAAAGCCGGAAGTAGCTTAGCCCACTTGTTCTCCTCAATTTCCTGCAGAATGGCAATCTTCTCGAACGCATGGAAAAAAAGACACTATATCTTCTCCTTCGTGCATGGTTGGTAGCTTAGAATAAACCGACGGACCAACGGGGTCACCAACAGAAAATGAAGGGTTTGGCTGTAGTAAACCCAAGTTTGCCTTTTCACGCAAAAGATCTAGTTCCATCTGCATCTTTTCTCGTTCCGCCGTCATCTTTTCTTTTTCCGCATGCAATCGCCTCTCTTCCGCCCGAACTAGTTCAAGCCTCGTCTGGCTTTCGCTAACGCTAGCCTGGTCTGCATCCTCGTATTCATCCACTCCATCGTCAGCACCTGATGGATCCTCATTTTCCCTCAACTTTTCGATCATGGCCCTTTTATCTAGGCCTTCACAATCTATGCCTCTCTGCCTACACTCCTCTTGCAACTCTGCTTTCTTCATTCTCTCGAACATTTTAAGCAGAAGAACCAAAGTACAACGATAAAACTAGTTCAAAAACACACGAGGTTCGATTAACCTTCAAGACGCTACTACACAAAACAATAAACTCAAAAGCAGTCTTTCTCGCAGAACGGGTTATTTCAATCACCCTTTTCATTCATCAATAACAAACACAAGTTCATCAGTTAGCATGCAGACTCCGCTCGCAATAAAATGAGCTCCGGAGCGCTTCACAGCAATCAGTAATTAGCACCTTTCGTGCTTTACAGCCACATTCTCCAATAAATCAATTACTGACTCTGCAGTACAAACAATTCTCCCGCAAACACCATTCAGACTACAAACATTAACAGCACCAAGCGACTATGAGCAGTCAAACAAAATGGCTCGTGCTCACCAGGTGTTTCTCCAGGTGTCTTGGATGTGTCGCTCTCTCCGACTTCTCCGCACGACTACAGCATGGAAAGATCTCCCAGAGCTCCAAGTTGTCCGGCATCAATTGATGTCCAGTCCGAATCCTTCGTTCCGGTGATCGTCCGAATCCTTTGTCCGTTGATCGTCCGCCTCCTTTGTTCCAGCGATCGTCTGAATCCTTGTTCCAGCGAATCAGCGATCGTCCGAGTCCTTTGCTCCGGTGATCGGACGTCCTGTCTGTTGTCGTCCTCCTGTCACCAATCTCTCCGGACGTGTAGTTCCAAAGAATCCGCCGCGTCCAATGAGATCAGTCCTCGTGGAGTCCGACTGAATCGTCCGCCGTCAAATGTCGCTTTCTCGTCTGCTTCTCCGTTTGTCTGGAATCGTTGTTCCGCTTCGTCTCTTTGTCAACCGTTGCTGTCGTCGCACAAAGTCTCTGCTCCGTTAAAAATTGTCTGAGATCAGCAGCGTTGAAGTTCTGCTTTCTCGAACAAAATCCCAGCTGGCACAATGTACTGGAAGGGACGATTGTTGTTCGTACTCTTTCAGTTTTGGTGGCGAGCGGTGCTAATTATAAGAGCGGTTAAGTCTTCGGGGGGTCTTATGCTCTTCACAGGCACGTGGGTATCGTTCATCGCACAGAGAATCAGAAACAGTTTTCAATCTTTCTTGGTGACAGTTATCATCGATTTCACGTATTTACATCATATATATAAGAAGACTCACGATTACACTTGTCCTTAAACTATTATTCGATACTTCGCTCGCTCCAGGCCTTTTCCTTGCCAAGGCACCCGTTGAGGAGATGCTATACACTATAGCTCTCCGGGTCCTTGCTGGCCTATTGCTCGCGAGTGATCCCTTCGCCTCGCTGCGGTCAATGCTCTCCCGTCAACGATCCCCAGCGAATGATCCCTCCTTTCTTGTGGCATCTCTTCTTAACCCCATTTCTTCCATCTGTCAATCATCCCTTCGTTCGGACCCTGCGTGCACCAATTGCCCGCCCATTGCATCGCTCTGTCTCTCTCTATCTCTCTCTGTCTCTCTCTCCCACTCTCTATATTGGTAATGACTAATAAGTGTTTACAGAAACGATATAGGCCTATTGATTAGGCCTACTGTTGATCAAAATTAGTCATGAAACAGTACATAGTTATGAACATCATCGCCGACTCCTCCCTCACTACATCATCACACTTTCTTTAGCTGATGGCACGAGCATCGTGTCATCAGCAGTCGTGCAGGTGGATCTTTAAGTAGAGTTCTTCACGGGTCGACGATGATTTACAAGAGCACAAGCAATACGTCGCACGGCGATTATCTTATTGTCTTTTCACCGTTGTTCCGCGACTTCGCCAGGCTGGCTATAACACGAGTCCCTAAGTGATTTAATCTATAACATAAAACACAAACAAACACGACGAGTAATATCAGTCAGATAAACAGCCCTATAAATCGATCATACACTCATTCTACAAAAATTCAAAGGCTTTATGCAGACACCGTAAATAAAGTAAGTACAATTTAAAACAACAATATGAGCGTTTTACAACACTAGTTGTTAGTGGATTAGCGCAATAGTCCATCTGCCATAGACTCATGCACCCCCTCCCTTTTGTCTATGTAGCCTAGCGTCTCGTTAGCCAGGTCATGCCTAATTGCTTGGCAGGGTTCGCATAAGTCATAAAATTGTAACTCGTCGTTTTCTTGTTTTTCGTCGTCTATACAGTCTGGCGCCTTATAATGCACTTTGTGCGGTTGGGATGTCTGGATCACTTTCGCTTTGAAAGTTTGTGTATTTGATTCTTTGACGTGCCATTGTCTCAATGCATTTATATGGTAGGTTCTTGGTCCTTTGTCTGTCTCGATCTCGTAGTGGACTTCCGACAACTTTCTAATCACTAAGAACGGTTCTTGCCGTTGGGCGGGTAACTTGTTTTCTGTGTTGTGTCGCAGAAGTACCTTTTGACCTGTTTGTAGTGATCTGTTTGGTGGTTTATTGTCGTAAAAGATCCTTTCAGGTGGTCTTCGCCCCTTCCCGTCACCAATGCCTCGATGTCCCGGCCAAATGTCATCATGGGCCATCTGTAAAACCTTTGATCGGTACCCTGTCGGTAGAATTAATTGCTTACGTCCGATTTCTCCTTCTTCTTCTACTTGGTGCGGTTTACCTTTCCGAAACAGACAGCCTTCTTCGATTAAATATCTGCTGTCTCCCTCCCTCGCTAACTTCCATGATTCGAATAAGGTGGGATCTTCTTGCTGTGCCCTTTTGAAGTTATCTGATTCGGGTGTCTTCAAAGTGATTCTGTCTTCGGCCTGTGAACGATCAGGTATACATTCCTCGGCTCTCGGTCCGTTCGTCGGAGATTTATGACCAGGCGTCGTGTGCGCCCCATTTGCTGCGGTGATTACCTCCTCCTCTTTCTCCTCTTCCTCCTCTTCGTGGGCCGTGTCTTTATGGTTTGCCGGCATAGCCCCTTCATTAGAGATGGCGCCTCCCAACTCATCACCTGCCTTTTCATCGTAGCATCGGTTACTGAAATCCTCTGGTCGATCATCTGGATAATCTTTGACGGTATATCCGGCTACGGGGCATCTGTTGCTTGTTGAAGGCGTTTGAAGTGACTGACCAGGCGGGCTTATCAATTCTCCCGAGGAGTCGTTAATTGGTCTGAAGTCGGTGGTCGGGCCACCGTCTCCCGTTCCATCGGTCACCGAAGACCTCCCGTTGATCGGCTGGAGCGTTTGAGAGGGTTTTATGACCCCGGTGCTTTGTCGATTAGGCGGTGGGTCATTTTCTGGTAGTCGCCTTTCGTCAGGTGCGTTTAAATGACTCTGTCCATCTCGGTCGTCAACTTTGTTGATATCATTAGTGTCTTTTAAGTCCGATTCTATTCCTCCTTTCAAAGTCGTTCGCTCGCAAGGCGTCGCTAAAATCCCGCTCTTCACCTGTCGTCCGTCGGGCGTCTGTGTACCTCTCCCAGCTGCTTGCAGTTTACCGAGCGCTTTGGTCGTGTCAGCTGTCTGCTTGTCCTTCTGACTGTCGCTGTCTATCCTACCGTCATAGTCACGCCATCTAGTGGTCGGAGATGCCTGGCCAACGTCTTTTGGCCGCCCAACGCTGGGCATATTAACCGTGTCCGTCAGGTCTGCGTTATCTGCGAATACATCGTTGCCAATTACCACAGACACAGGGAGGTGCGGGACAACACATGCCCTCACCTTTATCTTCCTGTCCGTTCCAAATTCATGGGACGAAATCTCAATATCACATGCCGAAAAGCACTTTATCGTGCCAAATGCACATTGTAAGCTTATCATTGCTGAATCGTCTATGGCAGATGTCTTATGTGACGCTATTTCAGAATTCACAAGAGTGACCTGGGCACATGTGTCTCTAAACCCTTGCACGTCACAACCATTTACACACATTGGTATAAGAAAACGTTTTTGATACTCAACGACCTTATCGAGAGTTGACTTAGGTTTCACAAACTGCACTTGCGCATGCGCTTGACCTTGGGCTTGGGATCTATTATGACGATTGAACGTCTGTTGTTGGTAGCTTGTCCTGCCCCCTTGCGCCGAATGCATTTGGCTTGCATCCCACGGCCTATTATTGGTGCTGTCTACAAATGATTCTTTGTTCATGCCCGTGGGTCTCCTTTCCCAAGGGTTTCCTTTCTGATCAGAATTGAGCGCTCTGAACTTGTTGTTCTGTCTCTGATCACCATGGCCTGATTTGCGACCTTCAATGGTGCATTCAAAATGTAAATCTGCAAATTCAGCGAACTGAACAGCCCTTTTAGGCTTCCGTGCTTCAATAAAATAGCGACAATCACTCGCAAGAGAGTCTCTTAATCTCTCCAATATAATGTCGTCCCTTAAGGATTCAATGACTATCACATTAGACTATAATTATGGTAGGAGATATTAATTTCATATTTGAATATTGTCATAATGTGGATTCCATATGTCCTACACAAGACCTATGTCTGCTTCCTGGGACTCTTACTGGGTCATTTTTTTAATTCAACTCAAAAACTGTCTTTTTTGCAGTGCTAGAGTCTGGAGCACTTCTGAGTAGCCCCATAGAAGAAGCGCTATATAAATTCTGGAATGAATGGATGAATTAATTTGAAACTGCAGTTTACTCTCTATTCCTGCCTCTAATTTTCCATTTGTTCTTCCAAAAGTAACTCTATCAGATGTTGGAGTTGTTATATAATATTACATATAATGTGGCTTGTAGTCACCATTCGACGCAACATTCAGCTAACATATTCCACTATTTTATAAACTCGTTATAGTTCAAGCTTGGTGTGGCAAAGTACATTCTGGAACCTTCATCAAAACAGATGTGAATTAAGTTTTTCTTAATCATATTGGTTCTCTGTTTTTATGCGGCTTTCTTCCTCAAAGTTTTCACACCTTCATCCTCACATTGACAAATTAATATAATGCCGTAATTAAATACTGGGAGAACCATGGGCTTGAAATTAATCTTGCCTGCATGTTTTAGTTTCAAGAGTAGACCTCAATCAAACAAGTAGGCCTAGGTGCATTAAGAAACTGAAGCGCTTGGACATGAGAAAATTCTTTATTAGCAATGGCAACCACACAAAATAGTATCTGCACCATGCTTGAGCACTTTCAAACAGAAACTGAACTTTGTATGCAGTGCTATATGCAATTAAAGCTATATAAATATATAGGCTTATAACCTGTCAACTGTAGCTGTCCTATATTGTACACATAAAGTAGAATTGTTTTTCTTGCTTGCAGGATGGGGTTCGTGCTGAAGACATTGCAACGGCTCAGGGTCACAATGACGTGGCCGACCTACTGAGTCGACTCTGTGCAGTAAGAAAACATCTTTTGTGATTTGTCACTTTTGTCTAAGGCTTCAATAAAAGTCTAGCATTTTCTAGCTCTAGCTCATGAGTCAGAGTTCTGTGGTCTAGTACATACAAAGATACTACCTGCTTGCCATGCATGGCTAGCTTTTTCAATGACCCAGTTTGAAGTTCAGGTGTAAGAAGAGCAGGGCTGTACTCAAGTGTATATGCGGGTATACGACGTATACTCACCTCCGGGAAAAAATGACAGCGTATACTCACCTCAAAAAACGAGGGTGCACGCGGGTATACAGTGTATACCCACCTCAGTAAGACCAAGTGGGTGCACGCAGGCAAAAATCGCGAATCACAAAAGGAAAAATCATGAAAGTAGAGCGTTTTACGCCTGTTTTAAAGGTTTTCCATGCGAAATATCACGGCAAAAAACTTCGATGACTTTTTTTTAAAAGTCATCAAAAAAGTTTGCCCAAAGTCGATTTTTTTGGCGGCAGCATGTACTCACCTCAGAAGTTCTGAGTACAGCCCTGAAGAAGAGGTATTTTAGAGACAACTCCAAAGATTAATTTTTAAAAATGCATTCAGTGATGTGTGTACTGGGTACCCTATCATAACAATTATTAGCATGCAGAGAGCAGATACAAACCTACTGTGGTTTAAAAAATCTCTTACATTTGCTGCTATGCCAAAGGGTATGATGATGAATTTACCAAGGATCAATAGATGTTACTTGTTACTTGCTACAGATAATAGTACTCGAGTACCATTCCAAGTACTTGCAGTTGCCTAATCATAGCATGCTTGCCATTAAACTATTTTGTTAGATATGTCTGGGTTTTCCTGCAGCATTCTTAAATTTTCCGTTTCTGACTTCCATTGTCACTGGAATTAAAATACACCTGCTCCTAATCGATCTATTCTTGTTCTTTAAGTACTTGAAACAAGCCTGGTAATGACTGCTGTGGAACTTCATGTTACTAGACACTTTGTACTCCAGCTTGCTAGCCATAACAGCATCTGTTATTTGAAGACATTACTTTTTCAAATGGGGTGTTTAAGGGTTGTGTTATGGTTGATTAGTTCTTGATGACAATTTGACTGTTAGAAATGAGTATTCATTTAAAGAATTTATATAGCGCCCTGTCAAGTAATCCGCTTTGAGGCGCTCCAAGTCCAACCACGGTTATATGAATAGGTTTTCAATGTATTGAAGGCATATGAATCGTGCAATGTTTATGTTTTAAAATGCATGCATGTATTAATGTTTGTTTTTTAGTCAATAACTGAAGATAAGCGTGATTCCTATGTGAACCAATTGCTACCAACGTCAAACGAAATCAAATGCTTGAAGATAAAAGTATTTGGCAGCAGAGGAGTGGGAAAGACGACGCTCATTGATTCACTTAAGTGTGGATACATCTGGAGTTTCATTCGTCGAGTCTATTCCAGCTACTCTTTCCCAATACAAGCAAAAGGTTTGTACGGGCCAATCACATTCACTCATGGAAGCAGTGCTTAATGGCTGGTCAAAATGCAGACAATGCAGTGGTCTAGCTATACTGTGCATCATACAGGCTTATGTAAGCTACTCAGTGTACTCAGGGTATTTGTATTTGCATTAATGTATTAGAATGCATGATAGTTCTCATGCATGTATATTGTATAATTGATTCAGTGTACTGCATGTGTATATTATGGGCAGTTACCAAGAGGAGGTGTGCTATGGTCTTGGTAGAAGAGTTCAAGACAGTCTTACAGTCTGATGCAGAATTCTAGCCAGAGTTAGCAGTGTGAGTGCAGGAGACCAGAGTATAGAGTTGCAGTAGTCAAGTTGCATCAGAATAAGGCAGTACATCAGTGCTTTCGAGATGTTACATCCAGCTTAGATATCAAGCTGTTGGATTCTTCAGAATAGAAATGAGCATGCCTGAGAAGTGACAGCTATTTGATATTCATATGGGGTGATGGTCAACTAATGAATAAGTGGATTAATTGAAACAAAGAATAAAGGAGTGTATGCTGTAACTAATAAAGCATGAATCAGCCTCTATTACTATTGAGCTGGACATAAGCTAGTGTTACATCATGACAAATAGTAACTAACTAGGCTATCTAATTCATAACAAAAATTCATACAGCTGTGGTTAACTGAAGCTAATTAGTTACAGGTTAAAACAGTGACAGCAATAATAATATGACTATTGCTTTGTTTACATGGAAATATGTGAACTTAGTTTAACTGCATGCAAAAAAATCATCAGATTCACTGAATGCATTTTCATTTGAATTTGTTTGTCAACCAGAACCCTACACAATAAAGCCACGTCGAAAAAAGCTTCTGCAGGCTCCATATGAAACTTGCACCAAAGGAATCACTGTAGAGCCAACAAGTATATCTGGTAAACAAACTGTTTCAAATGTATGATAAACTATTCTTACATTTCTCTTTTATATATCATCATATAGTTTTGTATTTAACCAGTGTATAAACTTTCTGTATGGTTTGCATAATTGCTTGCAGATAAAATCATTCAAACTGTGTCATTGCATAAAGTACATGAGGCATAGATAGATCAGCCTGCAAATAATTCAGTTTCAGGTTTATTCTTGAATGCTGAACGACCTGTATAGCACAGCAACTTCTAATTGGCAGTGATGTCAGTGGATTTAAACTTATTATTAGTCAATTTGGCCTAATTTCATTGGGTCTGAACTACCTTTTGACTAAATAGAAGAATGAAAGCACTGTTAATAAATGAAATGATCTGCTGTGCATTACTAACTGACAGGTGCTGGTGAAGTGAGCATGTGGGAGTTCTCTGGCTATGAGCCGTACTATGGTGTCTATGACTACTTCATTGGTGATCCAAATTGCCTCCACTTGGTCGTCATTAGCATGAAGGATCCAGAAGATGTCCGTCGATCGCAGCTCGAGTTCTGGCTCAACTTCATTCGCGCTCGTATTGCTCCTGCTGAACCGTTTGGTAAATACTACTACTGGAAATGAATTCGCTTACTTCATTTTGGCATCCTAAATTTCAAGCATAGGTGCACCGGGTATACATTTTAACAATAGATTTATTTTGTATGTACCATGCTAATTGTTAAATTCTTGAAAAATGCCTCTTCGTTACCACCTAAATTAAGCATCTGCAACTCTTCCAGAACTTGTTTGAACTGTCACCTGGACAATTAGCACCATAATATCATTCCCAGTCATCAATGACGTCATTCAGTGAGAATCCTGGTGGGCATTCATTTGTAAATTCTATGCTAACCTATAACTCACTTTGACCTTCACGAATTTGTCACCATCCAGTAACTCTGTAACTCTGCTCTACTCTATTTTCCGCTCAGTCTCTTCTTATTTCAAGTTCTACAACCGATCAACAGTTCAACTTGCATATACCACACTGCAATCCAACTCTGGAATGATCTCTGTCTTGAATATCATCAATTCCCTGATCCTCCACCATCTATTTCACACTCATTTATCTATCAACCCTCATGATTTCCTCTTCAACTTAAGTTCTCACATCTGGCAATTAGACTTGGACCTTCAGGTGACTCTTTGCACCAATCCTCAAACAAGACACAGCACTTGTCAATAAGCTGGTGCCCTGTCAGGCTGTCCTTATTTTTGTTTAGTGGTTTAGGAATTCAGAGGTTAAAAATTATTTTTTAAAAAGGCCATGTGACTGGTTGAGTTTCTTCAAAAAATTTGATTGAGTCATGTCTGCTTGAATATCCACGTTCAAGGCTCGGAATGCTTATTTCTTTCATCGGTTTGCATTGCAACAAGAGAAGGGCACAGTGATGATGTGTTGGCGAAATAGTTTTAAAACTTACTTGCATTGTCTTTGATCAGGTTTTGCAGGGAACCAGTTGTGGGCACCACATGTCCTGCTTGTTGCAACTCATGCTGACGTAGGCATAGGCTGCATACGGAATGTCAAAGGGGAACTGGTAATAGAGAACGAGTCGAAGATCATGGAGGAACTGGAGAAGACATTCCATGCAGATCTGATCCTAAGCCGGCGGTTCATTGTGCTGGATGCTCACCAAGCAGCATCAGCTGAAATCAAGACTCTTAGGGTCACAATTGCCAAATCGAAGGAACTTATTTGCCAGGTCAGTCAACTGGAAACCTGACCCACTGATGCGTGCTGATGTCATTTTTATACATCTGTATTTAAGATAAAGTCATCTTTCAGTATCAGAATTATATTGACCCACATTTAAGGCTGTCGTCAATCATATTTTGTCTTAACACGGATCAGCCGCTGAAAAACTGATGACCTTTTTTTTTAGTCATCAGCCAAAATTTTCCCCAAAACATACCTTTTCCATCCGCCGAAAAAGCTGATGACCTTTTTTTTAGTCATCGCGCTGTACGCACTTGCGTACGTGCATACGTCTGCAGGCGCCGCTGACACGGATGCTGTATAAAACGTTTACTAGGCTTTATTCACTGCTCCTTTGTGCTTGTTAACGGTTGCGTTATGTCGACCGGTTATTCTTTCAATAAAACGAATATTAATATTATTATTATGAGGATAGGGTTCTACTCAGACCTAAGGATAGTCAAGCAGTTTTTAAAATGTGTCATAAAAATAATATGTTCAGTTTTTTTAACCTATCACTTCTGTGTTTTGTCCTTAGTATCTGCCAATGGGACTTGGTTTCCTGGAAAAAACAATTGCAGAGCTGCCAAACTGGAACAAGATGCTGGCAGGTTTTCCAGTTATCACATGGAGCAGCTTCATGGAATACATCCGTACAAGAGTGAACCTTCTAGCGACCGAAGAACATCTTAAAGAACTTGCCTATCAACTGCAGGTCGTTGGTGAGGTAGGCGGACAATGCACTCTATCACTCAGTGGCAATAGTTGTATAATATTGTCATTGACAACCACCATAGCACCACGCTGTCTCCTCGGCTTGACCTCCCCGGATTTAGACCTGGCGCCGGAATGAAAAAGGCAGCTCTGGCTATTGCGGACTTGATTTGATATAACGCCGGTGAATAAGCTGGTCTCCCCGACGTGGTTTTTGTGGGCGCTGAGAAATTCTCGAAGATTTACATTACATTACATTGAATATAAAGATTAGCATTCTCAGATTGTTTTCAGGCTAAGTAAGTGAGTAAGTGAGGGCCCATCCATATATTAATCATATTTTTGCTCCTGCCCCACCCTCTGTTGCAACTGCTACATTTTGTGAAATTCCTCCCACCATGCACACGTACAAATAAGCTTCTCTATCACCAGATACAAAAGTTAATTAGGTAAAGTCATCCATAAAACATTTATTTTATCATAGGCTACTATTTTTTTTAAACGTCATACTTGACTGTTTTAAATTTGAAAGATGACACTGGAGAGAAGCCATTGAGTTGCCCAAAAATAGTATTTCGTAGAAATATTAACAATAATTTATACTCATTATGATACGATAGTATCGTATATTATGGTAGTAAATAATATCATATAATAGTGAATAATATCATGGTAAGTAAGAAAGTCAATTTATAAATATGTTATAGCAGTTCATGTAATGCAATAATGTAAACAGCAACTAAAAACTATTATCATACTGCAACAATTTTCAGGTGGGGAAAGTAAAATCGGTGGAGGGAATTTACCCCCAGAGATGCCTAGATTTAAGCCTTTGGTTTAAAGAGATAAGCAGGATCTAGGTAACTATCGACCAATATCCATACTACCCTACTTTTCGAAATTATTGGAAAAAGTAGTTTACCAACGTTTAAACGACTATGTGACCAAATTTAATATTATCCACCCATCGCAACATGGTTTCAGACCAGGTCATTCGACTGTGCTTCCGTTAATTAATATTCAAGATAAAATATCACTAGCTATTGATCGAAATGAATTTTCTGTTGGAATATTTCTCGACCTATCTAAAGCATTTGATACTGTCGACCATGTAATACTCGTTAGTAAATTGCAAAACTATGGCATAAGAGGATTACCCCTCCTTTGGTTTAAAGACTATCTAAATAATCGATTCCAGCAAGTCAAATGTAATGATACTTACTCCACTTTTCAACTTGTTAAACACGGTGTACCACAGGGTTCTATCCTTGGTCCCTTACTATTCCTTTTATACATAAATGACCTAACTAACTCATCCTCGTTATTAGAATACGTAATCTTTGCAGACGATTCTAATGTCTTTTTATCACACACCAATTATGATGACTTACTCAGGATTTTGAATGATGAATTAAAAAATATATCTCAGTGGTTTAAAGCTAATAACTTATCGTTGAACCTTAATAAAACCAATTATATTTTATTCTCCTCCCATAGAAAGATAATTCCGCATGTACAAAGAAATGTGATTATCGATGGTTTAGAGATTCCTAAAGTAACTTCGGTTAAATTTCTAGGTGTCTATGTGGATCAGCATCTTACATGGTGTACTCACATTGATAAGATATCTCATAAAATAGCTAAAAATATTGGAATTATTAAGAGAATTTCTTACCTGCTCTCACCTAATACTCTATTGATAATACTACTCCATGGTTCAGCCGTATCTGAGTTATTGCAATATGATCTGGGCGTCCAATTACATATCTAGACTTCAAATGCTAATAGTACTCCAGAAAAAAATTGTTCGTATCATAACTGGCTCTCCTTATACTGCCCATACTAACCAGCTTTTTATTGACTTAGAGATTCTCAAACTTAACCAGATTACTGACTACCAATCATGTGAATTTATGTACAAATCGCTGCACAATATCCTGCCAAATGAATACACTAACCTGTTTAAGTCAAGCTTTGACTTTCATTCACATGAAACAAGAAGTTCTCTTTCCTTAAGAACGGAATTTGCTAGAACAAACTCCTGTAAATTCTCCATAAAATGTAGGGGCCCACTATTATGGAATAGTCTGCCACAAAACCTAAAGGCCTCTCCTAACATTAACCTATTTAAAATAACCCTACGAAAATGGCTAATAGTTAGTTAACCATAACCGATATTAAATTAGTAATCCAATTATTACAAATGTGCTTCTTTTTAAAGGATCCTCCTGCATTGGGAGTTGGTTTGTTTAGTGTGTCTTAATTGCTTCATCTGCTGTTGGTTTTGGTTGACTGTTTTACCTTCTGCATTGTGTGTTGGTTTTCTGTGCCTGCACATTGCTTTGATGTTATAGGTGTGTCCTGATCAACAATCTTCAGGGCTCTTTCTACTTTGTGTGTTGTCTTTCAGTGTGGCTTAATTGTTTCATCTCCTGTTGCTTTTGGTTAATTTTTTCATCAATTTGTGGTGTGTACTAATTAGAATTATTCATAGCTACTTGGGGGCCCTACTTAGCGGGATTCCCTCCCTTCTGGGTCTCCATTTGTGTCCTAATTCCGTACTTTAGAGTTTCTCTTTAACGCACTCCAGGTTTAGGGTTATCTTTTCCCACTGGTATCACTCTATCCTATAGCCACTGGGTTTAAATAATCTCTTCTTATATATTCCTGGGGGTATCCCCAATCTAGCCCAAAGGTTTTTTACAATTTGCGTTAACTAATTAGTTCTTACTTTGATTATTGCTTGTTTAATTTGTGATACTTGTTATGCTTTATGTAACTATTTTCCTGCCTTATATCTTAGTGTGCTTGATACATCTGGACCAATAAAAAAAATTGATTGATTGATTGATTGATTGATTGAAGCACTGCATAGTGGGTCTTAAACAATGCTAAACTAATTATGTCAATAGGCCAAGGCTATAAGTCTTTTAGTCAAGATTTTGTTGCTTTCATTTGCATTTCATATTAATTTCATTTGTAGGTGTATTTGAAAAAAATGATACAACCGCTCAAATCTACAATCCTAACCTAAAATAATAAAGATAATTTGTTTCCTTATTTTTCAGATCGTGTACTTGGAAGCTGCTAAAGAAGATCTTGTAATCATCAATCCGCAGTGGCTGGGAACGGAAATCATCGGGAAGCTTCTATCGTACGAAGTTGTTGCCTGCGCTCCAGAAAGCGGCCGGATGAGTCTTGATGACCTTCGAAATCTCTTTCCACGGTTTGATGGAACTGACCTTGTCAGTCTCCTTGAGGCACTCAACATATGCGTCCAGTGCTCTGTCTATGGTGAGCTGGAGTTTGCTTTTCCGATGCTCAATGTCCTGGAAAGTCCTTCCGTCATCTGGACAAGTGCTGAGCTCAGAGATGACGTTGCCTGCGGTGGCATCCGGGTCGTCAGTCCACCGGAATTTGGGGAGCAGTTCGTCCACATCTATCCGCGAGTTGTGGTCGGCTTGCAGCATGCTGTCCAGGGAAGCAGCAACATCACTGTGATGGAATGGTCTACGAAATGCAAGATCCAGATGGACGGCCTGGCCGCTGTCGTGTCTCTCGTGCGCAATGGTCAGGCGCTGGACATCGAATGTCGTGGATCAAAAGTCCAAAGTGGAATAGCGTTTGCCTTCCAGCAGAAGATCTTTGACGTCATCGTCGATGTCTTCCAACGATGTTGTCCGGGGATTTATCTCGAACAGAATCCCATCAGCCCATCGCATCTCGTGCAGAACAAAGCAATGCCACACATCTACACGCCTAGAGACATCCTATTGGCTCAACTCGAGGGACGGACAATGCTACAGCCGGACAAAAACACATCTGAGTCATTGACGGACATTATTGCGTTTGGTTCCAATGAAGTCTTCTCATCACTAATACTTGGAATTGACCTTCACATATCCAACCTGGCACTCTACTCCAGGTGTCAGCTGGCTGCCCTCCTAGATCCACACTTCCAGACAACCGGTGAACAGGAAAAGTTTGCCACAGTGCTTGGCCTTGACAAGCACCAGCTGTCGGAATTGGCCGAAGCCAACCAACTGAGCAACACTGACAAGATGCTGGCGCTATGGTCACAGAATCCAACATCTACTATTCGAATCTTGTGCCAGAAACTCAACGAATATGAGAGACCATATGCCGCAACGCTGCTGCTTTCTTTCTCACCAATGTTTATCTGCACAAACCATCACAAAGTTTTCTAACATTGATGCAGGAACAATGAGATTCATTCTGTTACTTTTAAGCAGCTACCAATTCTGTAGACAATGTATCTCAGAACTATACCCTATATTTATTTACAAAACACAGTAGAATTGGTGTTCTTACAAAAGCAGTTTGAAATTTCCTTGAAGTAAGCACCTGTTTAATGCTTCAGAATTTTAAATATTTAAATTTTCTGATTTAACCTTTTTTCTGGATTCAGAAGAATATCTGGGAGTCACTTGGAGTTTTAACTACAATACTTTTTTTATATCTGCTGCCGTTTAAAAGACAGAAGTGGCCTTGTGCCCAAAACTAGATGGAAACCACATTTGCTTGGACTGTTAAACACCATATGTTTTATGTTGTTTATTATAGTCTAGATAATAACAACTTTAAAAACTTAAACTTACACAGCAAACATCTAATACTTGTTGGACTGACTGAAGTGTATGGTTATTGTTGTGAACATAGGGCCATCCTGCCCATCCATATATTACCTATACATATGCAAAAAGTATATTTTCATATCCTTCTACCCCTCTGTTGTACCTTGTACATTTTTTGTGGACTCCTCCCCCATGCATACATACGACAAGGCTTCTCTAACCCCCGTTACAAAAGTTAATTGGCTAACATCATATATAAAACATTTCTTTTACAAGCCATTATTTATTTTTGCTAGGAATATGATACATTTAAATTAACAGCAACAGTCGGTACTATTAACTTACAAATATGTCTTAGTTTTAAAAGTACTCTAGCCATCGTACAATTGCTGTTTAATTTCACAAGTACACTGGAACAAATGTACTAAAAAGCATTTTTTGCATTATTATAAAAAAAATTCCCAAACTGCTCTAGAAACCTTTTAGCCCAAAACTAAAAATAAACAATGGTAATTTTTAATATTTCACTTATAAATTGTGCTAATTATAGACAACAGTCTTACACTCAAACTTTGAATTTTTCCACGATAAAAAACAGGTAAACAAACATTTTAAGTGTAGATACTTTAAGCTGCAACTTTTAGGATCCGTTGAATAGACATGTGTGAGCCCCCTTTGCAAGAGTCATAAAAGCATCAATTGCTAAGAGACACGAGAAATATATATTTATGTACCTGCAAACCAGTTAATCATCTTTTGACTGAAGTCATGAAATACTGTAATATCAAATACTGAATATATAAATGTGCTTCTTATTGAAGCACTACTAACTCCCCTACAACTACTGTTACTACTACCACTACCATAATCCTATCAAGCAGTACAGTAACAAGTTTCAGTTATCTCTCGCTCTGCATGCTGCACATACTGCTCACTCCCTTCCTTCCTCCCTGAAAGACGAACTAAGCTAAGATTGCCATGACTCTCAGCGAGTATTAGTTCTTACATTGCCAACGGCAGGCATTTCTGGAAATTTAAATGAATAACATAATAATAATCACATTGTTATTTGGCCATTGTCATGTTGCATCTTATGCATTGCCTATAGTTGCATCAAACTGTTGTTATTTGGGAAGAGTTCAGTTGAGATCTTCCGTTCTGATGAGAACTTCGTCTTCTTCATCCTCGGTCAGTGTATCGCTGTCGCTTAAGCGTTTGTATGAAACATCTCCTGACTGGGCGCCTTCCTTCAAACTTCCACTCGGTTCACTCTTACCAGTCAGAATGTATTCAAGTCCCTGAAATACAATAGCAACCAACGTGACTGCAAGATTCGTAAAGAACTAAGCATATGTGGCTGCTGTGTTTCGTACATGGGATGCAAGCCATAGTTTGTGTCATACATGTAAATATTGCTGTTGTTAGAGCACCATCTTGACAGAAGCAACAAAAGCTGCGAAGAGAACCATACAGAATTAAGCAAAAAACCTGCTGTGATTTTGACACACATTCTGAGATGACAGATGATCCAGAAGCCAATTGACCGACATAACTGCTTACACCTTTCCACAAGATTCAACACAACTAGGCAGCATACTTGACAGCATATCTGATGTCATCATCCCTCTTTGGATGAAGGCATTGCAGCCAGGTTCATCATAGGGGTTCAGAAGTTTGACAATAATTATTTATCTGCCTTTTATTTAGAGAACTCTACCGGCTGCCTGAGTCTTCATGGAATGGTGCCACCATGCATAGCCAATGAACATGTCCCAGCACCATTAGCCTGGTAGGTCTTGGTTGCAGTGAGGTGCAGAAAGGTCAATTGAAGTGACACACAGAATACTCAGTGCATAGATCTGTCATATTGGTTTGGAATTGCGCTGCCAGTTGATTTCCGTATTACGGAACTTTGTATCAAACGCTTCAGGATGAAAGTCACATTGCTACTAGCACGTAAGCAGTGTACTTAGTAATATATTAACCTGCACTTTATAAATCTTCATAAAATGATGAGAATAACACTAATACTACTACCATTGTCAAATAATAACTTGCACACAGGTTAATGACCTGATTATCAAAAAGATCATTTTTACTCTCCCAGCCTAATTTTTCTTTAATTAGGAATCAAATCTGTCATGGTTAAGAGTAGCACCATTATTATAAGACCAATAAAACAGATAATTATAACAGTAGAATGTTAGTAGTCTATATACCTTCCAGTGTTCTTTCCGTGCAAGCATCTTAGTGTCACGCATATCCAGCTTAGTCAGACGGCCCAATCCTAAGATGATGTCATCACTGAGATCGTCAATGTCATTTCCCCTCACACTCAGTGAAGTTAACATTCGCAATTCAGATAAACAGTCTGGAATTGAAAGAAACCGATTTGAGTCAAGATTCAAGGAGACTAGCGCTTGTAGTTTACTGAAACTCTGAGGCAGAGATTGCAGACGGTTGTCGGCCAGATGGAGCCACTGCAGGCAACTGAGTTCACCAAACGTTTCTGGTAGATCCATTATTCGGTTTGATTGAGCACCAAGCTTTTCCAATTGTTTCAGCTTTCCAATCTCTTTTGGAAAATTTTCCAGTTCCATTTCCATAACCCACAGCTGCGCAAGACAGACTAGGTTGCCTATAGCCGAAGGCAATGCGCCGACAGGATTTTTGCTTATGTTCAGATATGTGAGGTGTTGCAATAAAAAGATGTTTGATGGCAACACCGTTAGACGATTGTTGTCCAATGATAACTCCTCTAAATTCGGTAAGTGCCCTATCTCATCAGGAGGCATAATAATCTTATTATCGTTCAGTTGAAGCCTTTTCAATGAAGTCGCATCCTTTAGGTTCATAGGCACGATGACAATCTGCCGGTGACTCAGGTTTAATGAAGTTAACTGCTTTTGGATAGCATCCTTTATAACATTTTCAACAGCAGATGAATCCATTTCCTTTTAACTCTTACAAATTCTGCAATACAATTTATAATGCATTTTGGTGGTTCTGAAAACTCAGCTTAAAACAAGGAAACACAAATGCATGAGGAATTTCATTGAACTCATTACTAGACAGTAGGTGACACATTATTAGATAACATAGGACAGCAGTTCCCAACCTGTGGCCTACAGGCCAAAAAAGTAGCCCGCCTGGCCTACAAAAATGGCCTGCAGCACCTCAATGAATTAAGAAAAATATATGCAAAAATTGACAATTTGGACATGATAGAATATATATAATTCTTTTTCCATTAAAAATTATTTTATTTGGACGTTAATAAATCGCATCAAACATTCTTTTTGGTTCAATCATAACTTGTGTTTCTAACAACCCATGAAACAGAGTTGGCTAGACTCTGACACCGAAATGTAAGTTTCACATTCAAAATGACAGCACTGACGTACAAAGAAGGTATCATTGCTGAAACGAAAAGTAAGAGCAGTCCCAGCCGTAACTTAAATTTTTCATCAAATACCGTATACAAGCTGAAAAATAAGAAAATGAAGTGCAGCAGGTAGCAAAAATTGCATGGCACATTATCATCGTAAATAACTTCCACATGACTTACACAATTCTCCAATGTCATTGACAGTTTACCTAATTTCAAATTGCGGCAAACTTAGCGTCATTGCCTCCCTGACAACTACGGCAAGGCAGAAACCTCCATTATCGTCCATTATCGTCAGCGTTGCCACTCTAAAAAACCCAAGTTGGAAGGTCATTAAAAACCCAATAAAAGTCAAGTTCATGTTTCTCGACAAATTTGTGAAATATTGAAGGTATTTTTCCATGATATTCATGCATTGTACATGGTAATATTATAATACAATGCAATAAACCGGTTTTTACAATGAAATTGTTGTTTTAAAGCTCTCATAATGGCAATTTTAAAGATTTCAATAAAACGATAAACGTCTTCCCCAGAAAGTGTGAGCGTAACGGGTTGTGGAATGCTGCTGGTTGTGAAGAACAATCATTGTAGACAGCAGGTTTTGGGGTGTGTTTTGGTTGTTTGACCCCCCCCCCAATGAAAAATGTGAAAACAATATCATGCATTTACTAGCACGTAGTGTAAGAACTGCAGCGTGCAGTGTATTGGCCGCCCTAAAACCCGCAGAAGGTTGTGATTTTAGAAGAAAAAACATGAAGTTAAATCGTTTAATTTACGCCGCGTTGAACGGTTTTTGGGTGAATTTTTTTATATTCGTCTAATTGAAAATCAAATTCCTGGTGACACACCGCACCCGGTTACATGTCAAAATTTTAAAAATAAAACAGAAATAATAATATGGATAAGCATAGAACGCCTCTGAGAAGGATTCTTTGAGAGGCGCTATATAAGTTTCCGAATGTGGCGATCTCAACAATCTAAGACGAACACTTTGCAAGTGCAACAGGATTTGTTTAGCGCCATAATCCCAACATGGCGGATGCGTTTCGTCCGTTTGTTTACTGGGGTCAAAATAAGGAATGCATTTTTTTGAAAGTTGACATAAGCGATATCGGATCGGTAAACCACAGAAGTTTATAATTTATATTGACCACATAAGCCTATGGTTTAGTTTGCGCAATTGGACTTCTTTTTGGCGCACGATATAGCCGGCTTAGTTCTAAAACCTATAAGCTGCTTGTTAAACAGATCTTTCTGCAACATGTTATCCGAATATTTAAATTTGTTCTTTGATTCCTACTGAAAATGTGATGCTGGATAAAGTAATGTTATGTCATCACATAATTTACTGGCCGTAGGCCTACATATGATTCTGCGCATGACTGGAACCCCGTTATTCACTAGTTCAAAATGTACCTTAGTGATACATGTAAGGTGTCTGAATACCTTGCTAATAAGGCTTTTGCTTCATAGTGGATGATTGGTCAGGGTGGCCTGCATCGTAAGATGCACAGGTTCGAGTCTTGTCAAGGCAGTTACTGTGTATGGACCTTGAGCATTTCCTCCTTGCAATCTTTTTGTGGCTTTAATTTTCTTTCCTATGATTGTCTGCACTGCTGAGTTTTGGACAAAACAAGCTGAGTTTTGTTTGCTAGGGCTTATCCTGCATGTTAGTTGCTTTGTAAGGTGCCCTTGTAACGGCATGGCTGTGTAACTCCACCATATAAATTGTCATAATTATTATTATTATTATTATTAAAGGGCCATGCATTACCAGAGCATTTGTAAGAACTCACTCTGGAATACGAAGTTGAACGCAAATGCCTAATTTGTGTGAACTAACTAGAATTCTGAAGTAAATTATGTAATTGACCAGAGAGATGATAATTCCTTGTCAACGCAGGAGATGCTTAAGGTAGTAATCAAGGTGTTGGCAGGGAAGATATTAGTCATCGCCCTCTAAGTCGACTTAAAAGTCTCTACACGCCTAGCAGAAGTCTTGTTTGAGGAGAATTTTTCGTGCAGTTAGCATCTTTGGGCTTCATGGACTCCCAGCGTATGCACTGAGGTGGCTTAGACTACATAATTGCAATAGTGCTGTAGGCCATACCTGCAGTTGTGCCTAAACAGTGCAGAACAATGAATCTTGAAGGTTGGGAGAAGGTCTTTGTCTAAGCAGGTGGTTTATAAATATTCAAGGACATTCCTGGTGTGCAGGCAATGATTAATAAGGCTGAAACACTTTTGCTATACATGATCCAATGGGGCCGTTCGCACGTTCTATACAAGCTTTTTCATCTATTACATGTAACATGTCATCATATGTGTGGGATGTCTTGCATTGGCTCCCTTTCCCACAGCAGATTGCCTATAAGGTCTGTGCATTGGTTAGGTGGTGCATTGAGGGACTGGCCTTTGTATCTGGGAGAACTGTTGTTTCACCTCGGTCGGTGGACCAGGTTGAGCATTTGGTTCCACACTCGTGGATTACTATCCGACATCGCCATTCATTCTCGGTTGCTGGTCCTACAGCCTGAAATTGCATTGTAGTTACCTCCAGGTGGTCACTCCACTCTGTTCCTTAGGAATCTAATAAAGTTATGTCCTATTTAAGCCGTAGTTGGGCTGGATGCTTCTGAGTAGCCTACATTGAAAGGGCGCTATATAATCTGATCAGTTTTCTTAGGCCGAAGAAATTAGTTGTAGCTGCCTATATCTACAAAAAGTATTGTTAAAGCAGTGTGTGTCATTTACCAAATGTTCTGATTTTGGCTTTGCTGTTTTTGTAGGTACCAGATGTTGATCTCACAGATGATCATTTGAAGTTTAAAGCACAAGGATCTGGCGCATGTGGAGTCAAACTGTATAGCTTTGATATTGACTTCTACTTGCCAGTTGATCCAAAGGTAATTTCTCTTTGGTTTCGGTTATTAACAAACTTCTGTTGTCTCGTGATTTTTTTCTTAGGTTTTTGTGTTGATATTTTATGCTCAAGCTTGTCTGGGTATGTTCAGTGTCATATTGAAAAGTGTAATATCTTATCTGCTTTAAACTATTCTTTGTTAGTGCTGCTTTTCCTGTTTTTACTATTGCTGTGCATTGGTATATATTTTGAGATGTTTATACTTGTATTGTTTTTGTATTATAGACTAGCAAATACAGAGTGACGGGAAGAGCTGTTGAGTTTGAATGCAAGAAAGTTGGTAGTGGTCAAATCTGGCCGAGGCTTGTGGAAAAGCCGGCGAAATTATCATGGCTCAAAACAGATTTCGATCATCTTGCCTTCGATGATTCTGATGGAAGTTCAGAAGATGATCTCACTGTATGTGGCATTGTGTCGCTTTCACTCTTTTAGTTATTTGAAAGTTTCCCCGTTGAAAGCGGGATCAGTTTAACTAGCAGAAAAGTGCATTTCCAAGTGTATGCTATTACCGTATTTTTGGCCTATATTTGTGCCTAATTTCTAGATGTAGTCTTGCAAAATAGCGGAAATTTTATGAAGTCAGTGTGCTAATCACATTAGGCACAGTGGTGCACTCGTGTGGAAATTTTTTATCAGAGCACACATGCTTATGTAAGTGAGTTTTCTAATAATAGCCATCATGAGCTAATGATTGCTCAAAGATAGACTGAAAGATAAATATGAATTAGGCTGACGAAATTGTCTCAAGATGAAAGAAAGACACTGTTAACTATTAAACGAATAAGTATATTACTAATTCCAGTGTTGGCAGCTTTGTAACAAAGGGTATTTTAAATTTGTCAAAATGTGTGAAGGTCATCAAAGTTCTCATCTTTGTGCTCATTTTAAAGCACTTCTGCAAGGGCTTTTATTAATCACGATCTGCATGCTCTTTATCTGTGCTGTTGGTATGTTGACAATCTTCAGTTTTACTGTAACTTTTTGAACCCTACTAAATTGTTTATTAATTTTTTTAGCCGCAGCAGAAAGAAGCGTTGGAGAAATTGGAGAAGGAAGTGATGGCAGCTGAAACAAACAGTCTGTTATTGTTTCTTCCAATTCGATATTGTTTTACTCAGTCTTTGTCTTTTGAATTGTTAGTATCTCAAGTATCTCACATAGTATTTCACATCATTGACAGCCTTCCACAAAACCAAGACTACTCAAAAAAAGCATTTCAAACTGTATTTTGCCACAACTCTTCATTTCTGTTAGAAAGCCATGGCCTGTGAGATAATCATAAATGATTGAAAATATATAACTGTGACTCATGCATACTTAATTGCATGCATATATGCAGTTACTTCATATGGAGCTATTAATATCTATATTTTCATAATGGCACCATGAATTCTTTATTTTAATGTTTATGTTGTCACGTAGAATAGCTTCACTTGCAAAAATAGTCAAAGTTGCTGCTAAGTGAAGTGAAATGTTGTGTGTGTAGCTGCATTCCATTTTTATCAGTTTTGTTGGACGGTGATTATTGCATTATAAATGTTAGAATATTGGGGGAAGGGGAAATTTAAGTGTTCTTGTAGGGGTCATATATAAATTCTGATCGATTGATTGATAGACTTTCTGTGCTGGAATTGCTCTATTAAAGTGTATGTACAAGTCTTCTATAGCACTTAAATATTTCTCTTTTTTTCTTGTGCTACAGTTGTTCATGACCTGAAAATGCTCTACCTGTTTCTCTACAATCTCTTCCAGTGGATTGGATACTGCTACATATTTGCTACCATCTGCGTTAGATGGTATCTGTATGGTTATGGTGAGTGTTTATCTCGTACTTTATGTTTAGATGTTGAAATGCCATGGCTTTGTGAATAGAATGATTCGTTTTACAACTTTCTACCTGTATCACAGATGAACTCCACTGTTTAGAAGCTTTTGTCTTCTCGTTCAGTTGCTAATAAAGAGAAGTGAATTCTTAATCCACTGGATTGTTTGCTGGGTTCTTCTTCAAAGAAGTGGCAGTTAAAATCCTGACATGACCATATTTTTTAAAATTTCTACTCCACCTTTGCCCGTTAGTCAACTCAGCCATAAGTGAGAGTATTGAGTAGACTTGCAACATATGCTGTCGGTGGGAAGATAACTATCTGTGCTTTATGACTTAGTTTTGTTCTTTTTTTGTTGTGTCCTTTATTTCAGATTCTCGAAAAGACACATTTGCTGCAGTGGGTCCTGCAATGATGGTCTGTCAGTCGGCTGCCATTTTGGAAGTGTTGCACCCTCTGGTTGGGTGGATCAGAACAGGAGTGACAGCAGCATTGATGCAGGTACTTTGAAGTTAAAGGAAAGTGCAACTGTTTGCACTGCTAGTACCAGCACTGAATGTGAGCCGGGTCTGTCAGGGTCTGCGACCCGGCATTGATTTTCATGACCTGCCATTGCCGGGTCTCAGCCAAGTCATGTGTTTAACACATGAACGCATAAGAAACCCAAAAATCTAATTATGTAGTGAAATTGGCAGAGGTTTCAAAAATTTTGGGCAATTGACTAAAAAAGGTTGTCAGAAAAATTTTCGGGTCAAAGGCGTCGGCACGTGCGCCAAAGTCAGACTCTGCAACTTTTCCAAACCATTTTCAGCCCCAGCTAGTACTAAAGTTATTACTGTTTAGTTATTCTTATAACAGGTTGTTTATATAACGCTGGTGATTGTTGATGCATGAGGAAAGGAAGTGAAGATCTTTCGAATTCTGAATGTGATAGATATCGTACATGATCCGTTGTAAGGGCATATTTATAACAATAGGTAAACCCTGACACTCTGACCAGCATCAAAGGCTATCACTCCTCTGGAAATAGCAATACATCATACATGTAAAAAAATTGATACTGTGGAATTGGTTTTGTGGACTGTTGTAGGTTTTTGGCCGAGGTCTCATTCTGTTCGGTCTTTTGGCCGTGGAGCCTAAACTTCAGAGCCATGACTTGGTCTGGTATCTCTTTTTGGCTTGGAGTGCCATAGAAGTTTTAAGGTTTGACCTCATTTCTATAAAACCATGTAGACAGGTTTATTGCTTTTATTTAAAAACTTTTTCTTAATGTGTTTGAAGATACAGTTATAAAAAGATTTAATCTGTGCAAACATATTCTGGTAGGCGCTCTTGCATCTCTGTGTTACAACTCCATAGAAATCATCTTTGTTACCGGTATTATTATTGTTATTTTTTGCCCCGTGCTAGTTAGGATCCCTCGATGACTTCATTGCTAACCACTGTTTAGGCCTCATTGTTACTATTATTATTATTATTATTATAATTATTATTAATATTTTATTTTATTTTTTATTATTATTAGGTAGCATTTATAATTATATGGTTTTAAAAGTATGTATGACAATTGCTTTGTTTCTTTCCTTTGTTGCTAAAACCCCAAAGATTATCCCTATATGGCTGAAGACAATGCTTGTACGCTATGGCAGTGTCTTGATTAAATGTTTGTGAGACGATTCTGATTCGAGTGTTGACCTGTGGCTCATGAGTCTCATATTATTTATTCATTTGATCCAATTTGCCGATGATATAAAAATATATAGTTTAAATCTTTGCTGAGCAGCAAAACTCAAAACATCTGCTGGGTTTAACCTTCCTTGAGGGAACTGACACTGTTCCATTGTTCAGATGATCATTCTTCCTTACTTATTTCTTGAAGATGCTCATTTCTTCAAGTCTGTAAGGAAATGCAGACTTAATGTCATTATGCACGACAAAAATGGGTTATGTGAATTGACTGTTGATGATTGAATTTGCTGTTTAAAGGTATCCGTATTACTTGCTGGCGACTGCAGAGAAGCATTGGGGTTTTGTGACGTGGCTAAGGTACACGGCTTGGATACCATTGTATCCTCTTGGAGCTGTGTGTGAAGGTGTGTTTCATCTGTGATTTTTCAGTGGAGATACAGCTAGGCTCATACACTTGTGTTAGGTACAAACTTGACTTGAAGAGCATGAATAAAATGCTTGCATTATAAGTTACCAATTTGATGGGAGATATCTAAACAAATTTGTTGAAAGTTTTGCAATAGCAGGTGTTGTTAAAAGGGTGTGCCCACAATTAAGGATGAGAGCGATGATGTGAAATTTAAATGATGATGTATCCGTCTTTTTATTGAGCTCTTGCTGACATACCGCAGCCAGTTACAAAGAATTTGTAAGTTTTTTTAGCGAACTCGCAAGCACAACTGCAGAGAAAACATTCTGGTTCAGTTGGATTTGTCTGTTCTGACTGAGACTTGAGCGAAGTGTTTTGACCACTCTGCCGACTGTTGTTCGTAGGGTTTGTAACTAGTTTTCTAATCCAGCAACTTTTCTAGTGTCCTTATCACGACACACAGAGCATCGATGTTGGTGCTGTCTTACAGTTAGTCTGTTTTATTACATCTAATTAAATAGAATAGAATAGTATCCGGCTGTTCTATGCATGCAAGTTCTGCATAGTTGCATGACTTGCAGAACAAAGGGGGGAAAACGAGTTGTTATTGATTCTTTCTTTAAATCTTTCGATTTCTCAGAGCTGAATTAATACTGAATTAATTTGTCTATTCTTTAAATGTTCATATACATTATTTGGTATTTTATTGTAACAGGTGTGGTAATGTTGTTTGCGCTGCCACACTTTGATCGGTCGAACAAATGGAGCGTAGAGCTGCCAAATTCTTATAACTGCTCCTTTCAATTCGGAACATTCTTGCGGATCTACATGATTCTCTTCATACCTGGTAACTATAGTCAATCATGCTAAACTAAAGAAGTTAAACTGTTAAGTGATAGTTGGCTGCTTTGTAAGGCGCCTTTGTAACGGCATGGCTGTGTTACTGCGCCATATAAATTGTCGTTATTATTATTATTATTATTTTTATTATTATTGGGTGAAAGTGCTGAAGCTGCTAAGTTGAATTTACGGCACTGACCCCAGTAAACAAAGTTGACCCATGACCATTGACCAAAGAAATATTTCTTTGAAAATGTGGATACTGGGGTTATAATTATGTGCTTTTGGGCATGGATAATTGGATATATAATTATATTTGCTTTAATCTTGGACTTCTGTGTTTCATATTCAACTTTGTCAAATTTCCATATTGATCGGAGAATTTTTGCTAGTTGAAAATAGCTATTGGAGTAGTCATGTGGTGTTGTATCTGAAGCTGTTAGTGTTTAGTCTGAACTTATGAAGAAATCTTTGCATTTGGCTCGGATATATTTATTTTGTAGTAATTAAAGGTTATGACTGAACAGCTACCTATCTGGTCAGTAGCCAGTTGTCTGGGATTTAGACTAATGTTGCTTGAACTTGTTGAGTTTTGTGGGATGAAAGTTAGAGAGTACCGGTAGCCTTGTTTGAACTTCATGCACACAAAAATTTTCTCTAGTTAGTCTGCATGGGTTTTCTAAGTTTGTAGTTACTTTAAAAATTGTGAATATATGTTCTGCAGAGCAGAATGTTGAAATTTTTTGTCTGTGTACCAATAATTCTACCTACTAATATTGATTGTGACCTTGATTCTGCTGCTTATAAAGTGACTAAAGACTAGACCAAGTTATTGATTTCCGCACCTAACAATTATGAAACTGAGGAACCAACTCTCTTTCATGTTCTTCAATAACGGAGTTTATCTGTTTGTTCTTCTTGAGCAAAATTGATATCCATCTATCTCTCTTTTCAATCGCTCCTCTCAAAAACGACCATCGATTCACCTGTAGATGCTCACTCTTCTTATCACGAATCGCCAAGTTCTCCACTTTGATCTTTGTTTTTAGTGTACACTTCCATGTGTGTGGAGTTGAATACGGCTTCACGTGAATGTGTACAGAATCTCACTTATTTGTAACCTCAGACGCATTAAACTCTTTGCAATGGTCCCGAAACTTTGATATAATGAAGTTTAGCTTTACCTGATATTGCTCTCTTTCGAGAGTCCAGAAGTGAGCACATGACCATTTGACAGCGCATCTATGGTGCTGAGCAATTGTGATTGAAGGACTCACTACTCAGTGACTGCCTGAGTGGAGGTTTGAGCCCATACTCTCTGCACTACAGGCCAAGTTCTGTATCCATTCAGCTATCGAGCCACACCCAAGCTTAATGAGACTTGTTTGGAATGAGATACTTCCTCTGAGTGAAGCTGTTTTGTGCTGACTTGTAGGTGTGTACATACTGATGCAAAGGATGTACGAGCAGAGGAAGAAGAAACTCGGCATTCCATCCAGCGGAAGGCATTCCAAGAATAAGGGTGCTTAGGATTTCTTACCTTAGCATATTTTCCGTTTGATTTGAGCACCCACCATGGTAAATGAGACATGCGGTTGTGTTAATGTTGGCAACGCCATCACTGGTGTTTGATGCTGAGCCATGCACTCTACTCTCAAAATGGCAATTCTCTTAGATCAGCAAGAGATATATACATGTAGTCAGCAGCCTTCTGCTGCAAGACGCTTTCATGCAATATTTTTACATCCGTTAATGTTTGTTTATCCGTGTTTTTTCAAGTTGTAACTTTTACACATGTTAATTGACTGAGACAGTCCTATCATTTTAACCTGTAATCATGGTCATTGCGATGTCAAAGTTTCTTGTTGAGTTCATTCTTGTGTATTACATAAAATTACAATATAAAAATGGTGTTTCAATGTTCTTCTATTTGAATGCCAGATGTGTTATCTGAAACAGGGGTGGATACAGAAATTTTCGAAGGGGGCCAAAATTTTCGGTCTTGGGTCTGAAGAAAATGTTTTTTCTTTGGCTGTAAAATCTGATGACCTTTTTTTGTCATTTGGTCGAAATGTCAGAAAAAGATACCATTTTGTCCGCCAAAATAGTTGATGACCTTTTTTGTTGTTTCGTCAAAATGTCGGGCGAAAAGATACCATTTCCCCAAAAATAGACCATTTTCCCCGCCAAAATAGCTAATGACTTTTTTTTTTTTTAGTTTTTCAATACTTTTTCTGTCTCTTCTCGGTCACCTTTCCCACTGCATTGTTGAAAACCTGTACGAACCTCATGGAAGTTGCCTACAAACCTGATGGGGAGGGGGTCATGTCCATTTTCCCACCCAGAATAGCTGGTGAGAAATGTGCACATTTCTAAATGGGGGACCCATGGCCAGATTTGCCCCCCCCTACCCCCGGATCCGCCTCTGATCTGAAACTAGACTGTTAAAGGCAGTTATAGTTAATTAATATTACATAGACCAGCATGTCTTTCATCTTTCCTTGTCCATCATTCATTGAAATGATCAGTGATCACTATTGAGAATCAAAACCGAATTGTTGCCTTTATAATCAGTTCTCAGATGTTGTCTGTGAAGATATGAATGTTCTGCTGTTGCAGTGCTTAACAGCTGACGCCTGTTCTCCAGTCTATTTCCTCTTGGGTCTGTACTGCTTATGTCAAAGGGATTATGGTCTCACTATAATGTTTTGATTCAAAGTAGCCAATCATTTGATTCCATTTGTCTTGCGTTTTTTCATCAATCCAGCTTCTATTTCACCTGCAAAAGAACCTTCACCCTGCTTCCATTTCTCAAGCGCTTTTTCATTAATCCGGCTTCTATTTCGATGGACCAGTTGTCTGTAGACCAGTTGTCACTAGGGAATGTAATCCCAAATTCCGATCCCGGGAATTTCCCGGACATTTTACAATCCTGTAATCCCGGGATTGACAAGCACGGAATCCAGTTTTCTGGATTGCAAAAAATCGGATTTTTCAGTAAATTACTTCAACATTTTGCAGTAATTCCTTGGTCAGTAGATGTCAAAACGACAGATAGTGAAGGTAAGCTGGCGGCCAGCAGAAAACCCAGAGGGGTGACTAGAGGTAGGCGTTTCTCAGTGATCAGACAGCGGATTTGGGTTTGCTCCCTCCCATTACTTGCTTGGTTCGTGTGTATATAGCTGGCCGACTAGGCCTGCGACATCACAGCGCCTAACTCCGATTCACACGTGTTGATGACACCCCACCCCTATAATTGTGCCGACCTGTGATCTGGACAGCATACAAATGTGCTCTTGCTGCCTTAATATCAGAGGACTGCAGTTAGGCTAGCCTGCAAGATCAGTCATTCACTGGTGAATCTTGGCTAGTCTGTTGTGTTCCTCGCGGTGTGGTCAGTCGGTGCACTGGTCACCTCGTATGGTCTGTCCTAATTCCGGGTCACCGTTATGCAGAGGACTATTTATTACCCTATTCAGAGTGATCACAATTTTAAGCCCAGTTAACGACACTCAGTGTTTAATCTAGTCCCCGTCCTCTGGGGGGGGGAATTGAGGTTTCTGGGGGGAGAGACAATTGAGCGTCCGAAGGACGCTCGTGATGTGCGTAGCATCGAGACTGGGAGGGAAGGGGTATGGGGAGGGGATGCGCCCCTCCCCATCAGAAACTTTTTGAATTACCACATTGCAATGGCAACATTTTAAGATGTCGTCTTAACAAAATAGCTGTACTTTTTCAGTAACCCATTAGAAAATTTTTGAATCTCCACATTGCTATGGCAACATTTTAAGGTGTCGTCTTAACAAAACAGCTGTACTTTTTCAGTGGCCCATTAGAAAATTTTTGAATTTCCACATTGCAATGGCAGCATTTTAAGGGGTCATCTTAACAAAATAGCTGTACCTTTTCAGTGACCCATTAGAAACTTTTTGAATTTCCACATTGCAATGGCAGCATTTTAAGGGGTCATCTTAACAAAATAGCTGTACCTTTTCAGTGACCCATTAGAAACTTTTTGAATTTCCACATTGCAATGGCAGTATTTTAAGGGGTCATCTTAACAAAATAGCTGTACCTTTTCAGTGACCCATTAGAAACTTTTTGAATTTCCACATTGTAATGGCAGCATTTTAAGGGGTCATCTTAACACAATAGCTGTACTATTTCAGTGACCCATTAGAAAATTTTTGAATTTCCACATTACAGTGGCTGCATTTTCAGGTGTCATTTTAACATGATAGTATCATATATTATAGTAGTAAATAATGTCATTATAATCATACAATAATAAATAATATCACAGTATATTATAACACTTCATGTAAAACAATGATAAAAACAGTAACTAAAAACCAATATCATTTCGTCAAATTTTTCTGGGGGGGGGAATGTCAATCCTGGGGGGGGGAACTTTCCCCCCCCCCCCAGAGACGTCTAGATTAAACACTGAACGACACTTAAGCCCAGTTAACGACGGGGGATTCTTAAATGACCTCAACTCACGGCAATCTAGATCAAAGGAGAGACATGGGAGGGTGGGAACGAGAGGGGTCTAACTTGGTTGTTCAGTGAAGATAGAAGCCACGGGTAGTAGGCCTATCACTATCAAGTTTCAAACAAGCCCCGCTGCTGCCAGGGACCCCCGGCAAACGCCCTTGCCGTGAGTCATAATTGATAGCGATTGAAGTAGCGAAGACAAAGAGTAAGCTTTACTGTATTTGACCTACTCCTATACTAAGTCCAAGAAATTTTTTTAATTGCCCTTATAAGTCGATACCGGGATCCCGGGATTGACTTATTTATAATCCCGGAATCCCGGGATTGAGGATATGTCCCGGGATTACATTCCCTAGTTGTCACTAGACCAGTTGTCTGTAGACCAGGTGTCGTGGAACCCTTAATTACTATTATGCTTTCTTACTTGCTTACTCTAACGGCTTGACAAACAGTCCTGTGACGAATCGTCCACATGACGAATCGTCCGTGGACGAAATGTCCCACAATCCATGTTCATAATGAAATACAACTGTTCAATTACATCAATTTATTTATAAAACTTCATGAATTTACACAGAATAGCCTTCATCAGCTGCATAAACCAGGTCCGACTAAGTGCTGTAGAGTAGGAATGAATGCAGTTTTACAGCAATACGTGAAACTGCTTTGAGCGATGGCTTGTCTAACATTAGATGACACAACGATAAAATTTACACTTTTCTTAATGCAGAAATTTGCCTTCAATGGTACTTAATCATTTACTAAAGCTTTGTCTTCAATCATTTCAAGGCTGTCGTTAAACTTTTAAGAGCAAAGCGTAAGCAATTTCCGGGTTATTTTGTGTGCTACAAATCAAAACACCTTTCTGAAGGCTTAATTTTTAAATCACTTTTTGTATTCATAAAAGTAACTTCTTTAGTAGCCAACAAAACCTGATAGTCAAGTTCACGAAAAACCCATAGCAGGTTTTGAAATTTCCAGACATTTCAGTTTACATAAAGCCGAAAAGTAAGTCAATAGTTATACAACATTGCCACCACTCAGTAAATAACACTCCGAGTCTTGTGACAATCATGTCAATAAAAAAAAAGTTTCATGTGCTCCATTAAAATACATTTATGAACTGGCACATTAATTATTAGCAAAACAAGAGACTTTGTGTTTACAAAAGAAATTGTAGGCTATAGTAGACCTAACTGTGGCAGAAAAAGTATCCAGAGCACTGTTATGTAATTGAAGAGAATCAGTTCTGCTTTTTCCAACCTATATCATCATCAGAAACACTTTGGAAACATAGAGACAGGTCATACAAGTAATAGTAGTGTGTTTTAACATGAAAAGGGAAAGCATCTTCAAGAAGGTTTGTCACGTAATAGTGTATGTTAAGATGAATCACATACCTCTAACAAACTGAGCATTCAGACCAAGAGGAGCAGCTAATCCCAACAGGCAGCCATGTATATGACGTATTACTGTTTTCAAAGCCTTGGCCTATGAGAGATGGCAACTGCTCACCCTCACTGCCTGATCTATCACCCCCCACCCCACAGTGTTAGGTCTAGCTGAGGTTGCTAAAACGTACAGTGGAGTAGAACTTGCAACTTAATTCTGATCTTGGAGGAGAAATGAAGCCTAGCTTCTCAGTAGACAGTCCATCATGCCAACCAAGTGACTTCCTCCCCTCCCCCCCCCACAGTCACCCCAGAATGTGTCATGAAATCTCACATTCTGATCTAAGGATGCAATCACTAATGACAACAAGTCAACAAACACAAACAGTACCTTTATAAGTTTGTATATTAAAGTTACGTCGCAGACACACATGTACCGTACGTAAACATAGAACAGATTAGCAAGATATTTTAAAAACGGCAGGTGTCTGCTGCTTCCCACTGGCTTTAAACTTCCTCAGAAGCCAGCAATGCTACTCAAGACCTGCAGCAATGTTCACTATGACACGCCCAACACACACACAGCAACTTGTCATGATTAGCATTTGACCAATAGGACATGGTACAACCATGTTTAAACACCACATACAAATTACTTGGATGCTAATAATAAAAAAGTCAGACGGACGTCATACGAAAGAAGACATAGTTGGTATCGATGGCAAAATAAATAAATTAGTTGTGGTGTAGTTTTCATAATAACACACAACATAAAAATAATTCCTAGCAACTTAAACTCGAACATAAAGCATGAGGTATTATATAGTTTAACAGCACTACGTGCTTTGCTCTTACTGAAATCATCTAAACAGCACAGGAAACCAGAACAGTATTTACGAAAACTACTGTGACAATTTATATTTCAGCTGAAAAGTATCTTATATTTTCAGTTTGGCTTTTAACTAGTTGCTCAGATTACTTTACACCACCTCGTCTAATTATGTGCCAATTAATAAAAACATTTGTAGCACTGCACAGTAATTGTTTACTATGAAAATAAGAATGTTCTGCAGAGTTTAAATATTCATCATTTTTAAACCTTACGTTTGAATGAATAAATATCAATGAACAATTGAATCATTTAAAAAAAATTATATGCAATGCAACTGGGTTTCTGGAGGAATCTTGCCTGATGAAAAAGCTGATTAAGTAGTATAATTAATTTATTTTTTGGATCATCAAGCACAGATATAAGATAGCAAACAAAGGATTTGTAATAATTCAGAATCTATACAGCTGTCACTGTTACAAGGTTATATGCAGTAAAAAGGCAACAATTCTAAGAAATTTGCTGATTTCAGAGTGAAATCGACTGCAATTCGACACAAGAAAGCACATCTCAGAGGACAATAGCAAAGCGCAATACTGCTGTCTACTTCTGTACATTATATAAATCGTTAAAATAATTAGGATACTAATTATATCCAAGTACTGTCATGAGTAATAGCAGCAGAAGTAGAGTAATAATTCGGTTAATGATAACTAGAAACTCTAATTTACATGTACATAAAAGAAAATAAGACATTTATATACATAAGAATAATACAGCACTACAATTGTACAAACAGTAACACACTTGAAAGCGATAAAATTATTTGGATCAAGCACTCAGTACTTAGAAGTTTGTTTAGATCTTCACAAATGTTTCACGTTGTTAGCAATGAAATCCTAACCTCTGTTTGTCAACAGAACAATCACTCCATAAGGCCAAGCAAATACTAACATTCTCCAAGTTAGTACTGTCCTTCAAATTGTGCGAATATCTACACACACTCAACAAACGAAAATAAGCCTATCCAAATAATTAAGAAGGCAGTTTTAAAGAATAAACAAATAACAGTGAAACTTCATTATATCTAAGTTCAAGAGACCATTGTTAACGATCTGACACATTCAAGGTTCAAAATAAGTAAGATCCAACTCTGCACAAACACAACGTGCATGTGTTTGTATAGCGACTGTATGGCCTAGACCCTGCTTGGCCACTGCTGCCCATTTGAATGGAATCAATGCCTAAAAAACCTCTGTGGGCACCACATACTATTTATATTTCTGAACCAACTATTGCTTTGGAGCCGGCACTTTTACACACTGAGGTGCATGAGGCATACACTGCAAACAATGTAGTGAACAGAACCATTGGCCCATTTTCCGTTTCATGACATTCCATACACTGTCTGATAGCAATGAGCCCTTTCAATGCTTCTAGTCAAATTGGCACTGGACTTCACGGTGTCACTGCCATCAAACCACCCTCCCCCCATCTTCATCGTCCACCTTTTTAGGTCAACAGAATGAGCTTATGGTTTGATAAGGACAGCGGAAAACCTTCGAAATAAGCGATTGTGGCCGGGTTTTTGACTGTCATTCTACGTAACAGGAAGTTAGAAAAAGAAGTTTTCCTGTATACAGGAAAGAACAATGCAAACTTTTTACAGGAAAGAACCATTGACAACTTTGCAGATGCCATAAATATGCATGAACAAGAAAATCTAATAGGGACCTTGCTTAGATACCTAAGTGACTTCTGCAGACTCATTGCCAACTGTCAAAGTTCTCATATGTATTTCATTACCAAAAAACAAGCAAAAAACTGTATGTGAAGAGTAACAACAGACAGTAATGGCAACATATAGTTGAATTACTAAATCGCATTCTAGGGATACAGTCAAATCTTTATTAGGGAGGGTAAAGTTGGGTGTCCTTTGCAGAAAGTCACACACCAGGTAAGGTCTTCAACTATACATACGAGCGTATAATTTAACTTTTAGGCATGAACGAATCACATTAGAGACTCTACTTCTGAGCTGGCCATGCCAGCCGGATTGTGGTCCGTAACCAGCAGGGAGCTGTCTGTGTTTCTCTCTGGGAACCAGCACAGTTGATGACCGCCTTGTTCCGCAGTCTGCAATCACATACAACAGCTTGAGCCGATGTACATGAGGGGGAACAGCAGAGACCTTAATAACAATCTCACTATCTTAAAAGTTGTGCAGGACAATATAATACAAGGTTCTAAGTTTCAGTCACAAAGCCATCAGAGGCTAACCAATAATTTAGTAAACAGAAATAGAAAACAATTCCAGGAACTGTAGTATACATGCTAATTGGTACTTTAAAATCACTGCAAAGCTCACAGTTGAGTACAACAGCATTACTGAATTAAAACACAGTTATTTGTATCAATCATCCATTGTAATGTCATCATTACTAGCCTTTCTGTAAGACCAAATGGCACATGGCAAATTGTAATTTACATTGAAATTTGTCGTTCATGCTTTTAATTAATTTAATCCATCCTGGTTACTTCCCTATTTGTAATTTTACTTCAGCTTTAATAGCAAATAAGAAAAGCTAATAAATCTGTTAAGCAGAAGCAGCTCGTGTGACCGAATGAAAAAAATGCACAAAACTACAAGCTGTAAAAACTCAGTAAGACAGAAAAAAATACACTTAGATCATTAATAGGCGCCCTTGTAACGGCATGGTTGTGCCACGATGATATATAAATTGTTGTAATTATTATAATAATTATTTTTACTACTATTGTTCATTAAAATCACTACTACAGCATGCCAAACAGTGCACGCTGTAAAAACTCAGCAAGACGGAACAAAATACACTTAAAATCATTCAAATCACTACCACAGCACGCCAAAACAATGCACTCGACAAAATTAGACAATTTTTACAAAGCTTGAATGCCATCATCGTTCTTGTTATCCTATATTTCCACAGGTCATCAGTAGAAACAGCGTTGCATAGTAAACAATCCTTAAACCAACTAACCAAAACACAGTGTGGAAGCCTTGGTGCATTATTACGCACAATGATTCTAGGATTGTTTTATAATTCTATGCCTGTACTGAAAGTGAACACAATCAATCCTGAAGAGCACAGCTTCAAAAAATATCCATTTACTTCAAAGAAGCATTTATAAAATCAATTATATATCACTCTAGAGCACAGTTGTTCTGCAGTACCTTAGGATAATGACACAGCAGACAGTCTGATGAAACACATAAATATTCCACAACATCCAAGAAATTGTATTGTCTTTCATCATACAGTCAATTTCAAATGAAGAAAACATCACATTTGTCCATTCCATCAGGACTTAACACACTAAAGAAACGATGGCATTAACAAACAGTTTCAGCAATTATATGACAGTTAGCCAAATAATTTCACAAGCTTATCAAATTGATGCATGTTAACCGAGATTAAAACCATAGAAATAACCATTTTGCAAACGAGTCAGAGTTGTCATATGACCTTCACTTTTCGTTTTCTTAAAGTCATGTAAAAGCCCACATAAAATCAGCTAATGTCCTGGAAATTAGACACTAATCAGATCAGAAGTTGAAATGTGTGATTGTGTATACAAGGAAACAATGCAGAGGTCCATCTCAGATCCATAGAGGCAGTGTAGCATATAGAAAGGGACATACGTGTAATAAGCAAGCAAACAAACCAGAAAGCTGCACCGAATCACAGAACTGCCATATGCTCCTTTACGCTTTGAACTTGAACATTGCCAATATATATACCGAATAGAATCCCATAAAACACTCCATTTGAACAGCCGCAATCTAAGTAACACCATCAGGCACAGCTTGAATCGGTGGCTTATCTGCAATGAATGCAAGATGTTCATTTTTAAAGCAATAGACACCAGGAATGGACGCTGGAAAGGAAACGAAGACCCGTCAATGTTGGTCGCTGCGGAGAAGAGATGCCATGTTCAGTCCAGATGATCGGTGGAAATGCGGAACATCAATCGTCATCATAATGACACAAACGACTGGAGTGGAAGCTGGATATCGAATCCACTGGAGTTGGATACTAGATATAATGCGGAGTGTCTTGTCCTGTAAGCAGTCTATAGATTGAAGTTTGCATTGTCTTCATGTGAATCTGCAAACAACAAAGCCAATGTCTCTGACAAATAAACAATAGTCCAAATCAAAATCAATGATTTCAGGCAAAATACTTTCTATGTCAATACTACTGCAGTCTTGTCTCTAAAACACTTACAAAATCAACTATTATTGCAGTCAGGCATCCAACTTCACAACCCACTGCTAAAAAGAAAATGTGGCATTCCACTAAAAAGTGATGCCGCAATTTTTCACGCAGTGCAGCTTACAGAATAAAACTAAAAATATTCATGCAAAGTCATATAACAGTTTTATAATAAAACTTTTCGTGACAACAAAGCATCAACTCTAGAAATGGTAAGACCATGTGGCCTGGTTTACATACTGCATGCCATGTGCATGGAGTGACCACATGGAGAGGACGAGATCTCAAAGGATACGACAATTGATTTAGCGGAAAAGAGAAGAGTCAGCCAGCTCTACAGCGGTGCTTGTCAAAACTAGAAACATCGGCTGGGAGAAAGACTTAACAAGCAAATTTCTAAAAAAAGACTGCTAAGGCAATTACATGCCCTTACATTGGCAAATTCCAAACACACAGTCAGATATAAAGTAGCTATGCAAGAGTAGTACCTTGAGCAACGTCAAACACATGCTGACCACTGAGACAGTGAGTTACCAAAACATATAGAGGGAACATGAATTTTCGGGCTACGAAGCATAAGCATATTCTGTCAATTAGTGCCTCAAAGTCAATCTGATCAGAGATGGTGACCAATATATTTGGAATCCGTGGTTCCCTTCTGAGCCTCAAAATATCAAAAACAAGTCTAGGTATAAAAAATTTGCAATAATAAAAATTTCATAATATTCCTAAACTGACCTCTCCAACAGATGACGCCAACATACTGACGATCTTCTCGTGTGGCACGGCCACAACGCTTTGTCCGTTGATCTCAATTATACGATGGCCCACCCTCACACCACCACGCTCGGCTATTCCACCGCGCAGTAGACTGCATATCTAAATAAAAACCACAGAGTTAATTAAAACCAACATACTACAATCACTAAATGACAGCCTGTTGATATCATTACATGTGAGAGACCATAGAAGTCGTTTACATTCATCAGCCTCTATCCCCAAGCAGTTAATACATCACACCACCTATAGTCATGAAGTAAACATCAAGACCTGCTGTGCTGTGGAGAATTTCAGAATTCATCCTTTACAGCCACAAGGTCTCAGAGATTGAGCATGACCATCTCTTTATATGTCACTATTGAGCATAACACATACAAATGGTCACTTTATTAGCACTTTAGCTCAAGAGAACGGTCACAGTCGAAGAAAAGGCAGCACTTACGACGCCATTCTGGACACTAAATCCCAGCTGATACTTAATGTCAGGCCTCTTAACCAGCACCTCCACGACGGGCGTACACGATACAACCAACAGACGCACAAGGATCTCATTTCTTGATGCCTGAAAAAATAAACACACAATAAGACCAACAGTTTTAGTTAGCAGAAACCAAGATGCAGCCGAGGCCACTGGCAAAGGTATGCTCTCGTGAAATACAACAGCTTACAGTAGGATCCCAAACAGTGCCGATAGGACATGACTTTCAGTTTTTATAATAGTCGTGCTTCAAAAGCCAGAAAAGGTATGATTAATTAATTGCTCATATCCAGTTCTGAACCATCTCAGATGCCCAACACTTGCCACAGCTCACGGCTGTTAGAACAGTAACTGCCAACAAGATCAGCCTTTGTTTGCATGTGATATACCCAACAATAAACAAATAATATCAGATAATTGTCCATAATATTTTGACAAGTATGTCGGGAATTGAATCCGAATGCATAAAATGAAAACTTCAACTCATTCTCAAATCATGCAGAAAAAAATGCTTTTTCTACTGAGAGTCGTAGTAAGTTGCCCCAACTGCAAAACAATATGACTTTCAAACATACTACAGGCACACGATACAAGTATCTGCCCTAAGTGTATTTTACCTTTAATCGGCAATTTTCTCAGACGATAAAGCATGCTAATACAGAATGCTGCTATGTGAAGAAACCATCGTAATACCTTGATGTAGCTTTGGCAAGTGGACAGAGGTAAACCAACAAGACTGACTCCATTCACGGACATGATCTGATCTCCGATGTTGAGCTGACCACAGCGAGCAGCCGATCCGCCTGGCGCCATGTTTGCCAGAACAATCGTTGGCACCATACTGCCCCACCCAGATTCAACAATCACGACTCCAAGAGGTTCACCTTTCAACTTTGGTATTATAACCTGTCACAATAACATAACAAGAGTGTCCAGTGGTTCAGAGGATGTTCAAATAAATTTTTTGTCTGTATATAAATGAAATTAAATCAACAAAAAGACAATACAGTCACATATCCATTTTATTTCCATTACCCATAACCAATGCTTATATAAATTTTCTTTAATTAATCAGGATCGTATATGCGTGCGTCCAGTCTTGCATGTGTACGTCTGAAGATTATTACTAAAGGTGTCCAGCCAATGACTTACCTCCTTTTGCATATCCTTGTTTGAGAAGAGGAACAGTTCTTCACCAAATATTTCCTGCTGACTAAGAACATCCTGATAATCCATCTCCTTCATTAGATCGGGATCGTTAATACCGTTTGCTTTCAAGAATTCAATGTAGGCGACTTGGAATGCCTGACTGATAGACTGTGCTATCAATTGCGCCTACAAATTCCACAAAATGCTTGAGATTCAAGTGTGCAATAGCAGACATAGCACTAAAGCTGTGTTTACATAAGACATATTTGGTAAATTGACATCATAGCAGTAGTAAAAATATTTTCAGCAAAGTGGAAGTGAAATAAACTTTAAACTTGGAATCAGATAGGACTGTCCCAGAAATTACTGTATACTGACTTATATTTACGTGTTTTAAAACTTTAAAAAGTCATAGTCAAATGTCTCTAATAACATCATCGGTATTATTTATAGCAATCAACATAAAACATTGCCCCAACATCACTAAAGAAGACAGAAGGGACAGATTAAGCTCAACAGAGCGATGCTGCTTGGCCAACGTCAGCCATAATACTGTAGCAAATCATATTAGACGCATGAAAATTAAACTTTATTCAGTCAGTAAATTTCTTAAAGACGAATTGTTTCTGCATTGATAGCAATAGAACAAACCTCATCTGACTCAAAGACATGACAGCAGATTTTAGTCTGGCTATGGCTATGAACATCTGCCCCCCGATTTCTGTTATCTGAGGGGCTCGTCCCAACTGGACCCCTTCTTGCCATCACGACCAAAACATCACCGATGTCAGCGATGTAGGAAATAGTACGAAGTGCATGATCCATCATGATTTCCTGTTTTAAAAGAACTCAAACAAATAGTTATTTCAGTCATGATTCATTCCTCTCATCAGTAAAATATAGCCACATGACAATGCTGTGCATCATGCATGGAATCTACCCAATTTGTTGGCAAACCGGTAAGTTAAAATACAAGTCTTGCTTCTCAATATGCATGGCTACATTGGTTGCTACTTAGACAACAGATTCTTGGAGCTCAAGACAATGTTTCTGCTTATCACAACATCGTAAATAACAACTGTTGAACACACACAGCAAGGAGGATATTGTTCTTTCTATTGAACTATTGTAAACAATGCAATAACAGTGATGATGATGATGATGATGATGATGATGATGATAATCACTGCATCATCATTATCAACAACAACACAGAAACTGAATATGGTCACCCCAAAACATCAATATAAAATCAGAAAAGTTATTTAAGAAATAAACCATAGACTGGTGCCCTGTTTAACCCAATAAACATACCTGTAAGTCAGTGTTAAGTACCATGATCTTCTCAACAGAAACAAAGAGATCAACAAGCGTACTCGGATGTGTACTGCCCTCCACTGCTGGCTCCTTCAACAATAACGATTCTTTTATAGATTTCATGGCAAATTAAAATAAAAGAAATCAGTACCAAAAGTAACAACGTTTTCAGCAAAACACTGATCTCAGAAAGCATTCTTAGAGTCTGCACACATACTCTATGTTCATTAATCCTTTAACGATTATATCACAGCAATGCCCTCAAAAGTGAAGGTGACATGTCAAACAGATGTTGAGATAATGTTGAGAAATCAACATTTCCATCAAAGTATAAGATCATTGTCTGCCCAATACACACTAAACCATTTCAATTCTTCTGTACAAAGAGCATAACTGTTAGCTTGATGAAAAACTTGTTAAATAGGCAATACAATCTTACTGAATTGAATTACATAGGTAACAGCATGGTGACGATGTTCAATGAAAGGTCCCTACACCTTCCAAGCATAGCATCCATCTTTTTAAGTCAATCAAGGCAACTCTGTAGTCAATCGAGACTGCTATACACTATTCAATGCCGACAGCAACGAGTGAGAAAAGTGGCGGGATAAATAAGTAGTGAGTAAATGAAGTTGAACTGTAATGACATCATCATCACTGATTAACACGTTAAAAATTACCCACATGCAGCAAATCTTAGAAACCAGAAAGAACTTTGAAATAATTTTCACGACAATGTAAACTATTAAGAAAAATTTAGGCAGCAATACATACTCTCAATGGCTTTCAACATGCATATTATTTAACAGCAACACTACATAATTGCCCAGTAACAAAACTACATTATATACCTCTCAGAGTATAAACATTTAGCAACACTAATGCTGTAACACAACTTGCTAAGAATAAAGAATCGCATGTGTAATGTGCATCACAATTTCACTTATTTTGTACACTATTCATGATTTATCCTTTTGCAGCTACCAACACTTACAACACTGTGACCGTGCATCTTGCTAAATTTGTAACATTTTTCTATTTGAGATAGGCATACATAGGTAAACATGCGGTTTTCACATAATTATTCAGAAATTCAAACCAAATCTTATGCAGTATCAAACCCAGTTTTTAATTTTTCAACTTTGTGAAGTTCTCATGCACGGAACTTTGACTCGTCACTGAAAGTAGTTGTGAAGTCACAACTACTTTCAGTGACGAGTCAAAGTTCCGTTCAACTGTGACCAAACTTACAAATTCAGTGTTCATACATTGCAAAGGTTTTCTCATGCATAGTACCAAGTATGCCAAATCTTTAAGTAATGAAAATAGTTGTACAGCTGTCAACAAATTTCATTTTCACAACTCAAAATCTTTTAAAACAGATTAGAGTTACGATATATGCTAATTTCAGTGAGAAGCAGTGATTTACCGAAGTCTTCTGCAGCACACAACAAAATAACAGAACAATTAGCAATTAAAAAAATCATTAAGAAGAGTAATTAAATTGATCAGTTATTAGCAAAGATATAATCAAAAAGAGTAGATTAATCAAGAACCAAAAATCATCAAAAAATAATAATCAAAACAATTAGTTATACAGAAATCATTAAACAGACTAATCAAATCAGCGAGTATGGGGATCCTCAAAAATAGTATACCAGTACTTGATAAACAGATCAACCAAATAGATTACATTTGGTACATGCAGCAATAAAGAGATCATCAAACAATAAACAAAGCAGTAATAAAATAATATATGAATCAGATTTATCAGAGCAGTTAATTATAAATAGATCGTCCAATAATTCTAAAACTCAAAATCGGTTGGTAATAGAGGGTAATAAAAATGTTACTAACTAAGAAATTGTCAAAGGAGTTATCATAGCAGTTAGTCTTAGAGAAATAACATGATTATCTATCAAAGAAAGTCTACATAAAATCTCATCACCATTTCTTGAAAACAAAGACTGTTTAAGATAACAGACAATAATTATCATACCTCTGTCTAAGCCATTTAACAAAAAGACCTACGCCAACATCTTTGAAAAATAAATTGTAAACCTGAATATATCAAATGGTTCACTGCATTAACTAAGAGGGCATTACAAAAACTACTAACCACAGCTCAACTGTTTAGAGTATACCTAGAATGACTTACTTTAATGCGGCCAATGGCTTCCTGTGCCTGCATCATTCTCATTGCTTTCGATGGTTGACCTTCAGATATCAACTGAGTGGAGCCGAGGTATCGAGCACGGAACAGAACGCCTTCAATGAGGACTGTGTGCCAGCAAGACCAGGCTTAAAATACAAAACAAAGACGTAAATATCGTAGATCTATGTTACCATTCTGAACAAAGCAAGTAGAAATGAATTCAACAATATCCATTGTAGAAATTGAAACACTCGCAAATTCATCTACACATCGTAATCTCCAAATTTCTAGAATGCCTCTCAAAAGTCAAGAGCAGGGCACCAGCTTATTCACGAGCGTTGAACATCTGCATATTACGCAGTATCTCTACGAAACTTCCAATCATCATCATCATAAACCATGTACTCATAGTCCGTAGGAGTTCAATGCCATGTTCACCAAGTTCTCTTCCACCATTGTCTGCCAGAGCGATGTAGCTCAGCTCTTGAAGTGATGCTCCACACCACTCAACTATATCATCTATCCATTCTTTATGGGGACATTCTCTCTTGTTTGGGTTGTCCATACATCCGAGCACAAATGTCTTGATCTTCCAATCATTATTCATTCTGCATATGTGATCAAATAATCATAGTTTCGCTTGACTTATATACTCTGTCTCAAATTCTCTTTAATATGTATCCATCTGTACAGTTCTGCATTACTGACTTTTGTACCCATTCTAATCTCATAATCCTGCTGTAGCATTTTCTCTCTAAGGTAAGTACTCTTATTTCAATGTCTTTCATTAATACCCAAGCCCGCATCCATATAACTTGCAGCTGAAAACACATGCTTTAATTACACTAAGTTTTGTCCCCAAACATTTTCCAATAGCAATTCCATAACATGATGCTTATAATCAGAAGCACAACACTCACCAAAGACCAACACATCAATGATCGAAATTGACCAAGTTAATCATTCCGAACAAGTCCAGTCAGATTCCAACGAAAGCCGAAAACAGAAACAATTGGGAGAAACCTTACATCCATACGACGTGGAAGAAAAAATAAGCAAATTTTGCAACATGTAAACCATTATCAAATATCATTTTATTTATATCATTGTCATACGAATTCTGTAAAACACCTGGAAGAAAGTTTGAAAATCGAAACAGACTGTCAAGCATGTTTGCCTATTCCCCTACCCCCATCCTGGTGGAGCGTTTAAACCAAAACGGGAGGAGATAAGATTGACCGCTTTATCAGGCAAATAATAATCCGCTGTGGTTTCTTGTCCGAATACATGTCAGCCATTAACAATGATCCTAATCATGTCCTCTGGTCTTGACTCCCTCCCTTTTTAGCACCGGATATAACCTTTGAGCCAGACCACATAACACGATGACTATCAGCATGACGGCCAACACAACCGCTACCATTGCAACCACAACCACCATAATACTGTGGCTGACGACAGAAGTAATGCAACTTAACTTACTCCGACTTACTGCATTGATCTGTTTAACCCATCTAGACACCTTCCAACATAATCAATTTATATTTAAGGGTTTTATGTACAACTGGTAAATACTTTCCAGAAGGGAGCATTAACGAATAATGCAAGTATATCTATGCCCCTCACCGCAAGTATCTGTGACTGCATTGTAATTCAGACAACAAAGTCACCGGCCGAAATTATATGATTTCACTATGATACACTGTGTTCCTTTTAAAATGACCCTGCTATAAGCAACCAAATGCTTATCAAACAACAAAACCTGTGATTTATTAACATGACTGCAGCCTGTAACAACTGTGGATCATGCCAATATCACTTTAGGAATTTCAATAAAGCAACTTATACCATAAAACCCATGTATAATAATAATTGTAGATTGAAGCAGAAAACCGTGCGACACAAATCATTGAATGGCAGATAAAGAAATTTCCAATACATCTCCCCTGACAAAAAACTTTCCTAGCAGATCAAAGGTTGACTATGAAATGAATGACTGGTACATTAAGCAACCTTACCAGCACAATAAACACATATGCACTAGACTCAATAGCATTGGAATTATGTACTCTAAGATAGAATGACAGAATCAAACTTTCTTTCTAAATTTTCACTGAAAGTGGATTTTTTCTAATACATGCTTGTTTCCCTCCAAATGAAATCACTCCAGGAGTTCTAGAAACACTATCTACAGTGTACTTGCATTACTTTCTTTAATAATTTAGCAAACTAAATATGGATAGAAACAATAGAAGCTTGCCTATCAACCCAAACAGTTTAAATAGAACAGCATATAATTCTTTGCTACATGTATTTACTATCCTACATTTTCGACATTCATCAGTCAAAATTAACAACTTGAATAAAATAGAAGAGAATTGCAATTTGTTAAAGCTAAAACTATTCTTAGACGAAGAGAAGATTTTAAATTTTAAAAAGACAACAAAACTTACATGACTCACGCTCACCTTCGTATGCGCGGCCACGACTCTTCTCTGCCTATCATCAGAAAACAAAACTATCATCGTTAAATATATATAAGAACAACTACATAACAATACCATAAATAATGGAAATTATAGACAGAAGTATCATCACAAGTTACCAAACCAAACGTATTTAGTAACATAACAGCAACTGTCAACAAGTTCAGCCTTTGTCTGTATGTGATATTTTTAACTATATAAACAAATAATATCAGATAAATTGTCCATAATATTTTAACAAGTATGTCTGGGATTGAATCTTAATGCATCAAACTTATCTGAGGATATGTCATACACATACTCACAGACATATATGTATACATGCACAGATATGTATTATGTAATTATATGTACCGGTAAATATAGACATATATACATGGAAACATTTTAAATGACAGGATGCCATATTTCAAAAGTTTACCTGTGAATTCTTACTGACTGGTGATAGTTCACCAGCTTCAGCTTTATCACCTGAGGAAGCAGCTTTCTGATCGGGTTCAGCTGATGTTAGGTCAACTGAAACATACCGGTCATAATATTTATTATGTGCATTTGGCTATGTATCCGAAATTAGTATGTTGCTTCACTAGTGAATATCTATGCAGGTGTGCAAGATACATTGAATGAGAAGAATTTGTGAAGACTACAATTCCTGATATACTGCAATAGACAGAGTAAAATAACGTTTTTATAAATATTTTTCATAATAGCAAGGTGTGATTAAGGAAATCACATGTCATAAGCTCGAAAATCGTGGGAAACAATAGAGTACGTACAGGAAATATTTCTTTAATAGAAAACGCAAAAAACAATTGCTAGCACTGCATACCAATCCTACAATGGACAAACAGATCAGTCCATTTTGATCAAAAGGTCCATGGATGACTCGAACAAATTCAATGAATCTACAGCAAGGTACGAAAACTGCTTTAAATCATTCAAAACGACATCGATTCTAAAACACAAAACAAATATGGCAACATTCAAAACTCACAAATAAAATTACAAATTCTAAAAATCAATAATTATACTTAGTATATACCAAATAAAGCCATTTAAAAGCCCATAAATGATAAACACTCACATTTCAAAAGAGTATTACCACATCGTAATAAATAACTAAGTAAACCTAGTTTAAATATACGCTCGAAGTAAAAATTAAATGTTCAAAAATAGAAATTAAATTATAAATCAATAAAACAAACAACACACAACATAAAATATACTAAATAAAGCAAAACAAAAATGAATTTGAATTGAACAATTTCACAAGGCAGGTGACAAAAGTCAGCTCATACAGCCTTTGTTTTCTGAACTGTCTTCATTGTCAACGTCACTCAGTTGTTTCTGATGTGCCTGATTTTGCAGCTTTACTACAAAAAAAGACAACAAGCCAATTGTTGACATTAGAATTTTCACACCATTTACTCTGAACTCACCGGATCAGTATTTCCAGTCTCCTATATTGAGATCTTTTTTAATCTTAAAAAATAACACAACTCAACTGCGGCAAAATCGATTCCAATAAAACTTTTGCTTCCTAAATATTTCCTATTGTAGGACAAAATCAATATGAACAAACCTCAATGTAAGTCTAAAAGGAATTTATGATATACACCAGAAAAGACAATTCCTTATGACAATGACACTTCTTCAGGTTTAAAAATTGCTCGGGCTGACTGACTACCGGTAATTTGATTCATGAATGCTTCAACTAATTGCAGTACTACATTGATGCTGTAAAACCCAAATACACTAAGTTAAAACAGCAAAACAAAGTTTACAAGCTAACGAATGATAAGGAATCAATTATGGAATATTTAAGCAGAAAGGACAGTCTTCTATAGAAACGCTTGGACCTGCATGATCTGCCTTATAAGACAAGCTCAACCAACACGGCCCAATCTGTATTGCATCAAGTTACATCAAAAAATAGGTGGCCACTGATCAAGGAGGCTTTTAAGCTTCAAACTTGGCCGTCAAAAAGCATACGTAGTTCGGCAAGCGAGGTAGAACATTCATCGGTTTCTGGCTTTTTTTCTAGATCACAGTCGACAGCTTCTGCGGCAACAGCAACTTCATCCTTGTCACTAAAAAAGAAACATTCAACCATAGAATCTTATGACAATAAAGATGAAGATTCTACAGCTGAACACTGCACAGCAATTGCATAACAACAACAACAAGAAACAATGCATTCTTTATTAAATCGGCTGTCATCTCAGAAAGCTCTAATATATGGAGTGACATCCTCAAAGCTCTAATATACAGAGTGACAGCACCATTTGTTTTTGTCACTGCAGAAAATTTCAGAATAAAAGCTTGAATTTCTTATTTTTCACCACATGTGCAGCAAAAGCAAATTGCTGCCATAGCTCCAGCACTAGCAACTGACCAGTAAATACTAAATCTTGTACCTGCTATACAGGTTATACAGCAATGATTTTAATTACGAAGAACAAAATTAAGACTGTCTGCAAGCTAAAAATACCCGCAACTTGCTGGAAACTATTGCCGCTGGTCTCTCGTTGCAAAGGGTTACACCCATGACTTAGATCTATCACTAACCACAACAATTTGTGCATGTATATCAAGGATACCCCTTTCTTCATGGAATACTGAAATTTTTTACTGGTAGTTATAATAAACGGCTTACTTGGAGCTTCAAATGCACACCTTTTACAATCTGCCTGACACCCACTCATGCATAGAGTGCTTCTACTAGACTCTTAAAAGACTGTAAACACAAGTTCCGTTATAACACTTTGTGATTTCACATTAATACACACACACACAAAATACCACATGCAAAACTGTGCCACTGAAGTCAATAAATTTCCACTTCATTAGCAACATTCTGTGTCTGTGACCAGTTTAACTGGAGGAAAAAAGCATGAAAATTTACGATTTCGATAAATACAATGCATAATTACATATACTGTAATTTGCTAATTTCTTGGAGGCACATTTATATTACGCACACATACAATCCGTAATTTTCATCAGATATGGAATATTCAATTAATTACCAAAATGATCAAAATACAGAAAGAAAAAAATTACTTGTTAGCAGCTTCGCTATAGTCTTCCTCTTCATCAATGATGCTGGAAGGTGACATGACGACTGGTTTCTTCCTGCCATGCATAACCGATGACCCTGTACGCTGCTGCTGCGGATCCTTAGCTGCTCTGCTTGTTCGGCATTCATCTCCTTTCAAAATGTCCGTCTGTCCACTGGAATTCTTCAGCGCATTCAAATTAAATGCTTCTCCTGTCGACTGTTGTCTGTCTGTGACTGATGACGCTTCTTGAACCGCCCGACTGTCGTTGCTGACAGCCACTCGACGAGCATGCTTCGGAGTGTCGTCAGTGTCACTACACTGACTGCTCGAAAGTCCATCTTCCACAAATGGCATTCCATTGACGTCCTCCGATAAGACACTTGCAATATCAGCGCTGTCGCAATCCGTCGCCTCCGGTGACAAGGAAAATGTCTTGCAGTCGCCCGTCTGGTGGTCACTGCCGTTCAGCGATATCTCCGTCAGCATTTCCTCGCTGACCTTTGTTGACCCGGTGACGGTCGACGTGGCACTGGAAGCGCGATTCTCAGACGACTGATGAACAAGTTCTGCGAGGAGATCGTCGTGGCCTGCGTAGCTGGCAATGGATTCGACGCTTCTCTCCGGAGATTTCACGTAAGCTGATACCTCGTCTTCAGAAAGCCCATTGCTAAGCGTTTTTGCTTCTACTGCCGCTCCGCATTCAGGGGGTTTCTTCAACTTCAAACTTTCCAGCAAAAGGTTCAACTGAGAGTGCGGTCCTGTATCTGATGTATCCAAATGGTTTGTTCCGTTTGGGGGGGAAATGTCCTCCAGTACATTAGTAATAGAAACAATACCTTCCCTGACCTGTATATCTGAAGTGGATTCCGCTTTGGTTTCATCCGCGTCGATATCCCTCCCGTTGCTCAGTAAGGAGTGTGCACACAAATCTCCAACTCTTCTCGCTACTCCAGGAGATTTCTTCATTTTTGGCATGGACCGTTCCCCAAGCAACTTGTTAAATTCCAGAGTCACATAACAGTTTTCGCCTGTACCACGACCATTTGATTTAGACACGTGATAACCACCGGACAAACCATTGACGGTCAGTCCAACTGGTGGGCTGTATCGATACGGACCTTCTTCATTCTCATCATCCCTATCCTCACCAGCAGTGACAACATTGTGAAAAGTATTCTCCGAAACGTAGCTACTAATCTTGGACAACAGAGCTTGGTTGTCACGATTAAGCAGCCAACCGAGGTCATCTGAACTGATGCAATCACTATCTTCCACTCTCTCTGACTGAGGCAAGTCTTTTTCTATCTGATCCTCCGCTTCTCTAAAGCGTCGTTTCATTGTACCAGTGTCCGTTGATTCATCGAAGTGATGAGAGAAATCATCATCCTGCACCGCTGCTGCTGCTGCTGCTGGCGCTCCTCCTAATGCGCGGTCTGGTTGATGTTCGGCTACTTTCATCCGCAGCTCTGCCTCCAGGCAGCTGGAGAACTCCACTTCCTCAATGTCATCCTTATCGTTGTCAAAATCCACTGGCGAGTCACTGCGCTCTGAGTTGCTGTCAAGGCTGTTCTGTGCTGCAGTTCCAGAGTCACAGTCAAGGCTGTCGAGATCCTCTTGAGTCACATTCTGACACGAGACGCTACTGACGTCGCTCAGCTGGCATGATCCACCATCTCCAAAGTTCACTTCCAGGCTGAAATTATCATCTGCGTAACGATGTATGTAGCCGTCGCTAAGTTGGTTTAAGTTGGCGAGCATAGCCGCAAAAGAACCAACTGAACACGGTGGTCTCTCAAATTCAGAAAATGATGTTTCCAGTTGTTCTTCGTCATCTGGGAGTGTGTCACCTGAATGGTCATCTTTTTCCATGATCACATTCACCAAGAAATTCACTCTATTGTATCACACCAAGTTTATGAATAAGACTGTCCTGAATGAGATGTTATAGCAGCGAAGTTCCTGAAACATCAGCGAATGCAAATTATGAACTCAACACAACCATAAAATCACATCACACTAAACCCCTCAACAGTTACCACACAAAAAAGTAGTGCTCAAGAAAAATATTTTTATCCACACGTTGGTTGCTTACTTATCACAAAAAGATGGCACTAAACGAACTAACAAAATTGACACATGTACAGCTTGTGTGTATCATCGCACGTATCTCAATGTCTGTTCAAGATTCACACAACTACTGTTGCTATGTACAAGATATTTTCACAGATTTGTAGGATAATCAAGCACAGTTCTTTATGAAGCCCAAAACAGAAAGTAAATCGCTAAGCAATAAATCATGAGATTCGTGAATTTGTGCAGTGTATATCCAAATCTGTCTTAGTATCTCCCGTTTCTATCATTGACAGAAAACCAGGGGTGCAACCACGGTCTAAAAGTTGGAGTGATCTGCTTAAATGTCCAAGTGAGGGAAATGTGAGCATGGAACCATGATTGCCAACTTAGGCAAAAAGTCCTTAATGATTAGCCTACCGTATGTAATGGGGTATGGGGCCTATGGGCACAACAGGAAAGTGTCAGAGCCCCAAAATCCGGTGCAAATTTTGAGTTCATTATGTAAAACAAAGCAAATATTGGGCTCTAGTTAATCTCAATTTTTCATGGTGGCATCATATCTCGTTTAATCTGGTTGTTGTGTATAATGAGACAGATAATTTTAATTATACAATTTAGACTGATTTAGTAACTTCTTGAAATCGAGAATGTAGTTTTCTCGATTGCAATTTTTTTTAAATAACCCAATCCCCCATTGAAAAGTTTAGGAACAGTCGATGGCAACAGTTGGAGGGGACTATCTTTTAAATAACACATGGAGTATACGCAAAAGCCAAATTCTCAACATATCGTTTTGCCAGAGCTGCTGGTTGAACATATTAAATATGTTTGAAATAGCCATTATGTGCATAGATACACTGGGTATTAAAATCTACAGTACCAGAAAATTTTACATACACAGAGGTGCAATGCGTTTCGTTCAACACGCACGCAGGCTGACAAAGGAATTATCAAAGGCAAGCGGGTACATTCTGCGATGTTCAAAATGTCGAAAGAAGCAGTCGATGTTATACAATGACGTCCTCGATGGATCAAAAATTTCGTGTGCAGTGTGTGTATCTAGTATTTTACTATAAACGGAGGAATGCGCGACGACATAATGCGTCATATGTATCAAACAAGGCCATCTAGGTGTATTTAGGGCCTCCCACCCCAGTGGTTAACCAATCACAGCGCGATGCCAAGGCCGTGTGGTCTAGTAGGGCTCTGCGCCCTATATTACATGTATACCCTTACTGTCTCACAGCTCCGAAAACGCCTGTTATGTTCTGTAATAGCATGATCAGTTTGCGATTTTACACTTTCAGATCAATTGGTCTTTTGATCTCATCCGATGTTATCGCAGTGCTTTACATAGCAAAGCATAATAGTCCGCTTATCCTCTTCAAAACTTCTAATAAATGTAGACATAAAGCCGTATTAAGTACATTAGTAACACAACTACGAGATCTAATGGATTTTTCACAATTATATTTACCAAAATACACAAAATACTAAAACAAACCTCGTCATTTCGGTGCGCGGATACTGCAGCTGCTCTAATATTATTATGCTAGCATAGATTACATATCGACACCGAGTAGCGTCTGTCCTTAAAATGCGTCACGAAGAAACTTTCGCTTAATCGCATCAAGAGAAAGGGGCTTTAAACAAAAGTGAATCTTGTTTTGTCTTCAGCCTCCCTCGGATCGAAGGTTGGTCGCTTCATAGACAAGTTTTCTACATCTTTTTCCTGTCCTCCATCCCCGGTAGCCTACGCTCTCCTCTGCGATCTTGCTTGGGTCACCATAGCTAGGCTACAGCTGCATGATCTCTCTTTCCAAGCACTGCAAAGCAGTCTCTCGTCTTCCTCATCAGGTGTACGAAGTGAACCGGAAATATGAAAGCCATGTTAGAACAATGGCAAAAAACTTAGAATGCTAAGCCCAACCATCGCAATAATATTTTGATCTTTAAAGCTGTGATGTTTATTTATTTATTTATCCATTTCTATATCACCCCTTAATTCAAGCTCTCTACTCAGAGGCGCTACCGGTCACTGCATCGGAGTTTCACGCCGAAGCGCCCAAACAATTGCGAGTGAAGGCTTGCACAAGGTCCCTATAATTATAGCTAGGCCAACGCGGCGACTTGAGGTGGAACCTTAATTCCGGCTCCAAGGCAACGACGCCACCACTACGTACACCACTGCGCCCCACTTTAAGCGCTTTGTGACTCAATTAAGTCTCTTAATTGGTATCACTCGATCCCGACTTGGTCGATTCATTGAATAATTATGTCAGTCAGAATGGCTCGATCTTATATAGGCTGCTTCGTGTCTCACTTCCATTAGAAACTTTGGGAGTAGGGGAGGGCGGGGCAAAACGCCCACCTTAAGGAAAAACTGGGTGTAGAGAGCAAAATACATTAACATCTTATGTTAATTTTTTATCATCATAAACATCTGCACTTATGCTACAATATCACTTAATAAAAAAACTTAAATAGATTCAAATTTAGGCACAGAATTGTATGAAAGTGTTTTGTCCAAAAGGGGCGTTTTGCCCCACCTAGGGGGCAAAATGCCCATACCCTGGGCATCTTACCCCAATGATAATGTATACTAGATAATTGACTGACGTACGTGCATGTACGTATATATGTATGTATGCATGTACAGGGTGGGCCAGCATAAATGTCCCGACTTTGCACGCGTATAACTTCGCCAATTTTTAACATTTATTTATACTTAATGCATCAAATTAAAGGTATTTCACTCTAGTATCAACTCTAAAAAAAGTCGAACTGGTACTAGTCTAGGTTTTAATTATATACCCGAAACAGCGCTAGCTACTATATTTTGCTGTCATTTTTGACGCAACCTGGCGCCGTTGACAGACGATGATCGCGTTTCGATCTTAATTTTACGAACTGATAAGGGATTTAATTCATTTGAAATGATTAACGAATATTCTAACAGAGGATGGAATAAACAATACCTTGTATTATCTGCTATGGAAAATTGATAAAACAGGACTTTCTACTCGCAAACCATGGGAATCGGAGCGCACGGCGCTCACATCCGCTAACATTGCTCGTGTGTCCGCGTACATTTGCAGACAAGACAATGACCAGGGCAGGCCCTGCATGCAAATTCAGCGCAAAACAGGCCGTCTTAGAAGCACTGAATAGCGTATTGGAAAAGATTATAGACCTAAAGTTAAAGTAATTTGTCGACGAGAAGTCCCACGAACTCTCCAGCTCTTACGCAAAGAAACGACTGGCAGCGTGCAAGCGTCTGAAGTAGCGCATGGCAGTGTACGGCTGTTGGCAAAATTGAAAGGACGCGGTTTTGCGATTAGAATATATTCATGGTAGGGACCCTACAAACACTCAAAATGATCGTGTCTACGCGCGTTTTAGCAAAAAACGATAGAATTTTCCCGGGAAACGGCGTCATAATGCGTCAGTAATGACAAAAAACGGTAGCTAGCGCTGATCCAAGTATATAATTAAAACCTAAACTAGTATCAGTTCGACTTTTTTAGAGTTAATACTAGAGTGAAATACCTTTAATTTGATGCATCAAGTATAAATAAATGTTAAAAATTGGCGAAGTTATACGCCTGCAAAGTCGGGACATTTATGCTGGCCCACCCTGTATATATGTATGTATATATGTATGCATGTATGTATGCATGTATGTATGCATGTATGTATGCATGTATGTATGCATGTATGTATGTATGCATGTATGTATGCATGCATGTATGTATGTACGCATCTATGTATGTATGTATGTATGTTTGTATGTATGTATGCATGCAAGTATGTATGTATGTATGTATGTATGTATGTATGTATGTATGTATGTATGTATGTATGTATGTATGTATGTATGTATGTATGTATGTATGTATGTATGTTTGTATGTATGTATGTATGCATTTCTGTATTATGTAGGTTTGTATGCCCAGTCATGTGAGGTAAGACGCCCAGTCACGTGGGGTAAGACGCCCATTCCCGTGGGCATCTTACCTCCAAGCAGTAGTAGTTACATTCCATACTCCACGCCTAAAACCAGGGTGAGAATTGCCGGGGGGTTGGGGGGTTTCGACCCCCCAGTCTTTCTTTGAGCCCCATGTTAAAGTATGTTTTTTACACCCCAATTCCAAGTGGATAATGGTCCAACCCCCCCAGTTATTTTTTCACAATTCTCACACTGCCTAAAACGACTACTTCAATGGCAGGTTTAGGTTCAATGTAACATACCTAAATAAGTATGAATCCAACAAAGCATGAATCTTTCGGAAAAAGCGAAACTAAGTAATTTTAACAAATTAATGAAAAATGGAAACCCTTACATCAGCTTTCGCAAAAATCGATTTTTCTTGATAACGAGTGGCCTGTTCACAGGGAACGCGAAAGTACGATGTATTTCAACCGGAAATGCATAAAACTAAACGGTTCCAGCTAAAATTTGGATTCGGCACACCAGTTGACTGAAATAATGCCTATGGGCATCTTACCTCCCATGGGCGTTTTGCCCCGCCCTCCCCTAGATCTCGTCAATTCCTGGAGTTGCATCTTCTACGATCTCGAGGTTCTTCAGGATCTTCACCACCTCCTCTTCGGAAGGGCAAAAGCTATGATCAATGTATACTATATACGTATACAGGCTACGTTATTTCAGCCCCCCTCGACCCCACACCCCCGTGATGGGGTGTGGATGGAAGCCTCGATCTATGATATATGGCGCTACAGAAAACGCTGAACATTAACCCAGCTACAAACAAAACAATGAAGACAATGACGTCATCAGCTGATATCAGAGTTCGAAATATAATATATACTGTACAATATACATATTATGAGGTCGTTGGTTCGAGGAGTAGGCCTAGACGACGACATGCATAACTGTTTATTCGCCTAAATTTCGTAAATATTGCTAAAATTTAATTGCTCAATTTATGCATCTTTTTCGAAATCAACAGTATTTGTGACTTCGAAGATCGCATCCGTTGAAGATGAACCATTCAGCAAACAAAGTAATAATTATTATAAAAGAATGATCTCGTCTTTCCTTAGTGTCTTTAAAAATGTCGCCGATGGGGTCTTAGGCCACGTGACGGTCGCCAATGGAAACGCATTTAATAGAGTAGCTGAGAGTATTATCTAAAGATGTAAATGTAGCCCAGATCGAGTGTATAAAGGAACTTTGAATGTAGCCTACTCAATTGATTGTAGCGACGGTACGTAGACCTATAATAGTATATTAATTAGGCCTATACATAATTACAATGTCGTCAACCTTGCAAATTTTTAAATCAATTGATCGGGTGAGATCCTTAACCACAGCCTGTCGTCGGTTTAATTTGAATTTGCGTCACGCTAGGCCAAGGGCGGATACAGAGATTTTCGATGGGGTGGGGCCAAAATTGTGGGTCTTGGTCAGTCATCTGCCTCGGATTTTCCCCAAAAAAGATACCTCGATCGTCTTAGTTTGCGAACCTCATGGGTGTGGAGGACGGACCTACGGAGCTACTCACGGGCGGGGGGGCACGTCAACTTTCCGGGCCAGAATAGCTGGTAAAAAATTAAGAAATTTCTAAATGGGGGCCATGGCCATTTTGGCCCCCCTGGATCCGCCCCTGCGATAGGCTATACATATAGTGTCAGTTTCGTTGTTAGTTAGGCCTAGGCCTATGTTCTTAGTCATTTTCGTTCTTTGTCGTTTTCGTACTTACTCTATTTATGTTCTTTCTTTTTTCTTTTTTATGTTCTTTCTTTGTTATTTTCGTTCTTAGTTACGATAATTGTTTTCGTTTTCGATTCTTTTTCTTATCTTTCGCTTTCATTCTTTGTTAGATCTATATTAACTGCTTTTGTTTTGTTCTTTATAATATTCTCTCTTTGCCGTTTTCATTCTTAGTTTTGCTCTATGATTTCTTTTTGTTATTTTTATGTAATTTTTTGTTTTTGTTCTGCGTTATATTCGCTGTTTTCGTTTTTGTACTCTGTTATATTCTTTCCCGTTTTCCCTAAGTATGCCATATTTCTTTGTCGTTTTCGTTCTATGCTATTTGATTTCTTTTCGGTTTCGTTCTTAGGTCTGTTTTTGGTCGTTGTCGTTCTTATTTGTCCCTGTTCGCAGTCCTTGTCGTTTTTAGTTATTTTCTTTCATTCCGTTCTTTCTAAGTTATGTTCTTTCTTTCGTTTTCATAGTTAGTTATGTTCTTTCTGATTCGTTTTCGTTCTTTGTCATGTTCTTTTTTGTTTTTGCCTTTTGCTAGATTCACTGTTCTTGTTTTTGCTTTCTGTTTTGTTCTTTCTTGAGGTTTTTGAACTATATTCTATATTTATTCTTTTCGTTATTAGTTATTTGATTTTTTTCGGTTTCGTTCGCAGGCTTGTTGTTTTTTGGTCTTTTTCGTTCTTCTTCGTTCTTGTTCTTGGTCGTTTTCGTTTTTAGTTATGTTCTTTTATTCTTTATGTTCGTTTTCATTAGTTAGGCCTAGTGAAGTCCCGCGTAGCTGCTGAATATAGCAACCTATTCCCAGCACTTTCAATTTTCACATCCACTTTATAAGCAACATCAGGAGCCTAGTATGACAGTAGTGTCAACATTTTCTGGATGTGACCGATATGCTGTATGTATGTGCTGATGTTTTGATCCATCTCATCAAGTATCCACATGTTTGTCGCTGTGGTTGATAGCCTATGGCTGAGCGATGTTCTCAAAATATTCTTTTGGACAGTGATGACTTTCTTGCAGTGCTCAGTGTTTCGATGCCGTGGCAATTAGGAGTGTCACCAGCCTGTTGTCATCCCAACTAGTCAAGGTTATTCCTGGCGCTGAATCCAGTCTGTAGTCAAATGCATCACGGTCTGTCTTCTTGACTTTGCTCATAGGCTAAACAGGACACTGCAGCAGCAGCCCTAAGTTGATTGGTTCTAGCTGTCCCGGTATCTGGGTGCTGAGTTCATGCTGCTCAGATTTCAATCTTATTTAGGATGGTAAACAAGTTTGTGAAAATACAGTGTATGCTATATTTGTCATCAGCTGGAGACAAGCAGTCTGAAAGCTTGACAACGACAGGTCAAACTCACAAAGTTGGTTGTCAGTAATTCTGACCCACTCCTTGGCATGGATCCATATGAAATCCGAATTCCTCATAACTACCTGGATCATTTGGAGGACATGACATTGTGTAAATAATTATTCTCCAAGAGTTCTTGCACTCTAGCATTGTGACAATGTCACTTACAGTTAGTGGTCTTCCCTTCCAGCATTTGCATGGGTATTAGATGGACTCCACATGGGTTTCACACATGCCCCACATGGAAATATGGGTACTACATGAGTTTCACGCTTGCTTGCTGTCAGGATTGGGCTTGGCATGCTAAGAAAACTCGTATGCATATATCACTGTAGGTGCAAACATAGTGAAAGTCGCCTATTGCTACGTAGCTCTTGTTTGGCCTTTCATGGCTCTTTTGGCCTTTCTTGGCTCTTTTTTGGCCTTTCTTGGCTCTTTTTTGGCTTTTCAGCTCTTTTTTTTCAATGGCGCCCACAGAGGGGAAAGTGGGGGCTCTCATATCAGTCATATGCAAAATCTGCATCAATCTTCAATGTGACACAAAAGATTCACAAAGCGGAACTGATAAACTAAAAAAACACCAAAATAAAAGCACTCATTTTCTTAATTTGTCTGCTTTGGAATTTTCAAGCACTTGCTAAAAGTGCAAGTGACTGCAGAGGTACAACACCCTGCAAAAAGAAGGGGGGAGGAGAATAAATTCCTACACATCTGGAAAAGGGAAGGGCATGCGTAAGAGTTCAGGTTGCACTCTGGCTAGACACTGCTTTTGTTTGCTAGAACTCTCTCTTCATTGAATGATCTGAAAAGCTGGTTAATAAAGGAAGTTGTTATGGGGAATTTTTGGGTGAGGCATTTTCTTCAAACTGTGAAAATGCGGTATCTACCATTGCATACTTGTAAGGGGTCGTCCATAAAGGACGTCCGCAATGACGGGGGGGATCATTCAAATGCGGACAAATGCGGACATGGGGGGTCGTGACAAGTGCGGACGTCCGCATATAAATTTGGTAAATATATCTATTTCAGTACAATCAGTGCCATTTTAAAGCCAGTTCACACACTAATCACCAACTTCAGTCAGATAAGTATTTCCTTCCCAAACTATACAATGTATACATTCACGAAAAATTTGCTCCTCAAAAAAAATCTTCTTTTCTCTTAAATCACAAGTTCTGTTGTCTTAACATGCACATCGTGGCACATGAATAAACTTCTTAGATGATGCCAATCTGAAAAGAAAAACAAAACGCATTTTAACCACAATTACAAATGATCTGCAAGTAGAAATTTTCATCTAAATCCAAAATCAAAGACATCTGGAGTGACATTTGAAAAATTAACTCATACATGGACACAATGGAATGTAATCCCAAGGTCCCAAAACCTTTAAAAATCCTGGACACCAGGATTGACAAACATGGAATCTCATATTTTCGGAATTACAAAAATTCCATTTTTAATATTAAAATTATTTGACCCATTGTGTAATTCCTCAGTAGTCAATCGATGCCAATACAACAGATAATCAGAGGCTAGCTAAGCCTTGGGCCAGCCAAATAGAAACCCTAGGGGGACAACTTGAAGCAGACATTTCTCAGTGGTAGGGTACCACTATTAGGTTTGCTTCCCTCCCCGCTTCCTTGATTTATGCAGACCACAGACGGACTCAAGATTACTTTTGATAGTAATAGTAATAGTAATAGTAGTAATAGTAATTGAACATTTATATAGCGCCGCTCACAGATTCAGTGGCGCTCCCGACCCAAGCTAGTGCTCACCGCTAACAAATAGTATAGTTTTCAGACGTTTACGGAACAGGGGAAGAGAAAGGCCAAGAAGCTCAGAACGGAGCTTGTGAGGAAGGCGGTTCCAACAAGTAGGACCAAGATATGCAAAGCTTCTGGACTGGGCCGTAGCTCCACGCATGCGCGGGACAACTAGAAGGCCATTGGCAGCAGATCGAAGGGCAGAGCGGCCAGGAAGAGTGGAGACCAAGTTACACAGTGCCCGAAGATAAGAGGGGGCTACCCCGAGAAGAGAGTTGCGCATAAGAGTCAGGATCTTGAACTCAATGCGCTGAGGTACAGGAAGCCAATGAAGAGTGTCCCGAATAAAATCAGATATGTGAGAGAATTTGGGAAGACCAGCAATTAAGCGGGCAGCAGCATTAAGAATAGACTGAAGCTTAGAGAGGTTAAGAGAGGAGAGACCAGCATAGGATGCTTTAGCATCAGAGCACAGCACTACTACTTAGAGCTTTGGTTCTCTCCCCATATTTCGTATAGCTTGACATTCAAACCTTTTTACTTGTTGCATTACAAAATGACTACCCAACAATTACAGGAAACGCAAGTGCTCTCAATGCAGAAAGTTGTTTACCCCTACACGGTATGCAACACAAAACACAACCTCTACTGGTGTTTGACAAATATCGCTTTTCAAATGCCTGTAATGTTATTGCCTGTAATGTTATTATACCTTTTTGGTTTTTCTATACCATCCGCTATAATAAAATTACGACTGAACTTCAACGTGAAATGCCTTAACATTATTAAAGGATCAATGTGTTAAACTAATTTAGAAGAATGCTATATGACAATTTATGACATATGATCATACTCCCTGTAACAGAAAAATAAGCATTGGGGATGGCTAACTAATCTTTCAAGCCACTGATAGCAGTCACTACCTAATGTAGAAGAATGCTACATGACATATGATCATACTTCCTGTAAGGGAAAAGTAAGCACTAGGGTATGGACTATGGATAACTGATCTTTCAAGTCACTGATAGACGTCATTACCTTGTTTGCAACATCAAGTGCATCGTAGTCTGGTGCAAGACGAACGTATGCCTTCTTCTCACCATCAGGTCTAAGAACAGCAATTTAATTTGTTGGTAAATAAATGCTACTGATTGGTTTGCAGTTTCTACAACACTTACAACTTAACGAAATGGCAAAGTTGAATGATGGGTCAATAACATGCCGAGGAGTCACTCAAAGCTCAGCAAAGACCACATAGTGGCCTCTTAGTAGGCTTCTTGAAAGGCAGTATATAAATTCTTGAAATGAATAGTATACCTGCAGACCGGATCAAAAACAAGAAGTGCATACAATATTCAAAGATCAAAGTAACTCAAGACTAAATAATATTAACTTATGCACATGTAAATATAAAGTTGCAGGGCATACATGGACTCACAGGAGCAAAGCTTCATGAAGTTGTCAGAATGCCAACTGCGACTCATTTGCTATATGCAGCACCAGCATGGTGGGGTTTTGCGGGACAGCAGGAGCACAATAGATCACAGTCCATGATGGTCATCTAGTTAGACATTGCTAGATTCCAGAGGATAACCCAACATTGGAACAGCTGTGTGAAAAGACATATAGGAGCCTCTTTGCCACCGCCTTGACATACTCGGAACATGTTCTAAACCTGCTCCTCCCTCCTATAAGGACACTACCCTATTTCATGTGTCCCAGACCACATGACCGAATTGTCCCATGGGCAGACAACTTAATGAGAAAAAAGTTTTTAATAAGAATGCTTAATTTAATGAAAACCAAAGTGCAGCTATCCCATTGGATTAATAAGGAATATACTTCATTGCTTACTTTGTGTGTAAAGCAAAACTATAGGTTAACAGAAGAAACATCTTGAATATACCAGAAGTATGTCACAGACTATTTGTTTAACACGTTGACCGCCACAGCAATTTTACCTGCTACGCCGAGCCAAAGACGCTAAATTTTCAACATACGAAATTCATGAAAAAATATTGTTTCACTATTGTTTCACCCCGGTCCCGCAAAACAACTACTCTGACACACCAACCTACCCATCGCAAGCCCATCCCACCACGCTTACACCCATCCCACCTACCCCAGCCTCCACCCCAACCCCACCTCAGCCCATACCCTATTCCAGCCCACACCGCCCTAAACCACCCCACACTCCGGTGGGGTGGTTTTTACTTTCGGTCTCATCCACCCTGCAACGTCCCCCCGACCTCACCACGGTTTCACCTGATGCCCAACCCCACCAAATCCCCCCCGCTCCCATCACCCACCACCTCGCCCACCAGCGCACTGGCGCAAATTTCGGTTTTTCGTTCTATTACGCCTTCAAATCTAGCCGCACCTGGCTCTCCCCCTCTCAACTCAACCCAATCCATCCCACCCACCCACCCCATACCAACCAAACCCTCCCCATCCTGCCCCATTCCACTCCACGGCCCCACCTCTCCCCACATCACCCAAATCCACCCTCTGGGGTAAATTTTGGATTTTCGTCCCACCCCAGCCCAACGTCTCTCCACACCTGACCTACACAGGTCCCACCCCATACTCAACCCCATCAAGCCCCACCCCACCCATTCCACTCCATCATCCAACCCCACTCCTGGAGTAAATTTTAGTTTTTTGTTCCACATCACCCAACCCCACCCTCTAAGGTAAATGTTGGATTTTCATTTAGCCTACAGCCAAACGTCGCCCCGCACTTCCCTAACCCCGGTTCCACCCCATACCCCACTCCACCAAACCCAACCATTTCCCCCACCCTGCCCCGCCACGCCTCACAAAACTCCACCACACTGGAGTAAATTTCGGTTTTTCACCCTACTCCACCGTCCAACCCTGGCTCCGACCCGCCCCGACCCCTCCCCAACCCACCCACCCCCACATCATCTCCCCACCCCACCACGGCCCTTTATCACTCCCCACCTTGCCCAACCAAATTCCACACCATCTCCAACCCGTCTCTGCCAACTCTGCCCTCTGTGGTAAATATTGGTTTTCGCCCTACTCTGTCGTCCAACCGTAACTCCACCCAGAACCCCCAACCCACTAAGCCCCACTTGCTCTACCCCATCCCCTATCAGTCCCCACCTTCCTTCACCCATCCCAGCCAAACCAAGCCCCATTCTCTGGGGTAGATTTCGATTTTCGCCCTCTCAGCTCGACCCAACCACATGCTTTGTTGGCCGTATTCTACGGTACGAGTTAACTCGTACTGGGCGCCAGAGGACGCAAAAATTGGTACGAGTTAACTCGTACTGGGCGGTGAACGTGTTAAGCTATAGGAACGAATTTAAGATAAACACTTTACAGGATGTGGGCGTTTTCTTACAGATCATTTATTTCCACATGTATCTGGATAACTACTTGCTTGGAACATTTTCAAAATGTGTTAAAGCTAAACAACTCTCAATACATCCAGTTTTAACTTTTATATAAGTTAGAACTTTCAAAGATTTCATACCTGATTATTATGTTAACCTTTGACACTTGAATGCTGTACAACTTCTTTACGGCCATCTTGATTTGAGGCTTATTGGCTGTTTTGTCCACAATGAAGACCAGCGTGTTGTTGTCTTCAATTTTCTTCATTGCAGATTCAGTTGTCAGAGGAAATTTCACAATCTTGTGATGATCCAACCTAAAAGCAAATAAACTCTTATTTTTAAAAATTGTTTACTTAACAAACATTATCAAAAAATTTAGTTTTAAAGTTCAATCACACTGATGTCTAAAGTGCAATGCACCAAACAATGGCTCACTGAAACCAAGTTGTAATAAGATAAACAATATTAAACATCCTAAATAACAATCTAAGATGGAGAGGCAGATTATGGTAGATGAGCAAGTTAGAAAAAGGTTCAGTTTTAAACAGAATAACATAAGCAACTAAGTAGAATGAAAATGCACAGATATGAATGTCATGAAATTAAAGTCTTCTGAACAAGTATATAAATAGATCTCCAGCTTAAATCAATTATTTAATTTTTTTAAATGTATGCAATTCATTTTCGTAAAACTTAGTATTTTTTTCTGAACACACTAACAGTGCAAAATTCTCTAAGAAATATGAAAATAAACAGTTCATGAATCAGCCACTATTTGACATAGTCTCTACTGCCAAGTGTCACTAAGTATCTCTAAAAGCTAGTGAACTCATTCATACCAGCACTTTACACTAGCCATGAAAAACTATCCCAACAAGCTTCATATGATTAACATATGATTAAGTAACTGAAATGCATTTATTATTGGCAAAGTTTAATTGCTGGGTATTTCACAGACTTACTGGGGTCTCCTTGGAACACTGGTGCGTGGATATTTAGGAGCCCTATGAAGGCGCAGCACCTTTGGTCGACGGAACTTCGCGGAGAAACGTATTTTCCTGGAAAACTGGTCATTTACACCTTTCTTAAGAGCCTTCCTTGCTGTCAAAGCCTTATCTTTCACTTTTGAGGCCTTCTTGGGCTTGATAGACACATTTTCTTCTAAAATATAAAATAATCAAATGCCTATTTCCCATGTACTAAGCAACACTAAGAAACTTTCATACATAGGAGCTCAGACGTGTACTTGGTAACCAGGCAACAGAAAACACAAGCATTATCAATGATGGATCCGATTTGACCAGGGTCTATGACAACATAGGCCGTTACCCTGATCAGAAATTTGCTCGGCGTATTACAGCACTTATGAGCATTTATTCAACTAGTGAATTATATATGAGCATTATCAATGAATAGATCATTATCAAGTTAGTGCAAAACATTTAGGCCTGCTTATTGCTTAAGGGTAAAAATATTATGAATGACATAATATGCAATTAGCATCTCGTCGCCTGACAATTATCCGAGCATATATCACCATTACTGAGAATTCTGAGATAATCAACGTAGAAGTTTCGCGGAATTTTACTGAACAAACTAAATTCAGGACAAGAAATGTCAAAGGTGTGAATGGCACAGACATCACATCAAAACATCAACATCAAAGATAGACATGCTAATACAACATAAACAATGCATCTAAAAATATTAACTATTAATTTTAAGATCGTGTTGAGAATGTTTTGGAAAATTTAAGAAAAAATGGATTTACATAAAGGTAGCGCTCTAGAATGACTCGGTAATCGTTCTAGAATGACTCGGTAGATAACGTTGCGGCGTTGTTATCTTTAATAAATCCAACTTCTAGTTTGCCGAGAATAATTTTAATCGATCCAGCTTCTCTTTAGGCAAGAATTTGTTCGATAAATCCCGCTTCTATTTCATCAGCAAATATTTTTCAGCCATTTTTCATTGAAAATTATTGTTCATCAATCCAGCTTCAATTTCAGCATATATGACTGCACTAACCCTAAAACTAACCCTAACCGACCCTCACGACGCCTAACCTGAGCCCTAACCCACCCTCACGCGCAAAATCCCGCTTCAATTTCGTGAGGAAATATTTTTCATCGAATTTATAAAAAAAACAGTTGCTTGCTACCGAGTCATTCTAGAACGCTACCTACATAAATTACAAGTCATCATTTTTCGTCAAAATGTTCGAAATAGTTTTTTCTCCTAGACATAGGCTACAGAGATCTGATACTACAATAAAAACCTGACGTGGCTTTTGTGGGCGCTGAGAAATTCTCGAAGATTTACATTACATTACATTGATTATTGAATCTCCTTATGGGTCAGTAGTCGAAGATTTGTTACGAACACGCCACCACGAGTCACGTTTTCGTATGCAGGTTAAAAATATATATGACAGCAACGGAAATTGTAAACGATCATTTTATATTGAAATTAGCAGGAGCTTATATACCCGCTGGAGTCATTAACATGTTAATTACAGTTTAAAATGTGGCTATTTTAAGGGTTTCTTACTAGGAACTGAGTTTTTCGCAGCCGACATCTTGAACGGTAAAAAGGAAACGCCGCAGACTCGCAGTCTCGCAGCAGAGTTGAACGAAGACGCTAAAATTCATTGGGCGATAAACGCCCAACGGAAAGTAATCGTAATCGTAATCGTAATCGTAATCTCAAGACTTCTACAGCGCCCACAAAAGCCAAGTCAGTAGGATTAGGCAGGCCTGCAAAAGACATAATTAATGGGTTTAGGGGGCAGCCTAGCGTCAGACGTATTTAACGGCACTTCATTAAATAAAACAATGCATATTCGTCTAATGAGTAAAACAGACTGCCAAACCAAATAGGTTACATATATCCAAAATTGCCAAGTGCATCTGAACGTGCCGATCGAGGCTTACGTACGCCTAGGTCTATAGGCAGCCTGTTAGCATTATCAACCATTTTATTTTCTGGTTAGCAGCTAGGATCCGTGTTGTGGAAACCTTAGAGACATCTTCACAATGGAAGGCTGAGTCAACTTTTGAAAATGATGCTAAAAGCGATACCACGTCCGTGCGCATTCTGCCATTCGATCAAATCATACAAAAATGGAAGGGTCGAGGCTGTAAGCTTACAGTTCGCTATAGAAGATGAGGTGGTTTCTGGAAATTCGACTCATGTAATAACATTATAAATTCTATTTGCTTATAGACGCAGTCTTAGCATATTATTTTCTTCGACATTACCAGAATTTTTAGTCAAATATAGTGTTTTATTTATCTAAATTCAACTTAATCTCTCATACTGTCATCAGCCGCACATCGGTAAGTTCAATGCATTCATTGCATGAATAACTTTTCTAGTACGTTTAACGTAATTTTGCTGCGATTTGCATTTGAAGTGTCTGATGATATTATATGCATAATATTATCAGTTGAACAGTTTAAATAAAATAATACGCATAAAATTAATCCATGGTTAAAAGTTATCTTACCAAGTACAATCATGCCAATTATAACTGTGCATTTTTGTTTGTTAGTCTGAATGCATTTATTGTGTTATTCTGACACACCACCTCCACCATCCCCCACCACCACCTCCACCACCACCATCATCACACAGTCCATTTATAACTAAAATTATAATGGGGTTTTCTCTTAGTTGTTGTAGTGAATGAATAATTCAAATGTTATAGTGTGTCTAATTCCATCAGTGATTCTAAACCTAACGACTTTGTCTCCCTCATAGCCGACAAGCGTATGCTACAGCTTGCCGATGCGTCTCGGCTTGTCACCCTATAGCCAAGACATGCAGCCCGTAGCAGCCCCAGCGCCTGTCTTGCCCTGCACCCTAGGACTCTTCCAACTGCGGATGCAGCGCCTGCAACTATGATATCTAGTCGCTCTTATCTGATACTAGCCAAAGCTTCAGTATTTTAATTCATTAACCCTCTGTTCTGCTTATGTACGCCTCTTCCTCTTTTTAATCCTGTGTATTTGCATTGCAAGTTACCCTCCAATTGATGCGTATGAGTAACTCGATATTCTTTCACCCTGTTCAACGACAAAATAAGCAAAATACTTACTTACTTGCTTACTTACTTATTTATTTACTTCCCATATTATTCCCAATGTTTAACAAGACGTTGATTCGAGCTGAAAGAAACCTGAAGGGAATGTAGCAGAAGCCCGATGTGGCGTTGTGACGTTTGGTGTCGGCAAGGTTTTTATAATATCTGGTAATAGGTTAAAAGAGGTATCTTACCAAACAGTGTAATCTTCGCAAACTATCCAACGTGGGACTAAATAACTTTTCGTTGGAGCCTTGATTGCCCCGGAATTCATTATCATCAGAAATATTTCCTTTTCTGCTAAACTTTTCCTTCTCTAGTTCTCTACTGACGTGTGTGTGTACATGTCCTAACGCTTAACCATTGGGGGCGGGGGTACAAATGCATGGGCCGTCCCCCAAAGCATCCATTGTGGGGGACCGCCACCCTGCCCCTAGGTCTCCGCTCATGATGCTTGGAACTTCACCTCAAGGTGACATTACGGTAGTAATGTGACTATTACTGGATTATAATTATCTGCCTATGGAGAGGCACTGGATTACCGGTATATCTGCCTATGGAGAGGCACTGGATTATATCTGCCTATGGAGATGCACTTCATTATATCTGCCTATGGAGAGGCACTGGATTATATCTGCCTATGGAGAGGCACTGGATTATGTCTGCCTATGGAGAGGCTCTGTGTGGATTATATCTGCCTATGGATAGGCACTGGATTATATCTGCCTATGGAGAGGCACTGGATTATATCTGCCTATGGAGAGGCACTGGGTTACATCTGCCTATGGAGAGGCTGTGTGTGGATTATTTCTGCCTATGGAGAGGCACTGGATTATTTCTGCCTATGGAGAGGCACTGTATTATTTCTGCCTATGGAGAGGCTGCGGCACTGGGTTATATATGCCTATGGAGAGGCTCTGTGTGGATTATATCTGCCTATGGAGAGGCGCTGGATTATTGCTGCCTATGGAGAGGCACTGGATTATCAATGCCTACATGGAGAGTCACCCGTGTTATGGGTATATGTGTGTGGTGGTTGTGGGGTGGTGGTGGGACAGGTGTCGTTCTCTTGGCGCCGCATGTGGCTGCCTCTATAGAGTTCGTCAAGGGCTTGTCTCTGAATGTGTGTTTGTCGTTGTCAAGGCGTCCTTGTAGCAGCATGGCCGCGTTACGGCGCCATAGAAATTGTCGTCATTATTATTATTATTATTATGATAGGCTATACATATAGTGTCAGTTTCGTTGTTAGTTAGGCCTAGGCCTATGTTCTTAGTCATTTTCGTTCTTTGTCGTTTTCGTACTTACTCTATTTATGTTCTTTCTTTTTTCTTTTTTATGTTCTTTCTTTGTTATTTTCGTTCTTAGTTACGATAATTGTTTTCGTTTTCGATTCTTTTTCTTATCTTTCGCTTTCATTCTTTGTTAGATCTATATTAACTGCTTTTGTTTTGTTCTTTATAATATTCTCTCTTTGCCGTTTTCATTCTTAGTTTTGCTCTATGATTTCTTTTTGTTATTTTTATGTAATTTTTTGTTTTTGTTCTGCGTTATATTCGCTGTTTTCGTTTTTGTACTCTGTTATATTCTTTCCCGTTTTCCCTAAGTATGCCATATTTCTTTGTCGTTTTCGTTCTATGCTATTTGATTTCTTTTCGGTTTCGTTCTTAGGTCTGTTTTTGGTCGTTGTCGTTCTTATTTGTTCCTGTTCGCAGTCCTTGTCGTTTTTAGTTATTTTCTTTCATTCCGTTCTTTCTAAGTTATGTTCTTTCTTTCGTTTTCATAGTTAGTTATGTTCTTTCTGATTCGTTTTCGTTCTTTGTCATGTTCTTTTTTGTTTTTGCCTTTTGCTAGATTCACTGTTCTTGTTTTTGCTTTCTGTTTTGTTCTTTCTTGAGGTTTTTGAACTATATTCTATATTTATTCTTTTCGTTATTAGTTATTTGATTTTTTTCGGTTTCGTTCGCAGGCTTGTTGTTTTTTGGTCGTTTTCGTTCTTCTTCGTTCTTGTTCTTGGTCGTTTTCGTTTTTAGTTATGTTCTTTTATTCTTTATGTTCGTTTTCATTAGTTAGGCCTACTTATGTTCCTTCTTAGTCATTTTCGTTATTTGTCGTTTTCGTAAATATTTGGGTTTTTTTAGTTTTCGTTCTTTGTTGCATTCTTTTTTGTCGTTTTTGTTCTTGTCTATGCTATACGTTTTCGTTCTTTTTATGTTCGTTTTCGTTCTTTGTTGTATTGACTGTTTTAGTTTTCGATCTTTCTTATCTTCTTTTTTCGTTTTAATTCTTTGTTATGTTCTTTCCCAGCAAACCACCACACGGCGGGCCTACGTCATAAACACGTAGGACTCGTTGGCTACACGGCCTTGGTCAAAATCTCGCTTTAAGTCGATTAGTTGCCAACGAGTGGCAACGACTCGTCTTTAATTCCACTAGTTACCGACGAGTTGCAGCTCATCGGCAACTCGTTGCTGCAGATCGTCAGCCTGTGACGCATCTGCTAGCGGGAAATTAGGTCACGTGGCGAGCGATAGCCAATGAACTGCGGGCAATGTTTGGCCGTTTTTTTCGAATCGATATCGAATGAGGTAGGCAACGTGTCTTTGTCTTAGATTTGTTTATATAATTACAACTATTCTTTATGTAAGTTGCATACACCTTGCGTAATATTCCCAGACAATTACCAATAATTGATTATTGATATAGGATGGACATCGGTAGCAATCATCTGTTGGCCCTCTTGTTATGTAGTCCTAATGTAAATCATCGAGATTATTTTTTGTCTGTTATTTTGCATGGGTTGACCAGCATGGGGTGGCCTAGTGGTAATTTTTTAGTCTGTTTTGTGCATGGCCTGAGAGGAATAATCTGGCCTACTGCTATTTTTGTCTGTTTTATGCATTGCGAATTGCGCAACCCAGATAACCACCCACGTCGGATTGACGTCGGTGACTCATCGACAAACCCATCAGAATATGACGTCTGTCCTCCGTCTTGCCGCTCAGCGGGTGCTCATAGATCACGCGGGTTTTAATGACGTCAATCCGACGAGTTTTTAGGCTACCAGAATGGATGAACCTGAGGATTTGTCTGTTTTGTGCATGGCTTGAGAGGAATAATCTGGCCTATTGCTTGTTTTTGGTCTGTTTCGTTCATGGCGTGACCAGAATGGATGAACCTGAAGTAGTTCTTTGTCTGTTTTGTGCTTTTTTTTTAGCTTTTTTAAAGGCACCTTGTAACATCAGGACTGTGTAACGGTGCCATGTAACTTGTCATAATTTTTATTCATCACTTGCAACAGAAGGATAGAATTGCCCGGAAATCCATCCAAGACGCCTAAGGACAGGAAAAGGGCAAAGAAAGGCATATCATTACTGGGGATTCTCCTAGTTGAGAAACACATTACTGCAGGTGGATAAAATGTTCCATGCCATGACCATAGCCAAAGGTGCTGCCAGGAAAAACTTTTCATAGGGCTACTCGTGAAGTTGGTCCCTTTTACATGATGTTTTCCTTGATGTTTTCTTTTCACTGAATAGGGAAGTTCTGCCAGGATGAACCAAGAACAAAAAGTCGATGGCGACCCATGCTCCGCTCTCTTCCGCCAACCAAGCCTGGAAATCATGGAACAGTGCATTCCTGGTGGGTCAAGATCGAGGGCGGTGCAAAGAATCAGAGCAAAAAACGGCTTTTCGGATAGATATCAATATCAGACGTGTCTAATTCAACATGAATTAGACGTGTCTGATCGACGTCAGAGGCCGACGTCGCCCCGACGTCCGAAAAACTCGTCGGATGGACGTAAAACACCGACGTCGGATCGACGTCATAAAAAGTCGTCGGATCGACGTCATAAAAACTCATCGAATCGACGTCATAAAAACTCGACGGGTCGACGTCATAAAAACTCGTCGGATTGACGTCATTAAAACCCGCGTGATCTATGAGCACCCGCTGAGCGGCAAGACGGAGGACAGACATCATATTCTGATGGGTTTGTCGATGAGTCACCGACGTCAATCCGACGTGGGTGGTTATCTGGGTTATTTTCGCTTTCGTTCTTAGCTATATTTTGTGTTTTCGTTTTAAGCTGCGCCGTTTTGTAGGTGTTTTCGTATTAGCCGTTTTTGTTCTCAGTTATGTTTTTCGTTTCGGTTTTGCTATTGATTATGTTCTTTCTTGTCGTTTTCGCTCTTTGCCATGCTCTTTCTTTTCGTTTACGCTATGTATTATGTTCTTTCTTTCCTTCTCGATCCTTGTTAAGTTTTTGTTTAGCCATTTGTTGTTGTTGTTGTGTTCTTGTTCTAGTTTTAATTATTTGTTATGCATAGTTCTTTTTCGTTTTCATTTTTTTTACATTCCTGGGTTTCCGTTTCGTTCTTAGATGTGTTTTTTATCCTTTTTTTTATTTCAGTAGTTTTTGTTCATAGTTATGTTCTTTCCTTCCGGTTTGACTCTTTTTTAGGTTCATTCTTTTGTTTTGTTCTTAGGTCTGTTATTTTTTCGGCGTTTATTATTATTATTATTATTATTATTGTTATTATTGTTGTTGTTTTTTCATTCTTTGTCGCTTTTGTTCTTAGTCGTCTTTGTTCTTATTTGTGTTTTCTTCGTTATACTTTTTAGCTTTCGTTGTCTATTATGTTCTCAGTTGTTTTCGTTTTTTATGGTCTTTGCTTTCGTTTTCGATATTGGCTATGTACTTTCTCTTTCGTTTTCGTTGTTATTTATGCTCTTTCTTAGTCATTTTTATTCTTAATTGTTTTCGCTCTTGGTGATGCTCTTTCTATTCGTTTCGTTCTTAGTTATGCATTTTTAGTCGTTTCATTTTTATTTGTGTTCTTTATTGGTCGTTTTTCTTTCAGTCATTGATTTCGTTTTTAGTTATGTTCTTTTTTTCTTTTCGTTAATAGTTAGTTCTTCCTTTTCGGTTTGCTCTTAAGTCTTTTTTCCAATCGTTTTCGTTCTTTATTTTTTCTTAGGCGTTGTCGTTCCAAGTTATGTGATCGTTTTCATTGTAGCTAAGTTCTCTCTTTTCGTTTTCGTTCTTTATTATGTTCTTTCTCAATCGTTTTCGTTCTTAGTCGTTTTTGGTTTTCCCTCTTTATTATGACCTCTCTTGGTCGTTCTCGTTCTTAGTCGTTTTCGTTGTTAGCTGTGTTCTTTCTTTTCGTTTTTATTCTTGGCTATGTTCTTTCTTTTCGCTTGCGATCTTAGTAATTTTCGTACTTCGTCACGTTCGTTATTTTCGTTTTCGTTCCTATGTTTTTTCTTTTCGATTTATTCGTAGATCTCTTTTTCCGGTGGTTTTCGTTCCTTTTCGCTTTTGTTCTTAGTTTCTTCCGTTGTTAGCTATGTTTTTTCTTTTCGTTTTCGTTCTTTTTTATGATCTTTATTTTATGTTTTCATTCTTAGTCGTGTTGATTTTAGTCATGGTCTTTCTTTTAGTTTTCGTTGTTATAGGCCTAGTTATATTCTTTCTTGGTCGATTTAGTTTTTAGTCGTGTTCGTTTATGGTTATGGTCTTTTTTCGTTTTTAGTTATGTTCTTTCTTTTTCTTTCGTGGTCAGTTAGATTCGTTCTTTTCATTTTTTTGTTTATTAGGTTCTTTCTTAGTTGTTTTCGTTTTTAGTTATAGTATTTCTTTTCGTTTTCGTTCTTAGTTTTTTCTTTCTTAGTCGTTTTCGCTGTTATTTATGTTCATTTTAGTCGTTTTCGTTCGTAGTTATGTTCTTTCTTTTCGTTTTCGTTCATTATGTTCTTTCTTAGTCGTTTTCATTGCTATTTATGTTCTTTATTTTCCGTTTTAGTTCTTTGTTATGTTGTTCAGTTTTCGTTTTCGTTCTTAATCATCTATTTCTCTTGCCGTTCTTGCTTATGTTCTTTCTTAGTCGTGCCCGAAAGAAACCTGGTCTTCTATACGCAGACGTTTGTACTTTGACATGTAGGTTTTATATACTGGCTGCAACTTCTGTCTTTATATACTCTATATATTTGTCTGTAACTCAGAGATTCTGAGTTTGACGTGCACTTGTCTGTTGAACGGTTGAACGTCTGCGAACGTGTGCTGCAGAATCTTTCTACGTTCTTAGGGACGTCATGCAATTCACAGATGAATTGGACGGATTGGTGAAATGAATTGATGAGAAAGCAGCGTATAATTCAGCCGTTGATGTTGCTTCGAGCCAGCGAGGAAGAGAGCAAAAAGAAGCTCTAGGATTAATTATCGATCAGGGTAATCGAGTTATTGGAAATGAAAACGTTCTAACGGCTCAAAAATTGCAAGCAGTATCTTGAATAAGGCACCAAACATACCCCTACACCACCGCATCCCATAATCTAGATATGTGAAGGGCACAGATCCTTGCGGGTACAAGATAAAACACATGATGTCACATAATAGCCTATCCAGGTTTCACGCAGGAAGTCGCGGAATATGGATAAAATCACCTTTAGGACAGTCGTGCACGGATGCTATAAGAGTGGTTATGGCAAGCATTGCATAAATTGATTGGAATGAGTGATGTGATCGGGGCGTATCCAACGCTTAGAAAGTGGAGTGGTTCATTCATTCATTCATTCATTTCGAGAATTCATATAGCGTCTCTTCAAGAAACCTACTCAGAGGCGCTCCCAGCCCAGCCCAGCCACAGCTAAAAAATTGGATTTGAGATACTTAAAAAATGCAGGGGAATTTAACCTAGGCATAGGCTAAGTCGCAAGGTTAGTGGGAGGCCATTCCGGATAATTATAGGGACCCACAACAGAAAAGGCTCGGCGCTGTCTGATAGAAGTGCGAGCTCGCGGAATAATGAGCAAGACCTTGTACATGACAGGGTTTTTTTTAAAAAAGCTCACCCGTTGCCGCACGTCATCAGCATAGAGTTGGTGCAGAAGATCACTTGGTTGTCGCAGGGTTACGAGACAGTTGGCATTTTAAACAAGATTTGTCAGGCCCCCATACCCGAATGAAAGCTCATTTAAACAAATTATATAGGCTATGTAGGTCATATTTTCACGATTAATCGTGACCACGATTATGGAAATCACAGAAGCCAAGATAGAAGCAGTATATCCTATGAGACGATGATTCGAATGCGCAATCCAATTTGCTATATGCATCATGTTACCCCACTTTGATAATTTGCCTGGGCACACCAGTTCATCTGAATTCTTGTTTATTATGGAAATTTATGTGGAGCCACAGATTTAGAATTATATTTTCAGAGGAGTTCTCTGCACCAAACTAACACACTGCAGATTGCAGTCAGTTGGCTTAAATAATGACGCTGATGCATCGCTAATTCGCTTATGATGATGACGACGACGACGACGACGACGACGACGACGACGACGACGACGACGACGACGACGATGACGATGACGATGATGATGATGATGATGATGATGATGATGATGATGATGATGATGATGATGATGATGATGATGATGATGATGATGATGATGATGATGATGATGATAACGACGACGCCCATAAAGCTTTGCAACGCATCGTAGATCTGGCGACGCTCGGCTGAGATTGATATGGAGAGAGAATAAATGAAACAGCGAAGACATTCGGAGACATAATATTATACATCTCCTTGTCCTACTTCGATACCAACTTAATTGAAAGTATACACCTAGTGTCCTAGTTACACATGTTGATTCCATTAAATTTCATCTTCAGCACAGTTCAAGAATGCACGCGCTGCCATTTGACAATCTGGGTGTCCGGGAGTCCCTACAGTTAGCCTACGTGTGCATCGTTCATTCTATTTATGTAGGGCTTGCACGCTATAATGCCTACGGATGGAACCGCGACCTTCAGATCGAGGTATACGCCCCATAACTTCCATAAGCTATGGATGCTTTCGATTTGCCTGCAGTGTTTCCACTTAGCTTCTGTCTCCTGCGTTTCAGAACTAGATTCACATAGGCACATGCATCTGAAGCGACGAATGCGCGAAGACTTATCCTAGCCAAACAACTTGACTTGGCTATTTATAGCGGACTGGATTTTATTTTTATGCAGTGCGTGTGAATCATCTGGTCGTTCTAATGTGCATTTTGTGTGACACCGAAATATGTCGATTTACATCACATCGCCCGATACTTATCTGAAATAAGCCACCATCACGAATATGAGCATTGCAGGCGCGTTTTGATAAATTAGGTGAAACATAGCGCTAATAAAATTATGTTCCATTCAATCCATTGCAGTCTAGACATGGTCAATGAATTTACAAAATGTCTGTTTCAGAACACGTAGTCTCATAGATATATGGCACAATATTTCTTAGGTTATACGAAGCATGGGCGCATACAGAAAGTTTCGAAGGGGTGGGGCCAAAAAAATTTGTCTTGGGTCTTAAAGAAATTTCCGTTGTAGTCTTTGGCCGTAAAAAAATCTTGAGTCCGAAAAAAATTCTTCTCCGTAAATGTTTTAGCCATTTGGTGGATATGTCAGAAAATACCATTTTGTCCGCCAAAATGGTTGATGACTTTTTGTCGTTTTGTCGAAATCTCGGGCTAACACTTACCATACCATTTCCCCCAAAACCATACCATTTTCCCTGCCAAAATTTCTGATGACCTTTTTTTATCTAGTCATACTCTACTTTTTCCTCCCTTTTGCTCTCTGTGTTCTCGCTTACTTTTTACCCACTATATTCTGGAAACAGTGCCGGCACTAGGGTACCTGAGGCCCCCCCCAAAGAAAAACTTGAGGCCCCCCATACCTTGAGCAAAATTTCTCATCATAATATAAGTGCTCAGCAAAATTTCTCATAATATAAGTGCTGAAAGACATGGTGTAAGACTTCAATAATTGTCCCATCCCAATTGTTACTTTTTTGAATTTCCGTGCTGTAATGGTAGAAATTTTAAGCTGTCATCTTTACAAAAATCGCTCTTTTTCATTGCTGTTAGTCGTGCTTTAGGACTTCAGAGTGTCCCTCTCCATTGTTTAAATTTATCCGATTTGCCAACTGTAATGGTAGCATTTATAGGCTGTCATCTGAACAAAATTGATCATTATTGATGAGCAGTGGATGATACTTATGAAATATTTCTGAAATATTGGGGATACAAGGATTCCGTCCCAACCACAAATTGTGGGGCCGTGCCCCTGTCCACACCCCAAGTCTCCTCTTTGGTTGAAGGATAATGCTCTATTGGTTTGAGTAATATAATTTTGTATGCTTTGCGTTAAAACAATTCGGTGCGTGGTTTCAGGATTGAACAGTTATGAGAGGTATAATTACCAGCTACATTTTAGGCCCCTTGCAAACTTGAGATCAGACACATACCAAGGACATATGGGACCCTACACAGGCTTTAATGTTTGGGTCTCACGCAGGTTTTATTTTGAGGCCTCATCCAATTAGCAATTAGAATAAGTTACAATTTCTAAGCGTTGTGTTTGAGAAAGTGGACGAAATTGCCTGAGTTAGTTTAAATGGCTTTTATACTTACGCCCAAAATCAGTATGGTGTTTGCATTAGGTCTGCTATGGCAGTGCCATATGGTTAGTTGAGACATGCACAAGACCGGATCTGCACAGTCACAAATAGGCATAATGGCCAGCTAAATTTGGGGCCCCTTTCAAACTCTAATGGTTATATAGTTATGCCCAAAACCAGTATGATATTTGCATTAGGTCTGCTATGGCAGTGCCATATGGTTAGTTGAGGCATGCACAAGACCGGATCTGTACAGTCACAAATAGGCATAATGGCCAGCTAAATTTGGGGGCCCCTTTCATACTCGGGGCCCCCCCCCAATTGGGGGGTACGGGGGGTGCTAGCGCCGGCACTGTCTGGAAAGCTTGTCGAACCTCATTGGGTTGGACCGCCTACAAAACTAATGGGGGGGGCACGTCCACTTTCCCCGCCAGAATAGCGATGAGAAATAAGAAATTTCTAAATGGGGGGAATCATGGCCGGATTTGTCCCTGGATCCACCCCTGATACGAAGCACTATAGTTGGTACATAACAGTTTCTAGACTCTCCAAAGCCTTAGCATCATTGTATTTTCCTGTTTAAAAAATAGGCTTATGCACTGATTTAAAATCCAGTCAAAAGTCTTTATAGTCATAAAAGAGGTTCAATTTATTGTAAGATATCGAGATCCGAGAATCTGACTGTGGCAGAAGTATTACGTCAAGTCGTCAAACAGGTATTTCGTGTCAAGAACTCGCTGAACATTAATTTCAAAAGCAGAGCCTTATAAGGGTCAGAGTGATGACCTTAAATTGTATAGGAACAGTGTATGGCTGGAGGTTCATTGTCGCCTTCGTTATTTACCAATAACTTCATTGTAGGTTCATTGCGGGGGCGCGGTGGTGTACTGATGGGTTCCATGCCTTGGAGCCCGAGAGTTCCAAGTTCGAATCCACCTTAGGCAGCCACGTATGGACCTTGAGCATGTCCTTGTCTTGCAATTGCTCGTGCGCTTCGGCGTGAAACACCGATGCAACGTCTGCGCTGTTGTCGGGAGCGCCTCTGAGACTCTGAGTAAGAGCTGAAGGGGCGCCCAGGGCTTTTTAACGTGCAGTTGTAAGCTTACACAAAATGTGCGGTTGTAGAAGCACTTGTGTACAATTAAAACTAGCAAAAAGGTAATTGTCCTCCGATTGGAAGTAATTTACCATGGTTGATGGGAAAGGAAAGAAGGAGTTGTGCAGTTCTAAAACTTCCTTAAAAACATCACTGGGGTGCCATAGCAAATTCGAGAAAGAAAGAAATGAATAAAATAAATATATAGTAGGTACTATAGAACGGCGGAAGGACCTAGGCAATTGCATCAACAAGTCATGAGTCCTGGGTTGCATCATGTATGCAGTAATTCTATCATTTTGCCATCGGCAGCGTTTATTTGTCGTCTGTCTCAACAACGCCTAGCGGGTTGGCTTATAGTTTGTACGTGTAAATCTGGGGTGGTCTTGCTGCGCATACGACGTCACTGTAGTTATAGATAGGCACAGGCCTTTGCTTTAACCAACTGACTAACTTTTACTAAAGATGACATTTTCAATACTTTTTTATATTAATTTCTTCATCTCTTTATGTACCCATGTGCGGTGTGTCACTTGGTTTTGTTATTAAACGAATATATATATATATATATATATATATATATATATATATATACCGTTGGCTGGAAATAATGATGTCATTTGTAATTATTACGTCAAAATTATTTTTGCCTTCGTCATTGCTCAAACGCGGTAAAGCTAATTAGTCCGAGATGACGTAATTTGTCTAATGGTGAGAAAGGCATCGTAAGTGCATCACTGCAGTGCTCATGCTGTGGTGTAAATATAAACACTTTCCTTTCAATTTTATCAACACGCTGCTTTAGACGCAAAGAAACGGCTGACAACACGCCAGCTGTTTCACTAGCCGTTTCTTTGCGTCAGTGTTGGAATGCTTTTGGACATCACGTCGACAAATAACTTTAGATCATCTTTTAGAATAGGTTGTACGGTGTTTCTTGGACTACCTGTTTCGCGCTGAATGACCCGGGAAGATTTGCCTGCAGGGCCTACCCGGGTCATTGTCTTGACTGCAAATTTACTCGGACACAAGAGCAATGTTAGTAGATCTGCGGGCCGTGGTTCCCATGGTTTACGAGTAGAAAGTCCTGTTTTTATCAATTTTCCGTAGCAGATAATTCTAGGTATTGTTTATTCCATCCTCTGTTAGAAAATTCGTTAATCACTTAAAACGAACTAAATCCCTTAGGCCTTAGCATGCAGTTGATAAACTTAGGATCAAAACGCGATCATCGTCTGTCAATGGCGTCAGATTGAGCCACAAACGACAACAAAAATTAATATGGTAGCTAGCGCTGTTCCGAGCATATAATTAAAACCTAAACTTGTACCAGTTCCATTTTTTCAGTGCACATACTAGAGTGTAATACTTTTAATTTGACGAATAAAGTATAAATAAATGTTAAAAATTGGCAAAGTTATACGCGTGCAAAGTCGGGATCGACATTTATGCTGGACCACCCTGTAATTATATCCTCATCCAATTTCCGCCGTATTAGTTCATTTTCATCCTTCTGAGCTTCTAAGCTCTGCAAGAATAACTTCAGCTGACAGGCCCGACAGACGGTATATAATATATATATATACATATACTCTATATATATATATATATCTCCAGAATGACCACAATTAAAACACAAATAGGACTCATGCGCTGGTCGTTAAACTGCATGAGTGTCATCCAAGCAACCCGGGTTCAAGCCTCGCTGAAGGCATTAATTATTTATTTAAGTTTCTGTTATCTGCCATTGGCGCTTTTCTGTTGTGTTGTTTGACTCGGGTTCTGCTAAAAATGGCTTGGCCGAACCAGGAGTGAACCAGCACTTAGGCCGTTAGTGTTAAGCTACCGAACCCACTGCTGTAAAGCCGACCTGCGTGTCGTGCTATAGTGGGCCGTATACATGTCGTATAACCTGCACCTGTAATCATTCTGCGGTTTGTGAGATTGAATAATTAAATGAATATTATTATTATTATTATTATTATTATTATTATTATTATTATTATTATTATTATTATTATTATGCACGTGTGTCATTTACAGACAAAAATCGGACCGTCCTAATTATTGTGTTTAGGGCAGAGGTTTTCAACGGTGTGTCGCGACACACTAGTGTGTCGCGTAGCAATCGGTAGTGCGTCGCATAAATACATGCATGGTGTGTCGCTGGTGTGTCGCGAAGAATTGGCGTGTCGCGAATTCTCACAGCATACAACCGTCTTGTTCACTTCAGCAGTTTGGCAGGCGTAGTTTGTGAGAATATAATCGTAGGCCTTCATTTATCTATTCCATTTGATCGCAATCGGGAACTGCCATGTGCACAATGTTTGCCTTATTAGCCCACATGCACGCCCCATGTAGACTATATGCCTACTACATGACATAGACTGCAGTAGGCCTATTAGACGTTGGCGAGTGCACCGATTAAAATTTTACCCAATGCTGTAACCTTTGAGAATAATGGGAAAATTATAAAAAAAAAAGAAACAGAAATTTTGCGATTCCAAAATTGATGACGCGGATGGTTGGATGTGCTATCGTAACTGTTCGCGTATTCAGAGCGTGACAATTCACTATAAGGTGCACAAAATTCAGGGACCAGAAGTCCCAATGGCCCAAGTTTTTTTGACTAAAACATCGCCTGTAGGCCTACGTTTTCCAGTTTTCAGTTACAATGATTGGACGTTCTGAAGGGCGTTTAGTTTCGGTATAGTGTTCAGCTATAGGCCTACTCTTATCCCATATTTTTCTTGTTTTGCCTTGAGCTATTAAAGTGACTTGGACTATGGATAATTTATAATATTTCACGCTCTTTTTTAAAGCTGAAACAGTATTTATCTATCAGTTTTTTAAAACTCATAATGACCTATTTGGCTATTTTTATTCGTTAGTCTCGTTAACGGGTAAGGACCAAGCTTAAAGTCTTCAGGCTCATACATGTAGGCTATGTCTGGGTTGCTATATAATATACGCAGTTGTAGGCTACGTGTCGCACTCACAAAGCCTGTGGATCATCATCTTACTATAGTTACTATGATTAGGGCTGCCAACCGTCCCGGTTTCGCCGGGACAGTCCCGGAATCGGCCTTGTGTGTCCCGTGTCCCGGATTGACCTCAAATTGTCCCGGAATCTGCGGTACAGATGCACTTGACAAAATGTTATTTTGCACACTATTATACTCGCAATTTGTGTGATGATTTTGCGTTCTGCGATCTATTAAACCTAACGTTGTTGGCTGAACATCGAATGCTAGACAGCTCTGGGTTCAAGTCTTGAAAACTTTACAAACCACTGGCATTCAGTAGCATTTTGTGTCCTAGGCCGATGTAGGTTAGTCTGTTCTAATGCTTTTTGAGAGTTGACGTGCTGATTTGCACGACTTTGTGCCTATGCAATAAAATTATAGGCCTATGTGGACAGTGTAAATTGGTATAGCCTACATGTCATAAATTTGTCTACTGACTGCGGGCGTCCCGGAATGGTGAAATCAAATGTTGGCAGCCCTAACTATGATCCAAAGAAAATCCAGAAGCAGAAATCCCTTTATAGGTCAAACAATTAACGCAGAGTCACAAAACGACGTAGAATCATAAATTTAGATAAGTAGACTTTGGAATTTTAGAATAATTAGAATCTAGAATGCATTCAGTGTCAACATTTCATAAATTACAAATTGTAACAATTTCAAATATACAGGCCAACAAGCTGGCTTAGGCGTAGAGCTAATTTAATTTTTTTAGCGATACTCACATGACGATTGCATCTTGTGTCGCGAAGTTTGGTTGCAAGTTTAGGTGTGTCGTGCGCGAAAAAAAGGTTGAGAACCTCTGCATGGTGTGGGCTACTTGTGGAAGCACAGAAAGTGCGCAACAGTCAAAGTGGAGCAAGGCTGCTAGAATTACTACTATAGGCCTGCTATCGGTAGGCTACTACTCTCACTGTCTGTAAACAACAAATCCATCGGATTTAAGCAGTCCAATCGACGGACTATGGGCTCGACAGAAGAACTGGTTTCTGCCCCTTCGGAGGATGGGGTACGCGTTGTAGTTGAGGGTGAGATGGGTGTCTGATCGGTAGGTGGTCACTGCTCTTCGGTTGTCTGCATCCTTGAAGGGCTTCTGCTGTCGACTGTCGGATGACGATGTATAGAGACCGACACCCGGCAATCCAGCACTCAGCGGAAGAACCGTCTCGTTTGCGATCAGCAGCTGTATATTAAAATAATCCAAAGCAGTTCAATTTAATTTAATTAAATCCAATTTAATTCGACTTAATCCAATCCTATTCCTGATTGAATCCATGCATAAAAGATCGATGTTCATTGCGTAATGTCTGACAGCATCATGCCTGATGATTTTACAGTTCACGGTATTCAACGTCGCAGGGTTTTCTGTGCCAGTCCAGAGAATGGATGGCGGAGGAGGGTGGCTTGACGGCAGTGTGGGGAAATAGGAACACATCTCTATCTCAGACATCGGTCGGATCAAAAACACCTCAACCTGATATCTTCGTGATATTGTTCTACTATAGGCCTATACTAGGTCTAGGCCCAGGCCAATGCATACCCGGCCGTGCCTGCACACTGCATTTGCAAACAATTGCACACTATCAACCCGTGTTTTTATGTTTGGGTAGATTTTGGTCATGACTTCCTTCATGAGTTTGAACAGATGTCTTATTATAGCTTAAAGCTTTTTTCTGTATTCTGTGGCATCGTTTCGCTGATTTCTTTTTTGCCTGTTTGCTCGATTTGTGGACCAATAATTGATCAGGAAATGGGGAAGAGTATAGGTTGAAGGCGCTTCTATTACCTACGCCATATAACCTATAGTATGCACGTGAAAGGCAGTTCGCTTACAACTCCAGCTTCCATTGCTAACATGCAAAAGGTCTACATGTAAATTATGCTCAAAGGTTGTTTAGATAACGCTGTGCTGGCTAGGCCTCTGTTCATATGAATGGTAACGCAGTGTTGGCCTCTGTTCATATGAATGGTAACGCAGTGTTGGCCTCTGTTCATATGAATGGTAACGCAGTGTTGGCCTCTGTTCATATGAATGGTAACGCAGTGTTGGCTAGGCCTCTGTTCATATGAATGGTAACGCAATGTTGGCTAGGCCTCTGTTCATATGAATGGTAACGCAGTGTTGGCCTCTGTTCATATGAATGGTAACGCAGTGTTGGCTAGGCCTCTGTTCATATGAAACAGCAAACTCTCTTCAAATATTAATTTTTATTTATTATGAGTTTTACTTACGTGCACATTTATCATAATTATTAAAAACTTAACGCTGAAATTGGCATCCTTTAGAGTTTAGATGAAACCTATCTTCAACTCTGTTGATTTCTAGTATTAATTTGCATATATACATGCAGCTTAGGCCTACATGTCCACCCTTCACGGTTTAATTACAATTATTATATTGCGCTTTTAAACTCTCTTCTTCACGTTATAGTAGGCTATATAGTTTACGAAATGATCGACACACGTCGTTTGGCTGCATATCACAGTAAATCAGGTATAATGAACAATTGTTAGTTGAAAACATTTCTGTAATTGGAACAACGACATTCGCAAAATGCCTTCGAGGTTATTCGAATGACTGTGGTGATTGATTGTTCGAATGACTGTGGTGATTGAAAAGGCATTCAGCATATACATGTATAGCGCACCTGCAGGAATTCGCGCAGCGAGAGAACTGCCAGCGATACAAATGACGGAATCAGCTAGAATGTACAATATTGGTTATTATTGTTATTACATGAGTCAGACGTCATTTGAGACGTCACAACATACGTCACTTGAGACGTCACAGGAGACGTTACATCATGAAACGTCACATGAGACGTTACATCATCAGACGTCACATGAGACGTCATGTCTACATCCGAAGGGAAGGAGAGGACGACAATCAGATAAATGTGCTGCCTAACTGGGTTTGACTAAAATGGCTGACATGGTTTGGATCTACTGACCTCGTATGCGTATACCTGGATGAAGAAATGAAGGAAGTGTTATAGGCAGATGTTGGCCATCTGCCTACTTACATAATCTGCTCAGTGCTCCTCTCTTCATCCAGGCACACTTACGACATCAGTAGGTGCAAACCATGTCAGCCATTTCAGTCAAACCTAATCAGTCAGACAGACAGACAGACATACAGACAGGCAGACAGACAGGCAGACAGCCGAGAATGCTCTGTGTCCATGTCTGCGTCTGTCTATACGTCTGTCTGCGTCTGTCCATTATACTAAAACAAGAGAAGTATAAGTAATCTACAATGGCAGACAGAGAAAGGAAAAATTAACTTGTGGAGAAAATGACGCTGATGTACAGACAGTAGATAGACAAAGCCATGAAGGTGCAAGGGATGCAGAGAAAGAGAGACAGAGAGAAAGAGGGTGAAGGCGAGAGACAGGCAACGAGACTGAAAGACATTGAGAGGCGACGGGAGGAGGAGAAGAAAAAGACGAAGCCAGCGCTGACGTGTTAGTGAGAGTGGAGTATATAGAAGCCGAGGCACCAATAATTATAAAGCATCCACTTTAAGGGACACGCGTCAATCATCGCTTGGCTGCTTCTACTGTTGCTGCTTCTGCTGCTGCTTCTGCTGCTGCTGCTGTTGCTGCTGCTGATGCTGTTGCTGCTGTTGTTGTTACTCTTGAGCCACACTCACTTAGGGCTCCGTTGGCCGTCGTAGCAAATTCCGCTGTGTCCAATGAATTCTCTTCCCAAACACTGTATAGTATGTATACATCAGTCTGCTATAAGACTAAGGTTGCAAAACAGTAACACTGAGTGATAGTCGAACACAGCAGTCTGATTTTTACAAAACAAATGTGCTCAGTAGGCCTACGAAATTGACATATATTCAGCGAGTGTTTTTTTTTATTATGCTGCGCTTTGTCTCTAAATCAGGACGACGTCCTTGAGAATTAGATGCAATTGCATGTGACATAATAAAACAGGTTTCTCACAGATTCAGCTGAACATTTCAGGTCAAGAACCCAACGGTTTAGACATTTTTTCATGATGCTCAGTAAAGTAAACAGAAGACAAGGTACATATAACCATGTTGTACCTGACCATAGTATAGTTCCAAATAGAAGATGAGGTAATATGCTGAAGCAAGGTAGGGTAAGCCAAGAGAAAGAGACAAGACGACGTACGATGAGGTTAAGTATGGCATACGATGACGAGATCAAATAGAGTAAGACAAAGAAAAAGAAAATGCATACAGGCAAGGCAATAGGCCTACACTTTCTGTCGACCGGACACGCGAACTGCTGTATACAACGCAGCGCTCGTGAATAAACTGGTGCCCTGAACGTAGTTTTTCAGTGGGCATTAGGAATTTAGAGTTTACGATGACGAAGGCGTGGTATTTTAGAGCAAATTAAGTCATCATGGGATGTGGTGAGACAACGTATATAGACTGTAGAGCATCCTTTTCATGAGCGATGCATTATAGGTGTTCCAGTGGCGGCGCTAGGGGGGACTGGGGGGGGCTAAGCCCCCCTACAAGAGGCTCAGCCCCCCTAAAAAAAGGGCCATCCGAATTTTTTACATTGAAATATCCACGATTTTCGGCTGACGACTAAAAAAAAAGGTCGTGAGAAATTTTAACGGATGAAAATGTGAAATTTTCGTCGCGAGGCTTCAGCCCCCCCCCACAAACTGAAATCCTGGCGCCGCCACTGAGATGTTCGTAGAACGAGCTGTTGACTTACATAGAAGGAGATGGTGGGAAGGTCCTGCACTCTCTCGACGATGCATTTGATTCGGCAGCTGATGTCAATGGATGGTAAAGGATCCTCTTCTTCCTCGAGAAGAAGTCCTCCCGTCGGCAGAGGCAGCAGCGAATTCTTCGGCGTCACTCGAACGGTCAGTCGGGTCAGGGTGGCTGAGAGGGAGGCAGGTGCGGCGGAGGAGACGACCTTCGTCCCTTTCTTCTTCTGCTGGAAGCGGTCGAGGTCTCGTCCTGCGAGGCCTTTCCGGTCCTTAACTTGATCGGACAGGACGATGGAGTGAGAAACGGTGGCCGCCAGTGAGGCCAGTGACAGAGCCATTATGAAAGCCAAACATCGCAGTAACCTACAGAAGTAGAAAGCAGAAAATGATTGCAAGACCCACTCTTGTCTGCAATATACATGTAATTGTCTGCAACATAAACGTCTGCTGGTCTATTATAGTCACTTCCATGTGCAATGCATGCAATCTTCTTCCTTCCAATCAATCACTGAAAATAGCTTTTCAGATATATCCTACCAATCACACGAAGGTTGCAAAAAGTAAATGGGTTGCATTAAAGATTCCTTACGGTTGAGTCTCCTACCAGTGGTTCCCATTCGCCTCTTTTCCTCGTTATTCGGCAACTAATCAAGTCCAACACTAACTTATGAACCTGAAGGGGGGGGCGATTAAGTCCGAAAGGAATCTCAAACCCAGACCCAGATTAAATAGACCACATGGTCCATATCCAATATCCTGTTGAGTCGAAAATTCACAGTTGATGATGATGAAGATGACGACGACGACGAACCGATGACGTTGACAACGATGATGACGACAACGACAACGACAACGACGACGACGATGATGATGATGATGATGATGAAAATGGCGATGATAACGATGTCGACAACAATGTCGACGACGATGACGCAAGAAGAGACTGGCAATGGGTGAGCAGAAGTTCCAGGCGATGATGATGACCGTCAGTCGCGGTAGCTGTATAATCAAAGTTAAGACTGTTATAGGACTGCAGAATACACTACACAATGTACACAATGAAGGCAGCAATCAACGAGAAAACTGTCTTCGGAAATCGAAAAAGATTCTTATGACGGCCTATGTGTACAATATACTACAGGTTATGACAACGATTCAATCGATGTTAAAAACGTCTAAATCATAGAACTGCAAAATATATTCTATGACATTCTATATCAACATGTCCTTACAACAACAGTAGTCTATATAATCTAAACAGCTTCTGCTTACTGGTAAATCGACATCATAATCTGCAGCGTTGACTTGTACTGTGTAGCTATCACTAGATGGCTGAGCGAGCGAGTGAGTGTTCGTTGCTGTCGATAGACTGACCTTAGCAGCAACCAACCGACTGAATGCCACTGAATGCGACTGAGAGACGGCTGCGGCGATTCGATTTATACACGACGACGCCGACGTCCATATAGCATGCAAGCACATACTTAGCACAGCTGCAGCGCATTGCTAATCGAGCTAAATAGCCTACAGAGAGTTGTATCATTCATCCGTGTTGCACTGTGTAACTCCTCCGTCCAATTTATTTGTAAACCAGGTCGTCGCTCTTCTCTTACAGTAAACAATGCAGCCAAGATTTAATATCTAATCTTAAAGATGATAGATTATTCTTATTCGTTCTTCTCAGTGTATGCGTATAATTATATCTTTATATATATATAATTATATATATTTTAATGGGCCTACGTATACGTAGCCTACATACGCAAAATAATGAACGCCTATTTTTTACATTTGTAGTTTTGTTTAATTATTTACACAAAACTGGCTGTTTTGGACATAGGGCCTACAAGTAGGCTACTGCAAATTGTGCAATCTGCTAACGCACTTTCAAAATATCATTCAATAATTTGACACAACTCATGCTACCGATTGGTTATACATAAATTTCTTCTCGACCTATATACAATGTACATATATTCCTATAATGACTGTTGAAAATTGCACAGAATTTTCGGGAGCGATTATATTCGTTCAACGTCAAATTTAGCCTACCTATAATTTTCATAGTTACTGGCATATTTATGTTCTTGCTGCAAGATTTGGAATCATACTGCTTCTCAGCTCGGTTCCGACCAAGAGCAAATGGATTAATTAAGTCTATAGAGTGAGTTGGGTGAGTAAAATTTATGGGTACACGCTGGTAAACACATTACGCTGGGACAAGCAGTCATCGACCGTTGAAATCGACATTTGCTATACTGATGCGAAAAATGGTTATTGATGGAAATTAAAACAGGCTGCACAGGCATAAGCTTGCATACATGACTTGTTCTGACTTCTAATAATTAATCCGGCGTCTTAATCAAATCGCTGCAAACGCGTTCGAATGAGATAACAGTTTTCTTTGTACCCAACTTCGCAGGGCCGGATTAGGAAATGTGAGGGTCCTGTTATGAAAAATTTTGGGGATTTTCTGCCAAAAAATCTGATGACCTTTTTTAGCCGTTTGGTCGAAATTTCTTTAGAATATACAGATTTTCCCTGCCAAAATTAACGCCGACGACCTTTTTTAGTCGTTTGGTCGAAATTTCCTCCCAATATAAGCTTACCAACTTCTTCCTCAAAAATTTTTCCACGCATGTGTGGGCCTCCCTAAAGTGTGGGGCCCTGTTCGACCGAGCATGTTGGACATGCCTCATTCCTGCTCTGCAACTATAGGCTACTTTAATCTGTCTTTAAAAACCAATACTGTAAGCAAATCGTGTGCATTCTTTAATTCTTAGACTTCACTCTGCCGCTTTTCGCCGTTCCTGTTCCAGGTCACGTGTGTATTGCCTTTCCTACTTAGCAAGTAATTATAATCGGCTGTCGTATTTTTTGCACAACTTGTAGACCTATGCCTACATAAGTGTCCTTATATATTTAGCGGGATCAATGGTCACTTCAGGGCCCTCCTTAGGATTTTCCCCTTTTGACAAATGAGAATAACAACAAATTAAAAAACTGCAAAATGGTAGGTTTGGCTACAATACAAATGTTTGATTGATTGATACTTCAAATATACTTAGGCTACTTCGAGCAGTCCCAAAGCAGCAGCGGAGCAGGCCACATGGAGTCTATATAGGTTCATTAAAATATCAATCTTCTAGTTTTGTGTTTGATGTTAGCAGACATTATCGGAAAAGCAGCAGAGATAGATCGGAGCAAACGGAAGAACTGCAAAACATTTTATGTAGAATGAAAAACAGCGAAGAGAAAAAAGAGACGATGACTGATTGAAAAAGAAATGCTATCGGATCGAGTAGATGCGCAGACGGCTTCATCTTATAAAGTTTATTGAACGACGATGAACCATAATTACGGCTCTCAACAGAATGTGGTGCTGATGTTTAACATATATTTAGGTCATATATCTTGACACAATCTGCCACAACATCGTCTAAGAACTATGATGTCTATTCTAATAAATCCTTGGAAGCGCGCCCAATCCTGTGTAAAGTTTGAGGCAACTTCTTGAAGTAAGGTAAGGTAATGTAATCTGCTCTAACCGGGAACTGAAATTTTTCGGAATAGCCTGAATATAGGCCTATACTATAATATATATGGCCTATTTTGACAATTGATTAGGTTAGACTTTAAAGTGTACGTTTTTGTACAAGTAGCCTGCTATGTAGGCGTACTGCCTCTGTTTAATTAGTAGATTAAATTGAATAGTCCTACTGATAGATATAGGCCTAGACCTAGGCTAGCTTTAAACTTCCATTAAAGTGATTTGTTACCGAGGGCGTATAGAATCACGTAGGCCTACAGTCGTTCTTTCCATGACTTAATTGTTTCAAGTATGCACAAATCTTATCCAAGACTAAGCATCACTTACCAGAGCAGCTCATTGCTCGCATTTAAAAAGCGACTTTTATTGTACGTGGCTATATGAAGACTATAGTGCATTAGAGTTAGCAATTATTTCAACACACGTAGACTAAAAAATTGTGATGAATATGTGAACATGCTTTAAATGCCTGTCGCGCATAGTTTCACTCTGAAACCATTATGGAGCAGATTTGTTGTGGATAGAGAATTTAGGGCGTTTTGCATTATAGGCCTACGTGCAAATGAATTATATCTCTATGCAAAATCGGAATGTGTGTTCATTAAGTTTGAGCAAGCAGATATAACAGGCTTGTAGATAAATGTTTCACTCTATAAAATTATAGGCTACAGTGCATATGGATGCTTCATTCTGATCGCTATAGCTACTTGTAAAACTGCATGGAGCTCGGTATCAACGCGTTTCAACCTAGCAGAAATTCTGATACAACACAGTTGGCAACAAATTTGATGTATGTATGTATGTATGTATGGGTTTAACGACTCTTTTTCATATCGAAGATGATTTCAGCGTCGACTCCACGTTTATATTGCGACCGAGCCACCCGCAGTATGTAAAGATCCGACCGGGGAATCGAACCCGCTCCGCCGGCGCGGCGAGCGGGCTACAACCCACTCGGCCACACAGGATCCTCCAAATTTTACCGAGTAGGCCTATATATATAGGCCTGCCATGACGTCATTATAAGACGAATCTTAATAAGCTTACAAGAGGCCCTACCGGAATAACAACAACACAGAGTTCTTTCTAAGAAATTTTAGACATTGTAAAACAAACGTTGGCTACAGGCCTATAAGAGTTTCATTTGTGAACATAATATTGAAATAAACAGGCCTATATATATACAGGGTGCGGCAAAATAAAATAATCCCTACTGCTTTTTGTCAATATCTTGGCCAAAAATAGGAATTTTTCAAATCCAGTTTTACGGGCTTGAAGGTAATTCATATCTACGTACAATAGCCAAATTTCATCGCCATATGTGAAACAGAACAAAGGTTATATCACTTTTAGTGAGGCCACCCACCGTTTTTTGACGATTCAAAAACGCGACGCAACAAAAAGTAAGAAAAAACAAATTTAATTATTCTGGCCAATATCTTGGCCGGAAGTAAGAATTTCGAAATGAAATTTTACAGGCTTAAAGACAATTCATATCTGCACATGATGGCCAGATTTCAGCAAAACATTTCAAACAGAATAAAAGTTATGGCACTTTTAAGGAGGCCACCCACCGTTTTTTGACGATTCAAAGACGTAACGCAGCAAAAAGGTAGCAAAAACACGATTTTTATTTAGTCTCATCTCAAATAATTGTTATCAGATAGCCTTGATATTGTCAGACGATCATTATTATAACTATTTAAAAAAGGAACAGGGTGCCAGCGTAGCTGCACGTCACTGAGAAGTCACTTAGCAAGATGACAATAAAATCGGTAAATAAGGAATCTGTCAGATTAATCAACAGCTCCATCAAGAACTTTGCAAAGAGACTCAAAAGAAGTTTTGACACTGGTGGTGGGCACATTGATCACAAGTTGTGAAGCACTACCAAGTTCATTTGACAACAGTTATTTGAGATGAGACTTAATAAAAGCGTGTTTTTGTTACTTTTTGTTGCGTTTCGTTTTTGAATCGTCAAAAACGGTGGGTGGCATCACTAAAAGTGGTAAAACTTTTGTTCTGTCTGAAATATTTTGATGAAATCTGGCCATCATGTGCAAATATGAATTGTCTTTAAACCTGTAAAAATTCATTTTGAAATTCTTACTTCTGGCCATGATATTGGCAAAAAACCTAATTTTTTCCGTGTCGTTTTTGAATCGTCAAAAAACGCTGGGTGGCCTCACTAAAAGTGATATAACTTTTGTTCTGTTTGAAGTATTTTTTTGTAATTTGACCATGGTACGTAGATATGAATTGCCTTTAGGTCTGTAAAGTTCCATTTAAAAATTCGTATGTTTGGCCAAGATATGGGCAAAAAACCGTAGGGGATTACTTTATTTTGCCGCACCCTGTAGGCTACTGCGCTCATCAGGATGTGTTCTGTCCAGGGCCGGATTAAGAAATGTTCGCATGTGTTGGTCCCCTAAAGTGTGGGGCCCTGTTTGGCCGAACATGTTGAACATGCCTTAATCCGGGCCTGGTTCTGTCTCTGTAACATGTTTCAAAGATAATTGTTTAACAAGCAGTTGGCGTCACATAACACTATAGCATTGGCAAAACGTATAAAAACACTTGCGTCGTTACGTAACCTAGCTATATGGCATGTTCTTTTTTCGCCGCTCTCCAATTAGAGTCTATACTCATGAGTGAACGCAAATATCTTTAGCAGTAATAAAATAGTAGACCCAATAATATCTTTTGCTATTAAACTAAGAAATAGTGTTTAAAATAAAGGTAGAAATTTTCTGCCTTGCGTCAATTCAGTTCATGGTTGAAGAAAAAAAACCGAAGTCCTATACAGAACTCTAGTTGTTTTTATATGAACACTCTTTTTTCTGCGCATTCTCATAACGTTAACTGACGTAGGCTGTCTGAAAAGCACACGTGGTTGTAGGCCTACGTGCTTGGTAGCATTAGGTATATAACAGAATCCAGTTAACTAAAAAATAATGGACTTTGGAAGTTTTTTCCAATGAATGCTTCATATGTCTCCGAAAGACAATAAGGAGGTTCCGTGGTGTATAGCCTACGCATCTCTCAATGCACAGGCCTACATCAATTACATAACATGCTTATCGGCTGAACCGCAGACCTGACGATATATGTAGGCGAGTGCGGTCGACAAACCAAGGCGATGGGAAAGTAACTGAGAAAGATCATAAAAATCTAAAGTTAAAAATACTTAACTTTTTTTGTTAAGCAAAACTCGTATTCTCGCACCATGGTCTTAATTATCAACGTGTCAAACTGCATGAATAGTATGGACAGATGGATGAAGGAGCTATAGCTTTAAAAATCAAACCTTGTCAGCTTACCTAGACTCTACAAAACGTCACATAGTTCTATGTTACTTTTCCCTATTATTTTATATATATGTGCAAATTATGCATGCTACTAGATTGATGTCTGAGTATGTCTATTATAAATATATACCAAAACAAGAAGACACAGTGGTCGCGTTAAATATTTTGTCAAGATTTTGAAAATGCAAAACAGGAAAATTAAGAAATAGGACCATTGGCATTTTCATTATAGGTTTCCAAATTTAAATTAGTATCACTTTGTGTACTATTAGTATCGTTAGTGATCTAAGCCGAAGGAATTTGTCAAAAATCCAATATTGGTAGTTAAGATAGGCCTACGTGTCAATAAAGAAGGACCGCGAGAAGTTCAAATTACTGGAGAAGACTATTAAGTGAAAATGCAGTGAATGGCCTAAAAGCCATAAGTCTTCCGATAATTAGCCTAACCTAACTAAAAAGTCCATAGAGCATAAGATGTGCGTCGGATGTTCAATCAACGTATCAGTTAAAAGGGGTGGGACAAATATTTGCACGCAAAGTATTATGCTATACCCATGCACACCCTGCAGTTTGTAAGTATAGTATCTGGGATGACGTATGAGTGGAATACTTCAGTCATAAGTGATCATGTGATCTTAGGTCGTTCGGTGCTTGGTCGTAGTACGTCGCTGATCTGGGATCATGCAGATTGGCAACGTCTCATCGTCCTTTAATGGGACACGCGCTAAAAAAGGTCGGACACTTCGACCTGCAGTGCAGATTATATATTGAGGCGCCATATGTTAACATAATTATTCTATTTAGCGACATGAATTTCTCCATGCATGCAGAGTCAGGTCACGTGCACTTGTGGAGCGTCGACGTGTCAAATGCATGATATCGTACGTGCCACCTCCTGTTTTCATTCCAATACATTCCAACCCTATCGCAGTTTCGGTCCATCCCCCTCTGTCATTCAGCAATGCCATACCGTAACTCACTCAGTCTCCAGCTCTCATCATTAAAACATATAAACATGTCAGCTACACCCCGTTGTATCGTCAGTTGAGGCAGCAGCTTAGATTATTTCGTTGTGCGTTGATCTACAAAATTCTACATAGTGTAGACTGTAGAGACCATTTTCAAGTATGTGTGTGTGTGTGTGTGTGCGTGTGTGTGTGTGTGTGTGTGTGTAATAATTAGGCTATTATAAGGCTCACAAGTGTCTTCATTTTGTAGCCTATACAAGCAGCTGACAGAATGGCAATCAGTGATTGGTTCTTCAGTCACTCATTATGGGAATTTATATAGCGCCCCTTCAAGGTTACTTCTCAGGAGCGCTCTCGACTCAACCTCAGCTGAAGAGTACTGTTTCAAGGCTGCGGAAAAAACGCATCTGAGAAAATCCTGGGCATAAGACAGTGGGAGCCCATTAGTTAGCAGGACCGGATTAAGGCGTGCTCAACATGTTCAACCGAACAGAGGCCCCACACTTTAGGGGCCTCACATATGAGAAAACAAGATTTTGAGGAAAACATTTGTATTGTGTGGAAATTTCAACCAAACGGCTAAAAAATGTCAGCTTTTTTGGAAGGGAAAATCTGTATAATTATTCTAAGGAAATTTCGACCAAATGACTAGAAAAATGGTCATCGGATTTTTTTTGCCGAAGATCCCGAAAAAAGTTCCGAACAGGGCCCCACATTTCTTAACCCGGCCCTGTTAGTTAGTACCATAGGGCTTAGCCTATAGGCGTCTTGAAGTTGACATGGTTGAAATTAGCAAGAAACGAGCAAGGAATCTTATTTTGAATGTCTCCAGATTCGTTAGACGGCGCTTCACTTTGACAAAGGATTTCTTCTTTTGCCATTTTAGCACATTTTTTTAGACTCTCAAAATGCGCATAGCGCCAACTAGATCTACTTATTGTACTGTAATACATCATAATCTATGAATTTATATAGCGCTTCTCGCAGTGCACACTAATTAGCGTTGTCTACAGTCTATAATCTAGGCCTATATACTGCATGTAAAGTTTGTAAACTACTGTAGGAACAGGTCTACATGTACATGTAGATCTATGGCCTTTGTCTCCGTCATTTGATAAACGTCGAAGACTTTGCTTAAAATTATATGCCTATAGGGTCTACATGTATAGCACGGCTGCATCTTGTATAGATAGGTCTCTGGGCAATTGGCCTCGTTTGGAAACTGATCGACAGTATACTGTTTGCTCTTATGTGTCGTGACTTGAATGTTAATTAAGCAGTATTTCAATTGTTCAGAATTATATTTCGAAATTTCAGCCATTCACTGATCTACAAACATGTAGCTTACATTGCTAAACCGCTTCTTCCGTTTCCATTTTGTGGCGCCTTAGTTGTGTGGGCGGGTGGGTGCGTGCATGCGTGCATGCGTTGGGCCTGTGAATAGAGGCAGTAGAGTCTCCCTGCCCTATTTTCCACTTCTGCACTGGTCGACTTCAATTCTCTGCTGCCTGCGATGATGCCTGCTGTGCTGAAAGACTAGAATAACCCCATATAATTATAATATATACATATTATATGGCATATTAAATGGCATTTATATGACCTATATGCAGGTTCTGTGTAATATAAGCATATAAATTATGTCTGTTCTATAATAAGTATAGGCCTTATAGGTATGTGGTTTACTGAATTGAACTTGATGTCGACGTTTATCAAACCTGATTAAATCAGGTTTGATAAAGTTCTGCAGCGCTCGAAGAACCAGGTCGCTGATGACGTAGGCCTTGTTTTGTTGTAACCATTAACTGATTTCGAAAATTTCGAAATCAGTTAATGGTTACAACAAAACAAGTCATGCGTCATCAGCGACCTGGTTCTTCGGGCGCTGCAGAACTTGCAAGAACAAAACACTCGCACACGAACGCACACACACACACACAAACACACACACGCACACACGCGTACACATCTACACAGCTGCACTACAATCGAAACTAACCATCATCCGGATAAGTAGCCTAATTCCGCGCGTGCTGTTCGGTGTTCACATCACAGTCCTTCTTGTTCAACAATATATAATTATATATGCATATTGCATATATAATATATATATGCATCTGTCTGTCGGACAACATTGCAATCAACTGCGAACGGGTCTGTGGTGATTGGTGGTCTTTGTGTCTGCGAGTGCTCGTCAGCGGAGACATTTCCAGTATAGATCTATATTTTATTCTTGTGCATGCCTTACTGACTTCAGAAACGACGTTAACGCCGTAATAAATGAGACAATTGAGACACGAATCGAAGACCAATTTGAAACTCAAGATCATTAGCTGGCTCAGTGATACATTACCGGTCGTCTAATTCCAATGGATCATGAGACCCAACGGTGTGTGGTAATTAAAGCAAGTTGGATGACTAGACATTTGATGACTGAGTGCCAATAAAGGTTCGGTTAACTCCGTTACATTGACCTGTTATATAGGATAGGATATGATTATCATGTTGGGTTCACTTGCTCTAGTCTAGGAGATGATGAGTAATACTCAGGTCCGTAATGTAAAATAACATCGATTTATTCAATAACAGAGCAGTCTGACAAGAAGTAGGTTAACGTTACCCAACGCTGACATGAAGTACGACCGATACAGCTGATTCGACAGAGCTGACGTGAAGACACACCAGGCTAACGGAGCCCAAAGGAAGACGGATGTAGGCCAGTTCACCAACGGGGTGGGACGGCAATCGAAGAAGACAAACGTCGTAGAACACGAACCACACGCCACGCTCAACAGGAGTCGAACACCCACCACAGAGTAGACCCACGACAAGAAGCAAGCCCCCACAGTAGTAGCCCTTTAAATAGGCCCTGCCCTTCCCTCAACTCCCACATAGTCAAGGAGAGTCCAAGTAAGGAAGCCCAGAGGGGTAATAGGTAGCTAACACTCACATACCCCCCCACCAGAACATGAGGAGTCCACCGGGGACGACGAACTATACGAACAAATGCTACGCCTAAATGCAAAATCACTCAGTACAAGCCATTACACGTACTAAGCAATTCAGCAAGACTTAACTAAATAATGCATCGCACTCCTAAATAACGTAAGAGTCCGATATAATCATGATCTGAATACACAAACTTCATATAACCCAAATCATCAGTTCACACGTAATCACGATATATATACATACACATCAATAGTTCAAATGTCCAAAAAACTATATCTGAAACACAAGAAAAAATTTGGACACCAACTGGTGTATCAAAAATGAACCAAAATGTATAATGGTCATTGGCACAAGCCACCCTACACTACAGACACACAGAAGAGTTCCTTGCCGAAGAATTCCGTGCTTTCCTTTTATGACAGAACGTTCCATTGAAACTGTTTCTGGACAGTGTTTGACTTTTCCTGACAGAATGTTCCATTGACATACGACGAGGATAGACGTACCAGAGAGCATCTCTAGCACGCCCGACGACTCCGCTGTGAGGAGCCAAGTGGAGACACTGATTGACGTGTGCCCTCACCCGCTCCCACTCACATTATGCAGATGGACGACTCAGAATGTCCGGCAGAACATTCCATTCGCCTGGACGATGTCTAATGTCCAAGTTGTACTGTTCAAGCTCCAAACTCCATCGCAAGAGCTTCATATTTTTGTTCGCCATCTGATGGATGAACTGCAAAGGTTTATGATCGGTGAACACCAGGACGACTGCGGATCCAAAGTAGACACTAAAGGCCCGCAAGGCGACCATCAGTGCCAGCGCTTCCTTCTCTATGGTCGAATAGCGAATCTCCTGCGGCAGCAGCTTCCGACTCAAATAGCAGATCGGGTGTTCCAATCCATCCTTCATCTGAAACAAGCACGCTCCCAGACAGAATTGAGAAGCATCAACACCCACACAAAACTGTTTAGTAAAGTCAGGAGGTATTAAGATAGGTCTAGAAGCCAGACGAGATTTTAGATCAAGAAAAGCAACCTCCGCTTCCTCATTCCATCTAAAAGGAATCCCTTTCTTTGTCAAAGCCGTGAGCGGCAAAGTAATATCAGAGAAATGAGGCAAGTACCTCTGATAGTATCCCGCTAATCCTAAGAAAGATTGCACCTGTTTTTTAGTAGCAGGCCTAGGAAATTTCAACACCGCTTCCACCTTCTTCAACCTTGGCTGAACTCCGTCAATCCCAATGTGATGACCCAAGAAATCCACAGACGCATTAGCAAAGACACATTTAGCCAGATTCAGAGTTAAACAAGCATCAGCTATTCGAGATAACACTTTTCGCAAATGAACCAAATGATCCGACCATGCTAAGCTGAAAATGATGATGTCGTCTAAATAAGCATCACAAAACTCATTCAATCCATTCAGCACTTTCGTAATTAACCTTGAGAACGAAGCCGGAGCATTCTTCAGGCCAAAACTCATGTATTTCCATTGGTAATGCCCTTTCGGGGTGACAAACGCAGTTAACGGAACTGACTCCGGATGCATCGGGATCTGCCAGTAACCTTTAGTCATATCCAGCTTTGTTATAAACCGTGACTGACCCACTCGATCAATTAACACCTCCACCCGTGGCATAGGAAATGGATCCGGAACAGATAAACCATTCAGTTTCCTGAAGTCTGTACAAAGACGATCTGTACCGTTGGGCTTAGGCACCAAGACAATGGGAGCTGCCCACGGACTCTCGGACTCCTCTATTATCCCCGCTTCCAACAACTGATTCACCTCTTTATCCACCCTCGCCATTTTCTCAGGATTTAACCTGTAAGGGTATTGTCGAACAGGGCGAGCACCTTCAACCAAATCAATTCTATGAGACACCATAGATGTTTTACCCGGTACTTCACTAAACACATGTGCAAAGTCATGCAAAACATCCCGCAACTCCGCACGACATTCAGCAGACACTTCACATTGTAAGACCTTATCCTCTAAAGTCACATCATTCATCCTCACATCCGGATTTACCACCAACACAGAAGCCACCACCTCCTCATTCTTTCGCTCATACACCACATCCATACGATCCACATAGCGCTTCATCAGATTCACATGTACCACCCGTTCCGTTTTTCTTCGATCCGGGGTACTCACTAAATAATCGACCGGACCAAGTCGACGTACAACCACATACGGTCCACAATATTTGGTCTGTAAAGGTTTACCCACCAACGGAATCAAGAGTAAAACCTTTTCACCTTCCTCAAAAGACACAGCACGTGACTGCTTATCATACAGTTGCTTCGATTTACTTTTCGCATCAACAGCATTTTCACCAGCAAGTTTCAATCCAACACGCATACGTTCACGTAATTGTAAAACATAGTCAATCACATTCTTGCCAGACACTTCATGTACAACATCTTTCGCCAACCATTCTTCCTTCATCAATTGCAACATGCCACGCACATCTCTGCCATACATCAAATCAAAAGCAGAAAAGCCAGTACCCTGTACCGGAACCTCTCTATATGCAAACAAGATCCACGGCAACATTGCATCCCAAGAACCCGGATATGTTTCAGCCAACGCCTTCAACATATCTTTCATAGTACGATGAAAGCGTTCGCACGAGCCATTCGTTTGTGGTCTGTAAGGACTAGTTTTCAACTGCACAATACCACATTCATGCACAAACACTTGCATCAAATCAGACATGAATTCTGAGCCACAATCAGATAACAATTCTTTCGGAAATCCGAAAAGCGAAAAAACTTCACACAAACATTTAGCCACATCCTGCGCCGTATGATTCTTCAACGGAAACGCAAATGGAAAATGGGAAGCCAAATCAATGACCGTGAGAATAAACCTATTCCCCGTTCCCTCACATACACTCAATGGGCCTACGATATCCATTGCTAAGCGTTGAAACACTTCCTCCATTACAGGCATACTGACCATGGGCGCCCTATAATTTCTGTTTCCTTTGCCTAAGCGTTGACACACATCACATGAACGACAATACTCACGAACGTCTCGATTCACATGAGGCCACCAGAAATGCTTCGTCAACCGATCCAGTGTCTTTCTAGTACCCAAATGCCCAGCCGCTGGTATATCATGGGCCACATGCAACAACTTCTGTCTTAAGTCACGAGGCACAACTATTTGTACCACACCCATTCCTAATGGTGTACACTTCTCCTCCCATCGACGCACCAAGACCTCGTCCACCAACGCATACGGTTGTACACGCCCACCGACAGACACCGTCTCGTCTACTTGTGCATACAATGGTCTCAATTCAGGACACCGGCGCTGGCGCAATATTAATTCCTGTCGGCTAACATATAGCTCCGATCTTTCTGTCACAACAGATTCTGTCGCTGCAAATAAACTCGATAAGTCGCCTTCATCGAAATTCATTCGTTCAACTTGTCTGTCAATTATTTCACCTGGCGTTCGCTCTTGGTCGGCCGACTCCGTACTTTGACCCACTATCTCCGACCGCTCGGGCGCCGCTTCACTGCACACCGCCGTCTCCCTCTCACTCTGTCTCACTGCATGTGCTCTAGCCTGTGCACGAGTCGTCACCGCGACCTCCAACACCTGTCCTGCCAGCGCTGTATCATTACCCACAATGCAATGCACCCCAGCCATTGGAAGTGAATTCATTAGACAGCATAACACCTCACCTTGAACAAATGCACAATCAACATTCACTTTCACCAGAGGACATTCCACAATAGAACCAGATATACCTCTGAGTAACCTCGTTTCATTCATGTGTACAAACTCATGCTCATTCAACCATTCATTAGACACCAAAGACTGCAGCGCTCCACTATCCCTCAAGAATACCGCCTCCTTTCGTGCACCCTCATCATCAATTACACATCCAATCACACAAAATGGTGCATACAGTTTATCAACAGATTCAATTGGCTTCGGAAAACTCTGTGGTTTAACAGGCGCCGAAACAGTCTGAATCAAACCCACAGGTTTCGCACCCCTCCAATTTTCTATTTGAGTCCCCTCCTTTCGTTTTAATTTCCAACAACTGGCCTTCGTATGACCTGGCGCTCTACAAAATGCGCACGTGACCGGTTCCCCAAAACCAGTGACGTCATCATTTTCCCGCACAGGCTTATTAAACCCATACGTTCCTCTTTGAGGCGAACGTCTACCCCAATTTGTATCACGACGCGTACCATCCTTGTACCCCACGCCTTGACGCTCCCATACATCTTTCTTCTCACTTTCATCAGATGAGAATCCTCGTGTACGGTCGGAAAAATCCCTGCGGAACCCCCCAGAATAATGGTTCGGCCCCTGCTTGTATAACACTGCATATTCATCCGCTAAACGTGCAGCACTTGCAACAGTATCAGGGCTCTTATCGATCAGCCACCTGTGTACGTCAATAGGTAACGCTTGTACAAACTGCTCCATGAGAATTACCTCTTTAAATTTTGCTAACTCCTCCCACGAGTTTGTACCCTCAATCCATCTCTGAAAAGGACTCTGCAGTCGAAATGCATAATTCGCATACGTTTCCCTCGGTTCTTTTCGCAACCCCCGAAATTTCTTTCGATAAAATTCCGGAATACGTTCGTACGCCGTCAATAGCGCACTCTTCACAATATCATATTGGACGCACTCCTCCAACGATAAAGCCGCAAAAACTTTCGCCGCCTTCCCCGACAACTGTGGCTGTAGGAGGGACGACCATTTTCCCATCGGAATTTGATGCAACGTCATTGCTTGCTCAAACGCCGCAAAATAATGTTCGATATCGGCCGAATCAAATTTTGGCACAAATTTCAGAGCTGCCCCAAAACGCAAATCCTCATTTCCATGCGCTGGTCGTTCGACAGCACCACCTCCTTCTATCCTCCGTCCGTCCATTTCTAATCTCTGCTTCTCAAATTCCATATTCATTCGTTTCTCCTCCATGTCAAATCTCCTTTTCGTCTCTTCTGCTTCAATCTGCATTTTCCTCTCTTCTGCTTCAATCTGCATTTTCCTCTCTTCTGCTTCAATCTGCATTTTCCTCTCTTCTGCTTCAATCTGCATTTTCCTCTCTTCTGCTTCAATCTGCATTTTCTTCTCCTCTGCTTCCATCTGCATTTTCCTCTCCTCTCTCTCGGCTTCAATTTGCATTTTCTTCTCTTCTAATCTCATTCGCTCCTTCTCTCTCTCCCACTCTCTGTCCTCTTTTAAGTGCAAGCGCTCTAACTCGGCCTCCTCTTTCTTAGCCTGTGCCTTAAGTTTCCAAGCTGCACTACCCAATTTCGGTGACAATGGTTTCATAGCCATTCTCCTCACCTGTGACCGAGACACGTCCTCCACTTCCTCACCATATGTCTCACTCACCAGTCGAAGTGTGTCACTTGGTATGTCTCTGACATCCCCAAATTCAGGAATTAACTCCTCCTCTAACGACGCCATTTTACCTCTACGCCCTGTCGACTATTCGACGTGCAGACCAACGCACAGCGCAAAAATTCACCCACGACAGCTCACTTCACAACTGTCTCGACCAAATTTACAAAACTCGCACAATTCAATGTCGCAAAACGTCGAAATTTCCCGCACTAATTTTCCCGACCTAATTCGCCAAAAACAACAACCATTGACCTGTCTTCACGGCCAACCACCATATAACACTTTTCCAACGGAATTACCACCGTACAATTCGCTAAATTTCACGGAAACAACGCCCCTTTTTTGACGCAAATTTCAAATTATCGTGAAAAAATCCCGAGAGACCCCATCTGTTGGGTTCACTTGCTCTAGTCTAGGAGATGATGAGTAATACTCAGGTCCGTAATGTAAAATAACATCGATTTATTCAATAACAGAGCAGTCTGACAAGAAGTAGGTTAACGTTACCCAACGCTGACATGAAGTACGACCGATACAGCTGATTCGACAGAGCTGACGTGAAGACACACCAGGCTAACGGAGCCCAAAGGAAGACGGATGTAGGCCAGTTCACCAACGGGGTGGGACGGCAATCGAAGAAGACAAACGTCGTAGAACACGAACCACACGCCACGCTCAACAGGAGTCGAACACCCACCACAGAGTAGACCCACGACAAGAAGCAAGCCCCCACAGTAGTAGCCCTTTAAATAGGCCCTGCCCTTCCCTCAACTCCCACATAGTCAAGGAGAGTCCAAGTAAGGAAGCCCAGAGGGGTAATAGGTAGCTAACACTCACAATCATAACAGATTGCGATGGCAGATAGATAAATGCGTTGAGATTATGGTATAGTATTAGTTTCTATTAAATCGTTGCTGTTTCTTTTTATTTACCCTGCTGCTAATGAAACCGAAACTGTTGGTGTGCCAAAAAACTTTTTGTCGAATTCCGGATCGACTTATATATGAAGTTACATATAAAGTCAATAAATTATGTTCGAAACATTGCGGCAGGTTCGTACGTCGCATGACAATCTTGGCACTAGGCCAAGTCTCCTATAACAGTTTTGTTGTCGCTGTAACATTATGAATAAAGATGGGTGGATTGCTTGGCAGAGGTCTTTTAAAGAATTTTTAGAGCTGCACAACCAGCTTATCTCGTGCCCTTTGGCGCCAGAAAATTTCTGACGACATTTTGAAATCATTCGCCAAAAATTTTCCAATAAGGTACCAACTTCCCTGCTTTAAAATACGATTACCTTTTTTAGCCTTTCTCCCTGAACTCGCATTTTGCCCTTTTATACTGCACAACCTCTTCCCTCAATTCCGGTCCTCCATGATAAATTACCCCAATCGGAAGACAGTGACATTTTAAACTGCACAAATTCATTTGCAACAGCACATTTAGTGTAGCATAGGCATTAGGCCTACAACTGCACGTTAAAAAACCCTGCTGCTTGGGACGTTCATTGCAAAAATAATAATAAGCCTGCAAGTATAATATAAGAAAAGGTTACGCTGTTATATATGCTCCTCTTGTCCCTTTAATTTAACTATCTGGCAGTGCTTTTCGAATGAACTGATTTAATTAATTCTCGGCATTGTATACTATAGTGACATAGACTACCGTCACATAGTCCATATCTAACGGATGCAATAAGTGCTCGCAGACCATCACGCACGACTATAGTGAACGCAGCTTTGAAGATGTTGTCAAACTAACAAAACACTCGCGACGCTGCAGCAGTCATACACATCGAGACTTAGGAAGATAACTCAGGTGAGTAAAGAGGGCAAATGCATGTAGCCTACATGTAGGTCTACACAGACGATCTCTCATCGCCTATTTAAGGCTATAAATATGACATAAATCAAGACGCTGGATAAATAATGAGCAGCAATTAAGCAGACACTTTCCAACCGAATAGAACTATTGTCCGTTCAGTGAGTATACAATGATGATGATGATGATGATGATGATGATGATGATGATGATGATGATGATGATGATGATGATGATGATGATGATGATGACGATGACGATGACGACGACGATGACGATGCTGATGACGATGACGACGACGACGACGACGACGACGATGATGATGATGATGATGACGACGACGACTGCAACAACACTGATAACAGCAGCTGCTGGATGCAACTGTGACTACAATGATGGAAGATAACTACGACAACAATGATAACAAAGCGACGATGATGGTGACGACAATGATGATGGACGTATTTTGTGTGATAGTATATACAATATACATGTACATCGCAATAACCAATAATTAACTGTAGACTTAATCCAGACATTAAAATGGCCATAATTATTATATAAGCTGTCAGCTAATTGGCGATTTATTGCAAGCCGCATTTCATCGCAGCTATATAATTGAAGTGCTATATAATTATGTATCTGCTTTAAGTAGACCTTAAAACGTCTCAGATTGCGAATGTCTGATTGCATTTAAATAGGATGATCTACGGTGATAAGGTGCAACAGACGTTAACATGCGACCATCTAATACCAGAACGAGATTACACGTACTCTGCTGCTGCTGTTGCTGCTGCTGCTGCTGCTGTTGTTGCTGTTGCTGCTGCTGCTGCTGGTGGTGAGTCATCTTCTCGACCTCATCACTTCATCAACCTCATTCTGTCTTCAAGCAGATCGCGAACACAATACGGACTCAAAGACATTGTGGAACCGCTGTTGCAATCAGTCTGCCTGTCTGTCTGCCTGTCTGTCTGGCTGTCTGCCTGTCTCTCCCTCTCTCTTTCTCTCCCTCTTTCTGTCTCTCTCTGTCTATCTGTCTGCCTGCCTGTCTGCCTGTCTCTCCCTCTCTCTTTCTCTCCCTCTCTCTGTTTCTCTCTGTCTGTCCGTCTGTCTGTCTTCTGTCTCTCTCTCAGTCTCTCTCTCTCTCTCCTCTCTCTCTCTCTCTCTCTCTCTCTCTCTCTCTCTCTCTCTCTCTCTCTCTGTCTCTCTCTCTCTCTCTCTCTCTCTCTCTCTATCTGTCATTGGAATTGCACAGTGTTGCACAGTAGGCTAAGTAACGAAGTTAAAGTAACTCGTTGATGTACTTAGGTAAGACTTGTATGGTATTTTACATTAAAAAGAAGTATCACAAAACCTAAAGAACCTCTGTATACTATCTATAAAATCGAATTAAACTTTTACCCATTTTTAGTACGGTTAGATCTAATGATAGTTTACGTATAATTTGTTGCAATGCACATTACTCTGTATTAACATTTTTGATAAACCGGTAACCTAACATTTTGATACAGAAAGGGCGAAGCTGCATGGGCTAATATAAATTTGTAGGCCTATACAACGTGCGATTCGAAATAAATTAATAGACTCTGGTAAAAAAAAAAAACTTTCAACGGTGAGCGACAGAAAGGCCGAGGCTTCCGTAGGATAGACTACTGATTGGTAGGCTGCCATTAGCGCCCTTGTATTGCAGGCCGTCTGTTCTGTTAGCAAGCCCATAGCTAAGATCTGTGTGTTTGTGTTCTTGTGAATTGTTTCAATTGCAAAGCTGTAGGCCTACACTGTAACCGTTTGCGGTCTGTCAACAAGATTGTTCAATAAAGGAAATCATTATTATTATTATTATTATTATTATTATTATTATTATTATTATTATTATTATTATTATTATTATTATTATTATTATTATTATTATTATTATTATTATTATTATTATTATTTTTACCCAAGGTAGCCTATACCTCAGATCCGTCGGGAGTTCAAAAAATATCCGGAGACGTAAAAAAATGTATTATGGAACGACAAACTGTTATTTTTTATGCCCCGAGGCAGTGCCAGATTAACTATGGCGCAACTGGCGCACTTGCGCCAGGCCTTCTTTCGGGGGTAAAAATTTAAAAAAACATTGAGAAATCCGATTATCCGATCGAATTTGTTTATATAGGCCTAAGTCACAGTCCGGCTTATTTAAAATGTTTAATTTCTAAAGCAAGCATTGCATATAAAATTTGGTGGCATTATAAAAACAGGCCTTCTACAGTACTACTACTATAATGATGACGTACTAATTAATTGTGTACTGTAATGATGACGTATGACGTAATCAATTTATGCGCGGATCGACCCCATCACCAAATAAATATAGATATGCGTACGGTACAGACGACACAGTGTATGTTCCATGTAATATTATTATCTACTATTTAGTGTTTATGTAGCTGCTTATTTCTTTTTTTAATTTTAATTTTTAAACAAATAAAATAAGTAGGCCTAAAAAAATGAAGAAATTTGAGTCCGGTTGGCAATCTGTTGGAAACGTGCCACAAACAGATGCTGCTCTGTGGACTATAAATGAAGATTTGGTCAGTTATTGGCTGCAGAGGGGACCTGAACCATGTCGTAATCAAGATGGCATGTACTCTAAATCCATAAAACAACATGAAAATAAAGTAAAATTGAATAGTACCAAAAGAAAACTAAACGATTCTGCTTCTTTACGATCACACCAAACGGGGAAAAAATCATTCAGTCATTTAAAACGCATAAAATCATCTTTGAGGTCAACAATGGACCAGGACAGATTGGCAAATTTAACTCTTTTGAACATTGAGTCGGAAATCTTGACAGATCTTGACTTTCAAGGTATCGTTGATTCTTTCTCTACTTTAAAAGCGCGAAGGAAAGACTTTTAAAGTCGACGAACATTTTTGAACAGTTGAACTGTAACAAGTAAAATTAAAAAATCTCCTATGATCCTATCACAGCTTCATTTTGTGTTCATGAATGATTAAAGTAGCCTATGTTTTTCTATATGATTAATTTTTCCCCCTTATTTTTGATAATTTGATTGGATAGAGGGCCTACTTTAGTTTTGTTGCATTGTTTGCGCCAGGCCTCTAAAAAGTTAATCCGGCACTGCCCCGAGGTATTTAGGATCCATCAGGGACTTCATTACTAACTACTGGTTAAAAACTAGTCCAGAATTACCATACTCGTCGTTAAATTATTATTATTTTTGCTATTATTATTATTATTATTATTATTATTATTATTATTATTATTATTATTATTACTATTATTATTATTATTATTAATTCGTGCATGGCTTGGGAAATAAGTGCAAATTCTAAAATAAAGTCAAAAAGTGGAACTCATTTGCACTTTCATTCTTATTTTTTCTCTCTTTCTCTCTCTCTTTCAATTCAGAAAGAATAAGTCCGCTGACAATTTTAATATTTATGACCATTATTGTCGTCGATGTTAATTAATTGAATTATATATATTTACCCGGACACGTTTTGACTCACATTGTTATTGCTCGCTTATTGTTCAGTTCTAGCAGCAGCAAGTTTGGCATCTACATGTAAGTCTTGCTGACGCTCATAGGCGTACGAGGCGGGGGTCCAGGGGGGGCAAGTGCTCCCCAAATTTCGGGCAAATGTGTTTTTCGGGCAAAAGAGACTTGGACGGGCAAAAAAAATTCGGAGATTTTTTTCTGGCAAAACAGGTACGGGAGGGATTTTTCGGGCACGCAGGGGTAAAAAAGGTCGTAAGATTTTAGAATTTTGGGCGGATGACTAAAAAAAAAAAAAAAAGGTCGTCAGATTTTTCGGGCAAAAAATTTTTTGGGGCCCCCACTGCCGAAATGTCCCGTACGCCTATGCTGACGCTGGAATTTTATGGCGCTCTAATGAAACCGATTCAGACTTATGTTGTTGTTCAGTGTTTCGAATGTTGACCGAGTTGTCCCAGTTTAGAGCCTGTTGTCTTCTACCTAGCATTATAGACATATAGATGTATGCCTAAGTCCATCCAAAATGCGTGTTCACCTCCTGACCGTGCTGAAGCAGCGGGTTTTTCAATCACTTTGTTCTCCGGCGTTCTGCTGTAATAATTGGTGGTCACCGGGATTTTGAATGAAGGTGTGTTTGGAGAACAATTATTCACAGAATGCTTGCGTTGTCCAATATTCTTTGTAAGCCTCTTCTTCCGCAGAATGCTTTAAAAAGGTGCCTGCACAATTGCTAAAACTTGTCCTTTCGCGGAAAAGAACGGTCAGCAAAGAGTGCTTGCTAAAT